>JALJCO010000901.1:0-600000 GCA_023101725.1 Atherinomorus stipes
TGAATTCCCCCCTGGAAGAAGAGCCGTTACCGGCATTAGGTACCCCTGCCTCCCGGGATCCCCCCAGGGCAGAAGGGGCAGGCATGGCCGCCCCCACGGCCCGGCGTCCGGCGTTCACCACAGAGGGGCCAGCCTCGGATTATCGATTAATTGTCGATAAGAAATTACTCGATTAAAATTAATTAATTGCAATTAATTGCGTTTTGAACCCGTAATTCCCCGCCAGTCCTCGTGGGGGCGCTCCTGGCGCTAGACGTAGTTGACGCACACAAGCGAAGCAGGGATCTGACAACAAAACTAGACAAACGAGAAGAAGCGGTACACAGACGTGATGAAGAGGGCAAAACGGAGTGCAGTATGGAGCCACTTTAAGTTGGTCAATGATGACAATGATGCCAAATGCACAATATGTGGAAATATTTTAAAGTACAACAACTCCACAACTTTGTTGAACTACCACCTAAATAGGTCACATTCAGCAGTGCTCCAAACAGCAAGTGGTTCTCAGCCAACAATCACCTCAGCGTTGGGACGAAGGGTATGTGACTCTACGAAAGCAGAGGGCATTACCCAGCTGATATGTGACATGGTTACTACAGACATGTTGCCTGTCGATGGGAAGGGATTTCGGGAGGTAATAAACTACAACGAGCCAGGATCCCCTCTCGAACAACCATAACCACTCGTCTGGAAGCAAGTTACGCAAGGAAAAAGGCCGAATTGAGAACAGAACTTGCAACCGCGAATGTTGCCCTCACAACAGACTGTTGGACTTCCTTGAATACAGAAAGCTACATCACAGTGACATGCCACTACATTGATCCGGACTGGCAGGTAAAGTCAGCCGTCCTACTCACAGAGAGCATGTCAGAGAGGCATATGGCTGACAATTTAGCTGACAGGTTAAACCTTACTTACTTTTTTTTACTTTTCATAATTTTATTTATTTCATTATTCTGCTTTATTTTCAGATTTATTATCTTATTATTTGAGACAGCGCACTAATTTATTTTCATGTGGAAAGAGCCTACAATGTCTTCTATTCAAGAACATATTTCTTTTATGCTGCTGCTATTAATGTTTCCAAAATAGCAGATGAGAGGCGCAAATTTATTTTCATAATAAGTAGCCTGTGTAATATTTTGATATTTTCTATTCAGTATATGTTTGATATGCAACCAAAATGTTATTCCCTGCCCTCAAGTGAGCCCAGAATAAATCTTTGGTTAAGGAACATGTGTAATTTTTATATGATAAGAAAGATAGCATTTTATGCTACATTTACAGTAGATAGAACCTATTCAGAGGGAAATTCAGCTTCTTGGAAAAATTGCCGCTTATCAATTAATCGATCATCGATCGATAAGATGATACAACTATCGATTAATGAATTGCTCGATAATTTGCATCCCTAATTGCACCACATGCACATGTCAACACAAGTGTACTTGCGTCAATGTGAGCGTATTTGTGTGGAAATGAATGCTAGGAACGTGTGACAGCTGTGAGACGTGCACACTCAAAAATAGAGGTACAAGACAGGAACATTTCTGTACCTGTAGGTACATTTTTTTTTTTACAAATCTTCTCTCAAAAGTACAATATTGGTCTTTATGAGGCCAGAAGTGTACCTATATACTATGAAAAAGGATCAAAAGAAATATAAAGTACAAATTTGTACCATTTCAACCCTAAGGGTACCTGCAGCATTGAAAAATGTGCGTAGCTTGTAAAATAACTATAAATAGCAGTCCTTCTAAACATTAGTATAATTATAGTTATTATATTATGATTTTCATAGTAATCATAGTAATAATTATATGTGTGATTATATATGTTTGGCCTAATATTTATATAATAATCATTATTAGCATCTTTGGTTGTTGTCATAATCTCTATTTTATTGACTTTTATTCATAATTTTTAATTGGTTTAATTGGACTTTATTAATACAGCTTGATATGGTGAAGAAATGGACCAGGACCAGGGGGTACAGAAATGCCTTTCAAAAAGGAACACCCCCAGTGACAAGATTTGTACCCTTTTAAGTACAAATTGTGACCTCTATTTTTGAGTGTGTATGCGGACGCCTCGCCAACAGCAAGTATAAACTGGCCCTAAGACACATGTGGTGTCTTGTCTGCGAATCTGTCATTTTTATAACTGTTAACCCTGTGACTTTACCAGTTGTGGGCACGCTACTTTTAGAAAGTTATTATAGTTGTTCCAAAAAGTTAATGAGTTAAAAATGGAGTTACAGTACTATAAAACAAATAATTACTCAGAAAAGTAGGGATGTCCGATATAATTGGCCTACTGATATTTTACTCTAAATCAGGCATCATTATTGCTATGTGATTGTTTCTTCCCTAAGCCCTTTTTCCAGCTGAAAACAGCATAATGTGCAGAATTACTGTGTACGAGAAATAATTTGGGGACTACGAACAGCATCGAACAGATGCTGCTTTATTCCAAGCTTGCGCCCGGTCTCAATAGAACATGGTGATACTCAAACATTAAGTGTAGTCTCCAGTTTCAACCGTATCATTCCGTAGCACAGTATAATTCCAACAAATGTAAAACATGTGATCTCTCAACACAAAATCTATATCAACTTATAATAGTAATCTGTAATTTTTTTTCGACAGTAGTGATGACGGTATTGTAATGATGGAAAGAATAATTATTTAGAATACCTATTACTGAAAACAGTGACACTGTCTATTTCAACGCTGTTACTGCAATCACTACACTTTATATCTAGCCACTTTGGACCCTACAGGACCCCCCTGCTGATCTTGCATGTCGCAGCTTGTGGATTTGTTGCAATAATATCTGAGGATAATGCATGACAAATGCATGATGTGTGAGGCAGCCATAATTAACATTTGCACATGTAATTAAAAGCAAGTACATTATCATAAGTGAGTGTGGCTTAGCGTATAAAGTAGCATTGAAAAGTCAACAAAACTACAAAAGATTATGTAAATACAGTACATTACCTAAAAGACAGTGGTGCATACATACAACAATAGAAGGAACTTAAAGGTAGAGTCCGACGTTTCCCCCCTGAAAATAAACGTGCAAGTGGAAATCCATCTCAAACTGCGCCTTTGGGCCTCTACTCGAGTGCCATGGCATGCTTGAATGCAACTCTCTCTCCCCCTGCTTGTAATTCGCTCTTTAGCTTTGTTCTGTTGTGTTCGGGACGTTTCTGGATGGAGATTTGTGTTTATATCACCAGCCAATGACAGAACTAAGGACGTGACGCCGTGTGGGAATAAGCTCATGATTGGAGCAGACGCCAGTCACTCGAACTCTCGAAGGAAAAAGAAAGAAAGAAAGAAAGAAAAAACGGCGGATTCGCCAAAGAAAAGGTGAGAGCTTTAGATAATGTAAGTTGGAAAACCAGGGCTAATATTGGTTTGGTTTTTACCTGCGTCTGAGCTCTGAAGGAGAAGCTTGAAGCTGAATAGTTTGAAGAACGAGGTGGTCATTAGCCTGAGAGGGAGGCGCGCTAAGTTTGAATGCTGCTGTTTGCGAACAGAAACGGTGGGGGGGGACTTCAGACTTTACCTTTAACCATATACTTTTAATCTATGATGATAATAATAATAAAAAAAAAATATATATAATTGCTGGTAAAGTGAAAAGTCAAAATTAATAGGCTATCCTTATTTTCATGTCTTTTTCAATTTATACATTTTTATAAAAAACTGCTGATAAAGTTGAGCTCATTTCACACTCGTTCATTCTTCTTTTCACCATAATCATGACCAGTTAGTGCCTTTGTGTAGTATTCCATTTTTCACTTTAGCTTGTTAATGACAGATTGATTTAAATTAAGAAACAAAAGAGCAAAGCACTCTGTCCCCCCCCCAAGAGTTGAAAATTAGCACCAATAATGAGAATCTCAAAGATCTTAGAGAAGAGCTTTTTGTTTGGGAAAGCAAAGTTTTGCTTTTGTTTTTGCACTTAACATGCACCTGCAACATTACATTTAATTAGAGTAGTTAGCATTTCACAGCACTGTTAATATGAAAATGGATACATGCATGCAGAAAAATGGCTACCTAAATTGTCTTATAACAGAAAATTAGTGTAAAAATCATTTCAAAATACTTCAGTCTATGAAGTGGTAACAGGTGGTTGTTTAACAGCAGGAAAGTAGCATCTGCTTTTTTTGATCAAAGTAAAGTGCTAACATAATTAAATTCAAAGAACACTGTTATCTTACTTTCACTGCAGCAGAGTTTGGTTTAGAAGAGTTTCCTTACTCTTTTCGTTTCAAAACTGAGATGAAAAATGAATGTCTTAGTCTTATATTCTTCTCAGTAGAGTTGACAACAATGCCACACAGCTGCCTGGCCTCCATTTGGATACGTTTCAACACATTTAGCATGTTGGAAATAAAGCACAAGAGGGACAGAGGCAAGCTGTCTTTGTTAAAGTGGGGGTGTGGGCTGAAGGGGATAAATGAGGAATGACTTGTGCACAGTGTTGTGACTGGCTGGTTGGTTTCATAATCCTGCAAAAACTGCTGAGAGACGAAGACAGAACATCTGCTCGACACATCTGAAGTGCAGTCTCCGGCGAAAAATAAAATGTGATGACAGTAGAAGTTCCTCATTTGTCGTATTCTTGTCTGGTGAGAAGCAGACATCTTTGCTGGCATGACTGCTCAATACATCCTGGAATTCATTTCAGCCAATTTCCATCAAATTGTGAGAAATGAGTAACAAGGTGAAGCAATTATTGTTCTTGCCATGAAATAATCTGTGAACATTTTGCAACATGTCATATGCAATTCTGCATCCATGGCAATATGAGAGTGTTGCATGCTGAGCAGTCTGTCTCCACAGCGTGACATTTTGGTTTGAAGTCTTGGCTGTATCTTCATTTATGGAGATGTTTTCTAAACATTTGTGGGGGTGGCTCAGCTAAAATGGATGCAAATTGATGCTGTGTTGACACTTCTTAGGGTAGCTAGAAACATCAACTATCTTAATGTGGTGTTGTACAGTGAAAGCATTATTTTCCATACTTGAGCTATGGACCATGTTCAGTTTGAAATGAAGAGCAAGCTGCATGCCACTCCAGCAGTCAGAACTACCTGTGCATGTTTTTAATGTCACTGTTTTCTATAACAGATTTTCTTTGTCGAAGGCGTTGTACATATTTATTACATTTCAACTCTGTTATGTACCAAAAGGCTTACTGAGGTTTTGCTAAACTTGTTAGCCATCAAATTAAGTGATCATGTCAGTGCATGGATCGTTCCCTAAATCTTCAGTAATTTTTGCAGGTGAGGGGTTATTTTCTGTGCTCTTAAGGTATCAAGAAATTTGTTTTTATGTTCTAACAAGTGTTCTATGTATGTTCTTTTATGTGAAAACATTTACATACCACTTTAGACAAGCTATGGTATGGTTAAAGATTTCTAGTCTGGTTAATTTTATTTTCATTTCCCATCATGCTCTATGGCACCCCCGTTCTGTTCTGCACCATCAGTGACGTGTATATGTGATCCCATGACTTTATCCCGGTGTGCAACAACAGACAAATGGCAAGTTTATTAATTTGACTGTCCCTTGGCTACAGCAGGTTACTTGATTTCCTCAAGTGTTCTGGTTATGCGGTTAACCCAAAAATTACTGAGGAGGCCTAGGGCTGGAGAACCAGGGCTGATGGCCCTGGACAAAGTGAGCGGTAAACAGTAAAGAATTCCTAATCCCATTTCTGCTTTCTCTAGAACAGTGTTTCTCAATCCTGGTCCTCAGGGACCCCTGCCCTGCTGGTTTTCAAGATATTCCTACTTCAACACACCTGACTCAGATGAATGGCTCGTTAGCAGGCTTGCAAAGAACTTGATGAGCAGTTGAGCTGAACTGAATCAGGTGTGGTGGAGTTGGAAACCTAGAATACATGTACAGCAGGGGTCCCTGAGGACCAGGATTGAGAAACCCTGCTCTAGAAACTTGTAAAATGAAACACCAACCCCTGTTGGTGGACTTTTAAAGGGGAAGTTCGTTTTTTTTTCAATGTGGACCCATTTTCTAGCATGAAAACTGAAAAATATTTGTTTTGTGAAAACCTCAGCTACAGACAGGCGATTTCTAACTTTAGAACAAATAACACAAGAATTCCCAAAATAACCGGCCAGTATAAGGGCCTAGAAAGAAGCATGAGAATCTGTCTTTTGTGCTGTAATGGTTGTGTAGGAGATGAATTTCATGTTTTATTTGAATGTGACAATGTATTAGTTGCTGAATATAGGTTAAAGTTTTTGCCAAAATGTTATTGGTATTATCCATCAATGTATAAACTTATAATGCTTCTTCAGTCAGACCATTCAAAGATAATATACTAGTTGGGAGCTTTCTCGAAATGGGTCTTACCTCTCTTGAAATGAGTTCTGCCATTGTTGAATGTATATCTTTTTTTGTTATGATATGAAGTTTGTGCTTTATAACATGTATTTGGTGATAAGCAAAACAAATGAAATGAAATGAAAATAAATGAAATATGTTCATTTACTGACTCAGACAGGTTTGGTGCAACTTGAAATACTTCGGGAGATATTTAGATCCACTTGAGATCAGCGTATGCCCATTATAATGGAAGTGATGGGGCAACCGCATGCAGCCTCTAAATAAGGCATTATCTGCCACAAACTCCTTCATTTCACCAATGTTTTGTTATGAAACATTAGTCGGACCCCCCTGTGAGCTCAAAGCGGCTTTTTTTTGTGGTGATTTGTCTTATTTACAGACATTTACTTGTTATGGTGTTGCATAATGGTGACGTCATCAAAGCCACCGTAGTGAGAAAGTCTGTAAATAAGGACGATTCACCAAAAAAAAAGCCATTTCAAGATCACGGGGGGGTCCGACGAATGTTTCGTAATAAAGCATTGGTGTAATGAAGGAGTTTGTGGCAGATAATGCCTTATTAAGAGGCTGCACGCGGTTGCCCCATCACTTCCAATATATTGGACATACGCTGATCTCAAGTGGATCTAAATATCTTTGGAAGTATTTCAAGTTGCACCAAAACTGTCTGAGTGAGCTCATGAATGTATTTCATGTTAGAAAATGGGGCCAGATTGAAAAAATGAACTTCCCCTTTAACACAGCTCCAATAAGAGTACATTTTCAAGGAAACAGCCCCCCCCATTCTCTCCTCACGGTCTATGTACCGTCCACTTTGCTCCCCCTCCCTGTCTGATTCAACTGCGAGTGGGAGAGTGACTGCTAACCAGTCAGGTCTCGGTTAACAAACATATGGATTTAAAAGAAAACTTCTGCAGCAACACTGAGGGAGGCGACCACAACCTTGTCATTACCTGTAAGTTTATTTATTTTCTGAATGCTGTCTTGTCTGATAATCATAGCTCACTGTCTGAAGTGCCCATGTTGCTAGCAGTTAGCCTTTAGCGAACTCCGACCGCTAGGGCAGCTTGACCTACTTTCTCTAACCTCCTGAGACCCGAGCTTTAATGATTTGTGCATTTTTATTTCTTTCATGATATTTGAAGAGAGTATGGGCATAATAACTATATAAATTTTTTTTTGTTTTGGTACAGTAAGTAGTTTCTCAGAAATAATATGTCCTCATAAGTGGACAGCGGGTCAATGTTAATAGATAAAATTACATAGTCACCAGAGTGGAACAATGAAGGAAACTCCTGTTTGCTTCCACAAAAAGACCAACAATAAGTGTAAAATGTAACAGAACAATTAATTTGTGATTGCAGTTGAAGAAAATATCACATTGCACCCTGCACACTTGTTATTCCTGTACAGCCCTTTACATTACACTGCGTTAGATTATTCAGGTTGAGAAGCTCAGGAAAAACTTTTGGCCACTAGGAGCGCAAAACCTGCAACACTGCCAATGTCTCACAGGCCTCACGGCAATGACGCAAATTTAAATCTCCTCCCCCGTGTTTGGACATTGAAATAAATGAGTCCATCAAGATTCAAGAATTTTCAAAAGGATTTTTCACCATTGGAGGATATACCCCTGGCGGAGGTATGCGCCTCTGTTTCTAATTATATATGTTTACATATCTGAAACATCACACACACAAACGCACAATGCAAAGATAAATGCGCAATCAAAACCGGCCATGAAACCAAGTTGTAGTTTTGTGCACTGAATGAAGTCGTAACTTTGGCAAAACTCAGGTTTATGAGAATGTCTGGATTAGCTCAGTTTAAGGGACATTACGGTGGCTCTGCTTCCTTCTGAACAGCGTATGAAGACCATACAACTAAACCAAGCAAACTGCAGATCGTTCTGTTACTTCTATTATATATACTTCTATTATAATATACACATTCATCTACGGCCCGCCTCTCCAAAGTTACTATGTCTGGTTTCTGCAGAGGGCAG
This sequence comes from Atherinomorus stipes, assembly GCA_023101725.1. Lineage (NCBI taxonomy): Eukaryota > Metazoa > Chordata > Actinopteri > Atheriniformes > Atherinidae > Atherinomorus > Atherinomorus stipes. The sequence continues at coordinate 8,398 of JALJCO010000901.1, forward strand.
CCCGCTCAGAGTGCTGACACACATCAGTCACTGTATATTGGCCCGGAAAATCATCTTATACTGCTCATTTTAGGCTTAATGTTAGAGTCAAAAGTTACACGGTATAACTTTAACATTACTAGATTAGGATAGATTATCTGAGTTATTGACTATGATGAGAAAAATATCCTGTTTAAAGATAGAACACATGGCTGACATTCACAGCCCAGTCGAACTATGGTCATAGTTGGGCTTGGCTTTTTAATAAGACCATCATATTAGTCATTGAATACATGCCTAGAGTGATACCTAAGTTAAACGCAGAGACTTGCCTGATGCCTAGAAACTTGACTGTATGACAAAAAAAAGTGGTCTCTCTCTTCTGATCAGTTAGTGTGGGGTGTGCACTATGGAGCATACCCCACACTGACCGATTCTTCCTCAGGAAATTGACTTCTTCATTGTCAATATTCCAAAGCTTGCAAAGTCAAATGAGGCTTCAGTGACGAGACTATATGTGAACAAACATGGCAGACTTTTCGGCCTCTTACTTTCTGGAAAAAAAGAAAAAAAAAAAACATGCATATGAAGAAAAAAAGATTGTGGGAAAATTCAGGGATGTGGGCTGTATGGTGCAAGTTGGAGGTGAGTAAAAAAGGCCACAAGCATTATATAGCTTGGAGAACGGGGCTGTGCTCCTTTGTTTTTATTTCCTCTTGCATCATTCAGCTGTTGTAACTTGATTGGCTGATGCTTCGGTAGCCTACATGTACATCTAATTTCTCAAAGGGAGAAGTGATTTTTTTCTCGTAGCTGTGAACACACTGCATGTCCGGTTCCTCTCGGAACACCACACAAACACAACAGGATTTCTTGTCATGAATATTAAACATGTTCATTATCTACTCTCTCCTTCCGAAGCCTTCCCAGCAGATCAGACTGGACAAAATACCTCTTAACTCACCTCATGCAAAGAAAGATTGGACTTGATGTCGTTTGCAAACATCTGACAATTGGACTTTTGCTCACTTTCATCTTAAGGGGAAGATCAGCCTAATTTTCCTGAGGTGTGTACCTGCTTTGACTCTGTAAGAGGTCATTGCACAAAAAGTTGCAAAAATATGAAATTGTGGAGCATGTGTGGTGCACATAGTCACATTTGTGTGCAGGAAATTTTGTGTTCATTCAGATTTGTGTAACATTTCAAAAGTCAAGTTTGGATGGTCAAACAACAATGTAACATAAGTTCAACCACATTAGTTCACCTATTTTTGTCATGTAAAAATTCTGATTGTTTTTACTGTGACACTGTTAACTTATGGATGCCAATTTTTACATAAAAAGCAAACTAAAATCAAATATACTGATGAAAACATGCTTTCATCAGAAAGCATCAATAATGTGTATTCTGTGCTTTCAACATAGTTACCTGCTTATTTGTCGTTAGTGGACTGATTAAAATAATAGTGTGTCCTGACAGCTGCATGCCAGATGGACGATAAACATGGCTTTTTTAGATAAAGAACTGATTATGGCCCTTCAAAATTTATGATTTGTATAAATTTCTGTTCACAGAGTCTTTGTATGACTGTATGGTTAATTGGTTTGGCATTTCTCTATTTTAATTACCAAAATTACCAAACTAACACACTGACTCACACAGCCACACACACACAAAGAAATAAGAAATGAAATGATGTATAGCTAAATATACAGTACTGCAACATACAACTGAATTTAACATGAAGACACATATTAAGTGAACTAAGGCTACAACTCTGAGTAACAGAAAATACCCGTGTCACTAGGGTAAACAGAATAAGTAAAAAAAAAAAAAAAAAACACATCAGCTTTGAAAACATTGCACTTAATTTGTCAAAGGTTCCCCTGATGATTCATTGTGGCTGACATCAGTAACAGAAAAACCAGAGCAATGGAAATCTATTCAAATGTGGCGAGGCTCAATTTCCCCTTTTATGAGAAAACTGTGGATAATGTGTTGGACCCAGACCAGTAGGGGGTAAAATAGCTTCATCAGTCTTTTCAAGTCAAAGTGAGGTGGAGGGAAACAAGTGAAACACCAATGCATAACACTGACATTTTTTAATAGAATTCATTTATAACAAATGGAACTTGTGTCAGCAAAGAACTGATTTTCGTACAGACTTCTTTCGCCACCAATGTAACCTAAGTAAGAAAATAAAAAGCACTCCTTTCATTCAGAAAAAAAAACAGTTTACGCTTACAACTAATCAGAGGTAATTGTATGATCTTTTTAACAAGCCTTTTTTTTTTTTTTTTTTTTTTTTTTTTTTTACAATTTCATTATTTAATTTTCAGTCTATGCATCCAGACGAGAGATAGATAGAGAGAGCAGAGAACACAACGTTTATTTCTGTTAATGACACTCCAAGCTTGAATGGCAAAGCCACAAGAACAGATGGTTGGGGGACAGATTTGTCTGAAGTCATCTGCTGGAGTAACCATGGCATCTGAATGGATGCTCTTTTTCGCCACAAACTTTTTTTTTTTTTTTCTTTTTCAAGGGTTGATACCTTTTTTGTGTTATTTACATACACACAAAGTGACCATTTCAGCAGATTTTTTTTTCTCTATAGATGGGTTCAAGTAATATATTATTGGGTTTAGAATCAATAGGGCAGTGCATAGTACAAAGATAGAGAAAGTGCAAGTCTTCCTACCAGGCCAGCTTTGGCCACTCTGCAATGTTTCGCCATGCATATGAAAAAAAATCTATTTAAAAAAGAAAAGATGAGAAAATAAACATGTTCTGAGACTCGAACATAATGTTACATTAGCCACCATGAGGTTAAATAATAGCACTTATATATCTCAAAATTATGACAAACATAATGAGGAAATCAGTCGACAACAACAAAAACCCATTGCTGCTTAAATTAAGGGAAAGAAAGCACCTGGAATGCACATCCACAAAGCCATCAAAGAAGGTATGCAGAGATTAATGATGAATTAGAACCAATTTAAACCTCCTCCCGTTCACTTAAAAACAAAACATGGACATGACACGCTGTTTAGGATTGTCAGGATAACAGAACCAGTCACTTTCTATCTGCATCTGCTCTCTGTGGTGACGCATATGTAATCAAAAGGCATGAAGAAAAACCCCTTCGGTGATGACCTGTGCATTATGCATCCTTTACTAAATCTGTTTTGGAATCTGAGTTTGCTATATGCTAAACTGTTGTCAAATGCAACTCCAGGAACATAGTTAAAAGCTTAATAACTTTAAAAGTTTGTCCTGGAGACATGGATCCCGCATGCTGTGTAGATCTGGGTTGAGTATTCTGAAGTCCCTGACTCCATCTGAAAATATACATTATATACGTATTGTAGCTATTTATCATCTCAACTGTTGTCTGTAGTGGTCAGTGACTTATAAACTGGTTTGTTCTAATTCACTCAGCCACAGTAAGGCCACTGCAAATGAAAAATATGACCTCTGAAATGTTCTTATTTGCATATATAATCTCATCATGTGACAAATGAATACTAAAGGTAAATAAACTACACATTTACATTTACAATAGATGCCTAGATTAATCAAAGGATACATTAATGGTAAATTAAACATTATAAAAACAGGCATAAATATAAGGCACTCTAAATGCAAAATTAAAAACAAATTACAGATAATGTCATTACCATTGAATGCTTGAAAGAACCACAAGAAAGTGACGTCTTTGTACCTTGCCCTATTGTATGGACTTGTGAGTGTGGGTATGTTGACCCCTGCTTGAAACTGAGCTTGAAAAATGTGCCAGTGATGCTTTGACTGGCAACTGAGGTTAAGGGGGCGTGGGAGAGAGAATAATGTCATAAGTGAAAAATATATCTACATAAAACCCTACCTAAAATACACATTTATTGCACAAGAAAATATGCACTGAATCAGAATACAGTTTTGTCCTACTGATGTGCATTCCAGTGAAAAAAATCTCTTCATTTCCCCCATAGTACACAACTCTCAATCTGAAAGCTTTCATGGACAATCCATGTTTCATATACTTTTTCTCATAAATCATATACTTTATCAATATATTTAAGTAATATTTATAGTTGATATACATATTTCACATATATTTGACAATATATACCATATCTTAATAAATTCATGTATCTTGTCCAATTCATCAATCTCTCTTATCATCGCTGTAACATGGAAGAACTAAGATAATCTGTAGCAGCAACTTCATACTTTGCTCATCCCTGTTGATTCCACAAAGCCCCAGTTTATCTCATGGGAGTGATTAAGTTACCATGTATATGAACATGGACAAGAACAAAAATAAAAAGGAAAAAACAAAACAACAACAAAAAAAAAATCATGACCAGAAAATAACTGTTACATTTTGGTAGAGTGAATTCTATTCTGTGCAACAAACTGAGGGACAACAATAAAATTAAAAGCTGACTCTTTGAAAAACAGCACATACGTTAGAACAGTTCTACAGCATGAAAAAAAGAGAACATTTATGTAAGTACGTTTATCACTTTTTACCAAGTGATAAATTTGTGTAAAAAAAGGAAATTCACACAGTTAAAAAAAAGCACATCAGCTGTATAATAAAGAACTATAAAACTAAATCAATAATTTTCATTTATTTCATAGATCATTTTAACTTTACCCTCCCCCCCCAAAATTTGGATGATGAACACTGTGACGGGAAAAGGGGTGTTTATTATTACTTTTAAGTCTGTCCTGCTCTTGTGGATCAAGCATTGTCATCCTTTGCGATGGGTTGTCTGTGTGGACTTGATTGTGGAACAGATTTTTTTTTTTTTTTTTTACAATGTGCATTGAGTTTTTTCTTCCCGCAATTTTGTGTGCTTCCGATGCCTCTCGTAATGGTTCATAATCACTGATGCATTTCTGATGATGTCATTATTGTTCATTTACTTTTTTGTTGTGTTGGTTTCATTTAGTTTTATGAGCCCCAAAATGAATCCTTGAAGCAAAAGAAAAGGTAATTCCGTATGATGCTTCAACAGTCAGGATTCCCTTACTTTGTGCCAAGGCAAGGTTTTAGTGGGGTTGAGAAATACTTGGTCCGCTGGGAATCATCTTTTTCATTTTTTTTGACAGTCATGTTGCACATCCAACACTTAATGAGTTGTTAGCAAAGTTAAGAAGTACTTTCTCAAGCAGGAATTTATGGCTCAGAAGAGAGGCTCACTGGGATTTCATTTTCCAACGGGCCCTCTGCTTTTCTCTCTCAATACTGGATCTTTTACGTTGCATAGTGATCAAAGCTTCCCAAGTACTCCAAGCCAGCTCTGTAGCAGAATTGGTATTGATCCTGAAAATAAACAGAGAAGACATCAGTGCAAACCATTTGTACCAAATGATATTTATAATTTAAGTAGTTTTGCCCATTGTAGGCTAATCTCAACATTACATGGAATCTGTTGACAGATTTTCTTTTAAACTCAAATGCTTTCTTTTCCAAAGGACATGGATAGACAAAGAATTTAGAAAATGCAGGTTAGCATGTTAGGAGGAAAAAATACCAGTACCTGGTGGTCTGGTTCAGATGCCAAATTAATCATAGTCTTTAGCAGTGACCTTTGGCCTCAAAGTAATCTTGAAATCCTATCATACTCTTCAACCATTAGGTTGTACCTATCAACTTAGAAACACAATAACTTAGGGGCCACCCCCACGACACCAAAATCCTTTCAGTCCCACAAAACCGGGGATTAGCCTCTATGAAATGTCTGAAACCAGGATTCAAGATGGAGAGATTCGAATCCTGGACCGTCTGCATTTCACTAGAACAGTGAAACCGCTCAACTGGAGGATATAACGTCAATGTGACGAACAGGGCATCCATCACAAAACCAACTAGAAAAGCACTTTGGGAGCACAGACCTCCGCCAAGCAGCTTGACTCCCTTATTTTTGTGTGTTCTGGATCATAGTAGGAACTCGAAGTCTGTCCAACAGTCTTCTCTCCTCGTGCTCTCTGCTGCTCATAAGTTTCATTTCATTTCTGCTTTCTGACATCATGTGCAGCTGCACACTTCTGCCACAGGGGGGCACTCATGCCTCATCAACAGCCTTTCCAACATGGCTGATCTCACAATAATAAGGAATCCTTCAAAACAGTCCTGGATCCAGAAGGTGATCCGGATCACCACCTAAATTTAATGGGTTTGTCTTTGGGCTGAGGCACACGGCTGGTAAAGATTTCAGGTAAATCCGTCCAGTACTTTTTCCGTAAAGTTGCTAACAAACGGACAGACGGATGGATGGACGGACAAGCCAATGGAACCAAAAACATTACCTCCTTGGCGGAGGTAATAACGGCGGTGGTGACATACTGTTTTATGGTGCTCCTCCAGATAATCCTGGCTTTTTTTTTTTACAGCTTCTGCTCCAAAATGTGCTGATTTTACAAGAGTATTACGGTACTGTACCATCAACAAGCCGATATGCAAGTCACATAAGAGGGGAGCTCTAAAATTGTAAAATTGTAGCCCCACCTGTAGTCTTGTTTGTACTACAGCAGTAGTACAGGGAATGGTGAAGCCTTTCTCTGGTTTTTTAACCACTGTCTAACACCTGACCTTACTTTGGCACCGTGGGGATATGGCCTTATTCCACTTGCTTTCCAGTTTCACACCATTAGAACTAAAACATATATAAAAGGTGTGTTTAGGTAAAACAAAAGAACACTTCACCTCTGTCTGCACCATGGCTGGTCTTTGTGTTCGTAGCATTTTCACTGTCTGAAAGATGTCTACTACACCCTCATATCTCATTCTTTCCAAGACGATGCTGAGGGTGATGAAAACTCCAGTTCTACCAACACCAGCACTGTGAAAGAAAGACAACAGGACAAAGAGGTTATGAGTGATTCTTGTGCTGATGACATAAATTGAGTTTTTAGACATTTCAAGAGAGATCTGCATTCACTGTGACTTCCTATGAGACTGCACAGTGCTTTGTAATCATGGTTGTCACTTACCTACAGTGGACCGAAATGGGACCATCTTGGCCGAACTGCTCTTTTGTTTTATGCACTTGTCCGATAAAATCGATGAAACCCTCTCCTGACTTTGGCACTCCTTGTTCAGGCCAGTCTGTGAACTGAAACTGCCTTACTGTTCGTGACTGTCCATCCTGAAAGAGGAGAAGAGAACAAATGGAATCCACACCACAAGGATAAAGGTCTTGTTTGGATTTAAGCTGCAAAGTGTCATTCTCGGAAACGTGCGGCACAGGTGGCGTCAGAGAAAATGTTTTATTAAACATGCCAGTCATTTTCCCCTAAATGCATTTAACTTGAACACTAAAGATGATGATCCCTTTGATGTGCTACCCTTGACAGTGTGTTATGAGTGAGTCGACTTTGAGGGGTGTGCATTTCTTAAGTGATGTTGTATCCCCTTGATAAAGAAAGCAATCCCATTGACGAGACAGTGAAACATGCTCTACAAAGGGAGGGAGCCTGCACCATTTATCTGTCTAAGCCTTTGATGGAATTAAAAAACTGGCAGCTAAGAGCTGCCGGCACCACATTTGTTTTTCGTACACACTGACATGTGTCATAATTTCCACAAATTTACATGTATGCCTCTTTTACACTATAGGCCACATTTTGGTATAAAGAAATACTTGACAAAAATGGCTAAATCTTGAGCTATTGATGACTTAATAAACATGGGTAATTAGTCTTTAACATTTTTATTCCTCTGGATTTGAAAATAAATAATGTGATTAACAAAAAACTGTATTACAGGATGTCAGACATTAAAATAACCAGTTGGATATTCTGCCTTTGGAAATTCCTTGCTCCAGTGACCTTAAGTTGAAAAGCAGTGTGGCTTAAAGTTAGCGTTATAATTTAATTGCTGACCTCTTGGTGATCCAGTCATCATCCTCCATGACTCAAGGGGTGGGTCACAACCCAGACTTGTATTTTAGAGCTCCATTACCACAAGGTTTGATTTTTAGAGCTGACTCCATGAAACAATGTCTGCTTACCCTGGCATCAGTCACTTTGAACTCTCTCAGGATATACTGGGGCATGTTATACTCTGCCATAGGGTCCACCACAAAGTACTGGTATCTGGCCGACCTCTCTGCTGGCCAATACTGGTGGCATTTTTCCTGGAGGAATATAGCATAGTGAGCCACAACATTCCCTTTATAGATGATCGTTAATGTCCTAATTCTGAAAGGTTTTCGTTTTGTTCATACTGTAACTGCTGCTGCTGCTGGGAAACGTAGTCAACCACTGAATCTTACATTCTGTTTTACACATGAAGCTGTGAAATCAGGGTCATAAGTAAGAGTACTCCTACCCTGCCCATTTCTCTAAGCTTGGTGAGCATGACGACAATAGTGGAGTTGTGCTCCCAGAGCATTCTCCAGAAGTCCTCTGTGGTTTCTGCCAATGGTCCCTGTGTTGCAATGTAAGCTTTCTGTTGCCTTAAGTAAACAAATCACATGATACAAGGTATAATATTATCATCATGGAAATAGACCATTCAAGATGCCATATTTCTATAATGTCTTCAGGTATTTTCTGGTTGCACATAAACTTACCTGTACCCATCAATGAAACTAGCATTGATGTAGTCAGAGCCCTCAACTCCTCGAATGGGCTGAAGACACACTCGTGTGGACTCGTATGGCATTATGTTAACAAGGCGGTTCTTGAACTTGTTGCAGGGGAGATTGGCACTGATGAATCGTGACGTATGGGCTTTAGTATTAGCCAAACGCTGAATGAGGAAATAAACAGAAGATTTCTATTAGCAAAGTGCTTCCACCTAGTAGTGCTGACATTGTTATTTATTTTCCTCTGTGATTGTATTTTAACATTATTAGTATGTTGCAGAAACTTAGGATCTGAAAACCTGTAACAGCTGTATGACATGCAAGTGGAGAATAATCAAACGTATGATGAGGTAGACTAAGCTGATTCTGGAGGAAAGTATGGGTCATGCATCAAAGTAATAATTATCCCAGATTTCCCTTTTTCTTTAAAGAAAAAAAATGTTTTATGATGAAAAGACTCAAACATGGATACACTGGCAGGTCTTGACTGGACAGAAGTGCAGTGTAACTAAACCTGTTCATTTTTGATGGCAGAGCAAGGCAGTATATGCGTGACATGGAAAGCAATATCATGCTTACAGCAACACCGCTGACTGCAAACTGCAGGATAAGGTTGGTTAAGCTTTTTATTGTAAATGCAGAGTTTATTACTCAAGTAGTTCTGGAAACTGTTCTGTGGTAGGGGAAACCTGTGTTTGGCATTTTCATGTAAACTAAGACCCCTGCCACTTAAAGAGGGGGGGGCATGTTGAATTTATCGTATGATGGGTTACACCAGCAAGCAAACTAAATGGAATATAGAGGAAACCACAGGCCCCATGCTGTCTAGTCAGCCTAATGGTGACTGGAAAAGACTTTGAGAAATGACATTGAAGCTTGGATGTGACTTAATATAAAGAATGCCAGAAAATGATACATATGGAAAGACATTGAGGTAAAACTTTGTTCACTGTGGTTTGCAATATTCAGAATATGCTGGTAAGTCTGTACCTTGAACTCAAGCTCCATGCCAGTGACATTCTCTCCACCCTCTATCTGGGTCAGTTTCTGGATGTAGGCGTATAGGTTTCTGGCGGGCACTTCGGTGGTGCCGCAGTTGACGGCCTCCTGGAGCGCGTCATGTATGAAGACGTACTGGTCCTCTGTCTGCACCATGTAGTTGCGTTGGGCACGCATTAGTGTTACATGCCCATAGATGTCTACAGTCTTCTCATGCTTGATACGTTCAAGCATGGCGTCGATCACAATGAAGCAACCTGTGCGTCCCACCCCAGCACTGTAGCCACAAACAACAAAGAAGAATCAAGTTTAGTTTAAAAACTTACATGCAAATATTCAAAGTCTGTCTCGCTCATGAGTTTTCCTGTGTCATAACAGCAAATGCTCACAATGCATCCAAATCTAAAGCTAAATAAGGAGACATTTTTTCCTACATGCTTACAGGAGCTTGATTAAATTTCCCAGTGAGGACAAAAGTTGAACACTACAAAGTTTGTCACTACAAAATGAACCATTTAACTTAGAGTATAATTGAATTCTGAAGTGGCGCTGTTTCAGAGACGGCTTAGCTCTCAGCTTTTAGCAGGTTTAAAACTGGCTTTGCAATTTAGTTTTTCGCCTCTAGACCCCACCTGCGCTCTCCACCTGATCAGTACTAATCACTTATGCAACAGTAACATTTAACCTTTATCTCATGGTTCTGAAAAGTGCCACTACAGAAAATGTGATATGCTGTTGCAAATTGGAGAGAAACATCCTTTTTCATGGCCTTGTTAATGTGCTGGGCAACTTCTGAGAAGTACACCTGACAACAATTAAGGCCATTAGATTAGCACAGTGCACCTAAATGGCATAAGAGCTTATTAAGAGGCACTGAAAGGCAGGTCTCTTTAGTAAGACTTGCACTGGCATATTTTTTTTCATTAATATGTGAAATGTTAACGTGAAAAAAATAGAGAAAAAGAACAAAACGTATCACTTTGGCAACTGGGAAGGGATGTTTTACTGTTTCACTTTGACCTCTCCTTGCAAGTCAGATTGAGGCACGCTGTATAAATGTAGCTCATTCCACAGACTGCTGACAATTTAGAAATGCTCACCCTGCACATTACATGTTTTAATAGTGCATAGCTCAGCACAGAAGATGCTTTCTGATGACAATTTATTTACTGTAGGGCAACAGGGTTGTGTTAAATCTTGCTCATTAACTGTCCTCCCATGTCCCACAAAGCTTGGCACTGACAAGACAAGTCCTTGCACTTGACACTTTAAAGTAAATAGGTTATTCAATTCATTAAGCTGACATGCCTATGAGATGTGAACCATGCTCGTATGCCTCCTCCTTCTGAAGAGGCATTTGTTTTTCATTTGCTTCGAGGAACAGAGTAAGGGTTGAGAAGGGAAACTCAAGAGGCAATGAAGTTGTCCCCAAGGGGCAAGTCTGGTTAATGTGCCATGCTGCTCTGGAACTGTGCAGCTGCAAGTGGAATAAAGACACGTATGGGAGTCATTGGCTTTAGCAAATGATTTGATGATCACCTTGAAAACGGTTTACACTGGCTATATGGGACTTTTTTTTCTCTTTTAGGGTGAATCGGAAGTGCATGAGTCAAAGAGGGAATTGGGGTCCAAAAAAATGTAAAGGCATCCCTGGGATATTTTAGGAATGAATCACTCCCAGGTCTGAAAATACTTTAGACTTTGTGGACAGGATACAGAAACTTGAGATTTCTGCCTTTACCACAGCTGTTTCCAATCTGAAAACATTTTACAGTGCAGACCTGGAAGTGGGAGAGTGATGACCTGCAAGAGAGTAAGTGACAGAGTGACAGCACATAGATAAAGAGATGGAGACAGAGGGAGATGGGGAATTGGGAAGGGAGGTGAAAAAAGGGAGGTAGAATTGTGTTATGCACCTTGAGAAGCTGGCACTTATCCTGAAGTTGAGCAGTTCTTGAATTAGTTTTGTGAAGGCTAAGCTGCAGGGTTTTTTCCCTAAAATGTTGGACAAGGAAATGCTTGGAACATGTGTAATATCCCTTTATTGACAAATGATGTCGTGTGTGCATGTGGTGGGGTGAGATGGTGCAGAAAGCTGTCAGTACGTTTGCCAGTTGAAGGAGAGCTGGCGGACTGACTACACTAATGACCTGACATTGCCTTTTCAGCCAGTCAAAACCAGCTGCTTGGGACATCGACACACACTAAGTGTCAGGCTAATATGCTTTGCAAGAGTTTAGGGAATAAGGGATGGGAGAGAAAAATCAGTGTAAAACACAGCTGCTATGGGTCCAATGAAGATAAAGCAAGAGCAGCAGTGAAAGCAATTACACATGTATTGTTACAAAATCTCTAGCTGTCAACTGGCCTGTCACCATTTTGCTACTCTGCCTATAAAATGAGCACACATGCACATACCAGAATAACTTGAATACGATTAATGCACAGTAGTAAATAATTCTAGTGTGTGGTATAAATGAATGAAATGAAGAATACTTTATTAATCCCAGAAGGGAAATTCATGCATGTATTTACGAAGACTTTGCAAATGTGGGAATTAAATCAGAAAAAAAGATAACTTGCTAATCTGAAGATGTGAAATCTTCAAATTCTAAACAGGTTTTGTATTTTTTTTAGGATCAGCCATAAACCATTGGAGGGTAGGAGCCCCCCCCTTTCAATTTGACAGGAAAAAAAAAGCAGTATGACTATCCCCCCTTTATGAAACATGCCGTGATGAAAAGGAGGAGGATTTTTGCAGCAGTGTTCAGTAGCCATGAATTTGCCTAACTACATTGGAATCGCCACTGTTATTTGGCCCCTTGGAGGTGGTGGCAACTCTGTACAGCTTAATGGAAAAGAAGCAACCGTGTTTAATCTTGTCCTCTGGGGAAATGTTCTCTCATGTTACTAAACCTGCCAATGAGACTGGAATTTTATGCTGTATTAGGTCTGAGATTGTAAGGAAGCCAGTATTGACGAATTCCACCAAGATTTATTGTGGAGAAAAAGCACTGCCTTTCTGACAAGCACAAACTGAAACTTGCTGGTCTTATAAAGCCTTAGTTACATACACAATGCCTAATTTTTGTTAATTAGTTTTTTAAAATTTCTTATGCACAGCTGGGTGCAGTCAGGTGAGGTTTATTGCACTGGCATCTTTTCAAAGCTGCGAAGCCCTATAAATCAGAGTAACATGAATTCACCATCACGCGACAGTGCAAGGCTACATTTTCTCCTTAATTAGGAGCAAGTATAATAGATTTCATTAGCAGTTCTTTTTGCACCACCAATCAGAGTCTGTAAAGGCTTCTCAAAGCAAACCTATAACATAATTTAATCTTCTGCAATCCAAATTAAGTTCAATTGTGCACTGAAGCAGAAGGTTTTGCTGGTTCCGACAACACATACATTTAGGAGGGATATTTCTGAGCTGAAACATTTAAAATACTATAAACTTGTGTGCTCTATCAAAGGTTATCCTTCTGGGTAGCTGAGAGAAGCCAGCAATCTCTATAGTATTAAATCTTGCTTTTTTGAACTCCTTTGGGACTTCACAATCACTGCAAAGCCCTTCAGCTAGAAGAGTAAACAGACACTGACTTGGGAATGAGTGAAACTATAGGAACTAAGAAGAAGGGGAAACGTGCCACAATGGTCTTTGAACAGGATTTAGTAAAATGTCTGCAGTACATCCAAAAACACCTAATTGTATTCTGAGGGTCAGGAATGCATGAACCATCCATTAATCCCATATTAATGATTTTTCATTAGTGTGTGCAGCGAAAACTAATATTTATATATATATATATATATATATATATATATATTTGGTATGTTGGATTTAATTGGAGTTATATATTTCATAATTTTTATTTTAGAGTGTGAAAAGTTTTCAATTAAAGGTGATGCGTCGAGTGTCTAGGATAATAAAAAGAGCAGCAGTTGATGCAAAGTTTAAACTAACATGCTTGGAGTCATTTAATTATGATTTGGGAACCATGTACAGCTTATTTCTGAAAATTTTAAATATTCCCTTGTATGACTAATTAATTAGCATAAAACATCTTGGTTTTGTTGGCTTTTACTATCTGCTTTCCTTAAGCTTTCTTTTTGGGTGTTCTGAATGTGCATGAGCAGCTTTTGTGACATGAAAATTTGCCCGATTTCTACAGCAGCAAATATTTTTATCTTAACAGTTTCATTTCAACACACAGCCTTCATGTTATTTTGCAAGTATATAAATATAATGCTCGCTCCATTTAAAATGGTGGTGAAACATGAAATTAGGAAATGCCCGTTGAAGGATTTGGAGCATGGACATGACTGTATCTGATGGGAAGCCAGAGCAATTCAAAAGCCCCAATCTGCTTTGTGACATTAATTCCTGCATTTTTCTTCATGGTTAAACTTTTTTTCCCCCCCTTTTCCATTTGAAGTGATTCGCCAACTAGCACTAATTAACTTCAGCATGTGGTAATTTTAAGTTTTCGGTAATCCCCCTTCTTTTTTTTGTCACTTTCTGACAAAAGTTTGTATCTGTAATGCTGAGTGTCGCTGCTCTTCTTCAAACTTCTTCTCTTCCCTCTGCCACTTTTTCCATGCAGAGCCTCTAATGACTCCCTGAGTTAAGACAAGCCAGAACAGAAGTCTCTGTTATGTATTTGTGCTCTCAGTTGGGAGCCTGGCAGCTTATGTAGCTGTGCAATCTGAAGTTGCTCTGAAAGTTATTTATTTTTGGACGTATCGGTCTAAGACATAAGCCAAGGGCTTGTGGGAGGGTGATGTGTGACACGTTAGAGGTGGAACGAAGAATACGACAGGTCATTGTGTCATTGTGTGGGAGGATATTTTTTAAATTTGCTAAGAAAAATGGCACTGGTACTTTTGGTGCAGTGATGTTGAAATCACTGGGTTATTTTAAGTGGCTTCTATGAAAGCTGGTGGGCTGACTTGTTTGGACAACAGAGGGCTAGAGTAGATTTTCTTTTTCAAGATATTGTCAGTAAATACGACTCAACTATGAGCATCTAAATGTTCACGGAATATCTTGTTTTTACCATATGTATTCATATATTCATTACAGCAAATGGAGAGAGGGAAAAATCAATTTCATGCTTCAAGATATTTTTGCAAAACCATGTTGTTTCTTACCTGCAGTGCACCACCATGGGCCCTGCATCTGGAGGATTGCAAGCTTTCACCCGTCTCAGAAAGGCCAGGAATGGAGTGGGGTGCTCTGGTACCCCATGGTCTGGCCAGGCAGTGAACTGGAACTGCCTTACCTCTCTCTTTTCACTGGAGCCATTCTGAACGGGGAGAAGTAGGAAGTTTAGTAACAAACACATTTTGCATCAGCCACCTGATTTGGAGGGAGTGTTGGAGAAGCTGCTGTATAAAGCAAAACCCTTACTTTAAAAAGTGCAAATGTCCTGACACAGTAGGTGGCCAACTCTACTGTGTCTAGCAGTGTTACTTGGATGAGACCATAGGTCTCAGTCCCTCTTGTGGGCCAGTATTGATCACATTTAACCTGCAATGGAGAGAAAAGTCAAGTCAGACCACATCTGAATGAGCATTTAGAAATTCTCTCTACCCCATAGTTAGAGTGAAATAAAATGGAAAATGATGCATGTCTGCAATGTATTTGCTATTTGTACACCAAGCATGAAGGCTGCACTCCACCAAATCAAATACAGGCTAAATGAATGTTGAAATCCTCCTTATTCCTGCTGACTGAGTTTAATTTTCTAATCAATGAAATGGCCCAGGATATTTGTATACAGCCAACAGTGCTATTAATTGTCCTGACATACTCTATAATTACAAATGTAAGCACAACGTCCAGTCATATAATCGTCTCGGCTTTATTGCTACTTGGATCTACAGCTATTTTCTGCTAAATGGCCTATAAAACACTTTTCAATTGTAGTGTTACTACTCATCTGACAAAAAGAGGCACTACTGGGCCTGGGGAGGAAATAACGAGGTTTAACTAAGAGTATATTTTACATTTGAATATTTGCATACTTCTCAACATATTCTTCTCATTCCATATTGAGCTTCAAAACAATCGAATAGTTATGAGTATGTACGTCGTGTGCAAAGAGTCTCGTCCACTGATATCAGTTCCTTAGCAGCTGAATTGAATTGGACTGACTTGAATTGAACTGAACTGAATTGAAAGCTGTTTCGCCATTTTAATAAAAGGCAGGGGAGTGTGTGACACCAGGACAAATGAAATCACTCATTATAGTGTTAACTTGCAAATAGTTGAGCTTTAATATGCAAAACATACAAAGGCAGCATGAATGCTTCTTTGCACTGATTAATATGAAAGTCACAAGCTGTCAGCAGGAGCAAAAGCACATCGTGAGCTACAAATGTCAGTGTAATAGTATAAAATAATCAGGGGAAACGGCCACGAATCATACTAATATCCCTCAGTATCCACTCAGTAAATCAGACACCTGGCGACACGGCTCTCATTTACCTATCAAATCATCACAAAGAAGTTTATTTGCTTTGCAGATTATACGGAAACTGAGAGAAACCTGCTCTTTAGATGGAGTCCGCAATTCAGTTACTGAAAGACACACTCTTGAAAAATGCATGCAAGTGTGAAGGTCGAACACACTTGTACTGTACGCATTACAGCTTTCAGCTGACAAGTAAGCCTTTGCTACTCACTGAAAACACTGCAAGATGTTTGAAAACAACTGTGACTTTTGACCATATTAACCTTTAAGGACTGGTAAGTCCTGCTTAAGTACTGCTGGGCAGAGTAGCTTAAGAGTCCCTCTCATTTTTGCTGATTGTAATCCAGTGTTTTCAGCACTAGAAGATCAGTAAAGAAAGTCAAGCTGCTAATTGGTTCAAACAATTCAGCAGTTTGTAAGAAACCAGTTAATGGAAGAGAGCTTGGCCTCTTGTGTAGGATAAATACACCAGATAAAATGTATCTGTCTATACTAAAGAATCTATGTTGAAATTACATATGGTCAACAGAAAATGGGAAATAAGAATGAAAAGCAAGAAAAACCAGACCCTTACCCTGGATCTCTCCTCCAGTTTGGTCATCATGACAATGACGGCACTCCTCTGCTCCCAGATCATCCTCCAAAACTCCCCAAATGTCTCTGGTAGAGCTCCTTGGGTGGCAATATAGGCATTCTGCTTCCTGTAGCCATCTATGTAATTGGCATTAATGTAGTCACTACCAGGGATACCTTGAAAGAGAAAAGTAAGATTAAAATTTCTGTAGTGGGAAATTTTTTTATTCTGATTGATATAAAAAGTCAGCAGAATATATTCTTTGGGCTTTTTTGAGTTTTGAAAGTCTTTTTTTCCCCCTCAGTTTATTGGTGATAATGCCATATTCTTGCCAGAGTGCCTAGATAACACCATGTGTCACTCTCCACTGTGTTTCCTAAGAAAGATGTCTGTAAAACCAATGTTTCTGTATGAAATAAAGCAAAATCAGTCACTTTGGGAGGCAATGTTATAGTCCCAAAGGGATTTGTATTTGCTATCAGCAACACATTTAAATCAACAGTTTTTTTCTCCTTCGTTCCATATCTGCAACCAACACACAGATAACGCTTGGTCTCACACAGAGAAAAACAAACCAACAAGAAACTAGGAAAACAATTTTCCCCTAGCTCTCCTCACTCCCTCTTTCCTTTGCTTATATTAAATGAAAGGCGCAGCAGCCTTTTCGAATCCAGGCGAAAGAGACAGAGCTGACAGCTAGTCAATGCTTTAGGACTGGCAGTTTAGGGGCTCCGTGCACACATGGTCGACCAAGATAAGTCTCATCTGCATGGGCGCCACGTTTCAAAGAATCCCCTCATTCTGACTGCTTCCTCTCCCCCTCTCCCTCAGACTCCCTTTTACTCTCAGGTAACTTATTCAACAGAAAAAAGGAAGGAAAATGGAATATGAACACATTAAAAGAACCCTCCCACATTATTCCCCCCCCCCCCCCCACCCTCTTATTCTGCTGTTGAAGTTGTCCGCACAACCAAGCAGCTGTGCATTTCTATGATGGACAAGGGATAAGTACAATTAAGCCAAGTGTGTTTTTCGGTCTGAAAAGAAAAAGCAAAAAGAGACAGGACTATGGTTTAATGAGAACGAGGCAAGTTGTTAAATGCCCATTTGCAAAATGGTTCTCTTTTATTCCTTCTGTCACTCAGGATTTGGACAAATTCTTCCATTTTCTAAGTCAATATGGCTATTAAGAAATAAACATAGCTATTTTGCAGGGTTGTTTGGCATTCAGTCCTCAACCGAGGAAGGCAAAGGAATCTTAAAAGGAGATGCTGAGAGTTTCCAGAATGTAAACAGTTTGGATGATGATTTGTAGATTTTTGTTCATTTGAAACATGTCTTAATAAACTGCCTGTTAGGAGCTTAAATGTTCAAAAAGAGCTAATTTTGCTGATAAACAAAGGGCAGCTTCCTTATTTAACATAGATGCAAACAAATGTCTGAGATATTGTGCAAATTCATGTTCCCACTGTAGGCCACAGTTGTTGGTAAGTTGGTGTGCCAGTAACTAAAGTTATTTTGTCAAATTAAGGGTCCAAAAAGTTTTGGGGATTTATTAAATATACCAGTTTAAACCTGCCAAGGTGCACTGTATGCTATAGACAACTTGGCAAGAAATGATTTATAAAAGTAGAGTAAATTCAGTGATGTTCTTGCATTTAAGTTCATGAATGTACTCAAGTATCAAGGTTTGTCAAAGATTCTTCTGATGCAAACTCTGATGTCAAATCCCAATTCCCGTTTTGTTCAAAGAACTCAATCAAAGTAAACAATAGACACACTGCTCACCAAAAGGCTTTGTTAATGCTTTAGAAGGAAAGGAGGATGTCCCTCATGTCCCTCTGGCAGAGAACTACTCAATTCAACTGCACAAAGGCTCCAATGTGGTTGTACAGATGTGTTGGCTGGCTAATGGATCTCCATCAACACTCAAGCTGTGTGCTATTTCTGAGAGCCCACAGAAAAGGCTCTCCAAGTCTTTATCTATCTGTTATTGTCACATTATCCATTTACTACTTTATTTTCCATCACCCTCCATGGGAGCAGTTCAATAGAAATGGTTAATTAATAGCTCTGTGTGTGTGTGTAAGTGCAATTTTGTTTAATCATAAACGGGCAAAAGGAGTTGGTACTTTGAAAGGTTATTTCAAAGTGCCCTTACAATTATTAAAAGCTGTGGTGTGCAACACATATTTAATGCAGTGAAAGATCTTTCAACACTGGTCTATAATGTAAAATGTGACAGTAAAAACTGAAGGGGAAAATGTGACTTTCATCATGGTGCAACCAAATAAAATCCTATTTGCAAGAAGGGGATTACTAAAATTTTTATAGGTAGCAAATAAGAAAAAGTGTAGTCATATGATCTTTGAGCAAGCACCTACCGAAGAGCAAGTACTATCACTTGTATTGGAAACTAAACTGTGTCATGCCTTCAAATTTAGTCCAGTATGCTCAATTCTCTGTTTTCAGGGTAGGAATTAGTGATGTAAAACCACACTGGACATTAAGCCAAAGTAGATGCCGGTAAAACATATTGCATTGCTAACTGTAGGTGATTGTTTAGCTTGATTTGCATTTAAAGGGGAAAATGCTTTTTTCCTCAGGTTATATCTGTTTTTGCAACACCAAAAGCATCTAAATTAATTTCTGAGCATGAATATAATTCAAAAGAACAGCATGGCTGCCTTCCTGAGGTCTTGAAGATATATTTGTAACTGTAGGATCAATGCAGCAGTTAGGATACAGAAGACGTTGGTGGGTGGCATACCGTCAATAGCAGAGAGTAAGACTCTGGAGTGGTCATAGGCAATCACGTTGGCATATCTGTTCTTTGGTTTGTTGACTTCTAGGTTGGAGTGCTCCCATGTAAACTGTTGACCAGGGTCAATGGACTGAAAAAGAAGGAAAGAAAAAAAATGACATTTTCCCATTAATACAGTGATGTTTTTCTCTATTGAACCATTACTGTATGTATTCCAAAAACTTTTTGTCAAAATAACATTTCAACACTGAAGCGTTCTCTTACTGAGACATGCCTTTCACCACCGAGCAATTGCATATATAAGCCTGATCTGTTGTATTTTACTGATGTTTAATTCAACCCTTTCAGAGTGTGCTTGGAAGTTTGAAGGTCATAGAAAGTTGTGTGCATTCAGACTTTTACCAGGCTTTGGATTGCTAAGGTCTGAGGCAAAGATTTTAGAAAGGTAAAAGTGCTGCTAAATATTTCAGCCATGTGTGTCTAATGTTTGAGTTGGCCCTGCAATCTATTATAGTATGTTCTTACACTAATGGCACATTTGCAGGAGAGCAAAGGCTGAAAATATACATTATGTGCTACTGCTATGCATAATATTGATTTTTAGTGGAGCTGTTATACCTTCTCCAGTGCACAAAACGGTGAAGCAGAAAGGCTGTAAAAAATTGATGAAATATTACTTTACAGAATAATTCCTACCCTCACATGAATACTGTTTTTCCTTGAGCTTAAATACAGTTAAATAAGTGCAGGACCGCTAATTTAAGCACAAACCATCGCATAAACTCAAAATTAGTCATGATGTTTTATTTAAACAAAAGAAAAGGGGGGGGGGTTCAAAGTGTAATGCTCCACCAAAGTATAATACAGCACTTGAACTGTCCAAGGGCTCAAGGAAATGGTTTGGCTCCTGCATAATCCTGTTTGCCTCAATGGCATCTGCAGGTAACCACTTCACAAGCTGAAAACAGACTCTTAACGTAAGCAATGGCCATTAAATATCCTTTATGCAAAAGTCCCTGAGACAGTTGAGTCCAAAGGAAATTATTCTTCTCTGAATAAAAGCAGATTTATATGATTAATAGTCTGGTACAGATATAAAGTGTTTGAATTTAACAGAATTCATTTTGCATTTTAGCAATTTAAGATGGATTTGTAGCAGATGCAGGTATTTAAGTTGACGTATAGTTGGTACAATTTGACTTTCATGGGAATCTTTCACTTTAACATGCTGCATGAACAATACAGTATAAATGTTATGAAATGACGATAACATACATAATAAATGACAATATGAACAAAAAGCTTGTATTTTCAATTGGTCACAAAGGAAAGGATGGTGTTCTTTCATGCTTGCTCACATGATTAACAGGACTTTATGGAACATGGTGGAACACCACACTTGAGACCAGTTCACTTTGGTATCCAAACCTTCACTCAGCCTTTTAAGTCATGGACTGACAAAGGCCCCTCATTACTGATAAATGAACAATAAAATATGTACCACATTGGGAAAAGTATAAAGGTGTGAGAGAGAGCATTTCATAAAACTGAATATTAAGAGGTATTTAAAAGCATCTAAACTTAATACAGCTCTGCACTGAGAGATTTATCAACAGAAATAACTTAAACAGCAATACATGGCTGACAAACCACTGGTTAAGCATGATTTTTTATCAAAATATGTTCCATCAGTGGATTATGACATTGCTTGTTATAAAACTCTTTATTTCATTGTGCTCAGAAAATTGCTTTCCACTGCTCTCGAGTAGGCAGTATGAAATTGGAACTGAAAGGTACTTAAGCTGCAGTAATGATTGGGCAGCTTGGCAGGCACCCATATGGTGACCTCATAGATTTTGGAGCTGCTGAAGGACCTGCACAGAGAAATGGGCAGAGAAAGGGCAGCCATTCATATCTCACAGAGAGACAATGTCTTGTTTGCATAGTTTTTTAGGTTCTGCATGTGTTTTGCAAATATAAGCTCACAGTACTGCTACACAGCACAAGAGTCAGCGCCTGTCTGGCTTTTACTGGCTAGAGAGCTCAGAAAAGAGACAGGATGCAAGACAGATGCTGAATTAACCGTCATCAGGAGGCACCAGCATGCAAAAATCCACCAAAGCTCAGTGAAATAAATAGCTTTTTTGTGACAAACCCAAACATGAAAACAACTTTATTGTTATGGGGAATCCTTTAACTTTTGGAATCACTGCTTGACAAGAATTTAAAAAAAAAGAAAAAAAGATTACTGCATTTGAGTTAGGACAGACGGAAACAAACTTGCAAAAAAAAATGTTCATGTACAGTTTTGCTCAACTTTTTGCACACAGAAATAACAAGGAACTAAAATCAGTAATAATAAATAACATTTTACTTTATTATTTTATAAAACAAAATAATTTTTGAATTGTGGTTGAAAATAATTTAAAAAACAAACAAAACTGTCCCAGATGAGTAAAAGCACCTTGCTCATGAACAGTGGGTCAAAATACCTGTGAACAGGTGCAGATGTCTGATTGAACGTTACAGAAAACTCTTGGTTGCGGTGATTGCCTCAAAGGGTTGCTCAACAGAATTTTACTTCATGAGCTCCATTATGCTTGTTTCAGTTTTTGTTTTGTTTTTAATATTTCTGTTGAACCACAATTCAAAATTAATGGCATGATTTTCATAAAATTTTATTTATTATTACTTTTGTCAGTTTCAGCTTATTTTACTGACAGCTGATTTGTTTTCCTTCTTCAATGGGAGGATATGTTAACATTCAAACACAACTATATCTAGCTTTTAAGAAATATTTTTGGCCAAATCTTGCCAGCCTAGAACAAACTTAAAGTTCCTGGTCCATACTGGTATGGAAGTACACCACTTTCAAGTCAGACAATTCAGTAGATTTGCAGCATAAGGGTGCCATTATATCAAATTTCACATTTCTGGGGTTATGATATGTGATCTGTTGCGCACTGATGAGGCCATGTGAATGTCCAGAGTGAGTATCGAAGTTCCTGTTTATGGTCTGTCAGTGCTGTCTCTTTGTTGAATCAGACAGCAGCTTATCATTCTACATAGAGATAAGAGCACACTATCAAGTAAACAGGCTCCCCCCCCCTCCTCTCTCCTAATGGTCTATGCACAGTCCGCTTTGCTCCCCCCTCCCCCCTCCCTGTCTGATTCAACTGCGAGTGGGAGAGTGACTGCTAAGCAGTCAGGTCTCGGTTAACAAACAAATGGATTTGAAAGAAAACTTCTGCAGCAACACTGAGGGAGGCGACCAAAACCTTGTTATTACCTGTAAGTTTATTTATTTTCTAAATGCTGTCTTGTCTGATAAATGTAGCTCACTGTCTGAAGTGCCCATGTTGCTAGCAGTTAGCCTTTTGAGAACTCTGACCGCTAGGGCAGCTTGACCTACTTTCTCTAAATAAGGTTATAACCAGATAAGCTGTAGCCAATAAAAATGAAGTCAGCTTGGTCTCCGGGTAAAGCTCCATATCATTACCGGACCCAACTGTTTTACTGAGGAAGTGAGGTCTGGCATTTCAAAACAATACCCCGCTGTAAAAAATGCTGTTTTTTTTCTTTGGAGATTGGACATATGCAGCAATGCCAACAACATGAACTAGTTTTTACTGCTATGTCATCACTCCTTTAAGTGATACAGATCCAATATTGCCCAATTTTGAACATTTCAGAAAATGTGAGGCAAAACTGTCAATCAAAGTCTGTTTTCACTTTAAGCTCTTCTGTTGGGATTATTGGATTCAAGACATGCCGTAAGTCACCTACAAGGACACACACAGTATACTGCAAATCATTCAAAATATTTTCTAAAGTGGGCTATTTTTTCTGAATGAGTCCTGCTCAGATTTATTATGTTACGGTCTCCTTTTCCAAAAGAAAAAACAGATATCAAGGTAGTCTCCACACGTGTAGTAAACCAGAAAACTCAGAACATCTTTTATATTTCACAGTAAGGCTGTGCTGAATATCTTCCACTAAAGTGTGTTGGAATCTTATTTTGAGGTGTATTGCTGCCACCAAGGGCACATATAGGCTTTAAAAGTCACATACCCCCCCCCCCCCCCACCCCACCCAAAAAAAAAAAAAATTGCCAGCAGTTACTGTATGAAGGCCTTTAAATAGCCTACACTTGTCAACTACAAAAGCAAAGGTGTTACTGACAACAAAAGTATTGCCCTGTTATCCATTCATGTTTCTCAGGAAGTCATGTCAGTGAGCCAGTAGGCACAATAGCAGGGTCCTGGCACAGCAAATGGAATGCAGCCATTATTAATAATATTATTTACACCTGAATGAGAGCCTGCTTTGGAAATAGACACAAAGGATGATTTTGAATCTGAGTTTGCTGGTGCATGCATCATGGAAGTGTGGCCACAGTTCGTTAACGATAGAAGCCACACCAGAAGCATCATGTGAAAAAGAAAGTAAATTTCAGTTCTAAGATTTCAGAACTGAAGGTAACATAATACGAAAATAATTGATCTGGGTTTTAGTAGGTCCTAAAATCAAGTGAACAAAACCTCAGATGAAGAAACACACGACTTAATACATAATAACATCATTTAATGAACAGCAGCCAGATCAGGATGCATCAACAACTGGAACTTTTCAACACTCACCTCATATTCTTGTGAAAACTTGAGGTTGTCGTTGGCTTTTAGGCGCTCTTGATGATCTGCAAAGTCCATGACAGGGATTGGAGGGTGACTGGCCATACCTGTCAATCAGAAGGGCTGAAAGTTAGTGAACAGTCTTTAAAAATGGCATCACCCAAGCACAAGCAAACAGTGAACCATTAGAGAAGCAGCATGTGGTTATAACAGGGGGAATGGAAAAGTGTGGATCTTGTTAGGCTAGTTTGTTCACTCAAAGCAGTGACCATGCTTATAGAGAGAGTATGGACACAGAAGCCAATGAGAAGTCATCGAGCAAACTTGCCCCCCCCCCCCCCCCCCCACTGGGCCTCTCCCTATTAAGAGAGAAGAATGTTATTCACACAGAACGCTAGAGTGGATAGTTAGCATGACAGTAAGACACAGACACAGACATCCCATCAAACAAAGAAACAAAAAGACATTGGATGTTAGGCCAGCTGTTGATGTCTGCTTTGAGTGATGACATGTTTTCAGGCTGTCATTTCAAACTCCGCCTCCTGTGATGACATAGCGTTAACACCAGATGGATTAGATGCAGATGGGAATACAAGACTTGGCAAGAAATAAAAAATAAATAACAGAAAGGAGGGAATTGAAGCTGAAAAACATAAAATACAAGTTGTGTCAAATGCATAATCGAGACCAACTAACTTGACAAATGGAGGTTACTGGGGTAACTGGGTGCACCTGAACCTGTGAAGGAAACGGCGGTGGAATTAACTACATTGCAGATGCAAAAGCAATGTGAAGACTACTTGCTTGACTAAAGAAGCTAAAAGAAAATTTAAATGTGAACAGAAACAGCTGAATGATTATTAGTAACATACAGCTCAGCATGTTATGTTATTTCATGGAAATTTGAAGGGTGGAGATTTTGAAAGCTATTAAAGGTGTCATAACCTGCGGTTTTACATACACAATTCCTCTTAAATTATCTTCAAATGAATTTTTAATTATAGTTGGGTGGGACGAAAATTTAATGAGCTCATTTTAACATCTTTTTATCCCCAACTTTTGTTTGTCACGAGAATACGCAGGAGAGTTAGATAGCGCGTTCACGAGGCAAACGTCAAAGTCAAAACAAAGTTTTATCAGGACAGAGCAAGTGAAGGAAATGATGTCCCAACAGAGAAAAACGTGATAAAAACATATCGGTATGGTTGATAGAGAGGATCTGCAGAGTAAAAGGGCTGGACTCTGATGAATATAAGGCGTGGACGTCTGACGTGAAGTTAACCAAACAGTGTTAGCTTCTGTAGCTACATTAGCAGCTTGTCTGTTTGTCTACCATCGTTTACTGGTCTCTGACACAAAAGATAAGTTACACAAGCAGCAACACTTACCGACTGCACATCCTCACTGATAAATATAATCCACTGCTCCATGGTAGTGCTGTCCCTCCTGCTAGAGCACTGAAAACTGCTGAATTTCTCAGCTCAGCACGGCAATTACTCCCCCCCCTTCCCCCTTGTCGTCGTCCTTCTCTCTGACAAAGCTGGTCATAACTACTCCGCGGCAGGTAATCAGCTGCTTTCAGGTGGCGCTAAAGGGCAGCTAGCAGCCTCTCTAGTTCACGTCATTCGGGGGAAAAAAATCGTAACCGCGTACTGTGGAGAGCGCGCTCTTGTGGCCGATTCTGGTGAGAAGAGAGAGCCCGCACTCAAAGACGAAGTCACTTTCACTCTCCAGAGTTTCTTGGCACGTTTTTACTGAGGTCCTGTTCCAGGACACATGTTTTAATGTGAAAAAGTGGGATTTCCGGGTGATGACTCCTTTAAAATTCAAGCACCACAAACTTTTGTTTTTGATCTGCAGATGATGTAATAGTAATTTTAACCAAAGACAGCTAACATGGTGCACTGCTAGCATAGCTACTTAGATGTTAGATTTCCATGTTGATAGCTTTACTTTACTAGGGATTATGGTTGAGCTTTAGGTAGAGGTTAAGGAAATGTTTTTGTATACTGTCTCCTGTGAAAAATGTACACCTTTAAGAACTTATGAGCCATTTTGACTCACAAACTGAGTGACAGGCGTTCTGTACAGCACTGAGGTGATGTTTCATGTTGGTTTCTAGCACAAGTGGGCATTAGCTAATGGAAGCTGTGCTGTTTTCCCACTCACTCTTGCATCTCGCTGAAAGACGGCAAAGCCTGTTTCTATTGCAGCCCACTACTCAAAATCCATTTTCACCATGGGGGGACAATGAAAGTGCCTTTTCTGACATGCCATCGTTCAAACATCAAGCATCCTTAAGATGAAAACGTCCAATGAGGTGGTAAAGAGGTGAAAGGAAGGGAAGGGCAAAAAGAGGTGGTCTAATGTAGAAGCACATCAAGACTTGACATAAAGTGGTCTGATGGTAAGAAAAAAAGAGCTGGGTCCTTTTTTGAGCAGAAAGAGAACTAACATACAGCCTCTTATAAGGGCTTTTGGAGGAGAAAAATTATGGCTTGGTAGGTGAGCAAAATAGTAGAAGGATGGCTGAGATCACTCTGAGCCTAAAGGAAAAAAATACCCCTCTGCTTGGATGAAACAGTCTGTAATGGTCCTAAAATCATCGAGCTTTCATAAATATGCATTATCTTTTGTAAAAACGAGCCTGCGGGGATAATTCATCCTCTGGAGCAGCCTGAAAAATACAGCTTTGATATTACATTATTGGCAGTCTTTAAACACCTGTACTAAATACCAACGACGGAGGAAGTCAAAAGACAGTTAAGTGGTCTGCTCTCGATCAGGATGGGGGTAAAGATGCATCTTGCAATTTTTGCTCATAAACGCACTGTAAATCAAATAATTTTTCAGGATGGAAACAGTCAAATGAATGGACTTAGGTGGGACTGAGGTCATTGATTGGTCACTGCAGCAGTAAAGTTCAACGTCCAAAACTGGTGTCTCCACTTTGTCTAGCTTTTATATACAGTAGAATAGAAAACACAACTATGATGCCGTTTGCATTTCCCTCACCTTCTGCAGGACAGCATCCTGTGACTTTAAACAGCACTGTGACATCCAAACGAGCCTTTGCTATTCTGAGTAAGCATGACAAGTTGTGATGACCTGGATAACCCAGGTGCAGATGAAGATAACATATGCCATGGAAGTGTCAAGCTTGCATTCCTGCCTCTTCATTTTCCAGTATGAGGTGTCTCCAGGGATAAGGGTGTCAGTTTTTACCCTCTCTGCCTGCTTCGAGCACCTGTCCGCTGTCTCCCTACAAATTGCCGTCTTGTTTAGTGCCAATCTTATTGTGAAGGTGATGAGGACTTTTCTATGTTGTGTCAGCAAATGAAGGGGCGATGAGCGATATGAAACTGATAATGGCATTCTTCCCCCCTTCAAGCAAGCAATCACTGAATCCTTATTCCACAACTCACATTCAGTCTTAGATTCACAGTAACACATATGCTTGCATCTTCATTTGGAATCCTTACCAGGTGTTTGGAAGTTGAGACGTCGGAGCTCAACGGGATCAGTTGGGTGATGAAGGGGCATTTCCTTGCTGTTGGGTAGGCTACCTTTTCTGGCTTCAGATTCTGTTCTTTTTCTGTAGAACAAATGGAGGTTTTAAATGAGTTCAGATGAGGAAAAATACCATTTGGTATTGTTATTGTGTGGCCTCAAAGCCTGTCTTGTCTCATGAATAATAAAGGCTGATACGTAATTAAGTAGGTGATGGTACTACGGGGCATAGACTAAACATCACATTCTAGTATAATGGCATGCAGAACAATAGCTGTTAGCCATTAAATGCTACCTAAGTGAAGCTTAATGTTCACTTTTCAGTGATTCTGTCAGATAAATTGTGGATGCAAAGATCTTTTGAAGATTAAAAGCTTTACTTCGGGCATGATTTAGTCTGTATAGTACTGTAAACTGTTTTTATTATGTGTATGTTAATGTAAGCGTACTTTATATATTGTATCGTATAGGCCTCCTCTGTACTTAAAGTTTCCCTCAGGGAATAAATAAAATATTTTCCATTTAAATTCATTATCAAAACTTTTATTTACTGCGCTCCTTTTAAATTATAAGTATCCTTTTTAGTAAAATGTACTTAGGTTTTATCTCTTTTACAAAGCACGTTATTTAAGTTCTACAGATGGCTATGTATTTTCCTTATTCAAAATTACTTGGTCACGCTTACCTGTCTGGTTTGCTGCTCCATTGGTCAGCAAGAAAAGAAATATTAACACAACATTAGATACTGAGATTTTTTAGCTTTATATTACTGAGAATTCCAGAAACCAAATAGCTTGTTGTCTCAAAAAAACAAACAATGCTGTCATATCTTAGTTTTGCTTTGCGTGCCAGATTAGTTATGCTTCACTTCAGGGATTATGCTCAATTATGCAGGCTTGGGGTTCTTTGTTTCCAATACTACAGATTCCCAGGTGCAACCAGGATTTGTAAGTTGTAACTCCGCTACTTTGAGTAGTTTCAGCTGATTGCTTATTGTTCATGCATAAAAGTCGTCTCTTGACTCCTAATTGCTGTATCTGTCTTCCCTTTGCCTTCGACTGTCGCATTTATTAAACTCACAAATTATGCATGTTTGATATTCTTGTATGAGTTATTGTAAATGTAAGTAACATGGGATCATTTACTTAATGAATGTCTATGCATAAAGCATGTGAGGCAGTAAAATGCATGTTTCTTTGGTTAAAAAAAAAAAAGGTCTGATAGCAAATACTGTATGACCTTACTTTGTTAGTGTCCATGAAGTTGAACAGTTTACTCTGATTAATGTTCTTTCTCTACAAAGCAGAACGTGGTTATCCATTCATTGTTTCTTAGTACTCAACAGAATGTAGTTGTTTTATTTCCTTAACAACAGAAATACTTCTTGGTTATGCCTGAATGCTCCTTAATGTGGAGTTTAACTGCCTGCCACAAATAGAAACCCTAAAGTCCACCACATATGCAGCCTTGGATCATTTTAAATTCATCTTTCTATTATACAGAGTTTAATGAAGGACAAAAGGTTTAAGCAAGAGCCAGAATAAAGCTGTACATATCAATTTAATGCAACTGATATATACATTCCTCAGTATTAGCACGGTAACTGATTTTAGCTTCTGCTGAGTCTTCAGTTACTAATCTCACCTTCTAAAACTACACCTTGAGGACTACTGTGCATTTCTGCTTATCCCTGGACATTTGATTGAATGAACTCTGCAGAAAATTTGCCTAACGTAAAGGGGGAAAGGAGAGAAGGGCTGTAATACATAAATGTATATTCATGCTTGTAAGCTTTGCATGTCCTGGCAAAACAGGGCGTTTGCATAAGGTCAAAGTGGGGATCTGGAGCCGAGTTCCCACGTGGAATGGGTAATGGTGAAAGGGGAGGGGTTTGGATGGCTGGGAAGCAAGCCCAGACCCCAGGGTCTTTCTGAAACTGCACACACACGCAGTGACAAGCAGCAGATAGTCAAAGCTCTTCCCTCCTACGCTTGACTGATGAGCAGTGACAGTACGGGCTCTGACTACCACTAGGGGGTTTGAGATTAAAAAAAAAAAAAAAAAAGAAAAAAAAAAGGCCGTTTTGATTCACTACAGCAAGTGTTTGCTACAGTGGTAAGCCAGTTTGCAAATGTGTGGAGGGATGAGTCTGATTAACTTGCTGTGTAAAGGATTGTGGGCGACTGCGCTTGATGGCTTGACAGTTTGGGTAGCTGTATGTTTGGAGTTACTTATGCAAGATTTAAAGTATGTGTATTACTGAGAGTGAAGGTCATAGTTAATGAGGATCAGTGTGCCTCAGGTTTCAAGTTAAAATCTTAATTTTGGTGTCAGCATCTGAACATGCTAATTTGTGCACTGGTTTATTGAATGTAAATTATTTAAATGCTATAAAAATACTGATGGCTACAGGCTATACAAATTTTAAATCCACGTGCAGAAAAAGTAAAAATGAGGATGCAAAAAATCTCCTTCATTATCCCTTTTAGCTTTGGAGTGCATGAACACAGCTGATTCTGATGAGGTGAATTCCTTCACATTTCTTTTGCAATAATATTTAATTTCCTTACCTCTTATAAAGGAGGATGGCAATGACGATGCATATGATGAAGACAACCGCTAGCACAGGACCCACAACCCAGATGAGGCCTTCCTCTTCATCGATGATTGGCTGGGGGTCTATGTCAGCTGAAACCACTGGGTCAGAGTATGGGCTGGTGGCATACATGATCTGAGTGAGAAAAGAAGCAAATCAGTTGTCAAAATTCACCATGAACAGGAAATATAACCTTTTTTCCAACCATCATACCCCACTTGTATTGGAATTCACAGTGCTTTCCTGCTATTTTATCTATCCATAGCTTCTTTTTTCATATGTAGGAAATTGTCCCTTTGAAACAGATCAATCAAACACTTCCACCCAATCTGTTACGCAAACATCTTTTTGGGGAGCTACAGACATATAAAGCAGCAGTTCAATTTACCCTTGAAGAGTAGATGTTGGGAGTTACTGCATGACCAACAATACAAATTAAGCCAATTCAAGCTTTTCCTGCGTGTAATTTTTTTGTAAAGCTTCAGTTTGACCAATCAACATGATCTTCCTTTACACGAACCTTGATTGAGCCATTTTATATTCTGAGCGAATGTATTAAAAAATGGTCTTGTGGGAAGAAAATGTATGCCTCAGTGGGCAAATTAGAGATTTGCCTCCTTCCGTCATTATCGTTTTTGCTCTACCTGAACTCAGGGTTAGTGAAGAGAGTGTGAAGCAGCACTATAGACCCTGGAGCTCATCAAATCCATCATCTCGCCTGCAGCTACCTAATCATGCAGCTTTCTGGTCTTTCGTCCACACAGACTCGTGCACACATACACGCACACACTAGCTGCAGCAGCAAAGATAAGGTGGACCACACGTAGGATGCAATTAAAGAGGAGCTCTGTTATCGAGGTGTTCTTGCGATCAGCTAAGGTCTTAAGGGGGTTGTCTCCCTAAAGCAGCAAGGGTGAGCTTCTTGGGTCTGCAGTTGCTTTAAGTTTTTTTTTTTTTTTTTTTTTTTTAACCAAAGCCTCACAAGTGCTCAGAGTAACACATCTGACCAGAGGCGAACTTCAACCCTCAGTGCAGATGAAGTGGATTTAACACCCATCTGAACAGCTTTTACAACAAAAAGCTTAAAATCACTTACAAGGAAATGACGAGGAAGATGAACCTAAATATTATTGATATAACTGAGATTATACAGTTAAAGATGGGGGAAAAAGACATACATTTTCAGACATTTCCAGAACAGCAAGCACAAAGAAGATGTATTCCTGGCCATTCTGGAGTTTCTTGTTTTCAAAGTCCCCGTAGACCTTGCCATCTCCCAGGGTGAACTCTTTGGGCAGGTCTTTGAAGTAAGCTGCAATATAAGTTTTGGGTTCTGCTTGTCGCTGGAACCGAAGGCCTCTGCTTGTTCGGTTTATCTCCTTCAGCAGCTACAGGGAGGAGTAAGAAGCAGACAGTTAATAACATACAGGGACATGTTCCAGTACACAGATGAAAACATATCCACACTTACTGAATCCATCTTTTTTTTTTTTTTTCTGAGCTGAAAATGCTGATTGCAAAAGGCAGAACATTACAGAAAAGATCAATGACTTATTTAATCTGTTTTTAGACTACAAAAGATTCTGAGATTAAAAGATTGTGCGGATTTCCAGCATATAAAACAGCTAAGGATTATCCAACAGCTTCAAACACAAAGACAGAGACTGAATTAATTCAAAACTTACATAGCTCAATCATTTTTTCTTGTTGATACAATCAAAAGGCTTTCTGCTTAAATGTGTCGACAAATAGAATCTGGGGGAGAATTTTGCCGTAGTTGATAAGTATGCAGTCATGCATTTTCTATCCTTTTTTTCTGAATATGAATAAATGTTCAAAGCGATTTTAAGTTATGTATCTTACTACTTGATTTATTACATATCAAAGTCCCCCCCCCCTCCCCCCTTTTTTTTTTAAACTTCTTTAGACTTTCCTTGGGTGAGTAATTTCCCCACCTTCCATTTCCCAGCTGTCAATAATAATGATTCTCAGAGGCTGAAAGAAACACTGTGCCCTTCATATGAATCTGTATCATCAGACTTCAAATTTCTAGTACAAAGCATGGATGATAATTATGCTAATCAAGCCTGGCTAGTTGTTTCAATGTCTGAATGCGTATCTCTGAGTCATGTGCACAGATGATTGTGTGTATGCGCTGTACGCGGCTGTCATTCACATTGGGTGTGTGCGCGCTCTTGTGTGTGCTTTGTTTTGGCTGCGGGGCTGTTGGTGCTGCCCGATAATGTCTTCAATCATCTCTCCTGTCAACACGGCTAAATCTAGCTGCCCTTGGGAAAAGTTGTGAAAAGGTGAGTGCCAATATTGACAAACAAATAAATTCTGACAGAGGGGTGACTTTTGGGCCATCGGTCAAGGCTACCGACATGGGCCTGTAGGTATGAGCTGTAAAGTCAATGCTGGATGAGACACTGTGGGTTTTCTTTTATCCTCCTGGACATGATATATTTTGATGTTTATATCATGGAAATAAATATAAGGAGAGTCAGTGTTTTATTAAAAAAAAAAAAGGATTTGATTTGCAGTACACATTGCAAGTAAGAATCTAAAATGGCTATAACCAGAAAAGAAATGAGCTTCTATTTTTTTATACTTTCTAAGGAGAGAAAAAAAATACAATAAAAGCTGTACTGGATTTGGAAAACCATCAGCTTTTAGTCTGTGACACTCCATCTAAAGGAATATGTGAAATGTAATCACAGCTTAAAGCACATTGTGATAAAAGCTTTCATTTGCCTTCATGTTTAGTTATGCATGCAACGCGCCAGAATTATCTCACTTGGCTAAATATAAAAGTTGTGAAGTGTTCTGTGCATATGCTGTAGCCTAGCTTTGCCTCGAATGAGGAAAGACATGAAGGCCTGATGCAGCTCTTCAGGTAATTACCACAGACACAAAGAGGAGGAGGAGGAGGTGGGGATGGGATTGGAGTTTGCAGTGCACTTGATGGCTACTTCATGTTCTCATTTCCATATGAACAGTCTCTCTGTAGCTATTTACGTCAATCAGTAAGCCTCATCTTGTGTCTCTCCTGCCCACTTAAGTGCCTCAACTTATTTTTCCCTGTTTTGTGAAAATAAATATGTGGTGTCTGCTCATCATTATGAAGGCTGAGTTAAGAAGCTGATAACGGTGGCCAGATAACAGAAGAATACCTTGAATTTTTAAATATTTTCCCTAGTTTTCTTAGTTACCTGACAGACTACAACCACATTATGTTTTCATCCTACCTCTTCCAGGTTCATCTCATCTGGACTGTCCCAGGGTTTGAAAAACTTTCCAGTGCGCTGCTTCTTCAGCGGCACAACCACGATGTAATACCCCCTGAGAATATATTAAAATGATCAGTGGGACTTTTTGATTTTTTTTTTCCAAGTCATTGGACATGTGTACTTAGGTGATACGATGTAGGAACAAAAGCAGCAGTCTTTAGTTTCTTATATGTCTGGCTGTGCTAGAGAGGGTAGCCAGATGGCCAAACCTAACACTGAAAGATGCATAATTATGCACTAAGCAAGGTTTGCAATCCATAATCACTCAATTAAGGTAATTCCTTTAGTTTTAAGCATGATCGGAGAAGTTGGTCAGTGTGGCTACACCTCACTCAGGTCTCCTGAGAGCTAATTAAACATCCTCTGAGTGCAGGAAAGATACAGAATTAAAGGATTTTCACCCACTCATCAGGGTGGCAAGAGAGATAACAGCCTATTGCCAGAGTTGGGCTTTATGGTTGGGCATTGCACTAGCTAGCATTAGCCAGTATGGCACAGTGGTAAGCTAATGGGAATCTAATTAGCTTAAGCCCTGGCATGGGAGACAGTGGGCCAAGTGCATCCATGCAACATCAAAAAAACAAGATGATTTTGAAGCTTCAGTCTGCAATCGGATGTGCTCCTTGGCCCTCTGACAACCCTGGGCTTTGTTGAAAGGCTGTACGAGACTTTATAAGGCTTAGAAGAGTGTGCTTAAATGAGTTGGGCTGCTCCAGTGTGTAATGACTGAGGTGAAGTGGATATTACACTGGAATGCAGGGATGAATATAAATGACTGCTTTGACAGAATCACCCCATGCAAGGTCAGCTAGCATGTTAAGTTGTTTATTTCCAGCCAGTGTAATTGTTAAAAAAAAAAAAAAAGAAATAACAAATGTAAGTTGTGGACATGAATAAGCAGCAAAGAAAGTTGTGATTGTGCTTCGTCTGTTCCCAGAGCAGAAAAATTCAGAGGCTCTCTAAGTGGCTGCAAGCAGTTTTTTTTTTCTCGTTACTGTATTTCATCTGCTGCAAATACAGTTTACTCTCTGCGCAATAACACAGGTTTAATAAATGCAAGTCAACAGGATGAGCAATGACACAAATTATCAATATTTATGGTGCACCTTTAATTAAAAGCTAAATTAAATTCCCTTGACAATGATCACTTGTACTTACCTCACTTTATCAGATGTCTGCACTGGTGGTAGCTCTACAGTCACCATACCATCTGAGTTGGTCTTGCCAATCAGGAAGGGTTTGGTACGGAGAACATCTGGGGCGGTCTTGGTGGACACGCGATGCTGGAGACCTCCAGCACTGTTCCCACGGTTAGTCAAGAGGAAAGAGTACTGCGTCTCTGGTTGAAGGCCCGTGATTAGCTTCTGCGTTAGCTTTCCATCCACTTCCACACTCAGCCCATTGTCATAGAGGATCTAAGAGAAAATGAGTTGACATTTCACATATTAGACACTGTAGTAATGCATTCGATGTATGTTTTCAAGTCTTCAAGTAGGCTTACAGTGAAAGGTTGTGCAGGGTTGTAGGTCTCTGGAATTTCCCATGTCAGTAGCACCGATGTCTTCGTAGCAGCTTTCACGTGAAAATTTTTTGCAAACACTGCTAAAAGAAAGGGGGAGCAGTTGATTTAGAAATAAAACATCCATTTTCTTTTCTTTCAGCATCCCATAGTAGTGCTTACCTGAAATTGTCTCCTTCAAAACCAGACTGAAAGCAGTACTACACTGAACTCAACACTGTCCTCTTACCTTTTTACCAACACCAGCACTTAAAATTAATGACTGATCTTTACTTAACTGACAAGACATAAAGAGACATACATACTTACACCAAGTGAGTTCTTAAATCAAAGATTAAAGACACTAATGACAGGGTTGTATGTTAACAAAGTCCTCTGGTTGAGTCAACTTCTGCCATTTGAGGCATTCAGAGGAAGTTGCGGTTGGACAGGGCTGAGCAGGGAAAGGTTGATTTTTAGAAGGGAAAGGGCTAAGAAAGTTCAGGGACTGGTCCTACCTTGATCCACAGGCTGTGTCCTGAATTGGACACTTGGGCTATAGGGACCAGACCCCTTGCTGGTGAAGGCACACATTTTAATATCATAAGTGGTGTCGGCCCTAAGGCCATCCAGGATGACTGTTGACTCCGGGGCAGTGATGAAGAGTTCTGAGGGACTGCGTGGGCTGTTGATGTCTTTATACTGCAGAGCGTATTTCACTATTTTGCCATTTCGCTCTGCCAGGAAAACAGGCTGCCAGCTAACCTGGATGGTGGAAGTGGTGGCGCCCTCTGCTTTAATGTCCTGAGGGTAGCCACTTGGAGCATCCTCATTTGTGGTTACTTCTTTGACTGTTTCTTCACCAAAGCCCACCTTGTTGCGTGCTGAAAGGCGGAAAGTGTATGAGGCTCCCTTATGGATCTCTTTGGTTGTGTAGTGGTTCTCTCGCTCTGGAAACTCAATTACAGTCAGTGGATCCACATCTTTGCGGCCAAAGCGAAGGCGATAGCCTTGCAGGGGCCCGTGGGTTACTGCTGGGGGATGCCACTGGAGGAGAGCTGTGCCCATGTTGGTTGTACTGACCATTAGCCGAGGTTTTTCTGGAACTAATGGTAGTAATGAAGAAAGGGACAACTTTTAGAAAGGTTAAAACATGTTTTTATTCTTGTTTTATTTCATGTTTCATTAAGAAAAAAGAAGTGAGTCTTGAGGATACACTTGGATGTCCCCATTTTCTTTTTATTCTCTTTTTTTTAATCACTAAACTTCCCATTATCTTAAATCCCTTCAGTACTGCTATGTCACATAAGTGATAGTTTTATTTCTTATGACTGAAATAAACTGCATCCACACTTTCTGTAATGTGGCTAGCACACAGCACAGTGCAAACACCTTTTGTCTTTATATTACTTCGCAGAGTGGAAATTCACTTCCACATAGATTAACAAAGAAAGAGTATTTCTCATCAGTAATGGTTACATTACCTGCGCCAGTGGTAGTGATTAGTTTGGGCTTGCTGCGTGCACCATCGCCCTTTGTCGTATATGCTGCCACTGTAACAGAATACGTGGTCTCAGCCTGCAGCTCTGTGATGATCATTTCCTGGAAAAAAATACAAAACTTGAGCTGCAGAACTTTCATTTGCAAGCAGAGAGACAGAGGTAGGATGTGATGGCACATTCAGCGTGAATAGACACATTCTTTCATATCTCAGAAAACTGAGGCAAACTTCACTGGATGAGACTGGTGTTGATAAGCACTACATAAAAAAATACAAATGGTAAGTTCGTTTTGAGTAAAGCAATGACTTTGTCAGGCCATGATAATGAAAAATGGATTACTATTTGGATTTGCAATTTTATCTGTTCCCTTTGATTCTTCTGAATAGGAGGTTCAGTGAGACATTTCATCTATAGTTTTTAAAGTAGTTATAAAATGCTCTTGCTATCAGTGAATATCAGGAAAGAAACTTCTTCAGAGCAAGATGTCAATATTTTCACATGCCATGCATGCAGAGGATGAAAGTAGTGAAAAGAACATGGAAATATGCTCATCTTTAGTTACTCACATGATCAGTTGAATCGTCATATTCCCACTGATTATGATATCCAGGTTTGGAAAGAAAAGAGACAACAAAGAAACAACTAATGAGAAAATATAAATACAGTTTATCTGCAACCATAAAATAAATGTGTATCGATTAACATAAACAGCAGTACTGGTGCTGATACATATGAATATGTACCAGCACCAGTGGTTTCTCTTCAGCAATAAAATTAGTCAACAAGTTAGTTCAATACGGATGTGGCATGAGTGAAAAATAACTCTTCCACTAAAAATAAAAAGACACTGGTGTTACCCATGTAAAGGTGATAGAGAGATAGCAGTACATTGTGCCTGAGGAATGAGGTGGCTGGCTGTGGGGGGTGTTGTACCTGGGCATCATCAATCAGGATGTCCTTGATGACTGGCTGTCCTGTGGGCTCCCCATTTACCATCCTGACATAGTGCACCTGGTATCCTCGGATCTGACCGTGCTGCTTGGTGGGCACCGGTGAACGCCAGATCACTTTAATTGATGAGGAGTTGACAGCCTCCACCTCAACTTTACGAGGTGGCCCGCTAGGAACTGGAGGAACACCATGGGATAGAAGAAAAAAGGTCAAAATTATAGAGAACCCCTTCACCCTCTTATTAAGCCTTGCCAAAGCTGTTGCGCAAAAGGCTGCAGTGATCCAAAAAGAAAAAGAAAAAAAAAGGCACAAAAGTGCCTCAAACTGCAACAAGCACTGCATGACATTGATATTTCAACAATGGTAAGGGGGAAAAAACAACAGCAAAAACAGGTCTGACAGCTGACCTACTCTTGAAACATTAAAAATGGGTAGAGTGGATTTTAAAAACATGGGATAAAAATGTGTTTGGTCAAAATAGAAAAGTGGAGCCAAAAGGGGTTTCAAGAGTTTCAAATGCTTGTAGCAAGCACAAGAATTCTGACTGTGAAATAAGGAAAAAAATAAATTAAAAAATGATTGTCTCACATGACAGAAAAAATATATAAATGTTTTAAAAAGTGCCAATTTTTTCACTTTCTGCTGTTCCCACGCTCCAAAACGTCTCCTGTTGTCATTTAAAAAAGGCAAAAAAAAAAAAAAAAAAAAATTGCCTTCAGGGAACTATGCAAAAAGATTTTTACAAAGCAAAAAAAAAAACCAAAAACCAAAAAAAAAGCTGCAGTTAATATAAAAAAAGACAAATAGGACGGTGCGTTGGAGGCCTGCAGCTGAAAATGCCATACCATCTGTTGAAATTGAGCAGCGAGAGGGGCAAAGGAAAAACAAAAGATAAAAAAGTGCTTGCGCGAGTCACAGTTTAAGGACCAAAAAAAAAAAAAAAAAAAAAAAAAGAAGTCCAAACGTGGCTGACAGTGGCAAGTAGTGTCATTTCAGAAGCAGGCAGAGCGGGTAGATAAGAAGATAGGCAAGACTGTTAGTATTTCATGAGGTAGGTTAAGAGGGGTAGACTGGGGTTGCAGCTGGAGCTTTGCGAACACATACCATCCTCCTCTGTGCGGATGAGCTGTGGGAGGCTCTCCGGTCCTGCTCCAACATCTGTATGAGCAGTGACCGTCACACGGTATTCTGTCCATTTTTCCAAGTTTTCCAAAAGGTACTCGAGGCTTTCCGGAGGGATGCTGGAGATTTGACGGGTAGTAGTATCCTCCCCTTCAGCAGCAGTGTACTGGATGGTGTATTGTGTTATGATCCCATTTTGCAGTTCCACAGGGGGTGGCCGCCAACTTACCAGGATATTGGTGGAGCTGGGGCTAGAGCACTTGACTTCCTGAGGTGGGCCTGCAGGTTCTGTTTTGTGGGTTGGTTTTGTAGCAGGAGCAGGATTTTTGTTTCGTTTTGTTCGTTGAGGTCATTCATTTAGTTGGATTTGTTGTTTTCAAAGGAGTTTCAGTTTTTGTTTTGATCGGGGTGATGATGGAGAATTGACCAAACAAAGGAAAAAGAAAAGGAAAATAAAATGAAATGACAAAAAGAAATGACAAGGACTTATATGACAAATAAAAAAGGGTTTTCAAATTATCGAAATATTACAAATACAGACAAAACATAGGCAAGGACAAACAAAAATGAACACATTTATGATGAATGGAAGATGTCACTTGGAAAAGGGGAAGCTTTAAAACAGTATGTCACCTACCTTTTCAATGGGAACAAAATAAAATAAAATGAAACTAAAATATATATATATATATATACTGTATACTGATATGCTAATTATTAGAGCTTGAATTTTCAAATTAAAACTCATTTCAGACGTACTTGAGATATAATTCAAGATAACCATTCAAAGTAAGTACATCAACATAAATCCAAATTTTGCAAGCAGTTACCATCAATCCAAAAACATAAAGGTTGATGCTGTTGCTAGTTTAAAATAGAAAAATGTTGCATTTGTCACCAACCTTTCCGAAGCCTGTTGGTTTGTGGTAAAAGCCTGATTGTACAACAGAGAACTTCCCAAGGAGACATGACTGATTTATTAGATCTGATAACAATGGCATGCACTGGTTTCCTACATTAATGTCCTCAGAACATGAGACTGGGCAGAGTTTGGATATTTGAGTTTTCATACCCACCTGATCTCTGCGTCAGTCAGTCAAAGCCCTCAGATTTATGTAAATGCCAATTCAAACATAATAATTGACTATTTTCTATTTCATTTATTAATTTTCCTTGTGCAAAATAATATTTGACTTGTGTTAAAAAAAATAGTCTGCTCTGTATATAACTGTTTGACAAAAACTAGAATCCCTTTGTTCTATTTTGTCTTTTGTCATAAATCTGAGGTCTTTGAAGGGTAACCTTTTTAATAAAAGTAATTCTTTCTTTGAGCTTTCTATGATCTTAATCGTGCAAAAAAAAATGTTTCTAATTTGAATGGAGCATTAACAGGAGGTGTTGAAGATGGTTAATTCCCAATTGTTTTTTTCTACTGTAGCTACATAGAAAGCTCAGTCTGAAAATGTAACTATTCTCCTGTTTCTGGCTGACATGCTATGTCAAGAGACAAGGCATCCTAAAAAGCCAGCCAAGCCCTTTAGTTTATACAATACCGATAAAGATCAGGGCACAAATATCCAAAATTCAGGGTTTTAACCTTATTTTCAGCCAAGCCTGCTTTGGCATTACAGTTGGAAAGAAGTGGCTTTTCAAACCTTGTCTGTTGACTTTGCAGGAAAGCCAGGTTACACTGTCCATGCTGCCCTCTTCAAGTTAATGTTGCATAATCTGATAGTCTACATTTAAATATTATTAGTGTTTACATCTTGAGAAATTTTCAAATGCATTAAATGTGTGTGGGGAAAAAAAATCTTATCTGGGCTTAGTGATGCATTACTGTCATATTTGTCATGTTTTGGATGTTGCTGCTCACCCAAAAAAAAAAAAAAAAAATTCCAATGCATTTGAAAATGTGTTTCTTCGCAGATAGTTCAAACTCTGTCAGATAAGGAAGAAGACCTACGTGTCTGTGGAGTTTCTGCAGAGATCTCACTGGTGTAAGCCCCAACTCCATGTTTACTACGGGCTGCCAGCCGGAAAGTATAAGTAGTAAAGGGCTTCAAGTCCTTCAGTAGGTATGTTGTTGTTGGTTCAAAGCTGATTCGCTTCTGTGAAGAGAGTTTGACATTGTGACATTTTATATAAAAACAGCACATTGGCAAAAAACTACTGTTTAATACAGTTTAATCCTGTATGCAGCATTATTCTAATATGTAAATTTAATATAAATGTGATCCTCTACCTTTAAAGTTAGTAAGACAACAGTTACAAGTGTAAAAAAAATAGGAAGTAAGAGCCCTTTAAATTGCAGATTTCCCATACAATGCGATCTACTTGTGACTGTTGAAACACCAAAATTAGAATGGCTTTACACATATGTATTTTGTTAATTTATCAACTTATAGCAGAATAATTCAGCTTACCAATGATCTGTAAATGTCAAGCTCATAAAAATAAATTTCATGATAACAAAAATATTTTCCAGCTGTGTCCATTTAAGAGTTTATAGCCATAACACTGCTATTATGGATAGAGTAGGAAGGTAAAAATCAAGTCTTATAACACAATATTACGGCACAACAAAATCTTTTTTTAGATTGACACTACTGAATATGCAATTACAGACGTCAGTATCTGAACAGTGAACCCAGGGACTTCACGTTAAGTATAATTACCTCCTCTCTGTCGTCTTTCTTTCTGTACATGAGCTCATATCCCGTGACTGAATTTTCTTGTCCAGTCTGTGCTGGAGCGTTCCATGAAAGTAAAATACTTGTTTCTGATTTGGCTTCTCCTTTGAAGTCAGTCGGTTGGGAGGGAACTGGAATTTCAATAAAGAGATGATTTTATTATATTACTGTCATTATTCTGCATGATTTACTCTCATTTTAGTCACACTGTTTTTACATCAGTATCCACACTGTTGTCAGGAGATGCAGGTTGTCAGAGTGTGAATAAAATATGAGTATTTTCTCTTTATAATTTTTCATTGAGAAGTAAACAGACAACTTTTTAGCTTGTTTTGAATTGTCTTTCTAAAGCTCAACATTTTTCTTTTCTAATTGAAAAGCAAACTGAAGTGTTAGTTGACAGCCTAGAGATGTTTTTATATGTTTATAACACACAACTACACTCCGCTAATGAGGGAGAAAACAAAAAAGGGAACTGCAGGAATATTTGTGACTCGTTTCAGACTTGCGTGATGCACATTAATTGTCAGTAGGGTACTTGTATAAGGACAGTAAACCCACCTCCAGTTTTAGCGATGATTTGCAGATCTGGAGAGAGGGGTCCATCACCTACTGATGTGTAAGCCAAAACCTTGATGTAATAGGTCTTATTTGGGATGAGGCCCTGGATGGTGACAAAGTTGGATCCCCGGACAATCTGCTTCTCCCAGAGATTAACATGCTGGGTCGCATCCATGGTGTAGTAGACTCTGTAGCCCATGATCTGTCCATTAGCCTCCTCCGGCTCATCCCACTGGATGACAGCTGTGGTAGTGCTCATCATGTGACCACGGACCTGCCTTGGGGCAGTGCTTGGGGCCTGCTCTGCTGTTTTGGCCTCAATGCTTTCGCTGGGCGGCCCTCGTCCAATGTTGTTGACCGCCACCACCCGAAACTCATAGTCGGAGTAAGGGCTGAGGCCTCCCACACTGTACCTAGTGGTGGCTACGCCGTCAATCTCCTTGTACAAGTCCTCTGAGTACTTGGACTTGTGCTGGATGATGTAATAAGACACTGGTTCAGGATTGCCAGAATCCCAAGTCAGTGTTATGCTGGTAGCTGTGCGTTCAGTTACAACAGGAATGCCAGGAGCCTTGGGTAATGCTGTGATGAAAATGATTGCATAAATATGAATTAAAATGCAAAATATATGGGAAACAGTAGGAAGTTTTATCTCTGTAGAGTAATTTATTCTATAAACCAAGGACACTTTTAAGCCATGGAGACGCAAGCTTGTATTCTCCATGTTCAGCATTAAACAGTGCTGTTGTTGTCGTTAATCTTAGATTTCTCTTTATCTCTTTAATAATTAAACAGGTAAATTTATCGCTTTAATTCCCCACACTGTGGCACACAGCAAAAGATATCAGGGCA
Source organism: Atherinomorus stipes (assembly GCA_023101725.1). Lineage (NCBI taxonomy): Eukaryota > Metazoa > Chordata > Actinopteri > Atheriniformes > Atherinidae > Atherinomorus > Atherinomorus stipes. The sequence continues at coordinate 51,003 of JALJCO010000901.1, forward strand.
ATAGATTGTGTTTATATGCCATCTGAAGTAGGCTACTGGGGGAACTGCCTGACTGTTATATTGTGACTAATATCTCTGTTATGTCTCGGAAAAACAAAGCAGTGTGTGTCTGTATGGGAGTCTGTCCCTTGTGTGCACAGGAACATGGCGACAGCAATCTGGGATATCTTTCTGGTACACTGCAGAGCAGATATGATTACTCTCAGATAAGTTCAATGTCGGAGGACACCAAACAAATACTCACTGCATTTTTCCCCAACATACACCCTCCTGCCTGTATCTTGCAATTAGAAATGGTGAGCTTGTGGCTTTGTAGAGATAAGCACTTTACTATCACTGCATTTTCAATCTGGCATCAAATGCTCTGAGACAGGTATTTTGGCTTGTGGAAAAATCTAAGGGACTTGACTTGTTGTGGCAGTGAGAATAAACAAATTCTATATCCACATTCCTCCTTAGAATTTCTATAGAAGTTGCTGTCATTAATTATGAACGGGAGTGATAAAAAAGCACCTTTACCTTTTACTGTTATCTGTGCTACAGCCTCTATCACCCCAAGGGTTGACATGGCAACACATGTGTAATTGGCTGACTGCCGGACATCTGTAAGCTCCAAGACGTTACGTCCAATGGGCATGTCATCCTCAGGAGTAAGGTCCTCAGCACCCAGCATCCACTTGACATATGGCATGGGAGAGCCTACTGCCACGCAAGTGATATTAACACTTCCGCCCGGCATGATCTCATTGTCTGTAGGTGGAATGGAGAATCGTGGTGGCACCCGGCGCACTGGAAAAAAAGACAAAATGAAGTGAACACCAAACAAACTGCAACAACCCAGTATCTCGAAAGAAAAAAAAAAAAATGTTGATAAATGTCCAAACAGTTCACTATTTATATGAATAAGAATATTAGCAGCAATCATCATAACATAAAAATATAATCTGTTTCTTTAAAAGGTAGTTTATGATGATAATCGAAAAACATATTAAGCGCATTCAATCTTGGATTTAGATTCCTTGGTGAAGGGGTAAACACCAGCACGAGCACCATGCACGAACTACTGCATCACCATCAGTACAGATATATAGAGTTGTGCCGGAGAGTCGACAGCATTCCACAGTTGTATGCAAAGAAACAACTTCTGGGCTGCGTACTTCCAGCTGATGTGAAATAATGTGCTGCAACACATCCTCACATCATACAGACAAATAGATAATACACTTGAGCTGCACATACAACAGAGAGGAATGATGTTATTCTGTGCTTTTCTGGCTTGGTGCAAATGTTAACTAGAGATGTCAAATGTTATGCATTAACAGCAGATGAATTTAACAGTGATTTGAAAAAAGTCTCTGGGAAAGAAAAGATATTTTTAAATGCCAAGCAAAACTTATGCAATTCCTTTTTTGTATAAGTCATGGAAGATGTAAAAGCTGCTATGCTTTGTGTTGGACCACTTTTAATGTCAGTAATATTCACAAAGGTGGTCAAGGAATGTAAACTTTTAACACTGACTGTAGAATTTATGTAGGAGTGTGCCCGGCAGCTCAGACATGCATCTTATATATACTTTCACTATGCTGGTAATTTCAATGACAAATTAGATGTCTTTAGCTTATCGTAGAAGAACAAGTTATGCCGGTTCATGAAGCATTAATGTGTCCACATTACATTTCTTGGTTCTATGAATCAACTTGTGTCTGACAATGAATCAAAACCATGAACTTAAATGCTGCTAATTTTAAACATTTCAGTAGAGCTCCAGCGTTAAGTGTGGCTGGACAGAGAGGAATAGCAGAGGTCATTCACATTGAGAGTTTGAGGAAAACCATCTTTCTTATGAAGACAAAACAAGACAATAAAAATATGGATCTGTTTAATACTTTTAAAAATAATCTACTGTCCTATATGGCTTTGTTTTTTTCCCCAGTAAATCTTTTTCTTTGTTGTTAAAATTGACTAATAAATGCATATCATTTGACAACTCCAGCAGATACTCCCTACCCCTACAATAGATGAATAATAATAATAAAAAAAAAAGATCAAAAGCTACAATTAAAAGTAAAGGTAATTTATGTTATGGAGACCCAGATAGCCTAAAGGTCTTGTAGAGGAGAGCAGAAGTCCATCATGCATACAAGGATAATATGAGACTCCAGGAGACAAACATGTAAAGGAGTTACAGGAGGGAAAGTGCTGCAGGACAAAATAAGTAATAAAGAGGTATCACATGATGCAAATGGAAGGGTTAGTCTGCTGTAAATGTTGCACAAGCTAAAGGTTCTGGGAGGACTACGGGAGAGCAGAGGGTAAAAGGAAGAAGGCAACAACATCTTCATAAAAAACATTTTATTAGTTTGGATTTGTCTACAAAAAATATGTAAATATGTAAGAAAGAGAGGAACAAAACTAGACAGGGACAACCAGGTACTGTTATACAACTTAAAGGAAGCATTCAGATTATAAGTAAAGTCAGTGTTACTGCTCATGGCATTCAGGATGGATTACTGTTATCTTAGTTTGGATTATTCAGTTCAAGTAAGCCTTTAAATAACTGTTATGTAATATGTCCCTTTCAATCATTTGAATACTGATATTTATTGCCTATTAAAGCACCCTCTTATTATACTGGGTCTGTAATATCTAAACTTATTTGTGGAGATATTCACTACATTTGACTATAACAAGAACCATGCACTTCCTACTGCCTGCTATTAATTCACAAAGCCCATTCTGTTGAGCAGACTGCAGCTCTCCAGAGAGGAAATCTAGGGGAACTGCTTGCATTATTAAATACAACGTTTCTCTCACTCAATATTTAATTAATATCCAATTGGATCACGCTCCCCACAGACATAATATTATCCTGCTCATTTGAATATCATTACATTTGTCAAGACTTGTGGATAACGCTCTAAATGCATCACTCTTTCATGACTTCCTGAGCAGTAACATCCTCATGCAAGGAAATGTATAATCTCTGCGGGCAAAATTGTTTTTCCAGCTTGACGCTTGACTTTAGTGCCAATTGCAACAAAGGGTGTATTTTTCTTGAGCATACTTTTATCTGTGAGAAAATTCAGCTGGAGAGAGTGCCAGAAGGAAAATGCTTAAATGGCTACATGCAGAAAACCCACATAAGTCAATGATTTGTTCCTGCTTCCTTTTAAGGTCTTTTTACCCTACTGGCGCACTGTGTTTTGAGTCATCAGAAAACCAAGCAGGAACACTGACAAGGTAAAGACTGGGGAAAGGAGATGACTAGTTCAAACATTAACAGGCGATCATGCAAATAGACCGTCAGGCAGATGCAAATATCTTCCCCACCGTCCCACCTTAAAGATGCAAACATGCACCACCTGTTGGACAGTCAAGCATTCTGACAAGGACCAGGGGCATTCTCAATGGGAACATAAACACTGAATGTGCAACAGAAAGAAAAATGATACTGATAGAAGCAAAAATTTGAGGGAAACAAAAATCTAAGGTAAATACATCTGTGATTATATATCAGTGTCTTTAATGGGCAATCCACTGTCGTGACCAAAAAGAAAAGAAAAAAGAAGTTGTTTCTGTTTTGTGTTGTGTTCAAAAAGGAAAAACACACCAACCTTCTCGTAGCTCTGAGGGATGTAGGGAATTTGATGCAGAAAAAAATGAAATAAGGAAAGGAGAAAAACAAGGGAAACACAGAGAGTAAAAAGGCCATGTTTAAGGTGTTTAAATGCTGCGTAAACAAACCAAAGGACCATAAGTCTCTAGAGTGCAGGGAGCCCCTTGTATCTCCCTGACACCCAAGTTATAGAGCAATAGTTTCACCTATCTGAGATCAAACATCAATAAAAGGCTTTTAAACCATGTTCTGCCCAATCCATGCGGTTAGCTTATAACAATCATAAAAATATGTGTTGTTTTGCTTTATTGTATCTTTTATGCAATATATTTCAAACTAGTTGGTAGCAGACTTTTTTGGAAGCTAACCATTGGACTGAAGAGAATTATAGTTTTAAATGGAAAAAAAAAATCTTTGGAACAAATTCTTTTGCAAACAATAAGAAAACGTGACATTATTAGAACATTTACAGAGGTTTTTGTAGATTCAATTTTTTTTTTTTTCCTCATCTGCTGCCTGCAAGCCAAAGAACAAGATAACTTAACTTTAGCAGAGTAACAGATTTCATGCCATGAATCTTTAAAACTGTGGCAACCACAATTGGGCCAATTTGACATGTGCGGTAGTATAAGAAAAGTGCAATATACTGGGATGATTGCATAGCACAGGCGTGTCTGTTGGTTCCCGAGGGCTGCTGGTCTGCAGGTTTTCAATCTGTCCCTGCTCCAACAAACCATTTAAATGGATCCAACAGAGCAATGAAGTTCTGCACAATGACTCATTCATTTGAGCTGGGGGTGGCAAAGCAGGAAAACATTGAAAACTTGCAGGACCGCAGTCTCTAAGGACTGGAGCTGGACATCCCTGGCATAGGACACTTGGTTCTCTCTCTCAAAAAAATTACACTGTCGCTAAAAAAATTAATTTGACTATATATATATATATATGATAATTTAACTGTATTCTTCCAACGTCGATCAGTTTTGGAAACAAATAGTACGTATACTGCTGGGATAGAGTGGGGACCGATGGAGGAGGCCTGCCCACCCTTTACCACCCTCACCAGGCAGGTTTTAAAAGAAATTAGTAGATAAACGCAGCAATCAGTCTCATCACTAGTGTTAGACTTGGGATCATCCACAGAACAGACCAGAAACAAATAACATAGCAGATACTGTAGGTTCAAATCGGTGCAGGTAAGCCAAGTGCAAGGAAGAGAAAATAAACCAAAAATGGAGCATACTTACAATGACCTTGTGGGACAAGGCCCCTGTAGACTTTATTGGTTGATTTAAACATTTCTCATGAATTTTAAAGAGCATGTTATTATAATGTTTGACAGAAGCATACTGGTGGTGTTAACACACGTTTCCTACCTCTGACATATAGATTTGCTGGGGCAGAATAACGGGTTCCATCGTTGTTGGTTGCCACACATTCATACTTCCCCTGGTCAGACTCTTCGCTTTGCTCTATCTGGAGGGCTCCTAGTTGGGAATAACAAATGGGGCAGCGAAGTATATGTGGTTAAATTTAAGTTATTAGCATCCAGTTCACAAGCAAAACTGAAAAGAAAAACAAACAAAATTAAAAAGAAAAGAAAACAAAATAAATAAATAACAAGCTTGTTTGGCCCTGAGTAGGCCAACATAAGCCCCCTCCATTTCTAGTTTTCTTTATTCTTTCACACCATAGCAGTTTGGACACTTTGAGGAAAATTGTTATTAAACAGTCTCCAATACTGCATAACTAAAATTACATTTTGGTATTTATTACTAGAAAGAGTATATTTAATATATTATCCTCAAATCAGTACCACAACTGATCCACTGGCTGAGGTTAAATGGAGACTGTGTAATCCCACTACAGGTAAGGGATAGTTGATAACCATGCAAGACATTGCAATACAACTAACTGTTTCCCTTATTAGAGCCAGGAAAACACACAGAACAGAAATCATTTTAAACCAAATACAAAAAAACAGAATATATCTAAGTTATGTTTTACAGCTTATTCATTTACATTGTCAATGATCTCTCTAAAGAGAGAAGAAAAAAAGTTTTATTACTTATAAGCTCTTAAAAAGACACTCATCCTATTGCCAATGTACCAACAAAAATGTTAGTTTACTTGGAAGAATAGGGGCAAGTCCATCAAAATACAACATGTCACTGGACTGGTCAATATGGGGATGAGTGATACTGCTTCAGGGAAACATGGATCAAACAAAAGAGGTTTACAGTATAAGAAAGCAGCATAACAAGGGAGGACAATTGAAAGAAATAAATTTAGGTATGTTCTTTTCGCATATTCAATCACAGATCAGTTGTAATATTCAGCCTAGGAGTTAATTTGGAACTTCACCTGAGTGAAGCAACTTTAAAAAAAAAAATGCAGCCCATAGAAAAAAATGGAAAAATGCTGCTCAGATATCTGGAAAAAATGTAATTGAAGTATTATGTAAGGCAAAACCAACATATAACCCTCTGTAACAAAAGTTTTGACATGCAAATCTTATCAAGAAATGTATGTCGACACAACTTACAACCTTCTGACAACCCTTAGCTGAAAAATAAAATGCAATTGTATTAGAAGACAAAATTCAAAATATCGGCCTGAGCCAACAAGAATGCAACCAACCACTGCTTTAGCTTGTGAAAGCCACAAAAGACACCCATAAAAATCCACAAATGGGATCAGCAGTGTGGTGTCACATGACCCAGAGAAAAATGGCTTTATGCATCAACAACTCTCCAGCTCCATGTCACACGGCAAAAATGAGCCAATCAGGTCCTCGCCAGACTCTACTGTTTGCCTTTCCCAAACCCTGAAGAAAAAAAAAAAAGTCAAAAAGTAAAATAGTCTCCAAACCCAAGAAAAGTAAGAAAAATAGGTGAAAGAGGGAAAAAAAAAGCACCGTAGAAACTTTATCAAAAAAGTGGTTGTTTGGGCTTTTTTTGTAGAGATACAGGAGAGGAAAGCAAATAGAAGAAATGGAAAAAAATAGTTTGCAAAGATAGAAAGAATTCTTTGGGAGAAAAAAGCAGAGGAGAGCAGTGTTGTCTTCAGCATGCCTGCGTGATTCCACAGCATCTGTGCATATTTTTAGTGCTGAACAAGAACAGCTAAGGGGGAAAAAATGCTTGGTTGTTTTAGTTGGACAAAAAGAGGGACACATGATTCGCTATGGCCAAAAAGAAAACAAAAATGAACGTAAAAATATAGTTTGAAAAAGAAAAATTGTCATTGGATATGCTTATTTGAGCCAAGGCAAGCATATCACAACTGAGCTAAACGGGCTTTGAAACAAGAATACAAAGGAGTAAATAAAGCGTAGACAAATGATGAAATGCTAATTTTGTCAACAAAACAGGACAAAGAAGAAGTATGGTCCATATGGTTTTTGGTCTTGATAAACAGGACAAGAATGGAGGTGATTTAGGTGAATGGATGGGTTGACAGCAAGAATGAATTTGTATTATTTTCATTCTGTGAACGTCAGTTCAGCACTCTTACCTCTTATTGGTGTACCACCTGGGTGGATAATATGAATGCAAATAAGATTAGAAAGAAGAAGCATTAGTACGAGTAGATAGAGGCTGGGGGCTTTGGAAGAAGAATCAAATTAGATTTAACAGGGTACGTAAATAAAGGTACTACAGGACAGAGAAAGGAAAGAGAAAGAGAGTAAGAACTTTTCTGTACTCTACTGGCAAAGAAAGACAGGATTCATAGAATCATAGAAAAATCATAGGTCAGAGAGAGGAACTTGTACATTGATGTACCACGAGGGAGGTGCCATTTTGGAAGTGGCAATGCCTTCTGAAGACCATCTACTGAGGGGAAAGACTTTCAGGACTGTGTATGAGACTGAAAAAAGATCTTCATCTGAACTAAGCAGAGCTGGTCACCTCCCTAAAACTCTTGAACTTCCAATACCTAAGGTGCTGATGTTAAAACAATTAAGTGAGTAAGTGGTGGATAAGTAGTGAGGAACAAACATGTGAGGACAGATCATTACTCGGGTCAGTATATGACAGCATTAAACTAAAGTTTGGTAATTCTTATCTGCAGATAAGGTGAGAATATATAGCTGGCAGTGGTAGGACACTTGAACACCGTGGGGGTGAGGGGAGTGTGTGCGTCCCTACTGGTAGCCCTGAAACTAAACTATCTGTTAGTAAAATGCATGCCATGCATTTTAATTATTGTAGGAACATGAAAATTAGTGGGGTGATGTGTGCTTTAGAGCTAAGCACTTACCAAAGGATTCTGTAGATTTAAAAATATAGAGAGAAGAAAGACAGCATAAGAATATGATTATATTCTTTAGGTAAGTTTAGTTGACAAGGTTTCGTTAATGCTTTAGCAACTCTACTTGAATCAAAGTCTCAGGTTAGAAATAAGGGTTAATTTGACACAGTTCTACTGAAAACAAATCAGCAAGGAAGTAAGGTTAACATGATGATTTAACAAAGGACAGCTGTGAAATCTGTGAAGACAGGTGGTCAAACAGACAAGACTGGAATCTAAGTTATGCTATTGTGTCGTCAGCTGGCACACAGCTGCAAGCTATGGTAGCATTTTTAGAAAAAAAAAAAAAAACAGAATAATTTCTCAAATTTAATTGAACTTGGGATACTGGGGTGTAAGGGCTTATTAGGGTAGGCAAGTAAAAACAAATTTAGCATCAAAACATTAAAGCAGGGAGTGTTAAGTTAAATAATTAAGGGGTAGGGGTAAGCTTTCTGTCGTTTTACTCACTACTGTGGCTGATAAGTGCCTAGAATAAAATGTTTTTTTTTTCTTTTTTTCTTTAACATTAAAAATGCTCTTGAAGGAATCTATTCCAGGAAAATGCACAATAACACTGATTCATTTGCTTTTCTGGATCCTATTTTAAAAGCATGTACACTCCTTAGTCGGTTCTGAATGAAGCTGAATGTTGAATAGTAACTGTTTAAAAAAAGACAGAAGAAATGAAGAAAATGGTGGTTAAAAAATTCTGCACCAATGCAGTGGAAAGTAAATGAACTCAAAACGGCAAAATAATCCATTGTAAAAAGTCACAGCAGTGAACAATGATGGTAGAAGTTAGGGTGGAAGCCAGCAAACACAGAAGGGGAACAATCCCAACAGCCCATGACAACACTGGAAAACAAAGGGAGACACAAGTACCGTACAGACGACACACAAAGGGGCATACGTAAAGTAGAGAACAGGAAATAGTAGAAACAATGCCATTACCTATAAAATAAAAAAGCCAAATGAGAAGTTAAATCATGGGAGGAAGAAGAGGATGAAAGAACATAGGGTTCAACAGGGGGAGCAGATCAGAAAGAAGAAAACAAGAAAGAAGAATCCCTGTTTTAGTAATTGTGTTTTCAGCAGAGGAAACCTACCTGATCTGAGCTGTTTAATGCGTCCATTGTTGTTGGTGGTGTTGACAGGAAGAAAGTCTTTGAACCAGGAGATGTCTGGGTCAGGGTTGCCGCTGGCAGCACAGAGCATGGTGGCAGTGCGTGTTCGCTCCACCACTTTCAACTGTGGGCCCATGTCTATGGTGGGGAAACCAGGGGGCAGCTGGTCCTCTGGAAACAGGTGGGAGACATTGTGACAGACGTCAGACTGAGCATGTCAGGGGTCTTTATTAAACTTTGTGCTGATGAAGGGGAGAGCCCGTGGAAATTATAATGAGGAAACTGCAGAGATATGAGGACTGAGGAAAGCAGGAGAGACAGAAACTGTTAAAGTCTGCTGTAAATTTTAGCCAAATGTTAAGGCAAATGTGCAGTGGTAACACTGACTTGTGTATCATTTTTCATCACAGATTTGGTATTGGCTGGGAAATAAAAATGTAAAAGTGATAAAGGTGAAAAAAAAGTGAAGGTTTTTGCCCTCAGGAACTAACCAGATGAACTGTTTGATGTGTAGATGAAGAGCACTGTTGAAAAATATTTTTATACAGAGAGAACAGATGAATCTGAGTGGTCATGAGATGCTTTGTCAAATAGGTTTTCTATTTAGATCTCCGTTCATTTCAAATTAAAATTTTGAAAAGATTTTAAATAAGTTCAACTTTAACTGAAATGAAGTGGAAAAAGTCTAATTATTGGAGTTGCTAACAACTCAGACATCTGAAACTGACGAAAATACACAGCTTTTTATATGTCGCAAAAAGTTACAACCACTGGTTTAGATTTTAAAGATATGAATATACAAAAGCTTTATATGGGCTGTTGTTCGTCACATGAAATCTTCACCTCGTTACTTGATTTGTTAAATAAGTAATAAAGAAGTACATTTATTCCCTCTGACATGCTGCGGAATGCAAGTTAAAAATGGCATAAAACCAAAATGATTAAGCAAGCGTGCGTCAACTTACAGTTGAATTTAGCCACTGCAGCAAATATAGAAAGTAAACCGTAGTTCAACTGTTAATCAGCTTAGTTTGAACAATGGAAACATAGAAAATAGGTAACTATTTTAAATTCAAGAAAGGAAAAAACAAAACTACATTTATCTGCCAACTGCTGAGCTTGAGAGTAAAAAGATCTAATTTCAATTTTAATCTTTGGAAGCAACTACCCCTGCTAACACTCCCTGTTTTGAATCTCTATGCAAAGCAAAGCTAACCCTCTCAGAGTGGTTATTCTACGACAGCCCTTTTCACCGCTAATAACACGTACATACAGATGAGAGACTGAAATTATATTTATCATCCAACTCTGGGCAAACAAAAGCACATAAATACATGCTCCAAAATGTCAAACTCTTTCCATGCTGATGGAAAACAAGGGAAGCGGCCACCATGGCTATACATCCATTCAGCAAAGGTGGGGCTTTGATGTCCTTTGATGATGGCAGGTGGCTTTGCATTGTTGTCTAAGCTGTCTTGTTCCTGTGTCTATATTTTCTGACGGAACAAGGGTGGGCTACGTCTTACTGTTTTTTGAGATGAGAGAAGATAACTAGCGATGCGCTTTGCACCTAATATGCTTGTTTAGCAAAACAAAGAAAAAACAAAGCCTTGAGCAGCTTTGCCTGAAGCACACTACTCTGAAGACGAAGTATTTTAGGCTTGCAGCAACGGAGGATTTCTGAGAAGCTGCAGATTGGAATATTCTATACACCATAAGATCCCCATTTGCAAATTGCCTGCCTCTGTAGTGTTAGCCAAGTGCAGACCTGCAAAACAAGACCTGCTTCTTCTGAGTTCCAACAAGGTTTATGCGCACCTTCAAGTCTTCCTTTTCCTGCTGTGATACGGCTAATTAATGTCTTTCCTTGCTTTCCTAAACGCTACCTTTTTGGAAACTATTTCTTCATTAAATTTTCATGAGGCGTCATCAATTTGGAAACAGCTTTGATATGCCATACCCTGCACACTGCAAAATGACAAACATGGCTGCCTTCCAACAGTGCCTTTGGGTATCTGGCATGGAAACCCACCTCCATGGATAAATCTTCTCAGAAATGGAACTGCATTACAAACGAGTGACTTCAGACTGAACTACAAAACTTTCCAATGCAACTCTGTGTCCCTGCCTGAACTAATGTGTCATGGACAAGTATTGTTTGAGCAATTGAAAATGGCCTGTCACAGCAGCATTCTTTCTCAGCGTTTTTAATTGACTTAATGACTTCTAATCTTATATACAGCTTGCACTGCATTTAAAGACGGTCATTTTCTTGGCTGTCATGTGCAGTTAGTTATACAAGACATCATGGTCCATCCATCCTTAATGTCCACCACTGCAAGTCCTTCACATGATGAACAATATATATGTTGTTTATTATGCGTTTCGTGTCCATTACTGTAATGAGAGATGCTCCGACTTTACTCTTGTTAAAAGTTTGTAGGTGTTAAGCATTGTGTTTGCTTGTTGCTGGCATAAAATTTCTGTTCATAAAAGCAGCAACCACTTAGTCAATTGCCCTCGGTTACAAAGTGGCCACATTTAATTCACGTCATAATTATGCTGGAAAGTTGAACAGAAGAACAAGACCAGTTTTACAAAATTGTATGCTACCATTCATTTCAATGTGTTTTTTTTTTTGTTAAATGAACACATTGACAAATGAGGTAGTCAATTTTTATAAGCTTTGCTTCTGTGCAATGAAAAAGTGAAAATGCATTTTATTGAATAATTAACCTCTTAGCATAGTTAAAAAAAAAAAAGTTCTGTATTTACTAAAATGTGACTAATTGTTGATATATCTTGGAATTTCTAAAGCTTGTGTGTTTAAAGACTGCAGACACTTAAAAACATGAATGTCTACTAAGGCATTTCACCTTAAGTCCACAAATGTATTCAAAATAGCATCAGGAAAAAGTGTCAGGTCAGAACTGCTTACAGTAGCTTGCATAAATACCACAATGTTACCAACTACCAAGGAATGAAGAAACGGTTTAATGTTAGAAACTGTACTGTTCATTCAAATTAAGAGAGACAGGGAGGAGGGGGGAAATGAATTAATTGTACAAGGTAAATCTGGTCCAAGCTCCCTCCAGCCTGTTCAAGGTCGAACAGACAATTAGTTGATTCCACAGTGAGTCAAAAGTATACCTGATCAAACACAATAACCAGAAGCAAGCCTATAAGCGTAGATGCATGTTGAATATAGTAATTGGATGTGACAATCCATGCGAACTAAAAAGCAAGTCTCGTAAAATCGCACCGTGTTCTAAAACAAAGTGCTTGGGAGATCATAATTTAGCTGTCCATTCTGACCCCTCATGCTGCAGTGTGCCACGTCTCTGGTTATCCAGCTCTTTAGAGAAAAGATAAAGCTAACAGACCAAATATGTTTAAAAATCTACATGCTGGAGCCTTAGTCATCAAGAATAGTTGTAAAAATGAGAAGCCAGTAAATATCCCTGATTTACATCTGAGATTAAATTCAGTATTTCTTCCAAGATGGTGAAAAATAGGTGAAATTATGGTTCAATCAAGCTTTGCCTTCGTATAGAATGAGTAAGTGTTACATGAAGCTAGCCTGTAATTTCAGTGCAGGCAGCTGATATGACTCCAGGCAGTGCATTTAAAATTAATGATCTGTTACATGGGTTTCTGGCCTTTTGGATGCATTGTTACTTAGCCAGAAATGCAATTCACAGCTGCCTTGTAAGCTTGTGCTCATCGAGAATTACTGTAAAGTCTTGACATCAGCAGTGTGGCATCTAAAAACTTTTCTCACACAGATTTTGTGATTTAGTAAAATAAACAGAAGTATTTTGATGTTCTCAGGCTGCTTGCAGCTCTCAGCTGTACCTTCATTTATTTCACAGTGAAGTGAATTACCATTGTGACAATAAATAAAGGGAGGGAAATTGAACACATCTGGTAGCTCGTGCTGTGATTAACAACACGTCAACAGAGCTGCTGCAGCATTGTCCTTACAAGGCCAAGAGACCCAAATGAAATCAGATTAATCACTGTTTAATCACACATGTTAGTTTTTTTTTTTTTTAAGAACTTGGATTATTGACAAAGCCTTAAAAGTAAAGATTGGAATAATTAATCAAGTAGCTAGATGTTTTTCCCATGAGCTGTTTCCATTTTCACTAACAATCATAAGGTTGGTTTGTTGCTTACATAAATTGCCACCCAGGAGCTGCTTCATTAAGACCACTTCAAGAGCTCTGAGCTGCTAAAATAAAAGTGGAAAATTGAAAAAAAAAAGTTTAGTTTGCTTTGCGTTATTTATTTATTTATTTTTACAATGGCCTGCAAGGGTGGCCAGGCATGACAGCAAACACATTCTGCAATCGGTAAAGGAAGTGAGTCTGTACTGACTTATATGACGGAAATACAGTATAGGCATTTTCCTGTGAGTTCTGGTTATATTACTGTTTATTATGTTTTTAAATAGGAGCTGAAACCTAGAAGAGAAAGGTAACATACTCTGGCATTTTTTTAATAAAAACTGCTTTGTGACACATTTGACACATTTTCTTATTCATACAAAAAAAAATCTTAAGTAGCTGCTGATTGATTTTCTTAGTTGAAACATTTTTGAATGGTGCTAAAAGTCCATCCTTGCAGGGAAACCTGGGTTGATATTCAGTGGACTGTATGTCCTTAACTTATAGTGCAAAGTTACCCTGTGTAGTATATGAAAGTCATACCTGAAAGGCGAGATTAATACAGAAAGAAAAATGAAAAGAGTTCTTACATATTTTCCTAGCCTCCTTACTCTACCTCGCTGAGGACTGCAAACTCAAGGACATACTAAGACAAGGGCAGTTCCTGCTTTACAGACCCATACTGTATATTCAACAATGGATCTACACACTAAATGAGATGGAAGGGAAAGAAATGCTGAAGTCACCTTCTAAAGAAGTGCTGAGCACTGGTGCTTGATATAAAAAGACTCCCAATGACAATTTGCACACATTAGCCACTGCCAGGCTATCAGGCCATATGAGTGTGTGGTGCCAAGTATTGGATGAGTATAAAAAGGACATTGGCTCCAAAACTACCTCAGTGAGCAGATTTTTCTTGAAGACATAAGGCCATCAGACATAAACTCACCCCATTAGCAGATTATATCTATTGATCACTCGCACAAAATACGAGCATAAGTGAAATCACATTTTCCTTGTATGACAACAGTGGCCACTTCAGATTACAAAATGTTGCCTGAGTGCACCAGTAAATTCTGCACAATTTGCCGTCATAATGCGGCTGTCACAATGCACAGACTCTGTTCAAAAACGGCTGCAGACCTGCTGTGGTTGAGGAAGTAGAATGACTAATTCAAACAGTCTTTTTAAAAAAATGTTATTTGAAAAAAAAGCTTAATTTTAAAATACAAATGCATTACGTTGTAATAACTTTCTATTTACATCTTTGCTTAGATAGTGCTCCGCTTGGTTTCTGTTGCATTAAATATGACTTGAGCTTGATGTTTATAAGGCATTGCAAAGCTAATGCGGTTACATACATGGAGTGGTTTCATTAAAAGACTGGGAAGCCAGACACAAGGTGCCTGCTAGAGTTCAACACAAATTATACTATGTACATGTAATGTATATTGATAGTTGTAGGACAATGTGTGTCCTACAGTACATCAGGATTAAAAGCTTATTTCTTTCTTCTAATTTGCACTTTTACTGAGTCTCTAGAATTATGAGCATGCCAGTCTTTTATCTGGTTTACAGCGAGTTCGTGTTTCCAGATATTAACTCTCTGCTAATGTGCATGAAGTAGAACAGATTGGACAGTCTGTATCAAAAATATTAATATTTACACAGGAGACTGTAGGGATGTCTTAACATATTTTAGGAATAAAGACATTCTTTTAAAGGATGTGGCACAAAGCAATATAATAGTCAGGAAATGAAGTGCATATATTAAGTCACATCGATTTTGCGAGCTATGGATGATCTTTTATGACACTGAAAACAAATTAGGCTCCAAAAATAACCCAATAAAGGACTTTGTTGCACCAAAGGCTTGGCTTCCAAGTGAAACCATGAAAACATAAACCTTTTTGGTCACATTCTGGCTTCAGTTCTGTAGTTGCTGCACAAGGATTGGATTTGGTCCGACCTTTTTCTCACCAAGCGGAACAAGACTTTTCACCCTGTGGTTGAGGTTATTCTTCAGGGAAAATCCCTGCCGGCCATAATAAGATATATTTGTTGGACCTTTTTGAGTGGATACAATCTCCTCAAAGAGGCTGTCACAGGTCACTTGCTGTGGCATAGAGAAGAAAAAATGTGTGTTGAGACATGCTGTTGTTTAGGTGTCTTGCCTTTATAGCCCAAGATGCTGGAAGTTGAGCAATGAAGCCCGGATGCCAAATATGACACTATGATTTGAACTGCTTTTTACTTTGTGCTAAATATAATTTTTGGCCCGTTTGAAATGATTCTGTTTCTCACGACCACCTCATAAGACATCCACTGGGAAAAACAACACAAAGATGAAAAAACCCCACAAAATCTTCCCCTTGAAGTATGACAGCACTGCTTATTTTTCTCAGCTGCCTGAACCAAACCCATTTTTCCCACAACACCATAGCATATAATTTGAAATTGAGGGACACTGATTAAAACTCTTTCCATGCTCAAAAATGTAAAAGAAGTCAGAAAGGAGATCAGAGAGTGCTTATCATGTTAATCATATGGTACTCCTATAGAATACAAAGGCATTGTTTGAAATGGACTTTTCCATGCTTGGCCAATGCATTAGTGTCTTTGCTCAGTGTTTTATAAACTGATTAGAAGATAAATAAAAAAAATAAAGGAAAACATGCTTAAAATTCAATGAAGAGCATTAACAATATGAGGTTTTACAATTTTTCAGGGAAGTAAACTGGAATTGGTGACATTTCAGTCAGTGTCCCTCTTTCATTGCACAGATGGCATTCAGTGTCCTCAGAAGTGTTGGAATTTTTTGACACAGTTTGTATTTTTATATTTTGCCTCCAAAATGAGGTTGCTGATTTAGATTATGTAAACAAAGAAGTAATTTGTTTGAATTTTTTTCTTTTTTTTGCTTTGTTTTGTTTTGTTTTTGCAAGCCTCGTTAATACATCTGTTCGGAGATGACCTGTACTCTTCAACAAAACGCTGTGTTCGGCTCCTGTTCCACTGACATTCTTTTTTTTCTTCCTTTGGCATGGAGGGAAATGTTAATTATGCTTTTGTTTTCACACAAACAAAATTACTCAACCAAACGTAAGAGCTCTTGATTAACAAAAGGAAGGCAGCAAATCCATTCTGTGCCAACCCTATGACGGCATCTGTTCTATTTTTCCTTGTTTCCCCTCTGTGTTTCACGACCTTTGCCAACATCATTATTGATTTCCCTGCTCTATTTACAATGTCCAGTTTATGCTGTGGTTAAAAAGTGTACTTTTTACAGTTTAGCACCTAATGATTGGCACGTTTTAAATCTATGCCCACCCTTTATCAGCTACCTGCAGCTTGGTGGAACAGTCTCAGAGTTGGACTTAAAACAGCTTTTACCAACACTCCATCCATCATTCTTTCAATAAACGTTTGGAGAGGAGACTCGGGACATTCATTTTGATTACAGGTTAGGGACATTCAAATGTTTTGGCTTTTTTTATTGTTTGTTTTGTGCTATGTTTTTTTTTTTTTCCCCATTTTCAAATTTTATGCCCCTCAGGTGTCACAATGGCTTTGCAGCAGCAAAGGTTTTGGCAGTTTGATTCCTAATTATGTGGAATCATGTATGTGAAATGCATATAGGAATTGCATTTCTTTGTATAAGAATGGCCTCAGGACAGCACAGTGAACACAAGCTATGGTGTTTTTTTTTTGTTTTTTTAAATACCACTCCAAACATGCCTAGACATTTTCATGAGCAAATGTCCTGGCCTTGCCTTGGGTAGAATACTTGGAATAGTCAAGATGCAAGTGAATGGGATGACCCTTGACATTAACAGTATAAAGTATCAGTCATCAGTAGTTGGTAAAGCCATCAATCTGGAAGGCAACAAGTCACATAAGCATGCAGAGTATAAACACACTGCTGAGAGAAATGAAGAGAAGAGGAATTGAGATGTTTAAAACTTTCCTTAATGCCCTCGGAGAATCCAAAGCCTGTATTTATCTCATAGATACATCCCAGTGCTGTTTGGCACATATGTTGTCCAGTCTAAATAAGATTAGGTTTTACCCGAGAGGTTCCTTTGAGCCAGATTTCTCCAACATGCCTCCTGGCACCTGCACAGGGTAGATATTGCTTAAGTAATCCAATAATGGATAACAGAATGCTCAGCGCTTCTTTCTGCTGGTGTGTGGTGGGGAATAAATCTGAAACTGACCCTCCTGCATTGTTTTTACAGGATAAATCCAGCTGAACTCTGAATCAACTTTCAAACTGTTTTGAAATGTGGCATGCATTTGAACTGATGTGGTTTTTATGATTGCCCAGACTAGACAAGATTTCCGAGGAGCTCAAAAGTGAGAGCACATCCCGATTATGATGTCTGAGCCCGCTGTTCAAAAGCTTACTTTAGAAAATAAGTAGTTTAACATAACTGCTCCCCAGTGTAGGTTTACAGATGTGTCTCTACAGGACCCACAGGTCATAACTAATAATATGTCTGCAGCAGACGGCTGGAGGGTTCTCATGACACATTTATCTTTCCCATGAATGAATACCATATATGTGTTTTGGTAGACTTTTTAAAATCGATCAGCTAATAGTTTAAAAACACTATTGGTGGTCAGTGGTCCCTCTGATGTTGTATGTATATCTGCAAATCTGTGAAGGAGTCAAGAGAACAACAAAATAAAAAAAAAAAAAGAGTGAGCTTTCAGACTGAAAAATAGTAACCATGACCACACTAGGGCTTGCAGTAATCAGAGCGTATGTTGGCTGAAGTGCTGCTCTACAATGTATTTTGTGCTGAAAATGGCACATTTCGAGAGAATCAGGGGTAAAAGCTCGGCTGAGGAAAATATGCCTCAGTTTAGCTTATTAGTTGATACTACAGGTAAAGAACACAGTAATGAATATTAGTGTGAACGTGCTACTGCTGGCTCAAACTGCTAATTTCAATTTACTGTAATAGAGTTTTTAGAGAAACATTCCCAGTCGGACATGTAGAAGCATTAAGTCTTTCTGGGTCGGTACCTCTGAAAGGTTGTGTTGTAATTTGCTGAACAAATATGGTCTCTTTAAGAAAACTGCTTAAAACCCGAGGGCAAACAGCAAGGGACCGTTAACAATTCTCTAAAATTTTATTTTACCATTGTTGCCTTAAGAAGTAAAGTCGAGGCTGTGAAATACAATCCAGCAGGTTCTTTAAAACTCTTGTGATGATGAATGTTGGAACGAAATATAGGAGGAGGAAGGTGAAGGCACAAAAAGCTCTCTGATCCAAAGGTTCATAGCAGTCTGTCTGGGTGAAAAATGACATACTCTCCCCCCTTTGCCCCGCACTGATAGTTTCTTCCATAAATCCCCTTTGAGATTGTGTAATTAATTGAATGCTGCTTATTTGTCATTAAAAATCCCTCACCTAATGCCTGAGATTATGAAGAAACCATTGTAGAATCAATCTTATTAATCATAGGGTCTATTTTCCCTCCAGAAAAACCTTCACAGATGAACAATCTAAGCTTTCCTCAGTAAGAATGACATTGAAAAACTAGTTTTAAAACTCTTAATTATACAAACTGCGGCCCAAGAGAAACCGTCATTTGTGAATTGTGCAAAGGGAAAAAAGGAAAAACACATTTCACTATTTTTAAGCCCCAACACAGCAAACAAAATTTATATAAGCACTTTTCTGTATTTCTTCTTGGTGAGTGCCCATATTACTGACTAGCTTGTGATGTTTTTGAGTGTCTACTTATTAAATGAAAAGTCTTCACTTATAGCAGTGCACTCTATCTGTATCTTAGTTAGATTGTGTACAGAAGTTGTGAAAAAGTTGTGGGGTATGCTTTGAAAGCCTTAAAATGACCTGGTCCAATGTTCCTCCAAGCCTGCCATCCCCTATGGACATTTTTTATTGCCATCACTCCTGGGGCAGATTGGATCAGCCAAGCGGAGGGCATGCAACAGAGATGTACGCCACTTCTGGCAAGACGCCCCAACTCTCCGTAGGCTTCATGTCATTCATAAATATGATGGATTAGCTGTGATATTCCTCCATTTACAACATAAGTGAAGGGAGTGGGGGAAGAGAATGAAAGCAGAGAGGGAGTGTTAGTGTCGGATGCCCTGTAGGGTTGGTACTAAAATGGATGGGTAAAGAGGGAGATGAAAAGGGGAGATGAAGCAAGAAGGGCGGAGAGAGGGCCTTTCTCTACAGGCCTGGCTGGGCAAGCAGTAAGGCAAGCAGGAAGTCAGGCACAAAGCTCCATTTACGCTCAGATGCCCCCCTTCCTCCCCCTGCTTTACAGACTACACATCAGCTCAGCCAGATGTACCGTTCTGAGTAAAGATCACCTGGGGCAGAGGTGGAAAAGGAGATTTCAAGACCTCCCCTACCTACAATCCTGTCTTCCACAGTGCAACTGTCTTATCCACTTTATCTGAGACTTTAAAGCTGCTGTATATTCAAGACTCCCTCAATCTTATCTTGTCTGCTTCCATTTTTCCCTTCTGTCTTGCATCTGTGCCCCCCCCCCCACACACCCACCCACATACACACACACATCCACGCGCACACACTTCAGCATTTCACTTTGCATATTCCATTTACTGGTTGTTACCCTGAGCAATGATTCCATTTACTTCATAAAACAGAGCCCCATTTATTTAGTTTGGGAAGAAGAAGAAGAAGAAAAAATTCTGCACTTGTCATCTCATTCGCCATCAGCATTTTTGTTATTAGTAATATTCAACAGAGGGAACCCAGCACTGTTTCAATGCTTTCAGCCATTTGCCAAAGACAAGGCTAAAATGGATGTCACTTAATGTCTCTCGACTCCACAAAACGCACCTCTGTAATCGACCTCTTCTTCTTCTTCTCCTTTTTCATTTTAGCCTCTTTTTTAACAGTCCATCAGCCTTCATTTGATCCTCTTGGGTGCATTAAACATTCACAAATAAAGAGGACGTGGAAAGGAATATATAAACAACCACGCGCTACCATCTCCTTAGAGACGCCTCCATCCTCACCAACGCTCCTGTCACTTTGAAGCATATACTGCCAGACATCTGTTCCATTTTCATGTTTAAAGCTCACTCATTGTATATTTATCCTCTCAGCACCCACTTGGGAAGACATTATGATGCTTGATCTTTCAAAGTTTAATGATGTATATGTTCAAATGTCAACTTTGATCATGAAAAATAAAATTGAATTATTTAGGTTGATTTTTTTTTTCTTTTATTGTCTGAACAGGGCGGAGTATAACGACCAAGACCAGAAGCTGGAGCCAGCAGGGGCTTGGGAAAGCATCAGCAATAGGTGAGTCTTCCTACCGGGCAGGAAAAAAGACAGAAGGCAAAACTGTGAGACACTCAGTTGCTTCATTAACCTTCATGTACTATACATTCAGAAGCAAGCAGGCTAGTTTTGTCCAACAGGCATTTCCGGTGTCTTTTATTTGGGAATAAAAATAAGTCTGTACATGGCAACTGGCTAAAAATTCAGTGTGCTAGAGTGTTTGTGTCTGTTAAGATATTACTTAACTAGCAAAATGTCATCAGCTGTCAAGGTATCTACACAAAATCCTCAGAAATGTAATCACTTAAGAACTTTGTGCATGACAGTGCCAGATATCTTCATGATTCACAGCTCAGGTCTGCTCTATTTGAACATGCTATCATCAAACCAAGACGAATATTCTGATGTGCGGTACAAATGTCTGGTTTCTGAGGAAACCGACTTCATATGAGTTGACTTCTTTCTGGGAAAGGGAAAAGCTAGCACCAGCAATTTCAATAATTTATTTATCTAAAAGCACACTACAGGAGTAGCATGGAGATTATTCATGCTTGCAAACATCCTGCAGAGAGGACCTTTTGGCTTTCAAACAGCCCTAATGGAAAATGGGGTTATGTTAGGCTTTTCAATGTTCACCGAAAGACATTGCATTCCAAAAGTGACTGTGGGAGATAGTACGTGTGGCACCAGACCATGGCTGATGATTTTTCAATATGAAAATGGCCATATTCAAATATGTTTGGAGATTTGGCAACAAGGTTTAAAGCTGATGAAATGCATAATGAGAATATGTAAAACTGTCTTCCTTTCCATTGAATAAGTTACTACACTTAACTGTGTTGAGTATAATGATGTATAGACAACTACTCATGCCCTTCTTGCTACATCACTTTTCTCTAAAGTTGTTTGGTTCTAATTAGCAAGCACCCTTACATAGCTCGAGAAGTTTCTCAAGATCATTAGATGCATTAAGGATGACCCTGCAGTATCCAGTTAATCTAGTAGAAAATTACTTTTGAGCGCAGCTAAGATCAAAGCTGCTAATATTAGCACCCCTTGACTACCTGGCTCAGACTCACACACTCCTCGTTTTATGACCTTGTGTTTCTGCTGGTCTTGTCAATAAAATATTTCTCAATGAAAATGTAACATTTTCTACCATAAAGTGCACTGATTCTGACCGAGCCTTTTGCTTTAAAGAGGCTACCATTGAGCGAACCGTGAGCGCATGTTGGGGTTTGATAAACTCTCTTGTGAGATTTTTTTTTTTTCCAGGCTTATATCAGAAGTGCTAGCATGAAGCTGCTTCCATTCTCACATGAGTTTCTGTAGTCAGCCATCAAATGTCTCATTTCTACAGTTTTATACAGCTGTATACACATTCAGATAGCATCTTGATAAGTGAAATCATAATATCTCATTTTAATCATTTACATGATGTTATAAATGCAGCAGAGATGTAGCAAAGGCTACAATGCTAACGTGAAAAGATAAAGTATAACCATGCAAACAGTGAAATAGAGGCACTGTCACAATAAGATCCTGATTCAAATGTTGTCATCACTGATCACTTATGTCACTTATGACTGCATAAGCTATCAGGAAAGCTTTTTGATTTCAGTCATCAGGTTGGATGATGATGCCAGACTCCCAGAAGGTGGAGAATGGCATAACTTGGAAATATGTTAAGGAGTTACAGCTGGTAATGATGTCCTTTTATGAAGCCAATAAAATTTAAATTGGTCTTGTGAGCATGTTTGCATGTTGACTTTAGTTATGTGTTGTACATTTAGATATAACAAACTGTTACAATGTACTTCTCTCTTTACTCCACACACAAGAAACAATACCCTACATTTCAAATGTTTGACTACCAAAGTCTATTTTTATATTTAAAATCTTATATGATAAGATATGAAAAACTATTTCCACAATGAAATGATCCCGTTATGCTATTAAATATCCTGGTACTGCCAGATCACTGAGAATGAAATATTTGGATGGCAAGAATGAGTAAATATACGCCTCATTTGTCAGAATCAATAATTATTAATTTTGAATATTGTGTTTACTTTTATTCAAATGAGCATAGAGCCAAAACATGTGCAGAGTTATCTGTCATGGTCAGAGGCCCAGCAGATGCTGTCTCACATTATGCAGACTGTTAAATCCAACATCCATCTTGCTAGCAGTGCTTTTGTTTAAATCATCCTGCATCTATGTAAAAACTGATTGGCTCTGATGATTAACAGCACTGTTATTCTTTGAGGTTTTGTGAGGGATATATATTTTTTCCCTAAGAAAAGATCAATTTCTGTAAGGACAGTTAACTTATCTTTTTAATTACAGTAATGAATAACTTGTCATTATCTGCTCAATTTTTGTGACATATGAGAAAATGAAGTTGGAAATTAGGGAGAGAAGCATCAAGGCGGTATTGGCCAGATCCCAAGCAATAACTCTGCCTGTAGATCTTTTTGTGATACATCTAATGGACATGATGATAATAGACTGTCAGTGAGGTCATTTTCACACCAACACTAAATTCCCCTGCATGCTAAAGAGACACAAAGATAAGCACAAACTCAGAAAAATGATGCAAATATTTAAGAATGAGATCAACCTAGTTGAGGAAGCAAATAGAGTATAAGAAGGTTCACCTGAGGGGTATTCCATGGAGCAGGATTAACGGAAAGCTTTGCTTATTTCGATTAGTCTGGCTCATTATAGTGAAAGTTTTGTTCTATCAACATGGCTTAAATAAGTCCCTGCTGAGTTCCTATGGTAACGAGTCTGCTCCGGACCAGGATAACTGTCAAGCTCATTTAAGTCTAGTCTCAACAAATGACTGACAAGTCAAAAGAAGTGTTCTGCCGGACAAATTCTGTACTCATGCAGCTCACGTCATGAAATAGGTTAATATTAAAATCTGTTAAAATTAAATAACGATCTTTCATTGTTTTTAAAATAAAGACCTTAATATTGCAAAAGTAAAACATTATATGCAATAGGTTGTAACATACAGTATATAGAGCATATATTGTTCATATATAGATAGTTATTTATATTAAACACAGTAGGTTGTTCATTTAGCTCAATGGTTACAAGGTCAATGAGGTTCACTTACACTTAACTAAGCATAACTAACAAATTAAGTAAAATGAATTGTAATTATGTAGTCAGAGTCATTATGTTATTAGTCACCTTTCAAGTTTATTTTCATCAGCAAAGTGGAAAGACAAGATAAGGTTATTTGTGTAAAACATTTAATATTTAACTATAGAGAATCAAAGAACAAGATGTCATCATTTATTTTGAGATATTCAACATCAGGCAGTGGGTGTGATCCTTTGTCTACCAAGTCCAAGGCCATTTCTATAACCACTTCTTTACCAGTCCTGTAGAAATATCAAAAGTTGAATAGATTTGACCATGGAAACCTACAGTACATGAACAATGCATGTGGTCTGATGGTGTTTTTATACCATACCACCTCTCTGGTTCTGTTAATGGATCTAGTTTTTTTCTGTTTTAGATCCATCAGCAGTTTGATTTGCTGACAACTAAAACGGCATTCTGCTTGTGTCTTTACTGCAGTTTTGCTCGTTTCATCCACTTTTCCTTCATCCATTCGTTTGGCTTGTTGGACATTCTGGGTACGTGCACAAACTGAGACTATGTAAGTCTATCTTTAATCAGTCATTATTAAATAAGACTGAGCTGCGCTCGTAGAACGACTTAATTACTTCCGCCAATGAGGTGATGTTTTTGGTAGCGTTGGTCTGTCTGTATGTCTGTCAGCAACTTTACAGAAAAATTACTGGATGGATTGACCTGAAATTTTCACCAGCCGTGTGTCAGCCCAAGGAGGAACCCATTAAATTTTGGTGGTGACCCGGATCACCTTCTGGATCCAGGAATTTTTTGAAGAATTCTTTATTATTGCGAGAGCTGCTTGGCGGAGGTTTTTCGGTCTTTGAGTGCTTTTCTAGTTTCATACTGCATTATTTGCGTTAAATGTCTTCATATAAGTTTGAAAATGCTTCATATAGTGAGTCAGCTTGTTTTTTTCCTGCAATATTTTTCAAGAGTAAAAAGTATTGTTGTGACAAAATAAGTGTTCTGTGCTGCAGCTCAGGCCTGGCCTTTTACAGAGAGTAATACAGAGAATTGCAAGGCAGCTGCTGGCTACCTCGTCTCCTTTTTGCAAACCACTGATCACGAACACAGTAATTTAACAATGGTCACTTGCTTCTACCCGAGTGCTACATTTGCTCCTACAATCTGAGACAGCTGACACAGCATTTATCTTCCTAAGCAATTGAAGCATAAGGACCAGTTTTTCCTCATCTTGCACCCTTCACTTGTTGGAATGGGTGTAGGAGCAGACAGATGAAATATGATGTTTAGAACCAAGGAATAAAGTTGCATTTCAGTCATTATTTTTGGTTATATCTCAAAGTTTTCTTATTTTTTTTAAGGGCAGTTTGATTTTCCACATCATCATGTCTGTCACTAAGGGTTGGATTTAATTGCTTTCTGACTACTTTTCATAAGAACAAGAACTGATTTTACAAAATGATAAAAGATGCAGTGTATATATTGTCTCTAAATAATCACTGATTCTGTAGAAGCTCTTTCATTGGAAGTAGGACTCGTCTGAGCTATACAGCTTTGACCATCCCATTGCACCATTCCATAGAAATGGAAATGATGCATTCTGTTTTTCCGTCACAGCAGAGCAGCTTCCCATTTTCCGCTCCTACTGTCAAGTTGTGCACAGCTGCATAAGTTTGCTAGCTTGTGTGTGAGGCACAGGAAATAGCTGTTGACAGCATAATGGGAGTATGAAGATGCAATATAAATCCTTAATCATGCCTGAATCATGAACTGCAGCACTCAAATGCACACATCATTCTGCTGGAGTTATTATTAGCAGGGAGTCTAGACCCCAAGAGGTGTTTTGGCTGCATTTTCAGGTTCTTTTCTTTACCCATTGTTAATAGATTTCCAGCTGTGCTAACAGTGCAGAGTCATACGTACTGTTGTTACAGGGTTGGCATGAGTAAACACGCACAAACAAAAACAGCATCTTTTAGAAATGAGCTTATGAAATGGATCAAACCCAGTTGAAATGAGATCATAACCCAGCTATGACACCCCAAAATCTGCAGCGACTTCATTTTTTTCAACCCTTTCATGCCAATCTCGGTTGGCAAGCCAATCAAGACAACCTTAATTCAAAGATACAAATCACATATGAGTTGGGTCATCTCCAAGTTAATCAAAACATAGGTCACAATAAAGAGCAGGCTACCTCAGGGCGAAGCCTGGTAGATTTGACTCAGAACATCATTACGTTACAGGGTTCGCCTTTCATGCAAATCACTTCTCTGAGCCTGGAAGTTCATTACTAATGGCGGTTCCCATCAAGTTGGAGGCCTATTCGAATACTAATGTCCCCTGGTAGTTTGGATTTGTCACCTCGAGCCCTCTCTCTTCATAACATAGCAATTACAGCAATGTGCTTTTCCTTCATGGAATTAGGCATCACCCCCTGTGGCGAGGTTCCCACAACAGATGCTTCACAGTCATTTCCACAGACCATTGGAGCCTAAATGAACTAAATGAACAGTCACTTTATATGTATTAGGTCTGGTTTAATGGCACTTCTCTTTATCTGCTTACTTATCCATTTCTTCAATCCTGCATCACAAACTTATGTTCAGGTCTAATATTTATTCACTGAAATGGTCCAAGTTGGCAAGAAATACTTTTTATTATCATAATCAGAGACCACACTTGTGCAACTGCCCCCCCCCAAACCTCAGGTCATGCTACTGCAAACCAGCAGTCGTATATTTATTGTAGAATTTTTGGAGGGCGTAAGCTTTTAGTCTTTTAAATAATACAAGATGTATTGTCGAGGTAACCTTGCATTTTCTCCTACTATTTATACAGAATTATGCTCTCAACTGTATCTGCTTATGTTCAGCATGAGAATAAACAATGTATTATTTTTCTTTCTTTTTTTCATACTTATCCTCAAATTCTTGTCCAGAATTATAAAACATGGATCCAAAATGAGACAGAAAAATTATCTAATTATCACATTTCCTTTTGGCGTTGACAACAATTTTGACAATGTTATTACTTTTTATTTTCATTCCACTGTAAGATGGTCATGTTACTACTGACACGTTGCTCATATTGAATTCCAACTATTCCCCTGGCGTTTCATCCATCTTGATCCATTTTCTTTTCATTCTTTTATTGCTTCTACTTGTTTTCATTGTGTTCTTATTTGTTACTTAATTTTTGATTGTTTGATTTTATCTATTGTCCCTGTACAGCACTTTGTTCAGCTGTTGCTGTCATGAAAGTGCTTTATAAACAAAGTTGGTATGGCTATTTAACAGTCAGAGGTAACTGATACAAGTAAAATTCACCTATTTTTATCTGAAAAAATGTGCAGATTAATACACAAATCTTTTACAATGCCAGTGTTTCATCTTCATGGGAGTTGATGTGATTAAAAAAAACTTCATATTTGAATCAAAGCAGAGTAGATATATATATATATATAGTTTATTTCTTTGTTGTTTATTTCTTTTTTTTTTTTTTTTGTACCTGATGGGTCTCTACTCACCCTCAATACATTGATGGGAAAGGAGAGAGAGAGCAGAAGAGCAAAATGGAAATAGTAATAAACATGCTAATGCTAGGCCGTGGAGCTGGGAAGAGCAGCTTCTATCCGTCCCTCAGCTATCTGTCATGTGTGTGTGTGTGAAAGTGAAAGGGAAATACAGAGATAGAGGCCGAGCGATAGTGAAAGGTAAAAGGAATTGTGTGCAGTATTGCTTGTGAGTAAGAGGACACACACACGCGCACACACACACACGCTCACTGTGTGCTGCCGAGTAAACAGGAGTGAAATGCATGTGAACGTGCCACCTTTCTCTTTCAATCGGCCTCTGGAGACAGTGCAAAGGGCCTTTTGTTGGCTCACTGGTAAGATAAGAAGCAAGGGAGGGTGGTTGTGGGGGCTTCAGAGACTCGCAGAGCCAGCTTTTTTTCTATAGGATGGAAGCACCCCTCTCAATAGGAACTCATTTGCCATGTTGTGTAATTGTGGAACATAATGGAGCACACCTCATTCAAGCAGCCCAAGGCCTTTTTATTCTAGAGCCATTTTCTCCATTCACAGCCAAACAAGTCATGTTTTAGAGAGATATTACACAGTCTTTTGAGTTCAGGGCCACTGCAAATTTGCCTTTGAAAGGAATGTTGTGTGTAATCAAGATCAAGTTTTGATCATTGCTTTTTATAAAAGAGACACTGTCATCCAGCTTGGTATTTGTCATCTGACTTCTGTCCTCTCTGCTCATTGGAAGTAAACACAGTCCCTGACCTTTCCTGCCTGGATTTTCACATGTTTGCAAAGAGAAGAGCCATGTTTAAACACTCCATCACTAGAAGATGGCGACTGAATTAACCTGCTATTAGGAAACAGCCATAAATAATAAACAGTATGCTTGTTAATCACATGAGAATACACTGCTTTATTTTCTACACGGTCAAATGAATATCAAAGCTGAAGTACAGAGATGAAAAATGACTGATTTGAAAATTATTGCTGAGCTTTTTCATTAAACCACCGCAGGCAAGGAAAGGATGGCTATTTGCATAATTTAACTGGCATCTTAATTATTGTGTCAGAAATCTGTATGCAAATGACTTAAGTCACTTAGAAACGGAGACTTACTTGGCTAAATGGCTAATGGACTAAATCGCATCAAGTTGGAATATACAACGTGAGTGTAACCAGAGTTTAAAGTGGAGTCTAATTGTGCAAAATGATGGTGAGAAAGGAAGAAAAGACAACAGGATAGACAGAAAACAGATCAGGGCAACCTTACCTGGGTTAGCAGCAACAGAAGTACATGTCAGTGATGTGTG
The DNA here is from genome assembly GCA_023101725.1 of Atherinomorus stipes. Lineage (NCBI taxonomy): Eukaryota > Metazoa > Chordata > Actinopteri > Atheriniformes > Atherinidae > Atherinomorus > Atherinomorus stipes. The sequence continues at coordinate 79,468 of JALJCO010000901.1, forward strand.
TGTGTGACTATGTTTCTTTTTTCTCTCTCTTTCTTTTGAGTTTGTTGTGAAGGACCTACCACGTAAAACAGTGAGTCTGGTGGTAGCGCTCGTCTCTCCAACACTATTGGAGGCAACGCATTCATATATGGCTTCATCTCGGGGCGTGCGCAGTGGCTGAATTCTTAGCACTGAACCAGAGCCGTCATCGAACTCAATCACCTGCAGGTGCGAGAGACAGGATATGTTAAAGGAGATTTTTTGGTTCACAATGGGTGAGGGACCTTCAGCAGAAAAAAACAAAACAAAAAAAACATAAAAACGCTGTTAAAGACAAGTCAACAACACTGATGGTGACTGACACGATGTGCTGCCTAAAACAGAAACTGCTGCTATGTTGCAGTGAAACCTTTTGTGTGCTTATGTGGATATTTATTGTACATATAAAGGAAAGCATTTAAGAATCTGTGCAGTTTTAAGAACATTTACAGATACTATGTAGGCACTGAGCATATCTGGTTAAAAGAAGCATGAGAATTAAATCCATTTAAGTGTCAAGATGGGAATTCTTCAAGAAAATTAACTAAATCAAATGTACAGTTTTACTTTTGTGCATTTACTAGTAAAATACTCAATGTGGCTGACTAACTTTAAGAATGGGGAAGGTGGTGTTAGAACTTTTTTGCTCAGATATTTAGCTGCAGATTAAAATTTAAGCCTGAATGTGTCCCACTCTTAAAGTTAACACTCGATCCCTTGAAGAAAATGCATCACACTGGATTGTGTCAATGGGACAAAAACAAGCACAAACAGTTAAAGGTGGCTTGATACTCTGATACGGACAGTTGTACCATGAAGTGAAGAAGTGGTACAAAAGACAGGACCGACTGTTTTGGACGAACGACACATAAATGTTCACAAACAGGTGTTTGTTGTAGCTTATTCAGCTATTATTGCATGCTACGTGTCGTATACTCACTGATTTTAGAAAGATCTGTGATAACTCAATCTTTTAAGCATAGAGGTAGATTTAAATAAAGATAGACCTGACACCTCTTTCTCTCTCCCACACACACATGCGCGCGCACACACACAAACTCGCAAAGGCCTACAAACATTTTAAAGTTCACAGTATATCTGAGCAATTGTTGGTTAACAGTATATCATAACATTTCAACGGCCAAGCTACAGCAGTGTTGGCATTCAATGTGTCAGCATGTGATGGTCAGGACAGCCTTCTTTCTGACTTAAAACTAAAGAGCAAATTAGAAAGAAAGTTGTGAGACTTGTGGAAGGAAATGGGTTTTTGTTTTAAGATGATGTGCCGGGTGCATGATTAAACGAGTACAGAGTTGTGGCAGCCAGCAAGCTCTGTGAAGCAATGGGTGAATGGAAACTAATGTGTTAGCATTCAGAACAACATGCAATGCAAACACGATGAACTCTGATAAGATTAGATTTCTGTGGGCATGAGAGGCAGAGAAGAAGTGAGAAAAGGTCTCTGAACTCTGTAAAGCCATTGCTACTCTGCAGGAGCTAACAAATATGGCAACTAGAGGGAGGGGGGGTGACAAGATGATAGTCCCGAGGACTGACACAGAAATTAATAGAAATCTTATCAGTGCTCTGCAATGATTTGTTATTACTCATGGGTATTGAGCCCAAGTGCAGATTAAAGCTGACCAGAAATCAAATCTTCAGCCAAAATATGGAGGGTAGGACATGCATTCAGATAAAGATGCCACAAAGCAAAAGGATATTTCGAAGTGAAGGCGTTACTCCCCCTGTCACTTTGCATAAAACTGGCTAATGTAGTGTGATGCTAACGTAGGCATCTGGGTCACACCACAAGTTGTTCTTTTCTTCTGCCCAATTGCTTTCTTCTTGTCATTTGTTAAATAACAAATTTGTCGCAAGATATTTTGTATACTTGCTTATTAATACTCATGCATGTTTAAAAGCTTGGCCAGAGTGATTATTTGAGCCTGCTAATGCGTGGTGGCAAGTCAGGACAAAAAGCAAGCGAGCAGGTCTTGGCACCATGGATTATGTGTGAGCGGAGCCAAAAGCAGTGCTGGAGCATTCCCATTTTGTCGAGCATTTTACATCAGAACAATAGACCTAATACCTCAAATCTCTGGTTGCTGACTTTCTTCCCCTTCTTGTTCCACACAATCTTCGGCCGTGGATCTCCTGTGGCTTGGCAGATGAAGGATGCCACACCTCCCTGCACGCCTGTTTGGTCATTGGGGGTTCTTAAAAACTTTGGTGGTGCTGGAGGAGACAGAAACAGAATAGGTAGAGAAAGTCAGTGAGCATGCTAAGCATGGCAGACAAGCATTAATCTCTTTTATCGAGCCACACACACACAAAAGAAACAAAGTTTCAGATTTTAGCATGTGGCTTTTAAGAGGATTGTCTTTGCAGATCTAGAGGAGATTAAACTGTCTTTATTAAGCAAGTGGAAACAAATGATCAATGGCTGAGATAAAAAAGTAGAGGAACTGAGATATGGAAAGCATAATGTGCAAAACATTTAATCTTGACCCTGGAAGTATTTTAGAAGTAATTTTGAAATTTCCACTGAAGGATGACTGAAACTGTTCCCAAAACTTTTCTGAGGAAGAATAACTATGCAGTGTGATCATTATTGCTTCTTCATAAATTAGATTACTGTCTGTGAATTTGTTCTTTACATTTCATTCTTCAGTCTTAAGCTGGTGTCAAGTGTCCTGTTTCTTTCTTCTTAGAGCAACAAAGCCTCAACAGTTGTAAACATTGTTAATCTCTAAAACAACACCAATAGGACCAGTAGTGGTGCCCCACACAAATGAGACGTGCAAAAGATTTGTGCCTCAAAATGCTCCATTTGTCATTGTGTGCTTTCTGTTCATCCTAATTGCTCATTTAATTCAGCACAACAAGTCAAGTGTAAAGAAAATGATGATAGAAATGCTAAAAATGGAAGTGACTGGAGGTGGAAGAATAGCAGAGAGGAACAGTGTTGCCTTTGTGTGAAAATGCCACGAACTTTTTATCTCCTGGGATGATTTGACAGAGGCGCTCGCCTGTATTTGCTTAGATTTCCACGAGCATAGGGAAAATTGCAGCGCTCTTCCCGCAGGTTGAGCTTTAGATGTGTGCCATTTAATGCCATTTTCAAGAGCGGAGCGTTCCTCTTTATTGATCTATTCATTTATTTTGCTCCTCCTGAACAATCAGTTCCTGCTCATGAGCTGACAGTTTGATTACAGTTTTAGAAAAATCAAAACAAATAACATTGATTAGTAATCAAAGCAACCGGTCTCTCCTTGATGAGATTTTGATTTTTGAGATTTATACTGCCGGTTTATTGTGATGATCAACAGCCTTATGATTTAAATACCAAAAATGTCAGTGTTAAGTTAGACCCGCCCCATTATTTTCCTCTGAAGCTTGAGTGCCAGCTTCAGTGGGAGGTGCAGCTCCATCTGTCCCCCCTGCGGAGCAACTGTTTGCCTTTTATCAATCACTTCAGCAGGCCGTTAGAGGCTACGCAGCTGCAGTAATGCCAGCCATCTGAATCACCTCATCTGTGTGTGCAAGAATGTGTCATTGTGCTTGTTCGCATGCCTGCATGTGTGCCGACTGATTTTTCCCCTCCCAGATTGTATTGCCCAGAAGCAGCGGCAGCAGCACTGCGAGTGAAGGACAAATTAACCTGCGGGATTTGTAGAGAGGTGACATAAGATGTGTGGCCAGCAATCAAAAGGGCGAACAGATAAACAGGCAAGCAGCTGGGCTTCCACTGGGCAAATGAGTCTGGGAAATAACCCGATTTCCTCATGACACGCCACTGCATCGAGTTCACACGGACATTAGTGGCTCCCTGCTCCACAGCCAAACAATCACACACGTATTTCTTCAGAATTTTTTTTTTTTTTTCATTCACCTGCTGATAGATCCGACAGGTGGGCAGCTGAATTGTTCCGGTGCAATTTGTGCATGGAACAAAAGCACTACTATATCTGCATTTTCACATTATCTCATTGACGTGGCTGAGGTGAGGTGCACATTGGCATCCAGCCAAGAAGAAGGTGCTGATGGGTAATTGATATGCTATTGGGGCTGTTTTCGCTCCGGGGCCATCCATTATGGCTCGGTGCGTCTCCCTACGCTGGCTGTAATAGACTTCTACGGCATGTACGGGAGATCAGCGCTGGAGGTGAGGCGAATGGGGTGGGGGGAGTCATCACACAATGGGGAGTGACTGAGGCGTGACATGGAGGTAATGATGTTTTCACAGACATGGCTGCTGATATCACCATCATACACCAATTTTAGGCCTGCTGCTGACAAACATCCATTTTTGGTCGGCTCTTCATATGGCTTCAGGTGGATACAGGCGGACTGAAATGCCGGTTTTGTCCGAACAATGACACCACAAGAAACAGAAACAATGAGACACGCTCCGTGAACAAGTATTGTACAAACTCATTCACCATGAAAAAACCATACTGCAGACCCAAGATGTTTCCTAGATTGTCTTAGAGTATAATTACATCCCTTATCATCCAAATGCATTGGTACAGTAATTACAAAGTGTAAAGATAAGTTTGCCATTTGTTTGCCTGTAATCTTGTCCATTTCAATAGAAATTAATTTCATTAGCAATGGAATAACATTTGGAATAGTAAGTGGGCTTTGTTTTGGCAAAATGAGTCTAAACCGAAAGAAGCTCTCATCACCTCAGCGGCGTTTGCACATCTCCTCAGAGAGGTAACCATAATCTACATTAATTAATATTGTAGCTGGGAACCTGTTAATCCAGGGTTAAGCTGTCGCAGGCAAACAAATGAGCAGTGTAAAGTCTGTCACAAGCTAAAAGGTTAGCAATGAAGGTCTGTGCCAGCTCTCCCTTGAGGTCATTATATAACCTTACTCATTTGTTGTCACAAAAAGAGAAGAAGCTTGTCATTGCATCCCACAGCTCCACCGCTCAGTGCTTTGTTAATAATTTGTTGAGCGAAAGCCTTTACTGCTCTTCAGAACAGTCATGTCTACAGGGCTGAGGGGGCAGACTGTTTGATGACTTGAAACAGTTATTTTCTTTAATGTCTGAATATAAATGAAAATTGGAGGGGCTTTACCAATGTGGGCAGAGGACGAAATGTAACTCTGCTGCTGCTACTGTACAACTGCTGTTGCCAAAAAGCTGAGATGTTCTGTAACATGTACAGTGTGGGCCAGAAGTTTGGACACACTACCATTAAAGATGGTAAAAAATCAGCTGTCAGTAAAATAAGTTGAAATGAACAAAACTAATAATAAATAAAATTTTCCATAAAATCATTACATTGATTTTGAATTGTGGTTCAACAGATATATCAAAAACAAACAGAAAACAAAGCAAGCAAACAAGCATGATGGGACTCCTGAACTAAAGTTTTATTGAGCAACACTTTGAAGCAATCACTGCAGTCAAGCGTTTTCTGTAATGTCCAAGGTTGAATGGTATCTTGGTCGACTGTTCATGAGCAAGGTGATCTAATTAGGATAGTTTTTTTCTGTTTTTTTTATTATTATTATTTTAAAACACAATTCAAAATCAATGTTTTATTTTGCTAAATTATATTTTAGTATTTTTTTTAAATTTATTACCATCTTTTCTTATTACTTTCTTCTCTTAGAAATGTAAGCTTTGGCAGCTCTTGTACCGTTCTGCAATCAACATCTTGCATGAAGATAAGTATCAAATATTCAAAATTCAGGTTGCTGTTGCAAAAACATAACAAAATAACATATCTTAAACCATATGCCAAATGTTGAGATGCATCATCAATGCAGATATATGTACATCAGCAGGTGTAAGGCTGCTGCCGTGGGCAGGGAAAGTGGAAAAATAGCCTGCAAAAAAGCAATCTTCCAGTGTGATCAAAATGTTGGAATAAATGCAGTTAGAAGTAAGTTTGCAGGCTTTTTTTCCCACTTTCCAAATGTTGAGATGCTCAAAACAAAGCCAGTGACACAAGTTGTAAGTAGGGCTGTACAATATATTGTTTGTAGAGCTGCAGCTAGCGACTATTTTAATAGTCGATTAATCTACCCCTGTAATCGATCGATTAATCGGATAAGCTCTATGTTTTTAAAGATGGGACTGAGATGCAGTGGAGCAATAATGAGTCCAAATTGGCACCAAAGACTGTGGCTGACACGCAACAAGTAGGTGCATTACTGCCACCCACTGGTAGGGAGTGTCCGGAAATAATTTATACAGACCGGAAGTAGGACTGGGCGATATTGAATTTGAGTAATGTCCTGATATTTTTATGGCATGTCACGATACACAATATATATCTCGATATTTTACCTTAGCCTTGAATTAATGCTTTGATGCATGTTCACATCCGTAAGATTATTCTGTGTCTACATTAAACATTAGTGTTCATACTGCATTAATATTTGCTCATTTTAACCATTCATGCCAAAAGGGTGAAATCATAAATAAACAAATTGATCAAAACTGCATTGAACAGTTAAAGCAGTGCAATAAACATCATGTAATTTAAAAAAAAAAAAAAAAAAAAAGTGCCAACAACAATTGTTATGCCTTTTGGTAAAAGAACCAGATAATTAGTTCATGGTGTGAATTATTTACATTAAAAAAGGGAATAAATAAGTTGATAGTTACTAAAAGTAAGTTATTTCATGCTGGAAAAAAACTGTTAAAATGTTTGGATTTCAGATCTAATCAGTGTGACACATCTTCTTCTTAAAAAGCTCTTTGTTAAAACATATGCTCAGTTATGCAAACGAGTGAGTGCTCACACCTTAACGAGGATCTTTGTTGTTTTCTCTCCGACAATGTTGTGAGCAAGTTATCAGAGAAAACAGTGAGGAAACAACACGTGTGCGCCAAATATGCTCTACACGCGTGAGCCTCAGAAAACTTAAGTCTTTGTAAGTATTGTGTTGTGTACGTGTGTCAATTACAGTAGTTAGTTGTTTGAAATTTTTCATCCTCCATTGTGGAGGATGCAGAATGAAAGTACAACATTTCCCACAAAAATTATATTGAGCCTAAAAATAATTATAAAATAAATTTTTACGGGTTCGATAATGGCATTATATTTACGTCTATAAGCCAATACACGCCGCCATTGCAGGTTGCCAAATACGATCTCTGTGTGGAAACAATATTTTGGGCACAGTTAGGCTGGTACAGGAGGAAACAGTGGATATGGCGAGTGAAGCAGCTGCTTCAGAGCCCTGGAGATGTTATCTGTTTCTTGAGGAGGAGTGACCTGAGGAGAGCAAAACCTGGAGTAAATTTAGGTGAAGACTTCACTAAATGGACCCACATAAACGTTTTCCACGGCGTCAAAACACTGAAATGGCGACTTTTCACCTGGATTGGTAAGCTAGCTTGTTTGCTAACGTGACTAACATTAGCTGTCAGTTATAAACTCCTCTGTGTTACTTGTTGGACATGCTGCAGACTGTTGGTCACTTGCGTATCGGCAGTGAGCCTGGCATCCCAGCGGCTGGAGTTGTTTTTCTGCCGTTGCAACTACAACCTAGACACACGTGATGTCGCCGTTCTGTCCGTATTCCATATTCAACCTTTAATGTGTTCTCATCTAATGTCAATGGTGCCTGACACAGACCGTGCACAGTGAACCACCAATCGCCATCATTCTTAATCAGTTTGGCAAAGAAAAAGCCTCTTGTGGTAAAATGCAATTTATTTTGACATAAAACATTACATGTTCTCAGGTCCTCGCACAATAAAAGCAACCAATAAAAGATAATGAAAAGAAATACTCAGACAAAAAAACATATTCGCAATATTCACAAAGATGTAAGATGTAAGATCACGCTAGATTAATTGTCAATAAGATAGCTTAACTTTTATGTGCTATTCAAGTTATCTCCTGTATTTTTTCATATCATGATATAGGCAAGGCAAGTTTATTTGTATAGCACGTTTCATGTACAAAACAATTCACAGTGCTTTACATAAAACCTTAAAAGTATTACAGCGGGGCGCAAAAAAAAAAAAAGAAACATTAAAAAGAACAAAAGAATAGCATGGTTTACAATTAAAAACAACAAAAGAGAGAACATGAAGCCATGCGGGTCTTAACTTTTGGTTAAAATTTATTAAATGTATATATATATATATATATATATATATATGTATATATATTTTTACATAAATATTGTGCAGCCCTAGTTGCAAGGTACAGCAGTTAGGAGGCAAACTCCTGTTTTTTCTCCACCAATGACTCTACAGTAGACTGCTGTGGAAGGTCTTAAACAGAGCTTTTTTTTTTAATAAAATGTTTGCAGTTTATTTTTCCACAATTAACCCTTACTCCAAAATATATGAAAATAGATTAGTACAGTGAATACGCTGAAGATTGGGGAAAGCATAGTGCAGTAGATATGGTCAGTGAATGATGTTTGTTAGCACTGCTGCCTCATACAAAGAAAGCTCCTGGTTCAGCTTTTTTCTTAAAGTTTGCATAGTCTTGCTCTATCAGCAAGGGTTTACGCTGGTGCTTCAGTTTCCTCAAACATTTCAAAGGACATGACTGCTGAGTTAATGGGCAATTAATCAAAAGTAGGAATTTCAATGTGCATGGTTGTATTATACAGTATATTTGCCTAATAATGGTAACTGACAGCTGACATAAGTCTTCTTAGATCCTAAGCAGGACAAAAACCAAATTTAGTGACAAATTAAGGCAGTTTCAGGACAAAATTTTGAAATGTATGTATTTTCCCTGTGTCTGATGCAAGGTCTATAAGGACTATAAGTTGAGTGGACTAAGTGAAAACTGGGACAAATGATGCCCTTTTCCTTCATCATTGCTGGATTCAGACCATCCTACAGAAGTGTGCTCATTACAAGTTTGTTTGACATCAGCTTAGTTCACGGCCAAACATCACATTTTAATGCTCTTCTCAAAACGATCTGAGCCTGAGTTTCATTCACAATGGCCAAAACATTTCAAGTCATCAGGAGCCTGCTATAGACCTAAGTTTGATCTGCCAGGCCATTAAAAAGCATGAATCAAAGAGTGGAGAGAAGAACATTAATAAACTGACTTTTAGCTGGAGCCTCTTTTCGGCACAGACACCAGTGTAAGACAGGCTCAGTTTTCACAATTATACTGACTGACATATTCAATTTCATTTGCATGAAAAGGGCCATTTCCCCTCTGAATCTTTAACTTGCAGGGTGAGGTGGGGTTGTGGAGGGCAGTAATTAATCCTAACACATTGGGTGGCAGTCTGCAAATTCCCTGCTTCATTTTGGACATACGGGTGGAAGAAAGGAGCATTTAAAGATGTCATTAACCTCGTTCGACATCTTAAAGCCGCAGCATATCAGTTCTGTGTTATTGATGAATTGTCAAAATGGCGCCGAGTGACACAAATTGGACTGAAAAGGGAGGCTTATGTCAGGAGAGGGTAAAACTGACTCATGTAGTTTAGTATAGACTGGATAGTTGACTTACAGAATATTTTATGGTATATTATAAGTCAAATAGCAACAATATCACAATTATAATATTTATACAAATGTACAAAATGGTGTTTTTCTTTTTGTTTTAAATGTTGAATGCCATTGCATATGTGGTTTATATTTGCAATCTCTCTGTGAGTTCATTAACTGCCTATACAGAGTTCAGACACATCTGACCTCATGCCAAAACAACAACAGACTGTAGTAATGCAGGCCCACCAAGATAAAGAATGGGAAAAAGTGAAAAAAAAAAGAAAAAAGACTGGAGATAGACCACACATGCTGTATCAATAGGAAAAACCACAAGCAAAAATCACTTTCTTGGGGCACTACACAGCTCTCGATCTGCAGCATTATGATAAAATTTGTCTTTTGTAATGCAGAGGAAACAAACTCCACATTGTATGTGCTCACAAAGGGCCAAGGCAGAAAGAAAGGAAAAGAACTGAAGCTTAATTGGAACTGTTGGCTGATTTGCATTGCATGCTCATCGGTAATCTTGCCTTAAATGGAATCTGAAATTCTTATTGCAATTAGTGATTACTTGAAAAGGGATATGGCCTCTGAATGATTGTTAATTACTGGATCAGGAATAGTACATTAATTCACTGCAGAGGTTTTAATGCAGTGCAATGATGGGAACCCGCTCCTCCATCAATATTGTGCTGGTTGTCACACATAATGAAGTTCATAATACAAGCCGACTCCCACACTGCTCCCCCTTTCCAACTGCTTAAATGTGCTCTCTAAGCAAAATTCCAAACAGTCATTATGTAAAACTAATTCAATGGAATACGAAGATCGAGCTTAACAACGTATTTATATTGAGAGTGCATATGAATGCTTGTGCGGCAGGTCCATTTTGGGATTGGGCCATGGGTCTCTTATTTGTCCACTAAGCTACAGAGTCTCCTGTGAATGAATAAAATGCACATCATCAGTTACTGTGCATCTTCAAAGGCAGAATAATTACAGCATGCATTATAATGTTTAAACTCACTGGTGTATCCTTCATTGCAAGTGTTCAGTCCAATGACTAGGCTGCAAAAAAATCATATTGGGACTTTCTTAACCTCAGTCAGTGTGTATTACTCATGCTCAGTGGCACTTGTATGGAAGGTCTGAGCTGCTGGCAATAACTCTGCAGGAGAAAGAACACTTTTGCACAGACAACAGCAAGAGCTTCAAAAAGAATGGCTAATGCTCTTGTCCCACATTCAATACACTGACAGATACTCTGACGAGACGGGGGAAGAAAAAGGCTCCAGATTTGCGCAAGCACAGCCTGTCATGCACATGTGTACACATGCGCACATTCTCTCCTGGGTGTTCAAATATTCTCGCTGAATGGAGGTGGCATTGCAAATGGGAGAAAGACATTAATAAGTTGGGGGGTGTGGAACAACAGAAAGTTGTGTAAGATTTCATTAAATAAGTATAAGTGGTTATTTATGGAAGAGTGCTGAGCCCTTTAGTTTGTGTTTTATGTAATAAGATGGAGACTGAAGGGCTCCCTATTAAATCATTATTGTAGATTCATATAAGGTACTTTAAAATCTCCAAGTTCTGTAATCAAAGCTGCAGAAGTCATGACATCTCCTCTGTGGCATGTCAGTGTTTGGTAAAGACTACAGGTCTTTCTGCAGACACACACTCACATACACAAACACCACCTCCCATGGGACACATTAGTGAGGTAGACAGATCCAGTTTGTCACTTAATAAAGCGGCCCACTCAAACAGATGGCTTTGTTGAGAACCCCCCCCAACACTTTAAAAGCTGGAACTGCAAGCTGAATTGCAGGTTTGGCAAATCAGACACATAAAAGCTAACCCCCCACCCCTTGCAATGGAAACTGAACAGAAGGAAACATATAAATATTGAATTGTGCCACTGTCACTGTGAGACCATCCGCCAGTGTGAAAAAAAAGACAGGGAAACAGTAGGAGGGAGGTGGGAAACACTCAACACCCCTGTCAGATATTCTGAACATCTGGGCTGAGGTTGTCAAATGCCTCTGCAACATAATCCAGAGGCTTTGCTTCCAATAAGTCTTCATTTTCATCTTTGCTCATTCATTATTTGTTCATTTGTGTATAAATACACAAATCTGGTGCCAATTTGTGTGTGACCATTTGAGGGGAAAAAAAAAAACATTCATGCAAGAAATATGAAATTTGGATTTGTTTGTCTTGTTTGTTTTTCCTCCAACGTCTGGGGAAAAAAAAGAAAGAACATAGATAAGTAATTCTAATTGTGCAGGCTTACTCTGTTTGGTAGTCAGCACGGTCTATTTGCAAAAAGTTAATTATCTGATAGGATAGGCAGTGGCAGCCGCTAACACAGAAAGCCATTTGTTCATTCTGTTATCCACAAGGCAATGGAACAATTCATTAAATGGCAGGGCTGCAGCAAAACGGCCAATAGTTATCATGTTAAAGCTGCACAGGCTTGAAAAGATGTGAAAAATGGCTAAAGTGATAAACACTCTTTGACCATGTCAGATTGCTGCCAATGTAATGACATGTGTAGATAGCAAGAAACATGACTGTGTGTGATTCTGATGCTTCTTCCAAATGCATGATGTATGTGAGATTGATTGAAAATATCGCCATGACGCCATGGGAAGATGACAATCTCAAATGCTGCTGCCTTTCCACTACATGAAGCAGAAATCAAATGTTAAGGATGGGAAAAGTGGAATGGAAAATCAAATGAGCAGCATTTTAAACAGACTTCAACTAGGAGAGAATTACACTATGTTTGGGCCTGTCCTATTTCTTTACAGCATAAACTTCACATAATTGTCTTTGCCCTTAACCACAGAGCGGAAAAGCTTGCCTCATATTTGTCTCCATAGGAGCAGAGATGGATTATGTAGCAAATCATTCCACGGATTTGACATTGTATATTTAAACAGAGTCTAATTTTATGGATAAGCAGTGCCAAGTCATTTCCTATGGATGGCAGTTGTCAGCACATGGAAAGTGACACATTCTCTGCACTGTGTTTTCTCAGGCGTTTACAGGCAAACTAGCTCAAGTTCTGCAGAATGACACCAAGATTTCTGTAAACAGTTCAGTAAAACTGTAAATGCCATTACTGTAGGTTTAGCCAAGCAGCTTCCAACTGACCTAAGCTTTATATAGATAATTTAAATTAATTGTGTTATATCACTTAACGAGTGGGGAAAAAGTAACAATCATCAATATAAGAAAATTATATTTAAAAAAAGAATCAAGAAAATGCAAAGAGCTTCTTTTCAAACTGTATCCTACAATCAGCTTTAGTCATAGCGATTCTCAGACCAAAATCCTATTAAAGGACAAAGAACATGAAGGGGTGGTACCACAAACAGTCACTCAAGAACCAAAGTGACCTTTCACAGGCCACTAATTTTATGCAGCAGTGAGGGAAAACCACCATGTATAACGGGGAGGAAGAAAAATGATAGTAATTTAAAAGACTGTGACACTTTTTTGCTCTTCCTATTTGAAGCCTGCATTTAGTATGAGCTGCCAGAATCTACTCGATACTGTAAAAACTACCACATAGACCCTATTAGCAACACAAAACAATTTCAAATAGCACATTTCATACATTGGGACAGTCTGTGTGCTTTAAACTGTCCATGGAAGCGTGGAAACATAAATGAGAAGAATACAGTGAGACAAATTGAGGACAATGAAAACCCTCTCAGATTACTATGACCTTTTATTATAATAGTATCACAAAGCTGCTGCATATATGTCAAAATGCCATTTAACTGTCCAGATTTATTGTATTTAAATTACTCTCCATGTCACTCTTTTCATTAGTTTTTAATTAGTTTGCTTTACATTAACATAACACATTAGCTGACTATTAGTGGGTTATCTTTTGTCTGTCACACATTATTAATATTTCTGAAATCTTTGAATTCTTTTATGTGAACCCCTGAGGATGGCTGCAAAGCCACTGTGTGTGTGTAGCTATGTTTTTGTAAAGCTACAGGTGGGAAACAAATGAGGGCATATGGTGTCAGGGTCAGACTGGTGAATGAGGGAATTTCACTCAGAAACGCATACAGCAATGTCACCACAGGAGCAAAAAATCAACAACCCTCAGGGAGTACAATTAAAATAATCCAGTAAAATGGAGCGCTTCAGATCATTTTTAAACAGCTTTGTCTTAATGTGCGCATATGAATCATAGTGTGAAATGTAGAGGTGTAATGAGAATGACAATTATTTTATGTGTGCACTTTGTTGTATGAGATGTTAATTAGACATATTATAGAGTTTATTCATGTAAATTATATTTACATCATATAATACAGTATATATCTGCACAATTTAGCATGCCGATATGGATTAATTGCTCCTGTGAATGAAAATGAAAAAAATATCTCTGGTGACAAAAAAAAAAAAAAAAAAAGGCATAGCTTACATTAAATATTTGAATGAGATTACCAAATTCTATGAAGCAACAGCAATGGAAAAAAGAAAGCTGTCATAAAAAAAGAAAGCTTTCATATAAAATGTAGACATCAACAAAATTGTTTGCAACATTACTATCCTTAATTTGTTTATGAGACAAATATGAGACGATCATTTGCACGTTGTGCATTTGCATGGTCAAGATGACGTTAATTTACTCATGAATGATTGTTTTAATATATGAAATGGAGTTGACTGTTTCCAGTTCCTGAAGAAAGATGCTTAAGAAATACTAAATGTTCTCGATCTATCAGTCAATATCATAAGATCTTGAAATACATGAAGAGTCAGTTTGTTAAAGGTGTTTTGTGTAACTTCAAATGCTAACATGCTCTTCCAACTGCCTGATGTGCAGACATGCTGCATGTGCCGCTTGCCTGGCTGCTGCCGCGGCTGCCAGTATTGTGTATTCCGCCGCCATTAGTGGATCATCTAGACAACAGTGTGACACAATACATATCACAATGTGATATGTATGATGGAAATAAGGATACATAATATTTCAATGCTTAGTTTTTAGCATGTAAATGTTGCAGTATGATAGCTACAGTATATGACTGCTACTGGGGAAGAGATACACTCTGACCACTTCTTACATTTACTTGGTTCAGTAAGTTCATTAGGTAACCCTAGTCTCAGCCTGTAAATGTGGATATTTGAACTACAAACCAGCGTTAGCCTGTTGTTACTATTAGCATACATGTTGTCAGTTTACTCAACGATCAAAACAAAAGCAACTTGCAGATTTAGAGCTTTATTACCTAGAAGACATTGTGCCTCTAATTCTGGGCTCAGACTGAGTGCAGTGCAGGTTAAACTACAGACCAACGCAGTCGAAGCAGCTCAAGTATGTGCAGGACATTGGTGTCACTTTCACTTGTTGCCAGAAGGGGTGCACTTCAGGAAAAAAGCTGGAACTTGTGCTATACCCCTTTTAAAAAACCAAAACAAACAAAAAACGTTACATGAAAATTGTTCAGATTCTTCTGTAACATTGCTCTAAACGATAACTCAAGAAGAAAGGGATGTGAATGTTGAAAGGTTCAATCTCGATGAGAGCATTCTTAGCAGTGGTTTCAATTCGTGTCATACACAGTATGCTGAAGCAAGTAGAGCTCCATGGGCCAAGCAGGGCAAAGCTATTGACACAGAAGCACATGCAAAGAAAAAGTCTTTATACTTGCACAAACTAAATGAATGATAAGGCACAGTCTTACAGATATAATGATCTATAGTCAGAGGAAACCAGAGTGGAGTTGTTCGGGAATTAAGTACAGCGTCTGTTTACACCCAGCAATGAAAATAACACGGTACCAACAGAAAAACACGGTGGAGGGTCTGTTGTGTGTAGTTTTTTTCTTTTATCGCTGCAGGCGCTGAATGTATCAAAGGAATGATGAAATCAAAGGACCACTGAAGTTTTAGAAGAGAATAGTATTAGTCATTTTTCCAAAACTAGGTTTGAAGCAAAGATCTGGTGACTTTCAAGAGGACAAAAGCCCTAAGCAAACTTCTAACCTGGCTTTAGCTCATTTGTATTTATTTCTGAAGACACTCTATTTGATTTACTTAAAAATTTAAGGGTGGGAAGTGGAAATGTACAACAGTATCACATAATCAGCTCAACAATGTTTTGCTATGTGAGCATAAATCAAAGCTTCTGTTTACCTATTGTACAAAAAGAGGTGGAAATCCTGACATTGGATTTTGATTAACTAAAACATAACAGCCACAGTTGTTTTAAAGACTTGTGTCCCTCTAGAGATTGTAATCAGGAGCAATTAAACCACTTTTGTAGAACAGAAATTTGTTAAAGCAAGTAAAGAGGGCTACAGATGATGACTTGAATTACAATTTACAGGGGGAAAAAGTAAAAATAAAAAGTAAAGGGAGCCAAGCACTGCTTCATAAGAATAATAATTGTAATGGGATATGCAGAGTTCATACACGTCTTTCCAAATGTGCTTCAATTTAATGGCATATGCTTATGTTTTGCTAGACACTGGGCAAAAAGAAGGGTCAGCCCACTAAAGATGAGGAGACTCTTCTGTGCACAAGACTGTTAGGGACCGGAGATGTGGCCTTTGGACCAAAGGAGTTGGTTCTGCTTCTTTTCTTAGTCCTTTTCAGCCATCGCCAAACGGAGCCTCAGTTGTCAGAGTGAAAGGGTACACAAAGGCGCCAGCCTCAAGTGCAAATGTTTGCCAGCAGTAATAGGCTTTTGTCCACTGGGCAAGCGAATGTGAGGTTTTATGTGTGTATTAAATTTAAAGACATAGGAATGCGAATAGAATTACTGTACAGATAATGTATTTAATTGTGGGTCTTCATACAGTAATGTGTCTGTGATTGTATTTGAGCTAGTTGAGGAGCAAAAACCCCCCTTTTAAGTTTTAAGATGTATTGATCTGCGTCTCATTTTTTCCCACTTATCTGTATTACTACAAGCAGAGGTGTGAAGATTGGCTTTTAATGTTGAGTAGTGAAACTGCAAAGAGAGAGGGTGTGAACAAAATTGGCACCAAATGCCATGAGGTACTATGATCCTCTGTAAGTAATGACTTCATCCTTTTCCTCACATAGATTAAAGGATAAACAGTAAGCCTGCAAATTGACTTGCTGCAATCGTTAACGTCATGGATATTCTAAGGAATCTAGTGCACTTAACCACATAAAGTGAACACAGAGTGGCTGAATTTCCAACTTGGGAGGGGATCAAACTGATATAGAAGTTGAGGGCAATATTGGACAAGACTTCCCACTTGCTCTCTGATGTAATGGCAACGGATTTGTCCACCATAATGCAAAACTAAATGATTCCTTTTCTTCCTGTGGCCATCAAACTGTGGAATTCCTTCTTTTGGCATTTATTAAATCACAAGTGCAACATTTCATCAGTCCACAATACAGTTTAGTTATTTACTACCAGAGACTCTTTTTCTACCTATTTTATTCATTTGTTATATTTCTGTTTCAGTTTGTGTATTTGTATTGTTACAAAATCAAACCATAACCTATCTGGAGCATGTTAATAAAACTCACTTAAGCATTCATCCCAGGTATTGGTACCAATGTAAGAGAACCTCATTTTGTCATTGCTTCACATCAGTAAAAATGGTTTGACCACAAAGGGCTCCACGATGAATTCTGTATTTGTTGAAAAACTTCTGAAGCATACATTCATGTAATCCAATGCAAAGTTGTCCTTGCTGCGTTTTGAAGCCAATATTTCCATTCAGCAGCATGGAAGGGGAGTTTGCGGTCATTAATCATTCCACAGGTGGAGGAGTGTTGTCAAAATCCATGTGTCCCTTTGCCTTTTCAACGCAGATTGGAAGTAGAATTGCAGGAGGGTTGAAAGCTTGGGAGTTGGAGTTCAGCACATCCCAAAAAACAATTTCCTTTCTTTCTTTTCTTTTGCCCTGAATTTGTCAGAAGGAGAACCGAGTCCAGATTAATTAGATTCCATTTTGTGGTCATCTTCGTTTTTTCTTCTCCTATGACTCTTTTCTTTTTCTTTGTCTTGCCTACAGTCCTTACAGCCATCCCGGCACCATTTATCACGTTGCCATCTCGACAGTGCCTTCTCCCTTCCTTGCTGGGAAGCCATTAGAGCATCTCTGCATCGTGGCGGCCAGATTGCATTCCTGTCCCCACACTCGACATTTATCATCTTTTGTCCTAACTTTTTATCTGCCCCTGCCCTCTGTGAAGCCCTATCTCCAGTGCCCAGTATAATGAAACACTGGGAGGTGAGGCTCAAGTAAATAACCTAATTAAACCTAGCAAACAGGGACAAAGGAGAAAAATGCACAAAAGGCCTTTGTGAGGATGCCAGAGGAGGAACACTCACAGATGGCAGTGAGGAAGTCGAAGCAGTGATGTGGCACAGTGCCCATACCACCTTCCCATCTCAGTATTTATAGTACTCTTAGTGGTGCTGTTGTTTATCCAGAGATGCCCTTACACGATTTGGATCTTAAGGGTATGACAACTTACACACTCACTGACAAAGTCCTAATTATGCCACAAGACTTTTAATTATTTTTTTTAAAGACTATTATACGGCCCAAAGCACTTTGTTGTAGGTCCTATGAGAAAATCTATCAGTCCCCTTTACTCCTTTTTCTGCCTTTGTAATTCTTAGACGAAAATGGAGCCAACTCTGATTGGTCTCATTAGGGACAATTTGAGGAATACTATACGTCATAATTATCGGACAACCCCTGCAAACAGTATTGAGTAGCTGCAATAAAATGTCAGGAGGGCATTAGTGGGCAATTATTAATCCATATCAAGCTGGGGTGGACAATTCAATTATCATCTAATCAATATTTCCAGATCTTGTACGGATGTAGAGCTGGGACTGAATGGATAAATCTGCTATCTAAGAAGCTGTCAACATGTGAGACAAAAGGGGGCAGTAGAAAGCATGACCATACAATCCCATATGTTTAGGCATTGGTACATGGATGGACAACAGCTCTGCTAAAACTGGGTACTTTTCAGCCTCATTCTGTTTAAAATCTAGTTAGTAAACTTTGTGCCTTGTTCATTTTTAACTGCCAGAAAGCAAATAATGGGTAAAGAAAGCAGTAAACAGGACATCTGAGAAGTTTTGCTTGCAACAGTCCAAAGAAATCAGTTCTAGGGCTGCTCAATTATGGAAAAAATCACCATCACGATTATTTTGGTTAATATTAAAATCACAATTATGCAAACTATTATTTTTTATTAACACGTTGCTTTTATACATTGATGATTTACACAAAACTTTTAAATTGAAAACAGGCTACAAATATGCACCTTACAGCTGTTTTGCAATGTATAAAATATTATATAAATAAATATATTGTGAACATTACATAAATGTAAAAAAATGTGGAAACGTAAATGTATTCAAAGTAAATTATGCATCCAGTTGTTGTGTAATTTCTCTATATTTGAAGAATAAAATAAATAAATATATTTCAAATATATCCCTAAATAAACTTTAAATTTTAGTGCAATGCTTGAACATTCCAAATCTAACATTTTTGTTATTGACACCCAACAAATCGCATGGGTGGAAGCCACTGGAAAAAAACTGTAACTTCAAAATTACTTTCAGAAAATGTGTAAAGAAAAATGGCAAACAAATTGTTTCAACTCGATTATGTGAGTTTGGAGATTGTTTGACATGAAAATTAAAATCACAATCAAATTTTGATTAATTGCTCCGCCCTAATCAGTTCCATTAATTTGGAACATTAGATTAACATTTCAGAGCTGGCGAATATACTCGGCAATTTTTAGATGTGCACTCACACAGTCAGCTCAGTGGTCAGTATTGCTCGTACGTACTTGTTTCACTTCAGTTCAGCGTCATATTCTTGTTGCTCTGATTGATTGACTGTTTCTCATGTTCATTTTCATCACTTCACCACACAAGTTGAGCCAATGATGGCAAAGAAATGCAAACTCATAATTTACCAGATGACTAAATGATGAAAGAATGTAGTCTTATATCTACAGCCAATTCAAGGCATCAAAGGATAATTTTTTTGTGGCACACAAAATCCTAAACATGGATATATAATTAACATACTGTCAGTTGTGTTTCAAGGGTTTACTCAATGCCCAGAAGAAGAGGGAGAAAATAAATAAAAAAAAGTTAATGCTGTTTTATTTTTAATATGTTTGTTTTTTCATCCAATTGTTGTAACATGAATTTATCATTACGTGATCCAAATTATATATTTTTACTACAGTACACTGACTAAAGAGAAGTCTGTGTATAATAGAGCTATATCCATCTGTACTTTGCCATAAACTAGAAAAGCTAAATAAGATAAAAAATGGTCCATCATGCAGGATCGGTGCACTGCTGACACGGAGCTGAGCTAGCTAGCTTTTATTAGTAATTTGTTGTAATATTGCATCATTGTCTGTAATATTACTTACATTCTGTGGTACTCTCTCTGTTCTCTGTGTAGTCTGAATAATTACTCTTATTGTACCTGAAACAAACTATCTCAAATAATGCCAGTCAAGGCTTTGTGGGAGTGATGAAATGAAATGAATGGTGTGTAACAGACCCTTGTGGCTTTCAAAGATGCCACACAATGAGGCATGGCAAAACAAAAGTGGCTGTCTGCCACGAGACAGCAGCCATCTGAGATAAGAATACCCTCTCATGGTTTTGTTTTGCTTTTTTGTTTGCTGTTATTGTGACTCCCATCTCCATCCCTGAGTTGCTTTAGTCACTATGCAACCGATTGATTTCCATGAAGTTGCCTGGAACTTGATCATTTTCACCATTTATTGCATTACTTAATGTTGCAGTGGATTTAACATGAGACTGCATATTGACTGCACTATTCTTGCCTTCTTTGTGCTTCAGCTTGAATTTGCAGTGTTGTGTGCTCCACAGCAAACCTTCACTAACACAAGTCAGTGTGTGTTTGTGTGCAGAGATAAAACCTCATTTGATACAATTAGATTTGAAGAGTCATTTCAGCTTTGATAGAAGTTAGTGAAAGTTCTATTTAAAGACATTCATTTTCCAGATAAAAGAACAAAATCCAAATATGTCATATCTTTAGTCTGTTTACTTTTGATTTTCATAACACTATTTCAGATCTTTTGAAAAGGGTTGAGATTATTTTATAATATGCCAAGAACCTAATCATATCAGTAGGATTAAAGTTGTAGGCTTCAGGATTAACTTTTGGAAATTATCTTTGAGCTTTGAAAATAAAGGCATAAAAGAAACCTCTGTAACTCATGTTAGCCTTCTCTTCTCTTCAGAACTATCACCTCATCTGGATTGAATGCCTTTGAAAGTCAGTCTTTTCATTTCCCTAGTTAATCTCCATCTAAGCTCTTTCTCTCCCATGTTCAGCCTCAAGTGTCTCTGCATTTCTTGCTTGTTTTATACTTAATTTGTCTGATTTTTAGTCAAGCTAAACCCTTTTCTCTGTCTATATAGACATATATTAGCATTTAATTGGTACAGTATTTTACTTCTTCTTTCTGCGCATAATCATATATATATATATATATATATATATATATATTCTTTTTTTTTTTTTTCTTATACAGCATCTTCTGAGGCATGTTATGGTTGTGTTTTGTTTTTTTCTTTTCCTTTTTTATGTCACCATCTAACTGGTGATGCTCTTTGGCAGTAATGGAGAATGAAAGCATATTATTACATATAATATGCTGCATTGTGCCTCTCCTGGTTCCATTAGGTGTCCAATTTGTATGTGGGGAACACAATGCTTGTTTTACACATATACACTACCCAAACAAGGAAGATAAACAACAATGTATTGTTGATACTTGAGGCATACAAATATATACTACTGTATATGCCTGAACAATCCACATCCATCATATATTGTATGTGTGTTGTGTGCACAATGAAATAAATGTATTTGCTTATGCTGCACACAATTGTTACACACAGTACATGGCATTGTAGCAACGACTCAACTGATTTTTATTATCAGATATCATCTTAAAGGGACTAGAGGCAGGATTAAGAAATGAGCCTCGCGAGTGCTGCGGCTGGCACTGCGGGTAATTGCAGCCACCAGCCAAGCCAGCACAGGAGCGTGCACAAACTGACGCTATAACGTTGTTTACTACTCTGATGGTCTTTTTCTTCGCAGTGCCTCTTTTTAGTGCCTCTCAGTTTATCTGGATCGTTTGCTAATGGCAGAAGAATCCATAACTATCCCTTACAGTGTTTGAATTCAATGAATTTATTGACAGTCTCCTTCTCGTATCAAAACTGTCAGGGCCGTGTAGGCTATGCAATGTCAACTGATGTCACATCTGCAGGATGGCCCGGGAAATTCGGCTATCGAATCGCAGCGCATTATGCAGCACACAGCCCATTCAAGGCAACAGAGAGATGTTGGTGGGCTCGTTCTTTTTGGTTTTTAATGTTTCATCACCCATTAGCATTAAAAACTGGACATGCATGTTTATTCTTTCAGCATTCCTGCCTCTAGTCCCTTTAAAGAGCAACTGGCAGGTTAAGAGCACGATTAATGGTTTGCATGAAGCATTTTTGTAAGTTAATATCTATTTTGTGTTTGTAGAAGTTTGTATATTAAACAATAAAGAAATCATTTAAAACCAGCTTAAACGCCTGAAAAATGTGTTTTGCCGGAAATAACGTGAAATAGGGGGTTCCGTGATGTGCAGCCTACGGCTAACACAGCCAAAAAGAATGGACGTGAGAGGAGGAGGAACAAGAAAATAATATTTTTAAATCAGAAGGACCTGATCCGTACAGTTTTGAACCAGAAGCTACTAACAGGGTCTCTAGCATCCAGCAGAGGAGATTGTTGACTGGAAACAGGCAGCAGATTCAGTCCTGGGCCGCTGAAAACGTGGAGGATTAATCAAACAGCATGTAAGTGAGAAGTGTTTTGTATACAATGTATTTTCTCCACATCAGCTTCTGAACTGGGCTGACAAGAGTCCAGTTCAGAAGCCTGGTTAAGCTGCAGAGCAGCGAAAAATACAGTTTTTGCAGCAGCCGATAGTTTGATGTTAACACTTTGTGGTCCGTAGTCTAAGTCGCATGATCCAAGGTAAAATCTAAACAGCTGATAGTGATGAAGATGACGATGATGATGGCGTCACCGGCAAAACGCAGCCTCGTTAAGTCGCGGCTCCAACTTGTGTTAGAGCAGTCAGCTGTTTGTGTTTCACTGCACTTCTTTCAGATGTTGTGGGTCGCAAGAATTCAAAACTTGTGTGAAATCCTTGCGACCGCTGTGAGGGTGTTTGGGGGCAGAGCTGCTTCTGGCTGGCTTCAAACTCGTACTGAGCATGTGCTGCACAGTTGGAGTGAAGAGCAGCACTGGTTAAGCACAAGTCACGGCCAGCACAAGCTAACTGGCCTTAGATGATCTTTAACCAGCAGAGCAACGGATTAAATAAACCAAAGTGGTCCGAGGAGTGTTCGGGACTCGGAAGATAAAGAAGATCTCACCCACCATTCCTGGTTTTATCTGTCTTCTCTTCCTGGATCACACAGCAGCGAAACCTCTCCCTCAGTGGTAGGCTAAAGCAACGGCGAGCTTCGCAGGTCACCCCGGTGCCGAACAGACTCAATAAAACACTCGTCATGCCCACAAAAATAAAATTAAAACAAAAAAATCTCTTGACTACCCCGTGATCCGCCAACACCTGGATTATCTACTGTTCTGTGTTTTTTTTTTTTTTGTTTTTTTTTCTTCCACAAAGAGGTTGGGGCTGCAGCTGCTGCAGGACAAGTGAAAGGTGGCTCTTCTTGTTAGGAAAAATGGACATGATGTCCAGAGGAACTTCAATTTGTGCATCCTGCACACAAACACGTATTCACCTTGTTGATGTTGCTGAAACCTCAGATAAAACCTGCCGACGTTCCTGCTACAAACGGATCTGACAGCTGCTGGCTTTTGCACTCGTTTACCTGAAATGGCGTCATGCCTCACGTGGTTCAAAGAGTCACATTTTTTTAAGTAATGCATCGCTAGCGAGCTAAATTAAGTTTAACTATATATCAAAGCAAAACCTTTCCTTCCTGTGACGACGTCTCAGAGTTTTTAAAAACAGCTTATTATGGAAAATTCAATCTGAAAGATGCTCTTTAAGGGAATTATTTAGTAAAAAGTAATGTTTTCAGAAAAAGAAATGTAAAATGAAACTCCTCTTACAACCTGCATCTCCACATCATTTATAATCAAGCCTCTCCGTGGCATTTCACTACCTGCTAAGTGAGTAATTTTTCCAGGGTGTTTCCATTCTCCTCCCCCTGGAGTTGGCATAATTTAACCGAAGACACAAATAAGGATGTCCCTGTGGGATTTAATAGTGAAACTACAATCCAACCTTTCGATGGACCCCTATACAGCAATAAGGAAGTGCGCCGCCAATTAAATTGTTCCGTGTAATGAGAGCCAACAGATCATGCAGTGTGAAATTTCTTTAACCAAGCGGCTGCAAGAAGGGAGTGAAAGGGAATCTCTTTAAGGCTCTCTGATCATGTGTTATTTTTCCTCTTTCCAACAGGCATGAGGACGGGAGTGGGAAAATCTTATTTGGTAAGAGTACTTAAAGAAATCCATGTAGGCACAAATCCGAACATCACAGAGTATGCTGTGTGCCCTCCTGTACTAACTAAAGAGACTGAGGGAGAGATAAAAGTGAGGGGGAGATAGGTGTGTAAGAGCTGAATGAGACTGGACTTATGAGGTCTTAAGATGACAATGAATTATGGTCAACTTCATTCAAGAAGAAATATTTTTATGGAGGAAGAAACCAGGTTTGGTCTTCCCTTTAGAGGTAAGTGTGCACTGAGGATCTCACCGTCTTCTAACCTCCAAGTTGCACATTAATTATCTTCACTTAACCTGAAGTAAACTTGATCATGATTCAAGTGATGGAAGTGAGTGTTGTAATTAATTAGTTGATGAGAGAATGATGAATAACATGGTACATAGTATCAAGGGAGTATAAAAGCTAAAGGGAAACAGGCTGTTCATGGATGTTATGATGGATGCTTTCTAAACACGTCATAAATATCCTGAGACCTTTCAGTAATGGCCTGTGTGAGAATGCATATTCCATGTTCCATGATGTGACGGGATGGGCACTTAGAGTGCCATTAGAAACAAGGGCCTGGCTCAGTTTCAGTTTGAAAAGCCTGTGGGTCTGGCTGTGGCGTGAGAGCACTTTCACCTCTCAACGGAGGCTTTCACTCTCATTTGCCATAACTAATAAACCACACTAAAGCCGTGTGTCACAATAAATCTCTGCCCCTCAAATGGCATGACTCATTTGGTCATGCAGAGAAGCCAAAGAGGGAGGGAGTGTAAGTCGCAGTGTGTGAGAGGGAATAAGTGTGTGAGTTAATGAGTGAGCTTGCATACAAACAAGACAGAGCGGAGTGACAGAAGAGTGACAGATGCAGTGTGTGAGAGAGTAGTAGGTGAGAAAAATGACTCTCCAATGTTGGACTTTGTGCACTCACTCCATCACTCCACCGAATGTAAATCAGCTGTGACAGGAGGAGCTTGGGGCGTAAAGATTCCCAATCCGTGTCAAGCATTGGCGAGTGCTTTAGGTAAGAAGGTGGGGATGTAAGCTTTCCTGGCTATGACTAAGAGACAGCCCCGAGGCACTCCATGGAGATGAATGGTTTAGACCATTAACCCCACTGCAGAATCCCAACATACCCCACAGGCACACAAATGTGCTGAGCCGTGATGAGTGCAACGTGTCGCCCTCACAGGACCCCTGGAGTGAGACCAAAACTCCGGCCCAGGGCCAGGTGTTACTCGTATGAGCACATACACAGATGCATCAGTTCTGGAGCATAGAACTCTCGATTCTAATAATGATACATGTATGGGCACAAAAGCACCTTAATTTGCTGCACACAGAAAGAAATGTGAGATGATTCTTTAAGTATGTAACATTGAAGGGGCTCTTAAATAGGGAGTGGCTGCGTCGTGGGCTTTGGCACGGAGGACCCGGGTTCGAGTCCCCGACACAACTCCTAGGTGAACCACTGTGGACCCCTGAGCAAGGTCCTTAACCCCACCAACTGCTCCCCGGGCGCTTTAAGTAGCAGCCCACTGCTCTCTGATACTCACAGTACAGAGATGGGTAAAATGCAGAGCCCTAATTTCCCCTCGGGGATCATACCAGCATAACAAAAAAAAAAAAAAAAAAATTCAAGAAAATCATGTAATAGAAAAACCGACAACTGCTGTTACACTGCACTTAGTTTATGATATACAAAGTATAGACAAATTATGAGATTATATAACATACTGAAAGCTGCACCTGATAAAGTGTTCAATGCTGCCTTGTAAAAACGGCCGAAAATTAAGAAATCAGAAATGAGCAAACAAATTCAAAAATACATAATGAACAATTCTATTTAGAAAAAAAATAAATAAATAATCCATACACTTAATGTTGTACTTTTGTATAATGATGTAAACCTTTCTGTATATTTTTTATTTATTCATTCACTTTTCTTCCATTTGGCCCCATTGGGGGAAAAAAAAAAAATACACACACATATATATATATATATATATATATATATATATAAATTATTTATACCCTTTGATTAAAGACAGAAAAAAAAATCATTTGTAAATGAAATAAGCTGAAATTGACAAAAGTAACAATAAATAAAAATTCTATGTAAATCGTGACACTGATTTTGAACTAGGGCTGTCAACGAATATTCTAAATTCGTATATGTTTGAATATTAATAAAAATCCAAGATTCGAACGTGAAAATTAATATTCGAACTTTAAATAAACAGTGGGACAGTGGGGAAAATTTTAGGCCTATTATTATTAGGCCTATATTTGCTACACTGGTTTGATTACAAGCCGACTGTATCAAGTTGTTCCATGTTTATTGCAGCTGCTCAAGCATTCATTGTTCGTTAATTTCATTTCAATTTGACGGGATCTTTAATTGCTCGCACAAATTAGGGAGATGCGGGGGGTGGGGGAACTGCAGCGAGTTCATTTTCCACATTCCTGGGAATTGTTCAAGATGTTAATATTGAAATATTAAAAACAAACAAACAAACAAACAAAACTATAGACGAAACCGGCCAACAGCACAACTAGACCGTCCACCATTGCCTGGGAAGCGTTTCTGTACATAATTAAAACAGATGAGAATCAGACTTTTTCTTTACAACATTGAGGAAATCTGGAAGGACGTCACATTCCTGGTTGTTGGAACATCAGAGAAAAACTTTATTGTGGTAATAAGCGAATAAGAAGATTGCGGACATTTATTTCATGAAGATTTCTTCTGTCTGTGACATAAGTGGCCATTTCTGCTGCTCGCGCTCCGTCCACTGATGTCAGTGTGTTCGTATCGGGGAGGAATATCGGACACACAGAACAGAGGAGGAATAACTTGCTGCCACGGCTAAAAAAAACACTGGATTTAATCCCCAACAACAAAAACACCGTAAATAATGGTGAACACTCAATCTGACACTTTAATTCACGTATGCTCCCGAAAATGAGGCACTGCATAACGTTTTTATGCTAGCTAATGCGAAACGAGACAGCTGTGATGTTGCTAAAAGTTAATGACTCATCAGGGAGATATTGTGAAATATCAGGTTATTTGCCCTGATCAGGGCAACGTTTGGACCAGAAAATAAAAACAGTTTAGTCAGAAACACAAAGAGATCACGAAGACTGTCCTGCAGCCTTTAGTTTCTTTTGCAGGACATGTAAAGGCTACGTGGTCTGTACAGTCCTTAAACAAAACCAAAAGCCAAATTTATGACAAAACAGACGAGCTTTGAAAGGGTTTGGTTTTTTCAACTTTGACAAGTAATCACGGGATTTCCGTGTTATTCCAGTGTGGCTTGTCATAAAAGCCAGTTTCGGGAGATGAATAATAGTTTAAACTGATGCTCCGATGTAAATAAATAAATAAAATGTCAGAATCCTTTAGAGATCTCTGGATAACATACCTATAGGTTCTCATTACCTTAGACGACTGTCCAACGTTGTGAATCCAGAAATTCACGCTGCTTTCCATGTAGATAGGAGGTAATTGGGACTCGTTCCCCAGGCAATGGCGGCGGCGCAAGATGGCGCAACACACAAATGTGCACAACACACTCACCGGCTGAGTCTGCACAAGTAGTTATGTCATGTATTAGTTTGTCCTCCTGTTGGCACATTGCTCAAATGGATATTCGAATTTATTCGAATTATGTGTAAATCTTAGAGCAAATATTTGATCGTGATTTTGGAGTAACTTTGACAGCCCTATTTTGAACTGTGGATTAAAATGAATATTAAAAACAAACAATAAAAACAAGTAAGCAAGCATGATATGGCTCCGAAGCTAAAATTTTGTTGAGCAAAACTTTGAGGCAATCACTGCAAAGGTGTTTTTTCTACTGTTCAAAAAGACTTATACACCTGTTGCCAGGTATTTTAGTCCTCTGTTCATGAGCAAGATGCTCTAATGTGTCTGGGACTGTTTTGGTTTGTTTATTTTTTTAAAAATTTGTATTTTCAACCACAATTTTAAAGTAATCATTTATTTCAGTAAATTACAATTTCGTAAATTTTTATTTACAATTTTTTTTTTTAGTTTGTCGTTATTTGAATTACTATTGTGAATTTAGCCTTTTCTTTAGATGGAGGGAATAAATAAGAATAATTTTGAGGATGACTGTGTATATATATATATATATATATATATATATATATATATATATAATGCATTTTTCACACAGTATATATATATATATATATACACACACACACACACACACATATTTACATACATATAAGGGTGCAACAATACAAAAAATTCACGGTTTGCTCTGATACTTTAGTGTCACGGTTGGATATTTTTTTGCTACAAAAAATGGCTTACATTTTGATAACTTTTTTAACCCAATGTCCTTTTGTCCACAATGGCATAAATAATGTTAATTTTGTGATACCTGTATGTCATTGCCAATGTTTGTAAGACTCCAGTGATGCAAATTAGACCATGAATCACAGTGTATGTACAAGGGAATATAATGGCAGTTCTCTGTACAGTGTCATGGATCACTGCACTGTGTTTATGAAGCATTTTAAATACTTAAAACTTCTTGCAAATGTTTTCAGCTTCAGAAAAAGTTTAAATTCTGTGTAGGGTGCAACTATAAATAGATTGCAATGACTGCAAGAGCATTTTAAAGAACTGAAATGAGTAATCTCAAACACCACCAGCAACATTTTCAAAAGTCAGGATTGGAAGGCCACATAACATAAAAGTAAAACCATCTGTGGTACATAAGATCGAGTGTCTTTGCCAGGTGCTGGAACAAAGCACGCTGCCATCCAGATTAAGACGTTTTCAGGAAAAGGCTCGTTTATTTCAGCAAGACAAAGCCAAACCACATACACCTATTATAACAGCATAGATCTGTAGTAAAAGATTCCAATGGCTTGCCTGCATTCCAGACATGTCATTCACTGAAAGGATTTGGCACATTATGAAAAGAGAAATATAATCCCTTATCCAGAAAGAATGGAAAAACATTTCACTCAAAACTAAAGAAATGCTTGGTATTGTTAAAAGAGGACTGTATCACAGTTATAAACATGCCTCTACCCCAGTGTTTTGAAAAGAAATGTTTGCATCAAATAAAAACATTTTCAAGAACAAAACACATTTCAGACATTGTTTTGAATGAGATAGTGTTTTCCTGACTTTAAAAGTTCTCAAATGTCTTTTTAGTCACGTTTCTCCCAGTGTTATCTCAGCTTTTTTTGAATAGATGGTTACAAACTACTGCACATGCGGATGATATGATCTCTCGCTCTTCATTGTTCACACTGCCGTGAAACATCATCTACGCAGTGAATGCTCATGTATTTCAGACTTGACTGGCCGAGTAATCCCATTGCAGCAGCTACAGCATCAATCTATTAATTGCACTGTCACTGAGGCAATGTCATTGAAACACCTGCATTTTGATACGGTTCAATGGCATTGTGTGTTGAAGGGTGATCAGATTGAGTGCATGTGCCAGCAAGGCCAGAATCGTGCCAAATGTGAGCCCAGCAGATGCAAAACAGCTGGCATCACCGGCTGACCCACAGCTTCAAAGACATGCGACAGGGTACCGTTTGTGTGTGTGAGAGAGGGAGAGTCTGTGTAAGAATAGGAACAAATCTCAGAGCACTGTGTGGTATGCCATTGTTTTTCTGGAATTTAAAATGCTTAGAGGATAGATAAACAGCTACAGTCTGACTGAAATGACAGACTATGACAACTGTTTTGTTTGGAGGCGTTCAACTTCATGGATTTTGAAATGGGCAGTTTTGAAATTCGTTATCTGCCACTCGAATAGATTTCCAACTTAGATTACAGTGCCTTTTGTTCTGTCGATACTTCCAGAAGAAAATAAATGCTACAACATGGCTAAATTGCTCCACCATTTTTCTAGTCAGTTATGAATACACTTTGTTACAGCATTTGCAAGAGGACTAGCATTTAATTACCTTCATGCTGGCCTGTACAACATGCCCATATATTGTATGTGATTATCTACTTTTCTTAAATGGGAGGGTCAGGGGTGTGATCCAAACTGCTTGGCTTTTATGTGTTCTTTGTAGCCTAAGTCCAAGGCAAAATTACAGCAATACATACATGAGGCTAATGGCCTTAAATAATACACTTGAGTAGTTGTGGGAGAAATCTGTATTCATCGAGTTAATAATGGGTCTGATACAACCTTCAAACATAATTGCACAGAACATTGTTGACAAGCAGTCGGTATGAGCATTTACAGAGGAAGAAAAATGATAATGACTTCTTACTCGTTTAGTTCAACCTGCAAGCAAGAAGCATCTTGCATGGTGCTGATAATATTGTTTTATCTCAGATTCCAAAGCCTTGTCGCAAGGTCTTCATCCAAACAACTAGATGGTAATTAAGTGCTGGCACACTCAGCCGAAGGTGTTTTCACCACATTTATTTGAAGTGTGAACACGATGCATGCTCTCCCCCTTGTAGATATCGATACACTTTTAAGGATGTACTGTACCAAGACACATTTTGAAATGAACGAGTGGAGCCAACAATGAGATTTCCACTTGAGCAGTGTCCGGCAGAATGATGAACGAGGGTGGTAGACTTGAGGAATTACAGTGATTTAAAGTTGGATCAAACCTTCTGTGAGTTCCGTTCTCTCTCTTTCTTTAATGTCACCTAATGTGGGCACACAAACATGTAAGCTCTGTGTGTGTTTATTTGTGTGTCTAATTCGATGTGTACCAGGCAGTGTGTGGGGGGTGGATGTAGGCTGTAGCTCTTAAGTGCAAACTGTGTGTTCGTACGCGTTATGTGTGCATGTATGCGCCTGGCTTGTGTGCATGTGGGTATGAGTGTAAAAGGGAATGGAATAGACTCAATTTAAATCAAATTAGCATGCAGGCAAATTAAGCACAGGGATTTAATTTGAGCTGTTGTAAAAATGCTAATTTCAGTACAGCCCGGAAGCCTATATGCAAATACAACACTATTTTACAATAATTCATATTAGGCCAGGCATGCATAAAACACACATATTACAGCCTGATGTAATCTGGGGAATGGAGTATCATTAGCTTTTGGACTTGCTACAAGATGAGTCTGTGGGTATATATGCACATGCATGTGTTTGTCTCTTGCATTTGTATTTATTGATACTGTAGCTGCTTTTCACAACTTGTTCTTGCTCATGGGACTGGACGCTTGTGTTTTTTTTGTTTTTTTTATCTGAGGATGCTTAAAATGATATTCAAACACCATGGATAAAACTGCTCATCCATGAGAACTTTCTGTAATACTCATGGACACTGTTGCTGTCTGTTCCTGCAGTACATTTTCTTGCACCTCTCTGAATGAACATAGAGAAAGCTAATTATTCACATGGGAAAGAAAAAAAGTGTGTCAGAAATTGTTTTTTTTTTTAAAAAGACGAAGAAGAAGACAGAAGGCATTAACATGGAAACATGGCTGATTTATACATTGTTGTATTTTTAACATGTGAAGAGTCATACATCCACCCTGCACCATCCAGCCTTTTTCACACTGCAATGGATCAAAAGAACTGCAACATCAATAGACGATCTGCTGATTCCATCCCATGTGATTCACCTTTGATTGCAGGCTCAAAAGGACTACACATACATGAGGTGCTCGTGGAGGTGGTGAGTGCTTGGGTGTGCTTGTGAGTGAGATGAGGCTTGGGTGCTAACGTCTTCATGTTAAGAGAGGCCAGGGTAGCCCGTCAATACTCATTTGACGTGTTAAAGAGAATCATGCTGGCTCAGTGGGGCTCACCACGGCAACCACCAGCAAAAGGGAGGAATCAATTAAAAGACAATTAGGCCCAGGGTTTGACATGGTCCAACTCAGCATGGGTTAGAAAGGGCTAAATAATGTAGATGTTGGCTGGAATTTTGTGAGGATGCGCCCCCCCCCCCCAAAAAAAAAAAAAATCTTTGGTGGGGAATTTGTTCTCTGTGGAAAAATAAATTCTAAAACAGCCATCAGGTTTCATATTTATCTTTCTGCTCAAAGTGGCTCCATCATTATAAATTGATGTTTCATCTGTATCCGGTAAAAACATAAAGGTCAGTGCAATTTTCCAGTTTAACTGGCACTTTTCACTTCATATCTATGTTGAGCTCATGATACAGTCTTTAATGTTTTTTTTTTTTTAGTTCTGATTCTTACAATGAAGTTTGAGGCCGTTTCATCCCTTCCCAGGTGAGGATGTTAAATGCCTCCAGCTCTCCTCTCATCTCCAATGTTTGATCTTTGCATTACTGTTCAGCAAAAGACAGATAAATAGTTTGTTGCCTCTCTTGCTTTTCGTCCCTTCAGCTCGCCAGGGACAATTATGCTCCCCTCCCTCCCCCCTTTCAAACTATTGCCAAGCCCAATTTGCCACACAAATTAAACATGCCACAACTGAAGAGTAAGGAGGCCACAGTGAACAAGAAAATGAGATAGAATGGCGAGTGAAAGGGGGTGGGGATCACATATTAAAAAAAAGAATCCTCTAAGACAATTCTTTTATGTTCTTCTCTCAGAGCAGTTGACACTATAGGAAACATTCGACAGAGGAAAAAGACATGCGCAACTCTAATAAGCAGGTTCACAGAAATCTATTATATTAGGCTTCCTGATGGCCATTTTTCTTAAGTAGGGGCTGCAGTGTCCGCTGTGCAGGGAAAGAGTGACTCTGAGGATTGTGCCATCTGTTGAGCAAGCAGACTCAGCCATTTTCTGCTCTCATGTCTCATATCCTCAACTGTGTCCACAGCCGGAGGCTAACTCACACCCAAATGGACCCAGTGCGACAAAAAAGGGCAGCTTTCTTTTTAAAAATGCAGTCAGATTTGGTCCTGATCCGTTAGTCTGGGAAACTGGTGCGCACTAAGGTTCTGGGTGCACTTGCAGAAAAAGTCTTAGTATATCTAGGATGGACTTGCCAGTGCAACAGTACAGTATAGAGGAAATTAGGGCTGCTGTGAGTCACTGGAAGGGGCTATTGCACTGCTTCCAAACAACACGGGGAGAAGGTAGGGGGAAGACAAAGAGCCAGGCGGAAAAACTGAGACAAAAAGCCCAAAGAAGAAATGAGGAGAAAATTGGCAAGAGAGTGATTAGGAAGAAAAACAATGGAGGGGAAGCTGGGAAAGCGGGGAACAAACACATGCATGTGGGAGATCAGGCAGTGCAGGAACAGAGAGAACTAAATATAAATCCCAGAGCTAATATGTACAGCCTGAAGTGGTTCTGGCTAAGAACAGGTACTTTTTCTCACACCTCGGTTTCAGACAGGACACACACATCAGCCACATGACCTCCCCAACTCCCAGACACCTCTTCAGTCATTAACAGACAGCCACTGTGGCTCCCCGATGATAAGTTTGTTTTGGCTTCAGGATGATGACCCAGCACAGCTGTTTAAGGAGAGTATGGGGTAACAGCAGCTGCTAACAGCCAGACGGCTAAAGGAAGGAAATTAACGGTGGGGTTATGGGGAGGGGTGGTGGGCACTGAGGCGACAGGATTTTAAGGCTGCTGAGTACAGTTATGCAGGTCTCTGTAACATTTGTGCTCAGTAGCAACAGACTGGAAGTTTTACCAGCACATGCATCTGCAGGAAGAATTTCCTAACTGTTTTTTTTTTCATCATCAAATGTTATGTAAATTAACACTGGGAAAATTGAAGTTTTAGAAAAGATAACTTCCAAGTGCTTCCTCTGTAACATTTATCGACCGTTAATGCCTTTTTGGAAGGGACCCATAATTAAATTGTGTCAATAAATCCTGAGCCGCACATAAAACGACGGATAAACGGAGAATACGTTCCTCCATTTGCCTCTCCCCCTGCTGAGAGACATATGTGGCGGGAGGAAGGGAAGAAAAATAAAACACATTTGGAGAGATTGCAGGGAACATTTCTCAAGCACAAAGTTGAAAATCTTACCCATCAATTTCACTTTGCGTGGCTCTGTTGTATATGACCTTGGGTGAATGATCCTTTCAGTCAGAGATATTCAGCTGAACTGAGGGGATTTCAGTGAGTGCAAAGGGAGCAATAAAATTTTATTCATCCCACTGTGACTCCAGAAGCTAATGATTCATGGATCTTAGTGTAAAAAGGGGAAAAAAGAAAAGAAAAAAGGAGAGAAGGTGGAAGAAGGGGAATCTTTGGTGTAGGACCAAAGCTCAATGAGGTTTGAAAACTGTTGTCACACATCAACGAGCAGGTGTCTGATGTCAAGTAACTCAATTCCAAAGATTTCTCATTGTGATAGTCTTGGCTGAGGCCTGAGCATTTCTGGATTTTACTGGGAGAAAAGGAGATGGAAAATAAAGACTAGAACACATTTTAAAATATGGTAAGATCAAGAGATTTATCACTATGAAAAGTGTCAGAGAAGGTGAGAGAAGCACAATATAACTACTTGCCAAAAGCTGAGAGTTAAAGTGAGATTGTTAGTTTTTGTTTTTTTAAATTTACATTCCAGCTTCAAAGATGACCTTTCTGTATATGCCGTATTATAATCCTAACTTTAAGAAACTATGTTATCCAAAAATCACAAAGTTCTCAAAATGAATAGATTTCAGTGGACACACTCCTGCCTCATAAAGTCATCGGAATTCCTTTTAACCATTTCTTTACCAGACTTGACTCTGGTTGATTCCTGCCCACATATGTGTTGAACTTAAAGACTAAAGTTATTAACTGCATTTGCTCTTGTCCTTGGATCAGATTTGGTATTTTTTATTCTTTTGTGTGTATGTCTTATGTGTTTTCTTTTTACTTAAGTACCATTTCAATTGGTGCCATCATTGAGTAAACTGATAAAAAAAAATGGTCAAGATGAACTAAATGGGTACAGAGTAAGCATATTACCCCAATAAGTACATTGAATGTTGAGACTTTTGGCTGAGGCCGAACATGAAGAAATTCACTCCTTATGCAGTTTTGTTACAGTAGTGAAAACAAGCTCAGCATCCAGCCTGGTCAAGCATGTGCAGGCTGATTACCTGTAGCCGTTGAATTTCACATTTAGCTCTGATAATTTCCATTAGCTGGACTGATGAAGGTTTACAGGCAGAATGTTTATTCAGGTGAAAAACAAAGCTCTTTTTTCTTTTTAAGTTTTCTCCATTCCATTTAAACCTCATGCAACATATGGCAGCATATTGGCCCATTTATACAGGGTGCATTGAGTCTTAAAGGGTTCATTTGTTACTGCACTATGCATGTGTGTCTGGGGGAAAAAGTTATAATTTTACTACTTTTACCTGAAAAGACCCAGAATAGAACTTTTAGCAGTTTTCTCAGTGACGCACCCCTTATCGACAGCTAAACTAGCATCATCTTGCATCGTACCTGTACTGTGAGCTCACTCCAGCCTGTAAAAGACAGTCTTATCTTGACTCTTGTTCTGTCCCTTCCTCTCTTTCTTGTCCTCTCTTCCTGCGGTAATGTTTCCTTGCGTTTCTTTGCCGAATCCAACATGATGCACGTTCAAAACACCAGCTTTGTTTGTATCTGGTTCATATCCATTTGCTAGCACATGACGCATTGTGCAACCAATAGGGGATTATCATGCTTACCGGACCTTCCCGGTATTTGGGCACTTCCTCTTCCGGGCCATGTTAACAACAGCCGTTCCTGCTCTGTTATACTGTTTAAATAGTATAAACTCCAAACATACTTAAGTTTTCATTCCAGACTGAAGTGATACTGGATCAAAAGCTGGATCAAAGCGATCGATTCGCCGCGGTGAAGGGCCGAACTTTATAATAAAACAACGTTTGTTTGTCGCCGGTGGAGCACAACACCGCACGACACCGGCACTTCACAGCATGCTAGCATTAGCCAGCTAGCGTTTACTGACGTGCTTAACATTGTGCGTCTTAAAACACACAAACATCTGAAAATCGGGTCTGTACCTCCCTGTTTCCAGTGGAACAACTGGGGACTGCCAAAAAAAGGAGACGCTTTCAGATGCTTGTGTGTTTTCAGCCACACAAAGTTAGGCACGTCATCAAGCTGGCTAATGCTAACCTGCTAACAGTAGTTCGCCAGCTACTACTCTGTTAAACTTTGCAAATCGGAAAAACGCCAATGCCAAGTTTTCATTCCAGACTGAAGTGATGCTAAGGAAGAAGTGGATCAAAACGACCGATTCGCTGCGGTGAAGGACCGAACTTTATAATAAAACAACACACGTTTGTTTGTAGCCGGCAGACTATACAGTCGTGTTAGCAGGCTAGCATTGTTCGGCCCTTCACCGCGGCGAATCGATTGCTTTGATCCAGTATCACTTCAGTCTGGATTGAAAACTCAAGTATGTTTGGAGTTTATACGATTTAAACAGTATAACAGAGCAGGAACGGCTGATGTTAACATGGCCCGGAAGAGGAAGTGTCCAAATACCGGGAAGTTCCGGTTAGCGTGATAATCCCCTATAGTCAACTGCAACGTCATGACCCCGTACTGGATGGAAAAGTTACATAGTGCAGTTTCTGAGCCTCAGGATGCTGCTGGACAGTGATGGCTCAAATTGTGCATGATGAATGTTGGTGTGCAATCAAAAGGAGTCAGAAACGCATAATTTTAAGGTCTAAAAGTTACATTGTGGGTCTTTAAAATAAATTTCAATGTTTATCACAACTTGAGTACTGTATATTTTACTACAGTGATTTTATTTCACTTTGCATTTGAGAATGGTGATTGTGTGAATCAACTCAGACCTTTGCACTTCAAGGTTAAACTCAAAGTTTTAGTTTTTTAGTAAAACTTTACTCATTTAGGAGCCAAGTTTGAAAAGACCCTTTTAAAGTCAAACTTAATGCATGCATTATTCTACACTGCGAAGTTCATACTGGATTGCATCCAAAAATGAGTTTAATTAAACAAATTAATTCTGTTCATATTTATATCTTTAACAAAGACTTGTCTTCAAACTGTGGAGGAGGGCAACATCCCAAAGTGGTCATACTGCCAAATTATCTAGGATTATCAGCTTTTGAGTTTAGTGTTTCATGAAGAAGCTGCACTCAAGTATTTAAGTTTTAAGAGTGTCACATTAATAATTTTTGCATCTAATTCTCAAATTTATAAAAAAGAAAGAAAACGCAACATCCCATCTTTTCCACCCCATCCCAAACCCGGCAGGACTTTTCTTTTGAGGCTTGCATGAAAGTGTTCGGTGTACTTACTTTGAGCGTCGGCGAGGTGGAGGAGCAGACCCTGGACAAGCAGCAGCGGCAGCAGCAGCGTGGGTCTGGCTCTGTGCATGGTGGGACAGCTTGGCACCAGCATGCTTTGGCAGCCTCGGTGGCACTGGCTCACAGAGCCCTGTGAGTCAGTCTGGTCTGATTTCTCAGATGCAGGGTATTCACAGCCTATGCAATGCAAGGAGGGATGGGAAGAGGGAGAAGAAGGAAGGAGGGAGGGAAAAAGAGAGAGAAAGAGAAGGACTGAATGAAACAAAGCTGTTTGGCTCCATGGGTTTTATCTATCCCTGCACATTTCTGACATACCCCCACACAGCCTCGGCTGGAGCTGACAGAGGATAGGAAGAGCCTGATGTGCTCACGGGGTATATTCTGACAGTTCTCTAAATGGAATAGTCACTTCACACAATGCGTGTGCACGTGTGCATGAGAAGGAGAGAGATAGCAAGTGCAAAAGAGGAAAAATCACATAGATGAAAGGGTGAGTTAACATGATTTTGTCTTCACAGCTTAGGTTGTGAACACCAGTTAAATATGTTGCATAATATGCAAGCATTTTAACTCTCCCTCTGATCAGCACTGATATCTATATCACCTAAAGAGCATCCTTTTTAAAGAAAATTAGTCAGGAAATACAAGATATAGTCTTTCTAAAGATGGTAAAACTGCCCAAACTTAGCTCTGTCCTATAAAAAGTCAATACAGAATATTTGAGATGTAGTTATACTTCTCATACACTAGATTTCCTTCTTTGTGGATGTTTTAATGAATTTTAATACCTGTTCAGAGTGATACTTAACTACTGAGTGCATACAGATTTTTTCTTTTATCTAGTACAACACAAACACCAAATAAAATCTTTAGGACAGGAATAAGAACGGCCAGCCGTTCTTATTCATGTCCTAGTCTTTTATTGAAGAACCACTACATGGCTGTAAAAATCAATGTGATACAGTGAGCTAGTATTAGCTGCAGACTGCCTCTATCCCTTGTCATCCATTTGCTTAAGCCTGAGCTTGATCCTTAGTGATGGATGCTTTGCGGTAGACTTCAGCTTATAAGAGAGCTCCCAACTAATCTGAGTGTCATACTGCATTTAGGGGTTAGCGTCCTAGCTAGCCCGCCTGCATTGTTCTGCAGGAAACTGTTGTTTCAGCTGTGGTGGCTGGTGGAGTTCAAGATCAACCGGCATGAGGAAATCTAAGAAGTTTTGTGATTGTTGGGTTTTAGTAGCCGTGTGTTCAACAGGAATAATATCACATTGGATTGTTTATCTGCAGATTTGACCGCCACCCATTAAAAGAAAAAAAAAAAAAAATAAAAAACACTGAGCTAAATCACTAGGCCCGATGATGACAAAGTACCTCATTTCCCTGTTACCAATCATCCTCTTTCCCGCTCCAAGCTTTCCCTCTTTCATTTCTGTGGGCTGTAAATGGCAGAAAAGACGGGAAGATAGCGCACCTGTCACACTCGATTTGTGTTGGGGGGAGATAGACACGACTACCTGTCTCCAAGCGCCGCAGGGCTGGTAGCGAGCGCGAGAGCGGGGGACGTGTGGCGAAGGGAATCAATTTGAGGCAATCTCATCCCCCGTGCATGCCGCCACTGACACGTACGCACACATAAACACAAATGTGCATGCCTACACAAACATCTGAGAACACTAGCCCAAATTTTCACATGAGTGGTGTTTCGTAACGACAGTGAATTTGATTAAAATCAACTGGACTGAAAAACTCAGAGAAGAGCGTGAGGGGATAAAGCTGCCGCATGATCCATATGTAGCTCAGGTACAGCTGTCTGTCTCCTCAGGTTATTGTTTTGTGTCTCCTCCTCTGAATCATAGTGGTAGCCTGTGAGTTAATTAATGAAGTGTGAATTTCCAAAATGATGTGAGGCTGCGCTGACACTGCAGTGCTCAGCAGCCCTCCCCTTCACTATATTCAATCTGCACATACACACACCCATTTGCACTATTACACACACGCTGATGGAAGCAAACAAAACCATCTGTACGTTGTGTAACCACCGGTGAGACAACTAAAAGGCTGTGCCATGTGAGTAAATGCAAGAGAGTCTAATATAAACTCGGCTAAAACACGCCCCTTGAAACCATCACTATTATAAAAAATGAAAGCTTTAATTGGCTGCAATTTTAAGTGGAAACACCATCAAGCAAATTGTGCTGCAGAATCCTTCACAATGTACTAAAGTGTGACGAGCCACCTGCCAAACCTTGCAGAATGGCTGCAGCTTGCCAGCTCCTCTGTTATCTGACAGTTGATGTCACCTTAGTGCTGCATTGATGTTGTCGAAGCTTGCGCTCACCCACATATGGATGCATGTATAAGCATGTTCCTGGGTTCAGATGATCTTTATGACTCCTCAAAGGTGGCTCCACATTTACCTATTTCTTCCTCTGCAGGCTACACCCTCATTTTCATACATTTGGTGGCACTGATGCTTCCCATTGAACATTTATTACATGAGGGGAAAAAAGAAAAACAATCTTGTCTTTCTTCCTGAGCCTCTGGTGGTATTGTTGTGTTCCCATTCAGTAGTGCTCCATTCAAAGGATTTTGCTGCTGATAGCAATCATGCATTATTAAACAAAGCCTGACAACATGCACCATGTTAATTAGAAAAGGAGGGAGTGTGTGGCAAGAAAAAAAGAAAGGAGCCGTTGAGCTGTCTACTCTCTCTCCTTCCTCATGATTCTTATCAGAAATGTGAAAGAGAATGAGGGTGGGATGTTTATATTCTCCATAAAGGCTGGTCGCGATTCTCATTAGAGTGTGCTTGTTTGGCATTGTGGTCTTTTTGACTCGCAATAATGTTTAGAGTAATAAAACAATAAAAAAAAAGATTATAAATAAAACAAAACAAAAAGAAAAAAAAAACAAATTAGTCTTATTTCTAATATTCCAGCCAGACCACGATAAACTTATTATGGAAACAAATGCAGGCAGAATGGTTATGAGCTCGCCGAGGCAGCAGGTTCATAGCATCAGTGTCATGCCAAATGTTTCCATGCTATTTCACGTGCTATATTAGCCTGGAAAACCAAAAACAATCGAGTGGGAAACCAGAGCTTGCATATGAATGCTACTGATGGTCCAATATTTAACATTTTCAACATGGATTTAAACATAGCAGTTGTGCCAC
Organism: Atherinomorus stipes; assembly: GCA_023101725.1. Lineage (NCBI taxonomy): Eukaryota > Metazoa > Chordata > Actinopteri > Atheriniformes > Atherinidae > Atherinomorus > Atherinomorus stipes. The sequence goes on from JALJCO010000901.1 coordinate 119,922, forward strand.
ATTATGCTCATCCTTTCTGCAAATTGACTAACTTCACATCGCCCAGCTCCAGGGGGTTTTGAAATGGGGTGTTTGTAATTTCAGGCTCATGCACAGACTGAATAGAACTTAAAGGAAACAGTGGAATTATGGTTTGTTATCCTAACAGACCAAAGCAGCCACAAAAATGCCACCAAATCTATTAAGGCCAATCCGTCTGTAATTAGCCCAACACATGCGAGGACTAAGCATGGCTAAAATGCACAGTGTGAGCCATACTGCACTGTTATAATATCATGCCCAGCCAGGCACAGCAAATACAAATTTGAAAGGCAGGACTTTGTATTTCCCACCAGAGTTGCAAAGTTAGAGAATGCAATAATTACATTCCACACTCACACTTTTCAAACTGTAACATGTATGTGCTGCTGCACAAGAACGTGGATGGTGAATGTGATTTCTGTTCATGAGTTTGCTTTGATGCTGACACCTACACAACTTCCCTGATAAGGTTCTAGAGAAAGAAAATATTAGAAACCTATAAGGTGAATTTTTGAGGAGAAACCTATTACATTGCTCAGGGATTGTGTTAAGATTCAGATGGATAGTATCACTTACTGTACTGTAAACAAGGTAAAAACACAATGGAGTTTAAGACAAGTGAAATAAATAAATAAAAAAAAAAAAAGCACTCCCATTTATTAATAGTTTTATAGAGTAAAACATTACTGTTAAACCCGAAGGGTTTGTAAGCAGACTGAAAGCTTCCCATCCATCTACACTCATGTATGTCCTTGTTAAAGTCCTAATATTGTTATCCTATGTTAATTTTAGATTTTGTCAAAATGTGTTTTTTTGTTTGTTTTTTGTCTTTTTTAATTGGCTAGTTGCAGCTATTTTAATGTTTGCCTCAAGTTCTTCCTAGATTGCTGCCATATCAGCTTTCAGGTTCCTAATGCCTTACTGGTATCTTTTTGTTTCTCTCGTGTTATTTCCCTCTATTCTTCTCCTCTTTCATAGCCTCAACTGCTATTTTCTTCTTCTTCTGTTTGCTGTGGTGTGATTTAAGACCGAGTGACAAGGCCGTTTCTCACACATCGCTCTCGATCAGCCAGCATGTGTAATAACATCCCTCAAGCTAGGCTAAGCTATGCCCTGAAGTGGAGCCTCCACATGAAAGACCCTGACAACCACACATCAGAGGAGTTTATTTGCTATACTTACTTATTTACTCTCCCCCCTGCCTCCTTGCCTCCCCTGACCTCCCTCAAACAAGCCTCTCACGGTCATAAACTATCCTTTTGGGTGGTGCCGGCAGACTTTCTGTTTGGAGAAAATCAGGGTTTACGGCTCTCGCTACAAGCCCGAGTAATTTCTGACAAACAAATTTTTCCAGTCCTGTAGCTCTTGTCTTTTTGGTTATATGTTGTTTTCTTATGAATGGATCACCCAACATGAAGCGCACAGCAGGAAGCTAATTGGATCTGATGACATTTGTTTGCCTAATAATTGGTTTAAAAGCACCTGCTGTGATGGTGGGACATGGAAACGATCACAATTTCATCTCACATGTGACAGACTGTATCTAAAATTCAAAGTGGTTCCCCTTTTTATGTCAGAGAAAGTGGGGTTTTGTAATGTCACAACAAAAATACTGTAAAGAAATAACTTTTGTTCCTGCCTGTGAACTCTGTAATTAATCCCAAAAAATGTTTTTCATTAAACTTCCTGTGATGAGCCTCCTAAATAAAACAAAAAGAACTAGCTGGAATTTGTCAGGAAAACCAATTTTCTACATTAAAAACACTGGTCAAGGACAATGTGCTTCATTTTTTAAAAATTTAACTTGTTTGGGTGCAAGAGGACGTCTGTTTTCTGTCACGATTCAGCCCACCTACACAGACCTTGAGCATACACTTTAGAGTAACTAAAACAGCCACAAAACTTGATTTCACAAAAACTCCTCCGCCTGACTTCTTCTTTTTACTTTCAACAGCCTCACCTTGACTTTTCTCCCTCCCTGATCTACCTCACCACCTTCTCTCACTCCCCATCTCACCACCCATCTTTCTCCCTCAACTCATTCCTCCTGCCACCTTCCACTAGCAGCTGCTGAGTTCAGATGGATGGTGCCCACAGAGCAAGACCCTGACCTGCAGTCTAGTGACTGATTATCCCTGTGCCCTGTTGTGCTGCTCCTTCAACGCATACCAACACATAGTGCACACAAAAGCATGACAACGCTCACACACACAAGGTTATGGAGCTATTGGGCAATCTGGATGGACACTGGGGAATTTAGAGGGGAGGAAAAAGCAAAAAGCCAAAGCAACCTATTTTATCTTTGTCTCCATGTTTGAATCACCTCCTCTGACCTTGTTGACACTGGTAAACACACTTCCTATTGAGTGCTAATGGATGCCACTAATGCCTTTTCAATGGGCAGCAGATAAAACCACAACAGAGTACAGTCAGGCCCTCGGTAAGCATGTGAACTGTGTAAACTATTCAAATGATTACTGGCTTGTTGGGAGGCCTTCCCTTGTGCTGTTTTGTTTGTCACGGAGTGGGAGGCTTCTATAGTACGAGCATGTGCCACTCGGCTAGTGCTTGACCTTGCGCATCAGCATTTAGTATAAGGAAAGAACTTCTTATCATGCAAACAGGCTGAATCTAGAGGAGTCTATTGTGTCAGGAGCAGCGAGTGTGGCAAGATGGGGGGGGGTGAGGGAAAAAATGTTAGACGCAGCAGCCGCAGCCAACCTAGAATGGTTGGGATTAAATTTACGCTGCATGAACAGGGGTGAGGGAGTGGGGGGTAAATCATGTTACATATTATGAAGCAAAAAAGGGGGAGGGGGTGAGAGAAAGGTGGAGCAGAGGGTGGGAAATATAATTGATAAGGGGACCAACGAGTCAGACAGGAAAAGATGTGGCAAGAGAAAAGAAAAAGAGAATGTGGGAGAAAAAGAAAGAAGCGGAAAGGTAGAGGAGAACACATTGTCAGGTGGAGAGCTAGAGAGGTGACCAAGGGAAGAAAGGGGGGGAATGTGCTTCACTGCCAGCTTTTTTTTTCTTCTTCACACTCTGCCTGTGCTCGCACCACTAACAGAGGTTGTGCGAGAGAGATGGAAGAGAAGAATGAGGGATGGAAGGAGAGAAGGCAGGCACCGCTGAGGAGGAGATGATAACTGTGAGGCCCCTCTAGCAGTTTAAATGTATTGTTTCCTGAAGGGCAGAAACGGGAAAGATGACAGCAGGTTGGGAAGGGGGAAAAAAGAATGAGACACATGGTTCACGTAAACTCTTTTCACCCTCAAAATCTCATACTCGGGTTCAGGACCACATCCAAACAAATGGATGCAGCTTAAAATGCACAACTCCTACACAAACATGCTCAGAAATGTAGACTAAGGCATTCATTTGCACAAATAGACACATACACAAGCACACACACCCTTTGCACCACATGCTCCTGGCACTTTGACATCTACCCCCAGCACAGCAACGGTCTGTGGGAGGATGAATAATCTCACTTCCGTGAGGCAGAAAAATGAGAGAGAGGAAGGAGGGTGAGAGGGAGGTTGTTCCTAGCCTGAACCCATGTCGTTTTATGGAAAGTACAGAGCTCCTAAACAGACGAACAACATTCCTCTGCCACTTGCCGACATGGCACAAAACCATGAGAACAGAGCTCTATTGAAATAATAAATTACAGAGGACCAGGAATTGTGTTGCTCTCTAATACATATGGCATAAGTCAACAGAAATATGCCTCCTTATCTCGCCGAAACAACTGAACAACAAGGTGCATTGTGCTCTTGTGACATTTTAGCGCCTTTTGTACATATGCCAAGCCGTTTGGTATGTAAATACACTACTTAAGCATACATGAAGGATATAAAGGAGTGCTTGGGGCACACATGCTACATTCACAGGGCAGCAAAATAATTAAAATGCCAAGTGTCTCCCATTATCTAAATGCAAATTGGTCTTGATATACCCTGAGCTAAAGTATAATGCTGTATTATTGCTGTAGTATGTTAAGGCAACATCAGGGAAATTCCCCTTCAATTGGCACATCACACTGTATGCTTTACCTAAAGTGAGATCTTTTAGATGTTCTTTTAAATAAACTCTTCAGAAAACCTTCGGACCAGTGTGTAATATTTGGTTTTTGCCTCTTGTTTCATGGTTATTATCATGAATACCTTTAACTGGCAATTTCAGGATATGTAAAATCAAGTATTTGCTGTTATAAGTTTACATATTAGTATGATTTTTGACACAGGATTTAAATAACTCATTGCATCTTTTTTTCATATCAGTTGAACAGTTTTCCAAGAAGAAAAATTTGACAAAGCAGGGTCCACAAGGACACTGACAGCTATTCTTGTTTTTCAGTTTATTCTGGACACTGTTGTCACTTTTTGCTCAGATTTGATAAGAAAAGCTGAGTCAACAACTGAAAGAAAAGACAGGCGGCATTAGTGCCATCTGCTTATCAAAGCCTTTTTGCATGAAATTTGTTAGTGTCAACATTTGAGGGCAATGGGACAAAAAATATCAAAGATATGTTTTTGCTGAATACACAGAAGAGGTGAAATTACATTGTTCATGCCCCTCCATCTATATCCTGATAAGGCTGTCAGAGGACATGCTAGGTGGGGATGAATGCCACTGTTTGAAAGCTGTTTTAATATTTCAAGTATCCTTACTAAGGTTTACTGAGCACTTTGATGTTGGTGGTGCCGATTATTAGATCTGAAAATTCCAGTTCTTGGATGCCCTTGAAAGGTGTTTAAGCAAAGCTAAGCTAAGCCATTGTTCTCAGAGAGGCAGTGCAGGCTGCTTGTGCAACTCACTGGAAGGAAAGCAATGGTCTACCCCAAGGGAAATGCAACAATTCTCCATTTGTTCTCTCACCCAAACCGGCATTTACAACTGCTATATTAGCAACCAGCAAAGTGCAACTCCAGTGATGGTGAGTTGTAGTACTGAAATAAGGCCTTTTATTATGCTGCTGCTGAATATGAACAAGTCATCCTTTTTCTCCAGCCACCATTTGAAGATTAAAATTCATATCAAATGCCACCTTCAAACAAATGTCATTGTACAAAATCAAAACCGTTCTGTCTATGCCTGCCATCAAGCACCATGCACAGTTTGACATTTAGAAGTGATTTTCTTTCCTTTTGTCTTTGATATAAAATTAACTTTATAATTGTCAAAAAAAAATCTTTACAATCCACATTAAACAAATAGCCTTTATTTCCAACTGTGTTTCTCAGAAACCTCAATAAGTTAATCCTCAGCCAAATACAGTCCACCCCCAAACATCCAACAAACATGATTAAGACACTGTCAAACCTGACATTGCCATCTCCCATCCTGTCAGTGGTCTTCACTGGGAGTCGTTGACTGACTGCTTGGATGTTCCTCATCATTAACAGGGCTGCCTGTGCCACCATGAGGGCCTTTGATGACAGAAACTACAGCCCCAAAGCCTGCCCCTCCCATTTTGCCTGCTCGAATGTCATCTAAATGAGATAGGGCCCAGGAGCTGGGGGATTAGGCACTGCATAATTACCTATTTAAAGACTCTAATTGAGCATTTCATTAAGAGACAGGCACCAAGATTTTTCCAAATAGGACACTACAGATGTATGTTTTTTGCATGCATGCATAAATTCATGTGTACAATGTGGTGGAAAGGTTGGCGATATGAAAATGTGTGTGCATATGCTTGTGTGTGCTTTATGAAACTGCAGCAGACTGTAACCTTGAATTCAAGGGTTACCTTGTTAGCAGAAAGGCCTTGCGCTTGTTTTCTGTTTACAATGCATTTAGACTGTTTGGCGCATGATTGCACAACTAAATCCAATAGACATTCACCTTTAGAAATTGACTGTCGTAAGTAAACATTGGAACTTTCCACAGCGGCAGACTGTACTATCCTTCAATATTCTACATCTACAGTAATGCCTTCAGATCATAGCTAGTTTCAAAGACATTTGCTGGACTTATTGAAATTTTCAGTTTCCTTGAAGTAAACTGGAAATAATGATCTTTTTTGTGTTAAATTGCCACAAATACTTATCTTATTCTGAAACGTGTTAGAATTTTGTCATTTTGAAGTGTGATGCTTCATATTAAACACTAACTTTATCCCCGTTTTCTGCATGAAAAAGATGACACAAGCCTGAAACAGTAAAGGCGGAGTTACTGCCACTAACATTATCAGCTGTCGAACTCAAACAAGCTCCAAGGCTTTCAGCATATCTACAACAGTTTTGTCTGACAAGAGTTGAGATAAAAGACAGATATGTCTGCTTTTTAATTTCCCAAAGGCTACGATGATGCAGTTATCTACTGTGATCTTCACCACCAAAATTGCTGGGGTTGAGTACTAAACTACATTTATTTTCTCAAGAGGAATTTAAATGAGTGTTTTAAGCAGTTTTTAAGATCTTGGAAGCTATGTGACAGAAAGCCGAAGACGCAGTGTTTAAGGGAAAACTATTAATTTGCCTAACCAACATTTTATATTTTGGAGTACACACACATTCTTCTGCTGTTCCACAACATTATTGTGTCACTCAGCTCATTTAGTTGGACATTACTGTATTCAAAACTCTAATTATGGGATTCACAATCTGGCACTGGCCCATGAAAGAGGTTAAAATCAATGAACAGAACTGGACTCTGTCCCATGATTCTTTGCTATTACAAACACTTTCAACAGCAACAATCTGTTAAAGAGAACTCTAGACCCAGATAGTTTGCTGATGACAAATTTGACCTGATTTCCATAACCCAGCATGCCATGACTCCTGTTTGCCCTCTCATTGCTATATCAGGGATGACTGGGGACATTGGCAAGTCGCTAGCAGTTGCCTCACACATGATTGACTTGTTTGCTAAATGACTAGCATCTGAAGTGGCAATGAAAGCTCGGGGCTGTTGGAGCCTTTGGGGCAGACACCAGCTGCTTGACTGCTACAGATAAACTGTCCCTCCCTCTCGGGATTCATATGTGTTGAAGTCTGGCCAAAGATGCTCAGGGCTGTAATGACACTGAAACATTATGTGTCTGCCTGTGCTGTTCTAGCAAAAGAACTATTATTCTTCTTTGACATGATGGGAGTTGAAAAGGTTCCTACATTACCAGGATCAGGAAATCTGTTGCTGAACCACCAATGATAGTAAGCCCAAAGATGAACACACTGTCAGTTTAATTTCTTAACAGATGAAAAGACAAAAGATGATTAAAATTTTTTGTATCGTTTTTGAGTGTCTGACCTTTTCACAAGCCAAGTTCATTGCCACTCGTTAAGGAAGGAATGAAGAACATTTGATACAGTTGCATGTGAGCCTGAGAAACTACAATGTGCAAACAACTACAATAGCAATAGACCTGTCAGACCATCTAGGACAGATTAAATAATCTGGAGTTAGCATTTGGTACTTTTGCTTTTCTGATGGTTTTAGTGTAAGCTTGTTCAGGTGGACAGGTTACATCAAAATCTCTTAAATTATAGAATGTGTTTTACTATTCCCTTCATCTCTATGTTCCCTTACAATGCATTTTAAAAAATTAAGAATGCAGTAAATATTCACACAAGTAGCAGATTGCAAACATGAGTTATTATGTTAAAGGGACGGGAGGCAGGAATTAAAAAAAAATCAAACATGCATGTCCATTTTTTTTTAATGCTGATGAGTGATGAAGCGCCTAATACCAAAAAGAACGTTTCCACCCACGTTTCTCTCAATTGCCTTGAACAGGCTGTGTGCTGCATAAAGCGCCGAATTTCCCGCGCTGCCCTGCGGACGTGACGTCAAATGACGCTGCATCCGCAGTTTTGATATGGGAAGAAGGTTGCGGTAAATTCAAACACTGTAAGCGATAGTTTTGGATTCTTCTGCCGTCAGCAAACGATCCAGATCAACTGAAAGACCACTAAAAATATTAACTACGAAGAAAAAGCTCAGTAAACAACATTATAGCTTCAGTTTGTGCACGCTCCTGTGACGGCTTGGCTCTTGACTGCAGTTACCTGAAGCGCCAGTCGCGAGTTTCATTTCTTAATCTTGTCTCAAGTCCAAAGAAAAAAAAATTTTAAATAAAAATGTTTTTTTATTAACAAATAAAGATGGGGGGCGAGGCGGGGGGAGAAAAAAGAAGATTAGGGGGGGGAGGAGCAAGGTGTGGACAAAGAAAAAAGAAAGGGGGTGATGGAAAGGGAAATGGAAAGAAAGAAGAAAAAAAGGAGGAAGAGAGAGAAAGAAAGAGGAAAGGAAAGAAAAGGAGAAAAAAAACGTAAGAGAGAGTAGAAAGAAGAGAAAGGAGAGGATAGAAGGGAGGGGCGGAAAAGATGAAGTCTTTAAGGCAAAAGACTTTTGACAGTCATGTCTAGGCTGTGATTGTTGAGTAGAAAATGGATTCAGTACTTCATAGTTTGAATAATCAAGATAAGGGAACAAAAAATGACTAAAGCTGTATCTTGAGAATCACTGTAATAATTACAACTGCCAATAATTAGCTGATAAGTAAATAGCAATATTCAGGTGTTTAAGGGTGCTTTCACACCTGTTAGTCCAGTAGAGTAGTTTGGTTGGGTCCAAAAGTTGTAACAATGTTGCAGTTCTCAACTAGTCCGGTTCACATTCACACCAGTGTTTCTGCAAACGAAACAACCGCTATGGATGTTATATATCCACTCCAGGCACGTGGTGGCACTGTTCAGAAAATACTGTTTTGTTTTGAAACTGATAGTGAAGGAAGGACAATCCCATGGAGAATTTGTGTTGCTAGACACGATCAGGAAATGGCCTAAGCTCCTAACCTGAAAGATCTTGTATTTTGGAGACGTCTTTGGGGATTTCTCCAGTAGTTTCTGTTTCAATTATCATGTAGAATGAAGGGAATTGTTATAAATGGGCCGAATCGAGGCTGTGCAGCATTGTCATCATCAGTGAACCGTACTGGAGTCCGCATGGAACCGTACCAAGACCACCTCCAGAGGTCGGTCTCAGTACGGTTCTTTAGTCTGGACCAAAACACTTTCACACCTGCCCAAACGTACCGTAATTGCAGGTGTTCCGGACTCCAGTCCGTTTTAACCAGACCAAATCTTGTAGGTGTGAAAGCACCCTAATATTTTCTGTAAACATGACACCATCAATGTTCCTATCACCATTTTGAAATATCATTGCAATTCTAACATACCTGTTAACATGATAACAGTTTGAACCTTCAATAAAGAGTGTGAGGCATTCATAGTTTCTAATGCCCATGCCCAATGCTGAATGAATGAAATTTTATTCATAAAGCACTTTTCATACGCAAGTAGCACAAAGTGCTTTACATACTAAAATCAACAATGTTTCAATAAAAATGACAGACAAACCCACACACACCCACACACCCCCTCCTTCCTCACTATTTATTATAACTGTATGAGTATAACATTCAGGAAAAGATTTGAACAAGCACAGTGTCGCTTACTATAAGTGAAGCAGACTGTGGCATAATTGAACATTTGAGTGTGGTACATATCCCAAGTGTGGGCAAGCTACCTACACAGAGTGTGTACTCCACATCTGAAAACACCCACAACAAAATATCTGCTAACCATGTGGTTTCCATTCCAAAGTTCCTTAATAGTTATTGCAGTGAAGTGGGGTCAATCTAATGGGAGGCCCAATGTGGACCATATCAGACCCCATCTTAGTCTTGTACGTTTCTTATCTCCCCATCTCAGTTGGGAGATATCTGTCTTGATTTCTGCTGAGTGCCAAAAAGAAGTCGCAGGAGAATCAGATGGAGAGATGGAGAGGAGGATGGAAGCAAGGTGTACACCTGATATCGCAGCTGCAAATCAGAAGAGTGGATCTCGGGGAGCGTGGCCCCAACGTGCTGGAAAGAGGAACTTCATCTTTATCTAATTACCACAGGGCTGTTTTGCCATGGTAGATAGCATAAGCATTTATGGCGGCTGGTTGGTATCTCGTGCCTTTACAAGCACACACATTCTCACTCACAAGCTCATGGAGATATGATTAACATTCAAATACACGTCCAGTCATACACACGCACAGTAGCAAGCACGCTCACATACATGGGACTTGGGGCTGAGTGCCATAACAGCCCAATGAAGTATATTCAGATTAGAAAGGTGTCGCATTACTCTCCAGTTGGATGATAAATACGCGGTTAGCACCATCATTAATCTTGCACCCCTCCCCACCTTCTGCCTCCAGACGCGGTGATGTAAGGGGAGGGGAGCAAGCATACACTGGATGGAGCTACTGCCTCACTTAGGGCTGCAGCAGTGTCTCTGTGGCTTTCATGAAGCAGTGGCACATTCTCTCTCTGCTGGATCTCACAAGTACATAAGGTCAGAGCAGTCTGACCCACTAGATTCAGTTATAACATCATTGTTCAGGGGTTCAGATTGTTGGGTCGAACTCAGGTCTTTTCGCTGGGTCTTTATTTGGAGTTAACCTCTATAAAATGCGTACAAACATCCTAGTTAGATAACACTTTCCCCTTTTTCTTCTTAAATCCTCCAAAGACTCTTGCAACCACCATTTCTTTCACATTTACCTCACTTTCCTTTTACTGCAGCCTTTCGGTCATGTGTTACTTTCTGAGCACACGGCTTTCTGCTAACCTCCCGTCTTTCATCCTGGGGATTTGCTGACATATTGCCCTGAATGGCATTTCATCATAAGTGGCCATTGTCTGGCTAATGAGCAGCATGCATAAAACACCAGAGGGCTGACAAGACAATGGCAGACATACACACACAGAAAGAAACACATGGTGGGAACAAGTGTGGATTTGCCACCAATAGCTTAAGCAGCATATTTCTCTAGCAAAAAACTGACATGTCCCTTTAGGGAGACTTCAGACAGCTTTGACAGGGGCACGTTGTCTTCAATACAAACAAACCCCTATGGAGGGCCAAAGGTCAAGAGCTGTGGATATTAGGTAAAATAAATTGGCAATGGTGCCAGTTGTGTGGTGTGTAGCACAGTCATCCCCCTTCCCTCAGATGCTGAAAGTCAGAGTTTAAGCAGGATCCTCCCACATATCTTCAGTCAAGTGGTGCCTCTTGGGAGAAAAAAGGGAGAGCACTTCATTGGATCTGGTCCAAAAGGTTGACTAAAATTCTCAGGATGGACTGAATCACCAAATGCTGGAGAAGCATCATATGATTTTATGATCCATAGTAGCGTACTATAAAATGCTGTTATGAGACACTTGCCCGGTTTTGCTTCAGAATCATACTGTACCATTATGAGTCAACTAACATCTTACCTAACAGTTTTACTCTATAAAAAGCTGTCCAGATAAGTATTTACATCAAGTTGAACATAATGCATTACTTTATTAGTATCATATTTACTTTTAAAAATGAAGTGAAGCCCTACAAAGTATGTGTAGATATCATGACTGTGGACCTCATTTTTGTCCTCTAAGATTATGGCCTTGTTCCCTTTGTCAGTAATCAGAGAAACAGCAACAAGAAGAGCATCATTCTTGCCAGGACCTTTGAGCTTAACAACAAGCATACACTGGCACTATTGTGTGAAAAGGGACCATATAAACACTGGTGTTTCATTGCGAGATGGCTGATTGGCTCTAGAGGGGGCTATAAAAAATTTGCTACCTTCGATTGGAGCTGGCTCATGAGTTATTTGTTAAATTAGGGTGATGAAAACTCCTCACTGTGTGCATCACATACACTGGTATGTAAAATAGTGCAATAATTAAGCACAAATTCCAGACAAAAATGGCCACACTCACACAGTTGCCTCATGTTGACCCAATTGTGTTACCACACTTTTATTGAATCTCTCAGTCTCCCCCAATCACTCTGTGCCTCATAAAATGCAGGCAAGTGGATTGGGGCTACTATAATGGTGGCACAATACAGAAATAAACTACTTTTACTGCTGCAGACAAAGTGATGTGACCTGGAAAGGTTGTATGTTTGCTGGGATAATGACTGTATTTTAGAGACAGGCCTCAGTGTGAACTCTAATTACTTGTCTGGGGCCACTGAGCTACATTGGTCTCAAGCACTTAGTTATGAAGTCCATATTGGCTCTATGTTTATTAAACACAACATGAATGTCTGTTGAAAAAATATCTAACCTGGCTGCAAAATGGAGAGCTTGTTCTGTAACACTGTGAGATACCAATTTTATGGTAAAACAATCAAGAAGCATAGAGTTGATGGTCTGACATGGATCACTGAATGCTGTAAGTGTCCATGAGACAAGACAAAGTTCAGAAAATGAGCAAAAGATACTCAACCAAACTCCAGGAACTCTGCAGCAACATTAAAGGGATATTTTTAAGAAAATACCCTTTGACTTTCACATTTTATATGATTCCATTATCTACACTCTGTGGAACGGGCTCCTAGTTAACTTAATCACTGTGACAACCATTTCTCATAAATATGCAAATATAATATAGACATTCTGAGTAATTCCAGAAAGACGGTGTCTTAAGGCAAAGTTGTGCCAAACACCCTTGCTTAAATTTCAAGTAGTCTTCTGAGCAAATCATGTGGGGAAAAACTGTGAAGTTTCTGAGTTCCCGCAGTCACATGTTTTGATAAAAGACAGCATGTTTGCTTGTCACAGTAAATTTAACTGTACAAAATGGCAGCACTCTGAGCTTCTCTCATCATTCTAACCTTCTTCTGAGTTTCCAGTGAGGTTGGAAATTAAGTAGACAAAACGGGAGGCACAAAGAGACTATGAACTGTCCCTGCAATCTTAATGAAATAATGTCATTAAAATGGCACAAAGGAAGTCTGACTGTATAGCTTGAAATATAATTTTACACTCAGGTCTTTTTGTGTCCCGCTTGACCACTGCCTTGCTTATAAAATAGTTCTCTGCAGACTGAAAGGCAGCATGAGTTTGTGACATAGATGGGGAAAAAATAAAGGAAACAAAGCAAGATAAGGGGGCATCACATCACAACAGCGACATTCACGCGTGTCTAGGTTGTAGTTGCAACGGCAGAAAAACAACTCCAGCCGCTGGGATGCCAGGCTCACTGCCGATACGCAAGTGACCAACAGTCTGCAGCATGTCCAACAAGTAACACACAGGAGTTTATAACTGACAGCTAATTTTAGCCACGTTAGCAAACAAGTTAGCTTACCAATTCAGGAGGAAAGTCGCCATTTCCGTGTTTTGTGACTTAACTGAACATTCAAGTGGTGTTGTGTGCAAACTATACAGTCCTCAGCCTAAAAAAGGAAAGACATGGGTGTCTTGTAAGCAACTTCTACCCATGGTAAAGAGGGCCATCTCAATCCATTTTGTGTCAGCTGTCTTGACTCACCTTTGTGTATGTGCTTACATTCCTGCTGATCTACTTAATCTCTGACAGAGAGGCAGAGTTTGTGGACTAACAGCTGGGAAATCTGTGCCCCCTACTGCCCTTGCACTCATGCCACCCACTCTTTCTCCCTCTCCCTGCCCTACCAGGTCAGGCTCCTGACGGCTAATAAAAGAAGCGGCCCTTGACTGCGAACAGCTGGGTTCCTGTGATCTAACTCGGCAAGCGGCATGCCGGGGCTTTTCCTCCAACAGCAGAAGAGTAAAGTACGCAAAAATACTACAAGAACAAGGGCAACAAATACAGTACATGGAGAAAATTGGGATAAATTGGGGGGGGGGGGGGGGGGTTGAAAGTGAAAAAACAGAGATAATAGTATCCATTGGTAAGTCTGGGGAACGGAGTGCAGTGGCTGTCATGACCCTGGCTTTTCATGGCCTAACCAGCTAATCAATAGCCCAGAGAAACACTATTTCAGCTGGCTCACTGAGCTCTCTGTACAGAAGAAATTCTCAGAATGCCAAGTCAGTCTCTGCTTTTTTTTTTTTTTTTTTTTAATTCACTCTCTCCCTTCAGCACTGGACAATATTTCTTTTAATATGAATTCATCTTGTACACAGGAAGTGATGCATCTCAGGCAGTGGTAAGTGTGCACCTACACAAGAACCTGAATTGGACTTCAGCACAAACACAGCAAGTGGGAGTAGCTGAAGTGTGCCATTGATATGAGCAAAGGAAAGCTCTGCATTCATAGAGGACAGACTCAAGTGTTTCCAGAGTTTAATAGATAGAAGAAGTGACTTAAGAAGAATGCAATAATGAAAAAGAGCAGGCAATAAAAGCTGCTTCTATAGCTATCTCATCCTCTGTTAATAAACACAAACTTAGATAGTAAAATGAATGCCAGAAGCTGAGGATTATTTAAGATATCAACCCCACTTTGAAACCAAATTCCCATGGGTGCAGAAGCTGCAGGGTGTTTATGTGGTCCTCCCTTCTAGACTGGTAGCATTCAAATCGCTTGAGACGTGAGAATGGGACCGTTACTCTAAAACAAGGACTCCGATTGGGGACAAGGGAATGGCGCTGTGATGTGAGGGAGGCTTAAAATATTGGCAGACTTAAATAGCTGCTCATATGACCCGTCATGCCTGACCTACACTCCCTTATCACACTGCAGTTCCATAGATATCTTTTCTAATTTCATGCATGTCTGTGTGCATGGACAAGTATGTGTGCAGTGAGTATGAAAGACGATTCCAGATGTTCCCAGCTGGCTGTTGCCCAGTGAAGCTCGTACAGTACATTTCTGCCTGCCTAATTAGTGCACACACACTCACGCATGCACAGTCGACCCCTCCTCACCACTCATGTCCCACTGTTTCACTGGGTTTATGATAGGAAGAACACATGCACCCCCTGTGTGTTTTATACAGGACACACATGCAGACAGCTAAACAAACAACCAGGGGCTTAATTACCTCATAAGGGAGGCCAGGGGTGAGGGCTGATGATGAGTCACAGTGGCATAATGTAAAATAATGTGCAATGCAAAAGGGGGAGAAAGCAATGCTATGCTGCAAATGGAACTGATTGAAGATTTTTATTAAGGCAGTGATTCAGTAGGAAAAATTATTCAGCACCAACGATTTGCAACTGTAAAAAAGTGCCAGGGTATAACAGGCTATCTACTGACGCCACTGCTTTTTGCAAACATGACACTGTTGACTTGGAACAATACAAACATGGGATTGGGACTTTTGGACCGGTAATCTCTCCTTGTGTGTAATTACAAAAAGAAAGAAAAAAGATTGCACAACAAAATGATTAAATGCAGGGCAGGGGATCCTGGAAAAGTGGTTCGAGCAAGCTAAATTGTAAAAAATACGACCGCCTGAAACCAGAGAGACAAACAGCAGTTCAGTTTGATGGACATATCATTCAGTCCATAAGAACGGGCCGTTCAAGACGATTGGATGTTTTTTTTTTCCAGTCCTGTCTGTTCCACAGGTGACTAAATTTTTTAATTTCTATGTCAGAGCATTTAATTATTTGGCCGCAATCTGGGTGTGAAGGAGATTTAAGAAATATAGTAAAATAAAATGCTTGTGTCTGGATCTGCTTGCCATACCGAACTTTTATTCGGGCGATGGAACAACTTTGTCATTGTAAGTTGAAAATAGCTTCACTTCCTCACAACACAGTAACTGTATGTTTAGACCAAAGGCGACAAAAGCGGCAAGGACGCTGGAAGTTAATACATTTTCAATGAGAGCAGGCGTCCTGGGCGAAAAGAGCGTCTGCCGCCCTCTGCCGCGCATCCAGAGCGACAAAAGCGGCTAAAGCTTCCAAAGCGGCACCAGATAAGAAGCTGAACTTCGGTTAACTTTATGCTAATTAGCTATGACGGGGTTCAGCGGCAACAGGCGGCAGCAAATCAGAGTAGAGGTGTCCTTCAATCGAGCGGGTCCCAAAGAACAACGCATGTAACTTTGGTTCCGACAACAACACACTTGTTCTGTCGATGCCGAGAGGCTGATTACCTGTGTTCAGGTCCATCTCTGGTAATGTACTTCTGTTTTTGGCTACCGGGACTTAAAAAGAAAAGAAAAAACCTCCTGGACTTTCAACCTGAAGTCCCGCTGGAACCGTCTCTGTCCGGCTGCAGCTCCAGCACCCGCTGACGAAACCTCCTGCACTCAAACTCGGAGAGAGGAACCCGGTGACGCCTTCTGCCTCAGGTGTACAGCAGCAGCACACATCACAGCAATGTCATCCACATTCATGATGAGTCCAGTTGATTTTAAGGGTTAAACGCACGTATTTATAGTCATGGCAGACCATGTTAATGATAAAATAATAATTATTAACGGGAAATAATGTAATTTACTGACCGCCTCACCCCTTTCCCCGTTCTTCCAAAACGTTCTCCACCTCCTGCTCCTGGGTATTTTTCTTTAGAACACACACACACACATACACACACAGCACGCACGTACGCTCTCCTCACTTTGTCTCGGCTGCAGCATATGCAGTGTTCTCCAATTGTCTTTTGTTTCGTGTCATACAGGACTTTGTTCCTGCGCAGTGTTTTATGCATTTCTTTGAGAAACATATAAACTAAAAATATCTGAAATCATTATCAACATGTGTGAAAACACACCGGCTCTGCATAATGATGAGAAAGTGACCAGGATGCACACGCACGCTCTCCTCATATTGTGGACAGCTTGTGAATTTGTGTTGAGTTTGTGTGCAGCGAGTTTACATGTCAGTGTTGGGCAACGTGGAGAAAATAATGTGAAGTTGTTCCACATTAAATGAAGCCGCTTCACCAAACTAGCAGGCGAACTGTGGGTTAATTCTACCGGGCTGAACGGGCTGGATGATGCGCAGAGATTCTTCTTTTTTTTATTCTCTAAACAAAGATCAAGAAAAGGCGCGCAGTGGTGACTTCTTTTTTTCTCTATAAAAAAATGAAGATTATTTTTTATTTTATTTTTTGTTTACAAAGATATTTTAGTGTATTTCAAAGTTATAAAAATTTGATGATGCTGTGGTGGATAAATCATAATGCCACTTCTTTGTTTTCTGCAGAAAACAACTCAATCCGCTTGTGTCTAAATAGAAAAACATTTTAATTTATGTTGATGCTCTGTGATTTTTTCCCCCTGTATTTAATGACCACCCAAAACGTTCTGCAGCTCTGCTCTGCTTTAACTGAGTGGGACGTGAACAACAGCAATGGCGCTGTCCAGAAGTTGCTGTGCGGCTCCTTTAAATGACCAGTGCAATTAAACTTTGACATCAGTCACGTGATGAGCGACCAAAGCGGCAAAAATATCTTGCCGCTTTGGAAGATGTCCTGTTTGTCTTTACCGCTTTTGTCGCCTTTGGTCTGAACGTACAGTAAGTCTGACATCTACCAGCTTGTCAACGCTGGGCTCTGTGTGTGGTTTTGACAACTTTCATATATATATATATATATATATATATATATATATATATATATATGGGTATGACCCAAAAAATTAGAATACCCGGGAAAAGTTCATGTATTTCTGTAATTCAACTTAAAAAGTGCAATTTATTTACATATTGTTTAGACAAATAATATGTGAATCGATATATTTCAAGCTTTTATTTGTTTGGATGTTGCTGATTAGGACTTGCAGCTTTAGAAAACCTCAAATTCAAAAACTCAAAATATTAGAATACTGTGAAAATCTCCAGTCTTGTAGGCTCAAAGTGTCACATTCTAATCGGGTAAGTAATCCAAAACACCTCCATAAGTGCCCCAAGCCTTTAAAAAAGTCCCTGTCTTGGTTAAGAAGAATTCACAATCATAGGGGAGACTGCTGATATGACAATTGTGCAGAAAACCATCATTGACTCCCTGCACAAGGTAGGAAAGACACAAAAAGTCATAGCAAAAGAAGCTGGATGTTCTCTGAGTGCTGTCTCAAAGCACATTAATGGACAGTTAAGTGGAAGAAAGAAGTGTGGAAGAAAACTGTGTACAAGCCGTAGGGCTGACCACAGCCTGGAGAAGATGGTCAGGGAAAGGGCCATTCAAAAGTGTGGAGGACTTCATAAGGAATGGACCTGTGAGCTTCATTAAGTCCAACATAAACGCAGCCATCTACCAGGACATTTTGGAGCACTTCATGCTTGCTTCAGCAGATCAGCTGTATGAGGATGCAGACTTCATCTTCCAGCAAGACTTGGCACCTGCCCACATTGCCAAAAGTACAAAATCTCGGTTTAACAACCATGGGATCACCATGCTTGATTGGCCTGCAAACTCACCTGACCTGAACCCCATCGAAAACATGTGGGGCATTGTCAAGAGAAAGCTGAACGGGAAGAGACCAAACAATAGAACTCATGGCTGTGATGGAAGCATGTTTTTTCTTCCATAACACCTGAGATATGCCAGAAGCTGGTGGCATCCATGCCACGCTGGATTAAGGCAGCGTGTAAGTATATATATATATATATATATATATATATAGTTTTTTTTAATGTGTATATATATATATATATATATATATATATATATATATATATATATATATATATATATATATATATATATACACATACATATATTAGGTCTAGAGCTGTAACAATACTGTTCGGTTTCTCCTTGGTACAGTAATGGAAAAATATACACAAATATTAACTGTCTTGTGTTTTATCAACAAGTTCACTAAAATTTAATATCACAGCCAGGTACATATTACATACCTGCCCCAGTGTTTTCCATACCATTATATAGGCAGGGCAGCCATCCTACCAGACCCAGCGCTCCACCTACAAAGTCAGGTTAATTTATTGTGATCTGGTTTTATACCCAGCACCAGGTCACAAAGTGGTTTAAGGTCTCATTTCCTCTAGAACAGGTTTATATTGAGCTCTTTGATTAAAAACTAAACTGTCGGATGTAAGTTATCAGATTTACATGACAGCATGTCATGTGACACATGACGCCTCAGACAGAGCGTGTATGAAAACACGTCAAACCCCTGAAACTCAGACACAAATATCAAGTTTTAAAACTCTACCGAGAAGGTGAAGATGAAAACACTCACGCTCCTCTTCACCTGCTGGAGGGCTGAGAACAAGCACCACACGGGAACTCGCACAGCTGATACTGCCTGTTAAGCTCATCATGAGATCTGAACTTTAAGAATATTTCGCACAACTGCATGGAATAAAACGGTTTTTATCAGGGCTTATACAATCCTTTATGTTTTTCTGTCCTCTGTGTTTTTTCTGTCTTCTTTTTTTTTATCAGTTTGGGAATGCAAAATGACTTGACAGAGAAGCTGGATTGTGATTATTGAGTTATTAACACAGGAATGCTGTAACTGGAAGGTTACCAGTTACAGAGTTCATGAATACATCATTTAGCGGAGCTGATTTGAAGTTTCTTTTGGCTATCAACAGCTGTTATTACCCTGACATTCATTCTAATATATATATATATATATATATATATATATATATATATATATATATATATATATATATATATATATATATATATATGTGTATATATCGCCCCCCTCCCCCAACCCACTGCACCCTCCCAATGTTGTGAAGCTGATAGGAATGCGACCGCACTGCAGTGTCGGAACACTGATTTTGTTTTGTTGACTTTTATTCAGCTCCCTCTTCGGCTAAAACTAAATTGCCAAGTACTAGGCGTGCTCACCAAAGGAGGTGAAGTTTCAAGGTCCATCATTCAGTTATGTCCGGTGGCACGCAAAGACTTCATGAAACAATAAATAGCTAAATAAACAAATCCTGTGCTCAACTATTCGGTACAGGGTCGTGCCAAACAGAGAGTAGTTTACCAATTGGTTCGGCACAAATATACATACTGTTACAGCCCTAATATACATACACTGTGTATACATCTCTCTCTCTATGTGTGTGTGTGTGTATATATATATATATATATATATATATATATATATATATATATATATAAAATAAATATACATACACATATATATATATATATACATACAATTATATATATAATTTAAGGAAAATGTAAAATGTTCACCCCTTTCTTATATAATAGCATGAATGTCATGACATTTAACTGGAATTATGATGTGGTAATTGTTGCTCCATCTCAAACAATTTATTGGAAGACAAGCTCACAACAACGGTGGGTATACCACAACATAAAAATAAATGTCTCAATCACTTGGAATGTGTTCGGTGTTGTCTTGGTCTGATGATGTTCAAACGTGAGCAGGATGATGGAGAGGACTGTTTAGAAACAACATACCATAAAACCAGAACATTTAGAGTCATGGTTTAGACACTACTTTTATATTTTTTTGTATTTATATTTTTTGAGAACAGCATGATGTGCAATGAATATTTAACCATTTAACAATGTACATGTACATTGAAAAGTTTAGAGAAAGTCAAATTCAGTTCACCTGGAAAGGTTGTAGTGGATTTTAGGTTCATTCTGACATCAAACAAAAAGCCAAATATCCATAAATTTTTGTGAGTTGTGTATATATATACACATATATATATATATATATATATATACAATATATATATATATATATATATATATATATATATATATATATATATATATATATATATATATATATATATATATATATATATATATATATAAATAAATAAATAAATATATATATGTGTGTGTGTGTGTGTATATAAATATAAATAAATTTTCCTTTTAAGACACAAAATTATTTTAAAACAATAGATAATAATAGTAAAGGTAATAATATTGATAAAAACCTTGTACCATACACAGGAAACAAACCAGCTGACCAGTTTCAAGAAAAAAACATAAAAAAATATGTATGGAAATTTCAGATAACATGATGAATTCCCATTTTTGCTCACTGCAATTTCACAGCATACCTGTTGTAGTTTTTAGAAGATAAAATGCACACAATCTACTTCAAACTAACATGATTTAAGAGCAAGAATCCCAATATGGCAGTGTTTGAATATCAGTTTGTAAGGTCTAACCCGGTAAATGATAGCCTAAACAAAAACAAAACAATAAAACATGCAAACAGTGCCAAATGCGTAAAGTGAGGGAAGTTTGGGGCAGTGGAGCAACAGAGACAGAAATCCCAAGGTCAGTGTTTCAGGGCAAGCAGCCGATGAGGGAAGAGAGATGGTGTGGACAGATGTCAAAAGTGATATGCGTCAGGCCTGACAAGCTCCAGCTTGGCTATCACTTACTACTCTGAGCCTGAAGTCAGGCTGGTGCCAAAACAATGCCAACGCCTCTCTGTGAAGATCAGTGCCTCCGGAGGTTGTGCAAAATGGCTGCCGCCATGCCAATGCATTACTACGAGTCACTAGCTATGCAGCCTTTTTTTCTTTTTTTTCCCTCCACAGAGGAAGTGCCATCTGTGAGTGACAGCGGGGCCTCAGCCATTTATTTTGAATGCAGTAAACAAAGCTGCCATTTTTGCATTTTGAGGGTCTAAGCTGCTTGCATATTAGCACTAGCAAGGCTGTTTGTTGTCATGAGAGATATTAAACATGGTATGATGTATATCCTTTCTCCGTCTCCATTTATCTAGTTGAGTCCATGCTCTCTTACAAGCAGCAGAGCAAAATAAATCCTCATTTTCACATTTGAAAGCAGGCTGGACAAAAATTCAATACACATGAGAGTGCTTGGTCTTGCTTTAAGCACAACAGCTGACGAGAATGGGGGTTGTGGGGGGCATTGGGAAATAAATCAATATCAGGCCATTTACTGTCATATTCTATGGTCATCGATGATCTGTCAAACCATTTATTTCAAAGTCTGGACTGCACACCAAAATAATTTTCCAAGGAACTTTCTCTACATCCACAACAAATGATTAATAACTCACAAATCAATAAAGTGTGCTTTATTGAGCCCACACGCTTGATTTGAGTTTGGCACCTGGCCCAATTGTTTTTCATTTGCCAAACACCCCCTCTCCTTGGCCTGCTTCATGTTGTGCTAAATAACAGTAAAAAGGCACGGATCCTAAAAGAAGTATGTATGTTTGTATGCGAGATGTGAACCAGAGTGTTTTTTGAGGACTGCGAAGCTTTCATGCACCCTGCCAGCTCCATTGAGTCATATTTTTCCAAAGCAAAAAGCAAGCCCTGTTTTAGCAGACTGATTTGACTGTTGAATATATCAAGACTCAGCAGCATGAATCAAAAACATCCGCCACCCTTGATCAGTATTTTGCAAAAGGCCTTGGGTTTCTCAATGAAATCAAAGTTGGCAGTGCCACGTTGATCCGGGTCAAACCCTGCTGTTATACTCAATGGGGCTGAATAAAATCATGGCAGACAGACTGAGAGCTCGCCGGGGGTAAGGTCAAATGCTTTGACCCATACCGGGAGGCCAGGCCCTGTCTCTGTGAAAAACCACCATCAAAAAATAAATTGTCTGCATCAGCAGGATGCTTACAGAATCACTGGAGAAGAGGTTCCGCTAACACGCTGTGACGGACAGGCATACAAGCATTTTGTGCAGTATTGACAGTGAAGTATAACCAGCTCTTTGAGAAGGTTTTCTTTAAGTGAGCTGTTCCCAATACTAAATCCGTTAGCCTTAGTTACAGGGCATTTTAGCAGTGCAACTTTGAGAAAAGAAGAAAAAAAAAGAGAGATGTGAAAGAACAAAATAAGATAGGCAGCAGCCTCATTTCATTGAGGATAAAGACCTTAGGCCTTGCAGTTACAGAAAAAACCAAAGCACTAAAGCTCTTTCATTTCCTGCCTTCCTCTCACCTAGGTGAAACTGGGGCATTCCTGTCTGCTTGAGCTGAACAACTGACTAGCAATCCTCACTGACCCACTCAACTCCACTGTCTAACGGGCTCTCTTGGGTCGCGGCCTCAGTGTCACATGCCAGTGGACAAGAAAAGGATATCGATTACCAATAAACTCATTAAGAACTAAGAAACGGAGTCTCCGCACTGACACAACAATTTGTTTCTGTCAAAACAAGAACTTAGCATTCAGATTGCTTTCGCTGATTCACTTCACTCTTTTGCCCTTTTGAACTCATTGTTTTACAAATGAGCATTACCTTCATGCCAAGTCAACTACTCTCACACCCCAAGTCAAAAGTTTGAACATATTTTCCCATTAGGTTCTATGGGAAAGTGTGTCCAAACTTTTGGCTGGTACTGTTTATCAGCTGTGCCTAGATATATTTGAACATGTTGGGCAATTTAGAGGATGTACATAATGTGGTAGTTTCCTGCTTTGGGACAGTGGCCATTATTTCACAAAACAAGCAAATGATAACAATGTCATATCTGCTGCTCTTGTGTTGTGCATCTGTTATCCCTGATGTTGACTGGCAGCCAACCAGCAGATATGCCATCCAATCTGCATTTCAGGTTTAATTTAATGTGAAGCTCCAAAGGTTGCGAAATATTGCACAGAATAATGAACTTGATTTAATTTTTTTCCCATTAATCTTATTATTTCTCTTCGGATCCCTCCTTACCCAAGTTTTCTTAAATAATCCTCATCTTTGCAGCACCTCATTTCTCATTCAGGACAGTTTGCATCTTCAACACAAACTGTGTTTGTGCTCCGAAACAGCCATCTTGCCTACCTTCATGCTCCTGATTGAAGAATTCAACCAGCTATGCTATCAGTCAGAAGTTTGCCCCTTTGCACCCCCTATGACGCCTGTGCTCTTAAGGCACTGGAAAGGATGTGCCTGAAGATCGAGATACCCACTGAGGACGTGGACAACTGCCGTTATCGCAGCTGAGCTATTAATAAAATCGCCTACGAGCTTGTGCACAGACATTGCTGATTTGTGTTATCATGCTTTGGGACAACTTAAAATGAAACGAGGCTGGAAATATGGTGCAACTGTGACAGGGGGCAAAAACGGAAAGAAATGTGATGTGCCATGGTGTCGCCATGGTTAATCGAAAATAATGGCCAGCAATTTATAGTCGCCATTCTGACCAGCAATGAATGTACTGATCCAAGAGATCGAATTTTAATGTGAACATTCCATCACTTTATACAGGCTACTGATGTTTAGGGCCCTTGCCTACCGGCACATGAATGTAAGGACGGAGGTTATCACAGAGCAAAAATAAAATGGGAAACACTCTAAAAACAGCTCTCTCTCTTACTCTGCTGTGTTTGTGTTAAAACTTGTGTGTGTGTGTGTGTGTGTGTGTGTGTCCGTGTCTGTGTGTGTGTCTGTCTGCTGGCTCACATTATAGAACATTGTACAACATTAAGGTGATTTGACAGTCATCCGATTTCCAGCTGCAGCCATTGTAACAGATAAACGGACAAAGGGGAGGGAGGAGGTAAGCTCATGGGGGATGCAAATGAAGACCACCTGCTCTGTGAGACCACGGGGAATACTGAGGCCCATCAGTATTTATCCTAATCGGACAGGACTCCATCTAATCTCTCTTCCTTGCTAGTCCTTTTACCAGCGGCATGGCCCTTTGTTGTTAGTTACAGAACTGTGGTAGTCAAGGAATGAGTTACTTGGGCTTTGGTGTATTGATTAGAAGAACAGATCAAACTAGTTTTAATATTTTTAAACAAACAGTTTTTGTTTGTAATACATGGACAATATGCTATGTGATAAGTGAGAAAAATTTCCTGAATTAAACCTGAATTAATTGTAAGTATTCCATGATAACACTATTCTGGCTTGGTGATCCTAGCAATAATTATTTTGAACATCCCCACTACCTTAATAAAGGTAAAGGAAATTGCTCACATTTTGCTCGCAAATTACAGTTCAGCTCATTTGTTCACAGGGACTTGCGAATGGAGAGTCATGTCTAAATGATCAACTCAATGTCCTCAGTTAGCTGCAAATGCACATGGATTGTCCTGAAGAGGAATGAATAAAAAAGTCCCTGGGAAGCAGAGCAGGTGGGCAATATTTTGTGATTTATAATTTTCATGCAGGACCCATGTGTTTGCTTTTTATATCAAAATGTACCTTGAGGGGGTTTCTTTTTTGTTTTTGCATTTATTTAAGGAAAAATGTAGATTGCAATAATTTTTTTCTTAATTAACTGTGGGAACTGGTGTCATGACAGACTGTGATCTGATTGGTTTTGTGTCATTTAAAATTGAGCATGGTTGTTTAGCTTGACTAAACAGGAAAGTGACTCATGATGAATGCCATTCAAAAGAGCTTCTAAACAGCAGGTCTGCGATGAAATACAAAAATTACAGTTCAGCTGTGAGTCATGCTCCTCGGTGTTAGGGCTTTTTTTTTATTAAACTCACTCATTAAGCTCAGACTATTGTCAGTTCCCCTCGGCTCTAAGCACAAATGGCAAATAACTGCCTATAGGGCATAAGAGGCAGAAATCAGCTGCATACAATTTTCCTTTTACACCATTTTCTGCATTTCACTCCTGACGTCAGGGCACTTAATGAAGACAGTGTATAGCTCACTGCTGCCGAGTTCTGCACAGCCAGTCTAAAGATTTTATTTCACCGCTTCCACAGCTTGCCTTATTTCACCATGGCTTAATGAGAGTCGTTTGGAATAATAGGCTTCCATTGAACAGAGGCATCTGCATCCACACAGCTCTAAATGAGTGAGCTAATTTACAAAGATAATCACCTCTCCTGCCGTGTTTTTATTCAGAGATGCTGTAGATTTTTACCTTTGGATTTAATTAAGTCAGAAATTACCCCCAATCCTCCAGTAAATGCTGAATATGTCACTAAAATGTGTCTATAAATTGAAAAAAAGAGAAAATGTTATCATCATAAACATGGCAATTAATTCAAGGACTTCTGTCACCATCCAGAAAAACGGATGGGAACATTCGGAAATATATGACTTTTGTTAAATTAACCCGTCAGAACATTGTCCAGAGAATGAATACAACTTAAACAACCAAGCAATTTATTTTACTTCAGTTTTTCAGTAAACTTGTAATTAAAATAAATAAAAGCCAAAAATCCAAAAGTCAGATTTGGTTTGTATGAGAATTTTCTTTAATCTTGTTGGATTGTTAGGTGTAAAACCATCAAATCCATTATTTTAGCACATATAGCGATGACATACTGTTAGGAAATCCTTCTCTGACTCCTAACATGCCTCGTTCTGCTCTAAGAAGAGATTATGAGTAGCTGACTGAAGCACTTTGTGCTGCTGTAGAGACATAAAAGGGACTACAAACACTTTTTACATGTTTCCAAGAGCAAACAAGTGAGATTTCTTAGGATGCTTGGGTAATGATGTCCACAGAGACATTCAGACACAGCTAAAGAATGAAGTGAGCTCTCTTTTATACTGTCTTTTCTGTCACCCACTGCCTTCCTCTCCTCTCTTGTTTAGTCCCACTGTGCATGTGAGCGTTGTCACTGATGACACAGAAGCTGTGGCTTCATGCAGTCACTGCAGATGGCAGATATATAAAAAAAAAACATGGGACAGGAAGGGAGGAATCGCTTGCAAACAGCGTAGGCCATTTTGACAGAGTGAAACCCAGTCTTGTCAGAACAAATGGGAAAGGTCACAAACTGTGACAATAATGTCCAATTCAATGAACTACACTCTCCTTTATTTAACTTCCCACTTTGGCGTTGACTTGTCTTTACAGTAAAAAAAAAAAAAGTCATGCTCTTTTATTTCTGTAAAGGTTGCTCGGGAGGCAGCCATAAGCAAGAGCGGCTGGGCTGTTTATCACATTCCCTGTGTTTTTAAGCAGTTGGGCCAGAGAGAAGCTGTTAGTAAATTGGCAAACATTTACAGTACATTTCCCCTCACAGCTCTGTTGGTGTGGCGGTTGCTCAAATTCATAAAATATGAAAGAAGCAGCAGCAGAGGTTAATTCCCTGGTGCTGTGTTATGCAGGCTGGCAATCCAAGCTGAGGAACAAGACAACAATATGGCTAGCAGCTAGCGCAGGACATCCTCCTCACAGCTTTGTGTTTAGCTTATCACAATAGACGGTCGGGATGGTTTCCAAATAACGGCAGAGGGTGGGAAGACAGGAGAGAGCAGAAGGAAGGGGAAGAAGGGATTACATTGTAATGTGTTTTCATGGCTACCAAATGAACCTTTCTATAGACTGTGACACAAAGAGACCAGTACTGTAGAACACACACACACATTCCTGGACTGTCACAAGAATGAAAAGCAGCTTCAGCAGAAGGAAAATCCATTTTCAATATTAAAAGCTTGAGGGGTGACAGCCAGCGTCAGCGGCTAAATTGCCATCCAGCTGCACATTTTTCCGTGAGTATTAACTGTCTTGTTGAGTTAAGACAGTTTTAAAATAAAACATGTTGTAATTGACACCTTTTCTTCCAAGTCCAGACCCGTGGCAAGACATCAAATACCAATGATACTTAAACTTAATAAGGCGTTTTACCGTCCAAACCTCAAGTTTCAGCTAGATGCCATGATAAAGAGTCCAAAACATTTTTATTATTATATCCTTGTTTTTAGATTTTACACTCTGTTTGCTTCTAATTTCTGCAAGTCATCTACATAAACGTATATCAGCGCAACTCTTTCTTTCCTGACTATTTCTGTTTAGTTGGAAAAATTGAACCTGTATTGTAAACAGCATGCCCAAGATTTTGCCAGTGCTTTCTACTTGGGGATTTGACTGTTTTGCATGATCTAATCTGTCAAGTATGTAATGTTGGACCATGAATGATTGGAGGGGGAGGAAAGGTCCATACTAAAACATTCCAATTCCCCCTGTACATTCTTTTTTTTTTCTTTATCTCACAGGCAAATGGTGGTGGTGTCCAGTTACAGCGACACTAAAACTCTCCTGGAATGTTTCTTTAGGGTAGATCGACATGAGAGAACACATGCTAGGACAAGGTAGGTGTAGGTAGAGGATTAAGTGTGGCAGCTAGGGTTACAGTGCCCGACACCTGACATGGACTTCTCTGAATAGCTTGAGAAATTCTGTGGAAAATCTTTGTATTAGAGATCACAAAAACTCTAGTTTAATATGCTGTGTGGGTTTTGGGGATTTCATGGATGGATGATGCTGCTATCCAAGGTTTGTGCCAGTAAAACCAGTCTCCATCATGTTGTTAGTTGGGTTGTTTTTTGTTTGTTTGTCTTTTTTTTCTTCTTTTTTTGCCAGTGTGATCTTTGGTGTTCTAAATATTCAAGTATGTCACTAACATTTTCTCACCAAGTCTCATGAGTTGATGACTGGGGTGTACGTTGGTAGAAACTGGATATCACAACTAGGTTTTCACGTACATAGAATAGCCAGGGGGCGGCCTTCTCATTTCTCCACCATTTTCTGGGCTACTGCTGTCAAACTTCAGCAGAAACCCAGACAGACAAAACAAACACCAGCTTCAGAGTGGTCCTTATATGGTTCTGTAGCCATATTCGTTTGGGGGTTAGTGAAAGATATTAACTTGGTGACGGTTAATGCCGCTAGATGTCACTGCATCCTACACCCTGGACCTTTAAACACTGTACAGTATGTCCTGTGTATATCATGGGAGCAATTTCACACCATGGCCAATCTGAAAATGAAATTATTATGACGTAGACCTTTATATATGGAGTCATGAATAACCTAGTGACTTCACAGGGTTTGGTATGTGTAGCTTATTTATGCTGTCCATCACTCTGTGCTATTTCTAGTATCTTGAGCCAATCTGCATGAAGTTCATTTCAGAGTAACCCAAGTCTGCTCAACAACTCTGGCTAAAACTGCCTCTCTATGTTTAACTGTTGGCATCTTATCTCTCAGCAGATTTCAGTATGTCCAAGGCCAAATATAGTCAATTGCTCGAGGGGTATGTGGGACATTAAAAGTTTTGGGGTACTGAGTCCTTATTTCCTGATTCTGAGAGTGTTTCAAGCCCTGGAATCTCTATTCTGTGGATGTACATTATAATTAAAATCAACTTTGCAGAAACATGTGTCCCTAAATAATTTAAAACTATAAATACATTGTAGGGGAATGAGGGGTCATCTATGCCATAGTTTTTTAGCCCACCTAAATATAAACAAGCCCTATCTGCACAGTGTTATCCATAACGGAGTGATGCAACTCTCAGAAACTCCTCTGAAATTGTTCCTAAAATATACATGAAAAGGGAGCGGAAAGCTATACCCGTTCTTCTATGTCGGCTGTTTGAAGACCTGAGCACAACCTTCATCTGTCATCCCTAAAAAAAAATCACAACAAGGAAAGAAATAGAAAAAAAAAACAAAAAGGTTCGAAACAACAAAAAAAAGACACTAATGTACTGAACGAAGTTGTCAGCATTACTAGCACCACTGAAGTGCATCCATATTAGCAACATTTCAATTCTAGAGTGATGAAAAAAAATGACAAAAATCTCAAAATGTTTCCTTTTCAGGTTTTGGCAGGTTGGAAATAGGCAGTACGAGGAAATGCTGCTGCTCACATTAATGTCTAACACTCACTCATTTATTTCCCACACAGCTTTGTGTTTCCCCTGGGCTACCATTTGCTTTGCAAAATGCATGCATGAAATTCTTGAGACCAGCCGCCCCATGAGATTCTAAATAATAGATTACCAACACAGCATCTAGGCTGTGCTATAACTTCATCCCCAACTGTCTGGCCTCATTAGTGTGGGAAGTGTAAAAGATAGCCGACTGCTAGCCCAGGTGATGGCACTCCGCTCTGGCCTTTGGCAGTAGCAGCCAACCCCTAAAGAGAATATACGGCATTGCACTCTGTGCAGTTCATCTTGTAATCCACATTTAAGCTGCTAAGCTTTCTTTGAAGGCAAATGAATGGTGACCAATGGCAGGAAAGATGGAGAAAAAGCGAGAAGAGGGGGAGAATTTCAGCAAAAGGCACAAAGAGGAATGAAAAGAGATAGAATGGGGTAGTTTCATCTGTGAGGAATGAAAGGTGGTTGGTTTGGGCTGTATGGGCACAACCAAAGGTGACCTAAGCCATTTTCATCCACTGATTGTCCCCCTTCTCCCCCTCCTACTGCCCCTCCTTCCATCTTTTTTTCATTCTCTCCTCTGTAGCTCTGTCTTCCTCGCCCTCTCTCCCCATGTCTGCTTCCAAATGGCAGTCATTATACCGGACATGAAAAGTCATTTTAGTTCCGCCTGGCTTCTTCAAAGCAGCTAGCTATAATTGCAGATTGAGTAGAGAGAGAATGCCAGGGTTACGCAGAATTTAAACATTGACTTCTAACCTTGTAGAGATGCAGGAATTTCATTTCAGATTTAAACAGAAGGGACAAATGAGGAATAATAAAGAGCAAATATTTACATCAGGCTACGACAGGCTGTCCACAAACATTGTCTTTTATTCAGCTGTCTCTCATTTTGGCTGTAAAATATATAAAAACCTGCTTGTTTATATGTGGATGTCAGAGAGTGGACTGAGAGGCACTGGGCCCTATTACAACACTTCAAAAACTTTGGCACTTCTTGGGGAAACACTTCCAAATTATGAAAAATCCATCTCCTATTAAATGCATTCCTCATTCGTGAAATTGCTATGTGGCAATGTCACTGCACTTTTTAATGGAATTCTTTCCCCTTTGCCAATTCCAATATGAGTCTGGAAAATGCAAATGGACAACAAATATTAATCTTAAGCTTCGTTTAAGATAATAGTCTTTTTATTTCAGGTTTAGTCTATGCAAATGATTTTCCTCATGAGCCTATGCAGCAACAAAATATTGTACGTAATCTGTTTTAAAGCGTAACTCGATTATCGTCTTTCACAGACTTGACGTACGTGTGGAAGAGAGTGTTTCAGCTTACAAGTGCCACAAAATCAACCCCTAAACAGTTTACAGTCCCTAAGGGTCACATATATGTAGCTCTTTCCAGTTTATGAGGTAGCCACCAGTCTGGACTAAGCACCTCTCCCTTGCACTTATCTCTTGCACCCTTATATTTTGCACAGCAGGTAGTGTAATTGTTCCTGGAAGAAGCCTATAAGCTAAAGCCTCCATTTTTGGCTTTGTGTTGCACAAGCTTTTATCACAACACCCCTCTTTCCCTGTCTGCAGACTGTAACCACAGACTGCCTCTGAACTAAAGGTTCTTTTTTTTTCATTTCTTTCATTTTTTAGCCAAATCATTCCCTTTTCATGGAATGACATGAGAAAGCAGGGAGGGGAGTGGACAGCGAACATAACCTGGTATATGTCTTCTCGCCCAGACTCCCCTTACTGTCCACTCCAGCAGCTCCCAATGCATGAAACACAGCCTTCATTTACTCTCCGGTGAGCAGAAAAACAAACTCTGAAACTGTCATACCTTAATTGAAATTCCATCACTTGTGTGGCTGCTATTGTGGAATAATTTGATAAAGCTGTGTGACATGAATGCACAGAGCCGCCCACCACTTCCACCCCCACACCCACACCTTTATTTCCTCATTCTGCCAGTTATTCAAATGAACCTCAAAGGATTCTGCTCTCAGTCTTTCTGAAAATTAAGATACAAGAAAAAATAAGACAATAGCAAGGGCATAAAACAAAAATTTTGGGACGCAATACATACTGAAATCTTCAATAATATCCCATCATCTTTGCAACATTTTGAACTGGAATTATTATCCTCATTTGCCGCCTTGAGTTTTATGGTATGTAGTCCCAACTGTCCCGAGGTGTTCATAGTGACAGACTGTTAGCGACGACATGAAGGATGATCCAAAATGGAGGTCAAGGGCAGAATTACAATCCACTGCCAGTGCCACTGACCCTGATCCAAATCCATACCAGCATACTCAGTCCCCGCTTATGTCTTCACAACTGGCTACAGGCGTTTGGCATCTATCATATCTTCTGAAACCCAATCCACAAGCAGCTGGGGCAGAAAAGCAGTCCTCCCCGTTTCTGTCACACCAGTACTCCCCCTATATGCGAGATCTGGAGGCACAGCCTCGAGGCGACGCGCGCTCAGCCAGGCTAAAAGTCAAGCCTAGCTTTTGTGTTCAAGTGGGAGATACGTGTGGTGTGATTAAAATCACAAACTGGAGTGTTTTTTTTTTTCCTTTTGCTTTTTTCATGACTCATCATTTTGATAAGACTCATCAGTTTTTATAACTCACTTGTGACCAAGAGATAAAAAGAGAAGGGAGAAAAAAGTGGAAAACAAGAGTTAACAGAAAAGAACAAGCTCAGCTCTAGCCTTGTGTTCCCTCCACTGCCAATAATATTTACGCCTCAGCTTTCTGCCCTGACAGGGTGATGGACAGCAGAGGTGATTTTGCCTGGGCGTGAAAATAGGCTTCTTATTATTCCAACCAAGTGGCAACTTGAATATCAATAAAAAACTGCCAGCGTTCCCTTATGTGTAAAACCAATGCCCCGTAGCGGTGGTTTTTATCAAGCAACCCACCCTTGACGATAGTTATGCAGTACTAGAGGTTACAGGAGGAAATGCTTGCCAAGTAAATAAGTGAGTGAAGCGATTGAATAGAGGGGAAAAACACAGCGGGACCAGGGCCAAAGTGAACCAAGGGTAAAGTCATGATCACTTCATTATACTGTGATGCAGTTCACTGTTGTGCGAAATCAAACTGCTTTCTCATTTGTCACATTGCATCAAGCTGGCCTCTGTGAAGTGAGTTTTGTAGTCGGCTGAAAGGCCCCTGCACGCATGTCAGCCGATTTACAGGAGGAAACTGAACTGAACAGTACACACATGCTCATGCACCTTGTTACCCCTGAATATGACATCTTCCAGTCAAACTTTTTTTTGCTGCATCCGCCAACCACCCACCCTAGCCGACAAGCAGCCAGCCTGCCAGTCAGTGGGTAGCTGTTAAGGGCCATTGTTGGTACAAAATAAGCTAGAATACACCCACTGGATTACAGAGGGCAGGCAGTGAGGGGGGTGATTGCTAACAGACCTATTGGCACTCCATCTCCTCCAGTTCCAACACCACGGCGCCTGATAATTGTGGCCTCTATGTTTACGTATCCATTTTTGTAATGTAAGTGTTGATTTCTCATTCCACACTTGTAATAGAGGCCCTGGCCTTGGAATTCCTGAAGCGGTACTCACAAACACAAGCTCGCAAACACGTGTGTATGCACACAGAATGACAGAAAAAACTTTTTTTCCCTCCCTTCGCTCTCCTTTATTTTTCCCCTACTCTTGAAAATAAACCTGTGACTCAGAGCTACTTGGCTGTACAGAGAGAATAGGGCAGTGAGGTGCAGGCACACTTGTTTGTAAGAGGGCTTGGCTTACTGCCTGAGAGAGACATGGATAAGAAAATATCTGAAGCTTGTACAGTACTTCGAAATGCCTCCGTCACATCAAATAAACTACAAGTCAGGAGATTTTTAACACTAAACTAACACATGTACTCTGGTGTTATAAAACCTCACAGCAGGGTAGATGTGATATTTTTTTATTTTATCATCTAAAAACCTGATATTTTACAGAGATGACTGACTTCTGTCCAACATTTAGTTTTAAAATTTATTTGCTGCCATCTCTAGACACTAACAGAGGTAGGATATGATTCAGAATTTGCTTTGAACACCGAAAAGAGGAGAACGGCAGGATTGGCAGGCACGCAAAATGTCCTAAATCTCTTATAGCTACTTTCTAACACTTCTCATTTCTCAGTTTAAAGACTCAGATGCCATAACCTGTATCTCTCATAGACATGCAGACCCACACAAACACATGTGAGTGACACACAAAAGCGTCATGCTTTAATCCTTCTCTTGAATACAGATTTATTTTTTCACTGTTTACTTCAAAGTCAATGACTAAACTTATATATTTAAAGTTCTGAAGATCTGAAATTAACACATGAAAAAGAATGAAGGTGTGAGCGAAGATGCCTGCCTCAGTGGTGTTTTTCTGATGACTGAAACACTTGTTCCCTTCAGTGACTTTGGATAGCAGCACTTAAACTGAACACACTTTGGTGTGTATCCATTTTGCCCTCTTTTGAGAGCATCTGTAGCAACAGCAAAATTGGAAATCGAACGTGTGGTGGCAGCATTAATTGCGCAGTGTCAAAATTGGGCAAGTGCTAATTGTTTGAGCCGGGAACTGTAAAACATGGAAGACAGCAGAGGCTGCTGGGGTGTGCTCTCCCAGGGTGCTACTGGCTATAAACCTGGAAATGCTTGAACAAACACATGCACACAGATTTGCATGTGTAAATACATGCACACATGTTCCCTCTCCTTTAAAACACATGACAAGCCTACTCCACCTTATTTTTAAATGCCTTCTCACTTGGTTTTAGGTGCAATATTTGTCTATGTGAATATAATGCACACACTTGCACTTTTTTTTCATCTTTAGCAAGCACATGACCACATTTTTAGTTTATGAGCTGTGAAAATCACCAAAGCTATTTTTTTTTCTCTTTAAACAAATAAACTTAGTCTCTTTTACTCATTTTTTGGTTTGTACCTTCTCATATATTTTTCACACAGTCTGGGGAGATTGAGTCCCCTAGTGGCTCAAATGGCACACTGAGCACAGGTGGCATGCGCTTCTACTGGAAATAAAGCTTCACTTTCACCCGATTGACAGTACATTTGCGTGACTGACCAACTCTCCGCTTGTCTGGCTGATATTCCACAGCTTTTAAAAATATGCCAGCTCTTAAAAAAGCACAGTCAACTTTAAGCCCTCGACCAAAATAAAAACGTGGTCTAAAATAAGACACGGTGGACGAGGGATCTCTGGAGAGTTGCAGGAATGCACTTTGAAAATTCTTCACAATCCAGTCTCTGAAAAGGCTTCCACAACTCTAAAAGGATGCCGTTTATGAACTGTAGCTTACATGGAAGCTTAAAGGGGAGCTAAAAAAGAAAAGAAGAACGTGTGAAGTGGACGCATTTGCTATTCCTGATTTCATTTCGCAGAACCAATAGTTGCTGGCTTGTCCAAACAGCAACGTGAAGGCAGTGTGTAGATATTCATTCCCTGAAAATTGAATAAGTTTGACCCTTTCTGCGTCTCAACATTCATTTCAGCTCCACATTATCGACGAAGAATTGGGTTAAAATTTGTTTTTACTCTGTTACGTCTTTGCCACAGCGCTACATCTCAAATGTTGCACGCATTCAGTCATAAACTGTGCGAAAAAACTAGACATTTAGCGGCTGTTTCATTAAGCTCGCCATCACACTACCTGTAATGAAAGCCATCCATCCAAATAAGAGTACCGAAAACATGTTTGGGGCAACTTAATGAGGTTCTATGCACACCTGAAATCACTGCGGCAGCGACTTCAGTTTCCGACTGTCACAACCTCCAAACTCGCAGGCTCGTCAACAGTCTTACCTTATCACCATTTTGCGGTCAGTTTGAAACTCAGTTTCTCCTTTCTTTTTCTGTGTCAAGAGTCGTCGAGAGTTTGTTTTACATCCAGTAGCCTAATGGCAGTCCAGTCCTGGGCAAATCAAGAAACTTGGAGCAAAAGAAGAAAAAGGGGGAAAAAAAGAAAAGAGATAAAGAAAAATCCGTCTTCAGGTCTTCCCTTCCCCACCGTTTGATCGCCTCTTCCCTCCGGTTGTCCGTTACCACCTCGTTGATTGACGATAGTCAGACTGAGGACATTTCGCGCACATGTGGCGTGTATAACACAATCTCTGGCTTGGGTCTGCTGTGTTGTGCTCGTCGGATCTTCACTGTATTGGACGTGGCGAGACTGTGGTTGTGTTTGGAGAGTGCGGTGTGACTGGGACACACAGCCCTCCCTCCCGCTCAGTCGCTCCCACCTTCTCTCACTCTCTCCGCGTGCCTGTCTCTGTCTTTCTCTCTCGTTGCCGAGACCCGAGCACGAACTATAGTGCGTTTCCGTGTGTGGGTATGTTTGATGGGCTGGGGGTGACGTCACTCTGCGAGGTCCCTTTTTGGCAGTTTTCCTGGATAACCCCCCTCCAATAAATGAAAATACTCCTCGCAGGAATGTGCACATACATTGGCTCGATCTATTTCAGCGATGCGGGTGTGTGTAGTGATGGGGACCAAAAACATGACAGCATACCAACTTATTCAGAGGCTCCTTGTAAACTAAGGGGTCTGCAATTTTGTCCCCATGGGTAAAAGGGATTTTTTTTTTTTCTTTAAGATTAAGACTTCATTTTCAGGTCAGGGTTAAGGTTACGGTACGGTTTCGGGCAAAGTTTGGGTTAAACATTCAGTTTTGATGGTTAAGGCAAGGGATACGAGCTAAAGAGTGCATTATGTGAAGAGAGTTCTCATGAACAAGCATGTGTGTGTCCTTGATGCTCATGTGGGTGTGTGTTTACATAGGTCTGACCTCCTAATTATTGTCAGACATAAAACCGTGAGAGTGTGAATACATGTTCTGGCCATGTGTGTCAGTATATTTTTGCTCCTTTAAAGTCCTGTTTGCATTGTTGTTTTAGTCATTTAGATAAAGACTGCATGTTTTCATTATTTGCATAAATGCAAACATGCTTAAGCAGCCTAGTGATTTCAGTAGCAGTGTAAAACTTGGAGAACTTACGTTCTACATGTTCATAATTGCTATTGAAGACATTAATGTATGTTGAAGTAAAACTACCATTCTATAAAACACTAACGTCAGAAATTTTATTCAAGTATAATTACAGGGAGTGCAGAATCATTAGGCAAATGAGTATTTTGACCACATCATCCTTTGCATGCATGTTGTCTTACTTTAAGCTGTATAGGCCGAAAGCCTACGACCAATTAAGCATATCAGGTGATGTGCATCTCTGTAATGAGAAGGGGTGTGGTCTAATGACATCAAAGCCCTATATCAGGTATATTAGGCAAACATAATCATTAGGCAACTTCCTTTCCTTTGGCAAAATGGGTCAGAAGAGGGACTTGACAGGCTCCGAAAAGTAAAAAATAGTGAGATATCTTGCAGAGGGATGCAGCACTCTTAAAACTGCCAAGCTTCTGAAGCGTGATCATCCAACAATCAAGCGTTTCATTCAAAATAGTCAACAGGGTCGCAAGAAACGTGTGGAAAAACCAAGGCGCAAAATAACTGCCCATGAACTGAGAAAAGTCAAGCGTGCAGCTGCCAAGATGCCACTTGCCAGCAGTTTTGCCATATTTCAGAGCTGCAACATCACTGGAGTGCCTGAAAGCACAAGGTGTGCAATACTCAGAGAAATGGCCAAGGTAAGAAAGGCTGAAAAATGACCACCACTGAACTAGACACACAAGCTGAAACATCAAGACTGGGCCAAGTCAGACTGAGGACATTTCGCGCACATGTGGCGTGTATAACACAATCTCTGGCTTGGGTCTGCTGTGTTGTGCTCGTCGGATCTTCACTGTACAAGAAATATCTCAAGACTGATTTTTCTAAGGTTTTATGGACTGATGAAATGAGAGTGAGTCTTGATGGGCCCGTGGCTGGATCGGTAAAGGGAAGAGAGCTCCAGTCCCACTCAGACGCCAGCAAGGTGGAGGTGGGGTACTGGTGTGGGCTGGTATCATCAAAGATGAGCTTGTGGGGCCTTTTCGGGTTGAGGATGGAGTCAAGCTCAACTCCCAGTCCTACAGCCAGTTTCTGTAAGAGACCTTTTTCAAGCAGTGTTACAGGAAGAAGTCAGCATCCTTCAAAACAAATGTGATTTTCATGCAGGACAATGCTCCATCACACGCATCCAAGTACTCCACAGCGTGGCTGGCAAGAAAGGGTCTAAAAGAAGAAAACTAATGACATGGCCTCCTGGTTCACCTGATCTGAACCCCATAGAGAACCTGTGGTCCCTCATCAAATGTGAGATTTACATGGAGGGAAAACAGTACACCTCTCTGAACAGTGTCTGGGAGGCTGCGGTTGCTGCTGCACGCAATGTTGATCGTGAACAGATCAAAACACTGACAGGATCCATGGATGGCAGGCTTTTGAGTGAGTGTCCTTGCAAAGAAAGGTGGCTAAATTGGTCACTGATTTGTTTTTGAATGTCATATATATATATATATATATATATATATATATATATATATATATATATATATATATATATATATATATATATATAGTTTATATATATATATATATATATATATATATTACATATAAAATATGATATTTATTGGCCAAATATCAGAATCAGCCACTATTGGCTTTGAAACTGACCATTGTACATCAGCCATTCCACCAATATGATTGGTAGATATATAACAGGCACTGTTTGGTAACCACGGAACTAATTTTTTTTTAACACATGGGGCATGAGAACGTGATAAGGCCACACCTACTGCATGACATCATGACGTGTCCGTCAACTACCTGATCAGGCTGGGATTATATGCTTTTCTCTTGATTCTATTTTACATTTTTTGGTTGTCAGTTCTATTGAAATCGCAATTTTTTGATTTACACGATTATTGTGATTTTTATTTTGTTTTTTTAAACACGAGACTAAGTTGTCTGCCATTCTCTGCCTTCTGTT
The DNA here is from genome assembly GCA_023101725.1 of Atherinomorus stipes. Taxonomy (NCBI): domain Eukaryota; kingdom Metazoa; phylum Chordata; class Actinopteri; order Atheriniformes; family Atherinidae; genus Atherinomorus; species Atherinomorus stipes. The sequence goes on from JALJCO010000901.1 coordinate 158,209, forward strand.
TAAGTTTTTTCCAGAAACAGATATCATGTCATGTTATTAGACGGTCAAAGAAAAAAATGTCGCCCTCTGGTAGAAAAAAACAATTTTTTTTACATCTAACTTAAAAACAGACTCAAATGAAGCTTTTAAATTTGACCAAAAGGAAGAAATTGTTTTTTTAACAAATATTTTAAAATGGTGAAAAAAATATCCCAGTTGAATTTTTTTAAAATGAGATTTTCCCACCCCTACTAGCTGATCTGCCGCAGACAAGATGTCAGCAGTGTGGATGTTTGTAAGATGTTTGTAAGTGTCAGAAACAAAATAAATGTTATTTGTGAGAAATGCACATATCCTACTTATATCTACACATCCTACAATCCTTTGGGGACCAGAGGGTTGTTCATACAGGAATAATTTTAAACTGTAAACTCTTTGAGATGCATTTTGTAGAAAAAGCGCTTCATGAATAAAGTTTGATTTGATTTGTTCATAAATAATTGTCATTATTAAATTTGACATGTTGTACATGACACAAATTGAAGAAGTTTTCTAATTTTGCAGAGGGAATGAATATTACATCATTTTCAGCTTCAATATCTGTATCAGTTAGGGCTGGGAAAAAATATCGATACACTGAGGTATCGTGATATTTTCATCTGCTGATATCATCGATATTTAAAAACAGGGTATCGATCTGCTGTATGTTACAAACAAAATTTCTGAAGATTTCACCGAAATCCCACAAGATTTTATGAAAACGCACAAGATTTTGTAACGGAACAACAAAATCTCGCGAGATTTTGTTCGTAAAATAGATCGATACCGCATTTTTAACTATCGATATGATATCAGCAGATGAAAATACCGCGATATTTCAGTGTAGCGATATTTTTGCCCAGCCCTAGTATCAGTTATCAGCCAAATGAGTTGTAAATTATCCACATATCAGATGTCAGCCAAAAATCCAATAGTGTGCATCCCTAGTTGGTGGTAGTTGTTTACTTTTGTGTTTTTTGATGAAAACTGTACATGAGGCAAAATAAGTTTTAGCCAGTGAGCATTTGATCAATGCATAGCGTCATCTCTGAAGCCAACGCACTTTTTGCACGCATGAATATCACAAATCACTTTATCCTAAATGTAAGATCAAAACTGAACTGTGGATTTAAACCACAATCTAATTACTTTGAAGCAACAATGCAAACAAAAAATTTTAATTATTAGAGTAAAACGTTTACATCATATTCTAGAGCAGACCCATCATTGCTTTGTAATTGTACCATTGTCACTTGTGTAGTGTTTGAGACTCAACTGCAGGGGCGGACTGGGACAATAATTCAGGCCAGGAATTTGATTCCATCCCAGGCCACCTCCACTAAATTAACGCAAAACACTAAGAGTGAATTAGGCTGGGCGCCTACTGATGTAAAACTGTAAAACAATAAAACAGAGGTTCCGCATGTGGCCATACACAGCTTTTTGTTTATTTCCCTTACAAAATAAACATTTGTTGTGCTGCAACAACTTGCATGCAAATCACATCAACTGAAATTAATCAACTACAATATAGTTAAATGTGCAGTTTGTAAAATTAACCATATTGTAAATCAAATAAAATCACACCATCATCCACCTAAACTTGATACTCAGCCTATTAAAATCTAACAGGTTATTCTATTAATTATTCTAAAACTATCACCAGCATGTTTGGTTTCTACTTAAATTGTACCTGAAAGTTCTTGCAGTGATTCCTCACTGCTGCTGCTGTCTTCTACCGCTGTAACCGCACAAGCTCTTGCAGCACTGCTGCTGACAGTACTGGTAGTGCTCCCCTTTCCATCTTTGTTAGAAATAAATAAAATAATCCAAAAGCCACCCATAATTTCCCAGATTTTTAGATTCAGAAATTGACCATTTTATATGCATTGGCTATGTTAACATTTTCTCGATCGCAATCTTTTTTTTTTACCTGCTTAAATAGAAGTTAAATAACAAATACAAGGATTTTAATATTCAAAACAATCATGTATTATCTTCCATCTCAACGCGCTCAACGTTTCTGCCTGCGTCTGTGAGTTTCATGAGCTTCAACGGGACAGCCGGCATGACGGATTATTTATTTAAAACTCAAACGGGACCGACAGGCCAGTTTGGCAGCCAGGCCACCGGGAAATGTCCCGGTGCTCCCGATGGCCAGTCCGCCACTGCACAAATGTATTAAGTTTTACTTGGAATTTGGATTTTCCAAGTTCAGTCAGAAATACAACCAGAACGCACCTTGAATTCGGATTTCCTACTTGGTAAGTGTAGGAAGACTCCAACTTCACTAAAGGTTGCTCAATCAATCAACCCAAAGAGAAACCAGTAATAATCATTCATATTTATTTAAATGTTCTTGTCTGAGTGTGTTTTAATCAATGTTAAATGTAGTCCTTTGCAATTTCTACATGTAAACTAATTTTTTAAAGTGTGTACATATTTAAAATGCTAAATAATGCAACGGTACAAGTTGCTAATAACAGGAACAGCAGCTAATGTGGTTAGCCTGTTAAATCCCTCTGTCTGACCACTGAAAACAGAAAAAAATAAGCAGCGTTTTTCCCTGTTCTGTCCTGACACTCCCTTGGTCTAAATCTACTAGATTTCATTCAGGTACCATTTTCTTCAACCTTGTAACTCAAACTGTTGACTCAGAGTAGTCATGAGTAAAATTTAAAGTGCCCCTGGCATGAAATTTGTGTTTTTTGGTCATATATTTTAGTTTCCCCAGCCTGCCTACGTCCCCGAAGGGGTTGAAATATAGATTTGCGTTTCCTTTTTCCCCTGGGTGTGTCTGCCTACATGACGAAGTTAGCATTCACAAGTGCGGCAAGTGACGCCATTGACTTCCAGCCAATTACCCCCCTCTCCCAAACTATAACTTTTCTAAATTTTCTCTCACCGGTTCTGACAGGAAGCTGCATCCACTGGCATAGAGCCAGAAGTGGTTCGGAGTATCTGATTAGTTCAGCGTGGAGTTTCATGGACCACTGGTCAGGAAAGAAAGATCTGCTCTGACTTCCCACCAAAGGGGGTGGTGTTTAAAAATCTGAGTGGGCTGACCCATGGTGAGTTGAGCAGCTGACCTACTAAGTTTTGTGGACTAGTCAGATTGATTGATTAACTGTGTTTGCCCCCACAACACGTCGGCCTTCCAGGAAAATGCTTAGTGTGCCTAATGTATGTCAATGGAGGTTCATAGGTTCAGTTAAAACAGAAATAAAAAACGTTTCTCATTTGAAAAAAGAGCACTGAAAAAGTTATGATGGCTTTTCACTGCAGAGGAGAATAATGTATTTGTGCTTTCCCCAACTGGTCCTGCCAAGAGCTTTACCAGTTGGCCCCAATCCATTGATCTGATGAGCTGATGCTAACCCGTGATAAGACAGTTGCCTCACTTGCCAAGGATTTCTCAAAAAAGCTTGTCATTTTCTAAAACAGTTCCAGCAAAATAAGAATTAGAGTAATCGATGGCATATCAAGCACAAGGACAGATTATTGGTCATATTTGAGCATTCATAGTTTGTTCTATCCTTATAGTGCGTCCCTTCGCCCAGCTTGACAGACAGCAAACAGCTTCAATGAACATCAGACATAGAGGGAGATTTCAAAGGCTTAACTCTGTGTTCTGTCCATTGTTTTTTTTTTTAACTAAATGCAAACTACAAAGTTTTCTGTCATCTTACTAAATATCCAAATCAAAAGACATGGTCACATTTAGACTATACTACCCCCCCCCCCAAAAAAAGAAAAAAAAAACTTACTGCCATCACTCTTATCTTCTACAGTAATAACATTTTAGCTTCAGAAATTATGTAGTTTAATCAACCAGAAAAATACACAACAAACAGAATAAACTTGCTTTCAAGTTAAACTTAAAGAGACTTATAAGAACAAGTCCCCATGCAGAGGACACACAAAGCATGGAAAGGATTGACTCAAAACAGTACAGTCACACTATCAAAAAAGGACAAAAATATAGCCAACACCAACAATAAGGTCACTGTAAACCCATCACTAAAAGCCACAGACATATTGAAAGCCCCTACAGGGGTACAGTATTGATTTTATTGTCAGACGTGATTTAAATGTGTGTGCGTGTCAATCTTTTCATCTACCATTTTGTTTATTTATCAGTGACATTGCTTCTGGAAGCAGGCAACACATTCTGCATAGTGCACTCCAAAGTGAGCAGTAAACTCTTAATCCTTGTATAATGGTTACACATCGTGTGTAATGATTCCAAGACGTGATTCATTCACATCCATGACACTGAGTAGATGTAATGTTGCACAACACTTGGGATATAATGGTGTCTGTGATAACACAGTCAAGTGCGTGGTCCTCTGATGTAGAGCTGGAGAAAAATAACAGCAATGGCCCAGGGAGACAGATGACTATGACCAATTGTGTTTTGAGGAAAGTTACTTTTGTGGCAGCAGCCCAAACCCTGTGATGTACAGCCTACCCCTGAAGACACGAACATCTTGCATCTAACAATAGTACTTTGAGAAACAGAGACGCACTACTACAGTCAGCAGATCTGTTTTCTTACCTGCACTCAGATATGTCATGTATCTGATTGAGTAACTGCAAAGGTGATTTATACCTGCAAATTATACCCAGCTCCATTTTCTCGGGGCAGAATTTGATAGTCTTTGCATGTAGATACAAAGGCCAGAAGAAACGTGCATTTTGTGACAATGAACAATGGAGAAACTTGATGAAATTACTGTTATGTGAACTATTACCCTTGACTGCTAGCTGAGAAAGAGCTGTGGGAGTGTGATGGCTGCGTATCAAAGCAGAATGTACTGTGGATCACAGATGTCTACTTATCAGACCATTACAACAGCAAAATGTTTAGAAAATATTCATCTTTATCAGGAGTATAGACTGAAGGTTGGAATACTGTTATGGTTGTGATGAAGATATGCAATTCCATAACATTAAACACGGAATATTCCTCTGGATAAACCTCAGTTTGTTTTCAGGGCTGCAACTCAGGTCCTTTGACATTTTCTAAAAACATTCTAAAATCTTTTTATATCACCCAACAATACCCGTACATGAATAAGATGACATAAGTGATTAGATTTACAGCTCGCTCTACATCTAACCTTGTGCTTTCATATTCTTGGCACCATCTAAAGCAGCAATCCAGCAGCACTTGGTGACAAATGGGGGAAAGGGGTAGGATTTATCAAGAGTCTGCCCTGCTGGACTATGATAGCTGAACTTTGTCGCCGAACGGGACATGGTAGTCTATAAACCATTTCTCCTTCAATAAGAAAGATTCAAGAGTGAAATACTTGATTGCTAGGCTGAGAAAATGCATAACAACCTGCAGCAAGTTTTCCTGTTAATACTCTTGACAACACAAGGGTCATTTAAAAAACTGGTTTGAAAGCTGTTTTCTTTGCTGTAGAACGGTGACAGTGCAATGTTAGTGAATCAAGAGTATTTGATGTACTGCCATGTGCATGTTTACATTCATATGCATGTGGGGTCATGCAAAGCGCAGCATTAATTGACATTCCCTACCTAAATATGATTCAGATGCAGCAGAATATGTCAAAGGTTATCAATATGCATTTGCTTTGAAAGAATAATGTAGGCAAATCTTTTGATGTGCGCGTTTCACTGTGTACCTGCCTACACAGTCAGTCTTTAGGGATTATTCCAACTTCACAGAGCTAATTAGCACTGCATATTCTCACTGCTTTGAAATTCTGTTAATTCTTCTTTTCCCTTTCCCTTTTTATGTTTTTCAATAGACTATGAAACAAAGGTAGGGGGATGACATTTTAGAATCCATTTTCAATAGTGAGGTCACTCAATATTCTAGATGCACAAATATCATCCGAGGTACAACTATGTACATGATCAAACCAAAGTGAAATATCTTTACTGTAATCACTTTGGCGATGTGTTTATATTGTCCAATGATCTCATGCATAAATAGACATATGAACAAGTGATAATTCCATCTGTCTTTGCTGTACTTTGTATTTAAAGCTGATTAGCAACACTACACTGAGATAGGAAACAATAGGAAACATAACTGCTTAGCATCATGCAGGTTTGCAGGCACAGTTTAGCAACAACTGAGAATGTGAACCTAGAGCGACATTAGCACGACAGACTTTTGATCTTTGTTAGAACACTGTAAAGAATTTATTTTTCACAACTGTTGGCCTTTACAATTCATACGGCCCAAGTTGTTAATCCTAGGATTTATTTTACATGTAGTATGCCATCAATGGTGACCTTGTTGGCAATACAAGTTACAGTACAAGGTGAACTACTTTATCAATAAAGAGTTATTTTCACAAGCGACAGTGTTTTGTCTGTCGAGTCTAATAATAAAAACAATAATAATCAGAGAAAAACAAGATGACTGACCCTCTTAGTTGCAAGGAAAGAGGTTTGCCTTCAGTCTACTTAAGGAGGTCCTCAGTAATGCTAGTCAGCTGAATCTGCACTAAGGGCTACTGCAGGCTCAGACTGGATTTTGTTGCTCAACAGGCTGAGATCAGTTCTTTGTTAGTCGATCCTATAACTCCTGTAACGGTGTAAAGCTGTATGTTTGGGAAGGTCTAACTCCTACTTTAGAGCAATCTTCTTCACGGACAACATTTTGAATCTTGATAAGTTGTGCTGTCTATATAATCATGCAACTTATTTATAGTTCTGCTTTGAAAAAAATCTGACAGTCTCCTGTTTGATGGTCGACTGACATGTGAAAAATAGAACATCTTTTACTGCATTCTTTCCATGGCCTGGATCACAGGACTTTTCACCCCCTGACAATTTGCTGGCACTTTAAAAATGGCTATCAGTTGAATCATTACTCTAGTTTATGTGACGTAAAGACAACGCAATGTATGAAGACAAAAGGGACAACTTGTCTGAATCCCCTAAAAAAGGATTGTTTTTTTTTCCACATCCACACAGCCCAGAGTTGATACATTTATAGTCCCTACCTACCCTGCAACCCTGATCAAGTAAACCAGTCATTGTAAAATTAATTTCCCCATCAAGCGAGACTCATGCTCTTTGGGATAACAATCTATCTTAAGCGGATAAATCTAATCCAATGTGTTGAGACGGATGGAGATTGACTTGTTTATGGCCGCTGCCCAAGCAGTGAAGAGAAGGAGAAGAGGGTGGGGTTGAGGGGGAACTAAGAGCAAGAAATGCCAAGGTGATCTTAGACACATCTCCAAGGCATGAAAAATGTAAACCAACACCAAACTCTGGTCCTACGCTGAGGAATCAGATCCTTCTCTTCCCTCTTTATATGTGTTTTCCATGATTGATGACTAAACATCCAGTCAGCCTTTCATGAGCATTTAAAGTTTAGTTAATTTGGAAGACTTAATAGCCACACAGTTTATCACAGACAAAACAAGATTTTATGATGTGGCTGAAGTGATTGTTCAGCATGAGGGTGAGATTGATTGCCATAATTATGTACACGATCAACAACAAGTGGTTAATTTATTGGTGAGATGCCAGACAGTTGTACACAGAGACTTACACAATCACTGCTAACGCCTACAGTTATATATTACTTACTGACCTACTTAACTTGAAGACTACACTGTTGTTTCACATGTCGCCCAAGGCAAAACAATTTTCAATCTCTCCTGAAACCAGATCATTAAATTAAGCCCATTTATGTTTTCCAATGACCCCCCTGAGAATTTCCTGAACTTAGGATTGTTGATGAATGACAAGTAAAAACTTGATCTCTTTAATCACACACAACTATAACAATGATCATCATTTTGTGAAGAACTTTTATGTCACAGTCAGACGGTACTTAGAGTTTTTAACCTTACATATTGTTTACATATTTTTTTAATCTTTTATTTGAATTTATAAAGTTAACATGTATTTTATCCCACACTACTACTTTGGTACTTGAAATATTATTTGCAGAACTTTACTTTAACATATTACATTATGATGACTTCATTTTTTGTTACAGTGGGTTAAGTTGATTTTTTTTCCTATCCCCCCATCTTTTGGGTGGAAGAACAGATGTGTGACTCCAGTGTTCACGTAGCATGTCAAAAAATAATAAAACTGGACGCTATTTAATGGTATTGTGCATACACAAAGTTGGTTCTCTGTCGCAGTGATGTCATTTAGTGACTTCTGGTGACTTTTGAGCAAGCCAATAGCAGAGTTGGCAGCAGTAAGTAGGGTGTTCCAATTCTGTTAGGGCAGAGAGGTAGGGGTATATACCCCTTCAAACGAAGGGTTTTCCAATGCACACTTATAACGAAGGGGTATGACAACCACCGGCAAGATGGCTGCTACCGAGTCCAGAAAAATCCACAAATGCAAATATTTTCTCCATAGATAAAGTTAAGAAATTATGAAAACCATTGTATTGTCCACTTTAACGCTATTTGAATGTTTAACAGTCATTTTCTTTGTAAAATGCACATGGAAAAAAAAAATCGCTAGTACTTCAGTTACATAAACGCGACCAGGCTGAAAACCAGCGGAGCTCTTTAGGCAACCCTGATAGTCTACACTGATAGATGATCAATAAAAACTTGTGCAACATCGCTGCTGGTCTGCTACATGGAGGTCCTTCATGGGATATAACACAAGCAGGAGTGTCATGCACATATCGAACTAGCTTATTCATGTTAAAGCAACCCTTACCGATGTTGCATTCTTACACTATTTTTTTAACAGGGTAAAATGCTATGAATGAGGTAATGGAACTCTGGAAAACAAGACAGACCCACCATTAATAAAAATCAAATATTATTCCAATCTCTAAATATTCAATGAAAACTCCAACCAATCCTTGAAGTGGGGTGCACCCCTAGGATTGTCCAATGGACCTGCCTGTCAGACCTTTGCTTCTGCATTGGAAGGCAGAAGGAATGAGGGGGTGTGTCTTGGGAGTGAGGCGGGACTGTTTATATTCAAATAATCTTGCTGTGCTTTCTGAAATGTAAGATGGGTAAAGGTTGCTTTAACCCACAGCTTGATTTCTCAAGATTTGCGCCAACAGCTCAGCACGCATCTGCTTACACACAAGCAGGATCACTGATGACGTATGTGATTGTTGAAGGGGTGTCCCAATTTGTAGGGATTGACTTTCAGCTCTACCCCTCGTAGCTTCGTTTTAAGTGGCAAGTGCCAAGGGAAAGGGGGAAGGAGTAGGGGTAAAAAGAGAATTGAGATTGGGCCTTAAATTCCCAAATTTCAACTTGCCTTACTTTGTTTTTAAATCATGTCTATATGGACAAAATTTGAGCAGATTTGACTGATGATGCAGGTAACATAAGCAGACAACTCCCCAAGTGTCATTAGAGTTTGACTGAAATGTTATTAAACTTTGGCATACTGTACAGTATGTTACAGACAGTTTTCACCCAGGTCTCACACACTTCAAAACGGTGAGAAAAGCACTGACACATGGATTCTTGAATAGGCACCACACCTTTGCAGTGTTAGGCCAGGATACTGTAACTAAACCTGGTATGACTTAAAATAATACATTCAATTTTACATTTGGTGCTGCCAGCTTCTTGTCTGATTTGCAAAGGAGGTGCATGAGGTGCAAAGACAAAGCAACCACAGAAAGGAAAAGTAAATCTGTTGCTTTTAGTTTTATAATCCATATGTCACAATGCATGAAACATTGCCCACCACAGAGAGGGTCACAAGCGTATAAATGAGAGTACAATAAGCTGCACTCTTAAGGAGGTACAGCTTGAACTCTTATATGACCTGAGCAGTTCTGTCTGTCCCAGGGCACACTATGATAGCCACCACGTGCGTACTCATCTTTTCTGAAACTGCTGAGTCATGATTAGTCAATATCACCTTATTATGATGTCAACCAGAATCAGATTTGCGATGAGGCTCATGGATGGGACCTCAGTTTGATTTAGTTTAGTGCTAGCATGGGGTGCAATGAGCTGAAAAGCAATTAGGTCCATTAACAGATCAACTGGGATGGCACAAGCAGCCACGGTGCGAAGCAGCCTGCGCACAGAGACAAAGAGAAAGATAAAGGCAACCAGGGAAAAAGGGTTTAGACAGATTGTGTCAATTCTAGCTTGACAGAGTCATTCTGTGGAACCTGGCACAGGGCATCTGTCCACCAGAACAACTCAAATTCCTATGTGAATGTGTGTTAAGTGACAAACAAAGAGCCCACACATGGGTGGTGTGGTTTTAAAACTGAGAAAAAGGAGGAGGATAGCAGAAAGCAAATTAAAATGGCCTTTTCCCAAACTGATCCTGCCACATTTTCACTTTATTCCTTTTCAATCAGCATGAAGTCACTTTTGCAGCTGTGGAGAAAGCTCCCGATTAACAGAATAAATAAGCAGGTCACCAGCGAAAACTATCCATTCAGAAGTCCAGGGATACTGTACTGATGCACTGGTTGCTGCTTTTCTGGGTTTTCCATTCTTATACAAATCAATTCAACATAATATTTAAGTTCTCTGAATGGGGATGTATGCAGTTGTCTCCTTTCAGTGCTGAAGTGCTCAGGGAAAGTGAAAGAGGCACAGGAGTTGACCTTTTGATATATTTTTCAACAACAATATGTTAGCAATATACTGATTTGGCATAACTTATTTATTAAGCACAAGTGTTGACAGACTGTTGAAAAAAATATACGTACTGTATTGTGCTTTTTGCTGTTTAATTGAGGTTCGCTGTTGTCAGACAAGATATTGACCTCAACCTTTAACAAGTATCTACTGATGTCATTTTTTTCTTTCTACTTAGTTTTAATAAGTAAATGATGGATTAAGAATCCACAAAGTGCAAACTTCCTATTTGGCTTATGATTTTCATTTATTGACAAAGTGGCCAAAGGCCAAGGATCATGAAAGGGTTTGTCACACAGTTTTGTAGTGTGTACAAGAAATGGTTTGTGAGATCTGTTGATGCAACCGCCACACAAACCAGTTTAGGAGAAAAAAACAAAGAACCTGGATGAATATTACGTGTGTAAAAGCAATGATATGACAGTTTTCCCTTTTTGCCCAATCACTGTTTCTTTTATTGATGCACTCTTGCTTTGTGTTTCCTCATCTCCCTCCACGTCACTCCATTCTCCTATCATTTATTAAATGCTCTCTGTAAAAGCACCCTGTGATGTCATCATGTTATCCTATTTCTCACTTATTTATCCAATTTTTTAATTACCTTTCTACATCCCTCCAGCTCTCATCTCCAAACTAATGGTGACATGTACCAGATTTCTGTACACATCTATTTAGTCACTCGGTTTTCCTCCATTCCTCTCTTTTCTTTTCCCCTTTCTCAGTGTGTTTGGGGCACTGGGCATTTATGAGAAACCTCTCACCATAGCCGATTGATCATGGCCATTGTTTGCACTGGGTCCTCCATTTTACAGTTCAGTGTTCATGAAAAAGAGTGTTTGCCACTCCTATCTGTCACCCCTCCCTCTAACCTAAAATATACTCGCACACACAGTCTCTGTCTTTCTCTGGCCAATGATCCCCTGCTGACATTTTCACAAGCGCACCTTCATCAATTTCACACCTTCAATGCCCTTCTATGCCAGTGAAGAAGGTAGGAGGAGGAGGGGAATTGATGGGTGAAAGCTGACAAAGCTTCCTCCAATTCAAAGTTTGCGGTTGGCAGAGCTATTTAAGTGTCTAAGACACAAACAGTCCTTAATACATCTGTTATCAAAGTCTATGAAATAAACAAAGCATTATGCTAGTTTGTCTTGTTTCAACGTATGCACTTATATTAAAAATCACTCTAATCATGTCAACATTACCACATCTGCAACACACTGCCTACCACCTGCTGCCCCCTGTTGTTAACCCCTCTCCCATTCATTCATCTAAAGATGAGTCATGTAGTTTTACGCTATAAATTCAGTAATGCAAAAAAAAGATGTGATATAAAAAGCCATCCAGAAGGTAAACATCCTCTGTGCTCGCTTCTTTCCTCTCGTCTTGGGAAATTAGGCTTTCTATCATCAACCAACTGGTGTATTTATGAGATGCTAAAGTAATTGGCGATAGTGGCGAGATCTCAGCTGAGGCAAAGGTAGCACATTCATCTGATCAGAGCCTTAAGCTAAATACTTTAATGGAAATGCATAGAGATGAAAGAGGGAGATGAGGAGGCAGAGAGAGGGGCAAAAGAAAAAAAAAAAAAGTAGCAAGGTGTCTCATTCACTGGCTCAGGGGTTTATGGGATTGCTCCCAGCTGTCACTCTGTGTAGTGAATCCATGGCGCCGTAATATCTTAATTGTTTCAAATTAAATGGTCATAAAATGGCAAAGGAAATGAGTTTTCCTCTCTGGCTAATCCAAAGCAGCCCCTTGACTTACATCTGGGCCCGCTTTAAGTGGGAGGGGTTTAAAAGGTGGAATGGCTCCCACAAGAAATGGCTACGGATAGGCTGGTGTGGAATTAGTGTTTATAGGCTGTGAACTGCGAGCCTATCACTGTGCAAATATGAATCACATGTCAGTGCATTTCCTCGCTCCTTTGCCTTCCTTCCTTTCATTCCCCCATCCCCTCCTTCCATCTTTCCCTTTCTGTTATTCCTTCACACATATTTGCATTAGTTTGTTTGTATTATTGTGTGTTTATATGGAGAATGCATGCGCACAGAGGTTTATCATAATAAACTGTCTAAATATCCTGTGGGGATTCACACATTAAGTTGGCCCCCCACATCTCCTTTTGGCACATCTGAGCTCATTCCACGCAGTACACATTCAGATCACTCAACTAAAGGCTCCTGAATAATATCAGTCTTGCTGTCAAACACAGACACAAACACTTCTGCATGCATACATGCACAAACATGATGAGCGTGTGCTTGTGGCTCACATGCAAACAAAGCCCTTTATCTCAGTCACCACTTTACATTCATAGCCCATAACATACCAGCAGTTTGTACACTAAACATATATGTTATGTTCAGCGTGCTTGTAAATTCCGAGCTTGTTTTCATTCTGAATGGGAATCATAAACCCACATTAGCCCTGCCTAACTTGACATCTCTGCTTCCATTCTTATAAAAAATACCAGTTCAAAACTGGGTCTGAGCAGGCAAACCCACCAGACATTTATACGTCAATCCATTTGCAAGAGCTTTGTGTTTGGGAGTAAGTAGTGGGACTGGTCGGGGCAGTGGGGTATATTACTGAAAAATTAAATAAGAACTAAGATGAGAAGACCTGGCATCTTCCCACCAGTTGAGAAGGGAGAAAGGGGGAAAAAAAATCTGCACAACACAACTTTAAATATGGAGAACAATCCCAACTTACTTTTCATAAATTCAAATGAAATTGTCTTTACCAGCTAACCCTTGAGTTCCTTATTAGAAATAGTACATATAGATTATATCAAATGTCGACATGTAATAATTCAATGAATTCGTTTTAATATTTACATTTTGAATTTGACCCCATTTGATCACATCCCATCTCTTCCCCTTCAGCCCCTGCTCGTGCTTCTGTCATCACCATCTCTCTCTGCACTCCCTCCTTACCATATTCTTCTCGTTCTGTTTTCAAGTGTCTTCTTCTCTCTCCTTTAAGATCCGTCATCACCTCCACACACCCAATTCATCTTTTTTATTTCCCTCCAGTTGCATGCGACGCACTTTTCCTCCTCTCTGCTCTCTGATGTGCCGCTGAGCTTCTCTCTCACGTTTCCTATTTTTCTTTTTGTGCCTTTGTTGATCATTGCTATTACCTCTGTCCTGTCTGTGTGACTTCCTGGTTACCATTGCTCAGGGAGCAAATTTACTTGACCCTTTTATTTTTCTTAGCCATACATTTTGCCCTTCAAAGTCTCGCTCTGACTTCTTACTTTGTGCTATTTAGCCTTCATCTCATCTTCTGATTTAATCTTCCATACCCTCAATTAGCTATTCCAATGCCTTCTTCTGTAGTTTGCCCAATTCGCTGCCATTTTCACACTCTGTCTCACTCTCTCCTCTTCTTCTCTCTCTTTGCCATGTTTGTGGCCTTTCGCTCCGTGCACATCTAATGGCTGGGGTGTAATCCACTGGCTAATCTGCTGACAGCCTGTGTGACAAGGCATTAGCTTTGTGTCACTGCCTACCATGCTGCTTCACAGCATGTGTGTGTCAGGGAGCCGAAATAAAAAAAAAAAAAAAAAAAAGGGCGAGGGGAGTCTACGAATGTCGGCAGTATGCATACCAAGTATGTTGTAAAACTTTGTGTATATGCTAACATGTGTGATGGGGTGTTAGTAATGCTTATGTGTGTTTGTTGCTTGATGTTATTTGGATGCCCAAGCGTAAAATTGATACTGCAGCTCCTCGGTTTTGCATGACCTTTCACCTTTTCATTTTTTCCACTACTTATGTCCAGTGCAGCTGTGTTTTTCTTTTTTTCTTGTGTTTCCCCGTGGGTGATAGCAGTTTCAATAAGACGCTAGGTCAGACTGTTATGGATGCAACAAGAGGAAGACAGAGCAAACACAGGTCAAAGCAGCCTTGTCAGAGTGCCTTCCTGCTTTGTCTTGCTTGTCTTGGCTAATTTTATATCCAGATATTGAATTTTCTATTATTTCCACTATAATAGTAGGGGTTTGATTATATTTCTTTGAGGAATCACTTTTTTTAAAATTGCATTTTGCTTCAAAGTCTTGTGCTCACTCTTTTCCAGCTAGCAGTTATTTGACTCATTGATGAAACTGTTAAGTGTTGGATTATTTTCTATTGTGCCATATCTGAAAATGGCAGAAAAATTCTCAGAAACACATCCTTTATTTTTTCAGAGCCAACGATAGCATCTAGAAATGTAACTGTCTGATTTATTGAACTCACTCATCTAAGCCAGACAAATGTATAAAGTCCATGTAACCCCCAATTTACAGCTTCATGTATGTCTCATTGCTTTTCACATACAATAGCTGCTCATCTGAATCATCAGTCCCATTGAGCCAGCAGAACTCACTTTCTTTTGCTAATATTTTTCTCTTTTCTTGCTTCTCTCTTCTGTCTCCACCTGAATGATCCTGTTATCACAGCTGACCCCTTGCTAGATCTGTCGACAGCCAAAGAGATTACACCAGAGGCCAAGAAACACACTGGGCTCCCTGTTTGAAGAGGGAGGGAGGGATTGCCTGATCCCCTGATGCTGATAAACTGACCAAGGCTTTGGGGATTCAAGAAGGTCCTACTGGGAATGGGTGGAGAGGTGTTTTTTTTTTCTTCTTTTTTTTCTGCTATATTCAGCTTTAAGTCTGTTTCTAATCACTAGGCTTTTCAGAGGGTATAAGGCAAAAGAGAATGGGTGCTCGGCTTGGACTGGAATTAGGTTCTGATAGAGCTGAATACAAGGTTGCTGAGCTTTGATTCAATAATGCAGGTTGCTTGAAAGCTTGTGAATTTTATGTTTGATCGAATCAATTCTGCACAAGCAATATTGTACAGCTGGGTAAAGATTACCAAGTCTGGAAGTTATTCTTTCACACACTTGTACAGGTCAACTGCAAAGCAGCTTGTAGATTATTTGCGTTGCATAAATGTTCTTTGAACTCATGTCAACAACAGAAGACTTGCATCATCCATAGTGTAACACTGCTTTCCACAGCTGCCCAGACTTAAAGTGCACAAGTTATTTGTTTTATTGGTTGACTTTTGCAAGCAATGTTTAGCTGCTTATGAATCATAATCCCTGAGGAACTGTGACTCATTTCATACATGTTAATTTCTGGGTATTCCTTGATCCACCGCTCTACACTGCCAGTTTTTGAATGTTGCCACATGGGGGATACTTCTGCCACTTTATAGAGAAAGCAGCACAATCATTATTGATTCATGCACCATAAAAGCAGAGCAGAATGAGACAGACTTTCGTGAAACGTGGCTTGCCAAAATGCTGTCAGAGACGGAGGTTTGATGGCTCACTCGTCCATGGCCTCCGCATCATGTTGTCTTCACCAGCTGTTGTTTGACAGAAAGGAATTCTTCCCTGCTGCGTGCAAAGACACAGCTATCAACTTAAGAGAGTTGACAGCACACAATGAGCCCATTTTTTTTCTATTGTTTTCTGATAAGTGTTGCGCGTGGAGTATCTGCAAATGGTATATAATAACACAGCCACAACAAATTAAGGAGTTTGGAGAGTTGAATGTTGGTCTCTTTTTTTAGAAATATAGTTCAGTTCCTACTCTGGATTACACATGGATATTTTACATCTTTAAAATTAAATCAATTATTTTTCCCTCATATTTTCTTGTTGCATTTCTGTCATCATATTGAGGGTTTACTATTGAATCAAGACATAAAGAAGTGCACCAACCAATATAGTCCTGGGAAGCAGCGAAACCAACTGCCTTTTTATTGATCTGTCCTTAATTATAGGAGTCAATAAAATTTATGGCTTTCAGGCCTGCCAGAAGCCACTTATATGGCATACTGAGTTAAGCAATCACTTCTAATGGCAAGTGATCAAATGATATAGTGCTCTGCCAACTAAAAACAGTGGGGAACAAACACAGAGGGGGAGAAAATCAAGTCTTGAGCCACATATGGCCAAACAAGGTTGTCAGAGCTCTGCAGTTATACTTGGAACAGAAATTGATAGCAAGTCATCAAATCTACCACAACTTGCTATTTTATTTGTGGCTTCACAAAAGTCACTGAAGTGCTGTAAATATGAAAATGGCAGCCATGCTTTCAAGATCTTTTCCTCCGATCTTTCATCATGCACATATGTCTTTCAGTAATCAGTTAGCTTTCACCATGCCAGGAAAAGGTGCACCGTCCTCGTAGTTGCACTCTACATCATCATCACCATAAATCAGCATAGTTGAGACCAAAATTGATGAATACCCTCAAAATTACCTTATGTCTGCATATGTGGACAGTGGAATTCAATGTGCAATCCAACACACTGTAGTGGGCTTCAGGATGTTGATTGTGAGAGTGGGACCAAGCTCTGAACACTTAGATCATTGTAATTAAAACATAAATTGGAGATATTGAGCTGCACTAGAGCTACGTTCCAGGGAAGCATTGATTCATGCAAGCACTTGGAAACAATTGCTCTGATATGCACAGAGTAAAATATAGAAGCCCTGCAAATAAAATCAATAGCAAACAAGCTGCCCTGAGTTTTCAAATAGTAGACAGTGAATTACTACTGAGGATTAACACTTGAGGTCAACAGGCAAGGGCACACAGGAGAGATGTATGTTTTAATGTCAGTGTGGAATTAGATAAGGCTAAAAAAAAAAAATGTTTCAAGAATTTTAAAATTATGCTAATTTTTTTTACGTTAAATTTTAAGCCAGACAATTGAAAAAAAAAAAAAAAAAAGGTTAGATTCCTCACAATCTCAAATTTATAATAAAGTTGCTAGAAATGAGTAAGACCTATTGACAGCCATCACAAAAGAGGCAAGTATGGACCCTAAATGTATTTGTTTACAAATATGCAGTGGCATACCAAAAAAAGAGAAATATTTTTAAAGAACCCATGGAAAACCATGTTTTTGTAGCCTTTTAAATCTAATATTGAATTTAAAATGCTGTGACCATTTCATCCAACACAAACATTTTTTTCTCTGTTCCCTGAGTGAACCGAGCTTGGCAGCTCTGCACTTTATCTCAGTCAGCCATATTTGTTAGTTTGAAAGCAGTCCTAATTTACCCCGAAAACACAGAAAATTAGTCCTACTTAAGATACTCAACAACAAGAGAGCTTTGTGTAACCAGAGGACTTTGATGTGTATCTGAAGGCTGAATAAGCTGTAGTCAAAGTCTGCCTGTGATGATAGGTAATGGAAATGATAAAGGTCTGCAGCAGAACCGACGCAGCCTTAATGCATATATATTTAAAGGCATTATTGTAGATCTGCACAAAATGCTGACTCTAAACCCTGCCATTATTTATAGGTTTTATGGGCTTTGCAAAGGAGTGAACCTGAGGAGTAATCAGTTGTTATTAGCAGAGAACCGTAAAACAGTAAAAGTTTTATAGTTCAGTTTCTAACACACTTCACTTGTTTTTTCTTTCTTCTTTTTTGAAAGTTATCATTGCGTGATGGAACAACAGAAGCAAAAGAATTTTTATCTGCATGGGTGCCATGTGCTATGGCTGAAGGGTTATTCCCTAAAATGGCTCTGGGCCTCCACCTGAACCCTGCGCTCCATATTTATGCATTTACATCTCAAAATGAGTGTAGTTTTGAAACAATGCTGGGCAAACTAAGCAAATCACAATTAAGTGTAAAGTGAGTTCTGTACTAAAAAAAAAAAAAAGTTGTAAATGTAAATTATTTACCAGAATTGCACTTTGATTCACATCTGTAAAATTTCAAATCTCAAGTAGTGGTTTTAAGCATCTTGCAGTAGACAGTGTCATTCACTGGTGTCTGCCACATTAAAGTGGAGTAGACTCAAGAAAGAATGAATAGAAAGTGGAAGAAGATGGGCAGGGCGCAGAACAGTTAGGGATGAGAACATGCATGGCGACAGCAGTGGCTGGGGAAACAGGCTACAGAGTATGAGTGGGCTGGATGTATAGGGAAAATTGGATAGGGAAACAACAGAGGGAGGGGAGAGGCAGGCAGGAGGAGATAGCAAGAGCAGAGTGGCAGGAGAATGAGAGAGGTTAGAAAAGAAGGAAATGAAGGAGGGGGATGAAGGGGAGAGAGAAAATTGGAGATCAGAAAAGGAAGGTGGCGGAGGAAGAGTAGTTCCTCCCAGCCGTGTACTGTATCCTCAAAGCGGCTTTCATCCACCCTCACATCATCAGTCCAAGTTGAGAAAACCCTTCTGCAAACTCCACATATACACACACGCCAACCTTGCCAGAAACCATTCTTTGACAGTAATCGCCAGTTTACCTTTTGGCATCATACAGAACTTTTCATGCAATTTATTGCTAAAAGGACATTGTTGAAAAAGAAGAGGAAGAAAAAAAAAAAAACACCACAAGATTTCCTCTAATTATAGCCCAAGTCAGTGCCAGGATTCAACTAATTATTGAGGTGCGTCTATACCTTAAACTAAATATAGTGATTTGTTTTTCTGTTGCTCAAAAGAAAATCTCATATCGAAAAGAATTCAACGTGGCTTTCTCATACTTTTACTATACAGTAATGGGTTACATACTGGAAAGCCAAACAAACTGTAGCTAGACACAGTAAGTAGGTGCAAACAGTACCATCTGAGTAAAAATACACACTTTCAGATGCACAAGCTGAATTAATGCCAAGAGCAGAGACGACAAAGGAATTAAAGTGAAGCTGACTAACAGAGTATGACATGTCCAAGGCCTATCACTAATTATGCCCCCGCTGCTACAAACTGTTCTCTTACCATGATCCACAACAGGAGACATGGAGGAAAAGAGCTTCAAGAATTAATGCTTAAACCACCACAAAGATAAAGCTAATATAAGTTGTAAGAAAGCATCAAATTATTAGATTTCCCCATCAAAAAGCTTCCATGATAAGTCTTTAGTCTAAGACAACTGTGGAATTGGAACAATTTTAAGATTAAAAAGAAAATCTGTTTGTTACATTCCAGTATATCAACAGTGACAAATCTGCTAAGCTTCCTGAGTTCCCCAATCAGTTCATGCTTCAAGATTCAAGATACAATTCTCTTTGCCATTTCTTGTGTACAACATAAGAACAAAGTACTGTTTCCCCATTAGTGCAGTGCATAATGCATAGTATGCATAACAAAATGCATAATAACCAGAAAAAATGGCCCAAAGTGCTGTAAACCAATAAGATCAAATAAAAGGATGTTGGAAATATAAAAAATATTAATAATAATAATAAACTGGATAACAAAAGAGCAACCATGTAAAATGTATAAGATCCAAAGTGCAGCACAACTACTGTACCTGTGTTTTGCATTGCATGAAACTGCCCCAAATGCCCTCATAAGCCCTTTCCCCACTGGCCAAAAAACTTACCAACAATTGGCTCTTGAATACAATGTGAAAGTGTTTATTCGGCATTCAGTCCCATGTGAGATGACTCTGCAGTAGAATTGGTTTTAATTGGCTCTGGCTTCGCTCAGCACTGGTATGAATAAAGCCTTGGTGTACACTAATTTTAACTGAGGATGTCGTGGTCAGGGCAAACATGCATGTGTTCTAGCAATAACATCTCACATGAAATCTCAGAAACAGCAATTTACATGCACAAAAAGGTGAGAGAGGTTTTTGTTTTTGTTGTTGCTGTTTTTTTTAAAATGATAAATCTCCGTCATTAAGACAGCTGGAAGTTCATCCTAGATCCTGCTGTGTGATGCTGACATCTGCTAGGCCAGACAAAAGTAAGAAATTAGCATGATCTGCCCATAAAGCACTGTTTTGGCCGAAAGGTCTGGCTTTTGTGGCATTATCCCTAGATTTTGCCCATGAACCTGTACAAAACATACGTACCAAACTGTCCCTTACCGACCTGGACCCATTGGGGCAAACAAGGCCAACGCACAGTACATACCTTCATGGTGTCATAGAAAGACAGTTGTCCACCAGGGAGCACTGGTATAATTCAAATTTTAGTACAAAAACAAAGTGGAAACAGGTATAATGTCTGAAACATCTCTTATATTAATCAGCTGAATGAAAAAGATTCTGCAGTTTTTTTTCCATCCTATATTAATCCTCCAACTTTGCACAATGTCAGCTAAATAAATCTCCCCTCAACGTATTTAGTTATTTCTTTTTATTACATATAGTGATATTTTCATCCTAAAACATCTTCTACAACCACTATCCCAATTAACACAATTGCTTCAGAGTGAGTTTTGCAGCTGTTTATACCACATGTGGAAAACAAACCTACACAATCACTGCATATTTTCTAATTTGGACTGTAATGGGTTTCAGACTGATGAGTTTAGGTTCCTGTGGTCACATCTCTGCTTGCATGTGAGGGAACAGGAAGTTTAACATTGGTTGCATCATTAAAAATCTAACATCTTTTAAAAAAAATTATTCTTGTTTTACACAGTCTGATTGACTATAGTTCAGGAGGCAGGGTGGTCATCCTTCAGTCAGATTGCTAATTTGATCCCCCGGTTCTTCAGTTCACATGAAGGGATACATTCTAATGTGAAGTCATTGCTATAAGCTTTTCATACTAGTGCAATGATTTTTTTTTTTTATCACAACAGATACTTAGTCAATACAATGTTGGTGTAGATCAGGGGTACTCAATTCAATCCTATTACACTGCAATCCAGCAGGTTTTCCATGTCTCCCTGCTCCAACACACCTGACTCAAATTACATAGATCAAACAGCGGGGGAGTCCACTTGCCTTTGATTAAAGCACTTACAGTTGTCAACATGATTTTATCTGCACCCTAAAATACAATATATAATTATTCCCAACTTAACGTGAGAAAATTTTGAGTAAAATTGAGTAAATAACCAACAGATAACTAGATAAGAAGTATGGGACCCTCCTTTTGAATGTAGCATTGTTTGGCAATTTTAAACCTCAAAACTTTCCACAGCTCTTTATTTTATTAAGTCTTGTCCAAACCAGGCAAACCATGCAGCCAAAGTCAACACAATGAGATCGGGTTCATCTTAGAAGCACAAACTCACACACATACACACAGATTAATGCTGTTATCGAATGACCCACATGCTCACTTTGATTTCTGGCAATCTTCCTGTCTTTTCACAATGCGCTGTTGCATGGGTAACAGAGATGATGTGCGGGCCATGCCATTTATCTCTGTCAGACATGGTTGAACACAAGTTCTTATTGGCTGGGCAGGATTTCTGATTGCTAAAGCAGTACCTCATGGTCTCTGAGACCATGTTAATTAAACAACAGGGAAGAAAAAGCTCAAAGCCTCATTCTCTCTCTTCAAAATTTCCATTCTGCTGCCACCAGCATTAACATAGTTCTGAGACCGAGCATAAGTGGAAACCAAGCTTAAAATGCCATGACCCTTCTCAGTTGTTGACTATACAATAATTCTTCCATCAGAAAGCTTACCTTTTAGCACTCAAGCAATCTTTCCAACAGTTCAATAGCTGTAGGATGACAAAAATAACAAAACAAAAAACATGTTAGGACAGTATATCTAGTGGTTTTTTTTTTTGTTGTTGTTTTTTTTTAAATGGTATTATAAAAAACTATGTAATTTGTGGGAAAGGCTTCAGGAAGAATTAGTTATGGCAGGTTTTGTAATTGGAAAATAATTCTAATCACAGCTAACACAATGGAATGATGTGCTGCCTCGCACTAATTCAGCACTGCCGTAGCTTCTTACAGTGTAAAGGGCAAACATTTATTACCCACTGATTACATTTGGCAGGCATATGTGTCTGACACTTAAGTCCTTGTAATTTTCCAACCCGTTACAAAAATCCTGTCTTCACCGCTGATATTCAATCACTTCTTGAATGTGGTCCGTTTCACATGGATGTCAGTGAAGCACAAAAACAAAGGGGGAATGGGAGTTAAGAGGGCACTGAACAGCTTTTAGTTTAGTACTAATTAAAATGTGGGAGGTGCTCAAAAGGTCAGAGATTGACCAACAGGAAAGAAAAAAAAAAGTCAAACTGGAGCACATCACTGCTGATTGTGTGTGTAAGGCGCTCAAGGTCCTGTAGATTATTACCATGCTCCGTTTCAAAATGGGAATCAAGAGAGATGGAGGAGAGAATTAGTCGTGTGACTGATAAACAGAATATCGCCATGCTCTGCTCTCTTCCCCCCTTTTTTTTTCAGCTGGGAGATAAAATTCAAGCTTGGAAATGGTTGCTAGCACAATTGATTCTGGCAGAGGAATATGACTGCTGAATATGAGGGCTAAGTAGCTGAATAGCTGCTGTCATATTGCTGAAGGGGAATTTATTCCTAGTTTATATGCAAGCTATATCATGGAGTTAGTGGGACTAAATAGCTAGTTTGATGTAGAGTATGCTCTGCCAATTCTCTGGTTTATAATCACGGCCAGTGCTAGTTATGGGCTTATGTGCCTGGATTGAGTAAATGCAATAAGAGCATCCAATTATTTAAATGGAATATGACAAAGCCTTTACATTTAGAAATAGAAAATCTACTTTGAACTATTGCTGTAATCACTATAAACTTAATAAGGGTTTACATACAAGCATGTTGCGTATCAAAATGAACACCTATTCCAATCTAAAATATTTACTACATACACTTACACACAAAAAAGGAAACAGAGACAAAGAAATAAAAAGAAAAATGTATTCTTGAATTCCTTTCTGCTTGGAATGGTGCTCAGCATCAGTCGTATCTTCCATTAGAGAAATTTGACGCAAACATAATTTGGGAAAAAGCAAATGAAGGCAAACACAACTGAGAGTGGGGAGAGAGATAATTGGTAGCCTGATAGTGTCTGATCCATTCCTCTGCTAAAAAGGTTTCTTGACCCGCGGGGAATACAGAAAATGATTAATAGTTACACTGCAGCAATCAGCAGGCAATAAGAGAACCACCTGTCAGAGGTCCTGCTGCCCTTTGTAGATTTATGGCTAATAATCGGCCTTGAATATAGCCACTCCAGTACTATCAGAACCTCACAGAGCCAGCTGGCTTTAGCTATAAAAAAAGAAAAAAAAAAAAGAAAAGGGAAAACAATCTTTTTTGTGTACAATTAAATCTGAAGAAGCATAAAATGAATTCCAGCTGAAAAATCTCCCACATGTGGGAAAATGAGAATTGTGTGGGTATAACTAGGTTGCTGCTCTAAGTACTAGATAAATATATAAATGAAAACTGATATCATTGCAATGTGTCAGATATTACTGATAGTCATTTCCCAGTACACTCTGCATATTTAACAACACAAATTACATACCGTAGATAAAAAATCCCAAATCTACGTAATTTTCTGTTCGGTGTGAACAAATCTTAAACGCCCAGCAGAGAACTCCAGTCTAAGGGCTATTTGTTCAGCTGCTGTCTGACAGCGCCTTGACAGATTTTACATTATGCCTTAAATAGCCCCAAATAATGACGCTAGCATGTGTAGCAACTGGGGAAATAGACATGATGACCTTCTTAAAACACCATCTGTTGCGTAGCACAACCACAGCAAGGCAATATCAGCCAGTGAGGCTGAAAGAGTCGCGTTACATGACACCCACAGTGTTCCACTGCACTGTCAATGGCAAAACGTAGTATGTGCACATCACTTCATTGGAAATACATCTGTCCTATCACTATGTGTTCCTCACGCAGCCAATGTGAAACGCATCATTATAATTAATAG
This sequence comes from Atherinomorus stipes, assembly GCA_023101725.1. Lineage (NCBI taxonomy): Eukaryota > Metazoa > Chordata > Actinopteri > Atheriniformes > Atherinidae > Atherinomorus > Atherinomorus stipes. The sequence continues at coordinate 182,493 of JALJCO010000901.1, forward strand.
AAATGTAAAATTTTATTGACATCCACAGTACTGTAAATGAATAGAAAACAGAGAATGAGACTGTGTCCATATGTGTCTGTGGCTGGAGCCCAAGCTTGGAAAGTGATATTATCCTACAATATGAAAACATGCGAACATCAAAGCTGATGAGCAGTGATGATTTGCAGCCTACCTAAATAACAGTGGCGATGACAGGCCTTCCCCTCCCCCAGTCCCATCATCATCATCACCATCTTTTCTCTCCCTACCTCACACATCCATTTTCTTTACAATTTGAAACATTTCCTTTTCTGTACACCTTGATGTCAGGGTCACTGTCTTCCAAGTTCCACTCCCCCTCCCCCATCATTTCTTACCTGATCTGTGTCACTGTTTTTTCCCCTTCCCTCCCTTTTGGAATTCTCTGTCCATTGCCCTCCTGACAGCCACCCATCAACCTGGGTGCAATTTAAAAAGCCCTTCAACAGCTGCCATTCCACAGGTCTGGCTATCAGTCTAGCTGCCAAAGCCCAGACAGGGTCTCTTTCAACAAGCAACTTTGAACGTCAGGTTGGTTCCCCCCAAGTCCAAATGGACTGAAGGTGAAAAGCACCATTTCTTAAAGATTGGTTCAGCTTTAGACCGGGTGACTGAAGTGGGGTTCGGAGGCAGCAAAGTTGCTTAATTTCTGAGTTTCTGGAGCCAGCATCCGTCACAAAGGGCTTGAGTGTAGTTTGAGTTTATGTTTGCTCATGTATATGATTTAATAATATCACAAATTACAGCTGTAAACATTAGCTTGTGATGCTACTGGGGAAAAAAGCTCTGGGGAGAATTCAGTACGGGGGTGATATTTGCCATTCTGCAGAGATTCGTTGCCTCCTGCTGTGCCTGTATTTGAGCTAAATCAGTGTGTGTCTGCCTGCCTGCAAACACTGCATATACCGCTTGTCTAAATGTGCATGTTGCCTGAAACAATCAAGCGAAAACATCTCAGACTAGAGGCTGGGCAGCCTGCTGTTGTGCACTCCTCTCCTCCATATGTCTTTGTCAGAAATCTTTGCTGTGCATCGGATGAGGGATGAAATTCCTCCAAATGCTGTTTTTCCAGTTGTTCTGTCTTGAAAGCAGCTAAATTTGTACTGATAGTTGCCGGATCAGCCTAGATTGTCAAATGTAACAACTGTCCACCAATGAAATTCACAAAAAGACCATCTGGTCTCCGGCATCCAAAAGTCGTTAAGGGAAAGAATTAGATGGCTGAAGCTTTTCTCCTGTCTCAATTAGCAACTGGGGAAGATGGATGTGAGAACTGCTTTGTTGTTATGGACTAGTAAAAAAAATGTTCTGTGTGCCTTTTGAAGAAAAAAATGCATGCTTAAGTGGTCTATAAGTGCAAATGGTACAAAAACCTTTACTTAGAAATATTTCAGTTATGCATTTCTGCAGCCTTTACTTATCTGTAACATTAGTCTATTTATACTGCTTGAATATAAAGCCCAGTGGACAGTAAAGTTGTGTTAGGAAAACACTATTTTTAGAGTTTTTAGTTGGGCTTTGTTAAAATCTATTCTGTTTAGCATTTCTACTTTACATCCTGATAAACCATCACTTCATTAGTTAAACCTCTTTCTCTTGTAAAGGGTCTTGAATGAGCTGAAGTCTACCTCAGCTGAAACTACACAGTGGACAGGTCACCATTCCATCATAGAGCTAGCTCAAAGACAAATAATCGAGCATGTTCGTAGTCACACTTACACCCAATTAACAATCACCAATTATCCCAATATACATGATTTTGGACTGACAAATGCACATACAGGCAAATGAAGGACATGCAAACTCCTCACAGAAAGGCTTCAGCCAACTAAGAGGTACCGATCCTTTTATTCTAAGGCTGTTAATCGCTACACCCGTACGTCATCTCTAGTAATACAAATACACATATTCAACAGTCCTCCAAGTAAATGCTGCTGATGCTGAGGTACCGCAGTAAGCAAAAGAGCATTTCAGCTGAATCTTGTAACCGCTGAAGGAGTGAAGCTATTTTCAATTGCTGCTTCTGGGCTGGCTTTAGCCATTGTGTCAGGATCTCTTTCTGTCCGCCAGAGCTTTTAGTGCTTTGTGTAGCAGCTTCACTTTTGCCCATGGCCACAAGACCACATGAACAAAAGTTTGAGTTGGCTGGGTCACACTGCGATGCACCTGGGGCATATATGCATGTTTTGCACGGACTGTGGAGGGTAATCGTTGGGGCCATTAACATGAGAGTGCTGCAGCTTCCAAGCTGAAAGAAGAAGAGGGGGGGGGGGAAAGCTCTAAGCAAGCTGACATTATGGGGAGGCATCTTTCCTGATCCCATTCAGCAAAGAAAGTTAATGGAGTTGAAGTGGGTCATCTAGAGTAAAATTGAATCTGCTGCCCATGGAAAGGCTTTGATGTAGCAAAAATTAAGCAAGTGTAGTAATTTTATGTTCAAACCCAGAGTACCATCAGCCAGAGAGAGCAACTTCTGTTGGGGTACAGTAACAACATGTCGTGAAATACAGTGAGTGTTAATTATGTTTCAAGGGAGAAATAGGACCTATGTAGGCTTTTCTCTTTACACATAAACCGAAGCTGTATTCATCTTAAAAACTAGGATGCCAGTATGATGTAAAAACAGGTCACAGCATCCAATTTGATTAGAATAAATATGATTTGGTTGCCCTGAATGTTGTAAGAGTGGAGCAAGTGAAAAGCATCATTGAAGGAAATAAGACATGAGATTTTATCAGAGTTTAAATGCAGTGTGTTTGCTGCTCCACAGAGCTTAATTCATGTTTGTTTTATGTCCATGGTGGTCAGTTTTCCTCTTTATGGATCAGATTTGAACACATTTTTTTTTCCCCTAGTCCTCAGCCAACAAGTGCAGAAGTCATGGATCTCTGGTGGTATACATCATTTAATGGTAGAAGTGTCCTTCCCATGCCCTTCTGTAATAGCCAAGCATCATTAGTGAGTGGGTTAAGAGCCAGGGCAGCTGTCCATATGCTTCAATAATTAGCCTGCACTTTTGTTGAAGCACGTACAAAAACACTGAGCTTACATTATCAGGCTCTCCTTTCCCTGTTTCTATGAGAACTTTCAAAGCAGCAGAAGATAAACGCTACAATTTCTCTGCTTTTATCAAATAGAAGAGGCTGTGGGTCATGCCTCAGTCTTGTTTATCGAGGTAGTAGTTTCTGGTCTCTGAGTGACACTTTATTTCTCTGTAACCTCTTTCCCTTCCAATCTAACTCTCCCAAATCGCAACCCCCAATCTATTTTCTGCCTGACTGGCCTTATGAAACTGCATATATTCTGTCAGATTACTCCCATCATATTCCCATACTGTTTTTTTCTCGGGTATTTGAGGATCAGATTTGAATGTGAGGGCCAAAACAACACAGAGCTGATCAGAGACATGTTACCTCAGAGATTTAACGGACCTTCAAGCTTAAAAGATTAAATTCACATTTTTTGATCCTTGATGCAGTGAACATAGTTGAAATAATGTTTGAAGTCCCAGAGGCGCATTATTAGCTTTGTATCTTTGTAACTGTAGCAGATGTTTTTGAGGTTTAGGTCAGATACTGTTTATGAGTGTACAGGGGTAAATATATGCATTTTAAGACAATTATTATTAAAGGTTTTTAAATGTGTTATTATGCTGTATTTTTATTTTAACAGACAATCCAAGGTATGAATACTAAAAAAGATAATTACCTTTGATTAATTATTTCAAATGGGCGTATGATTCATAAGTATTTTCTATCAGATATCTTCAAGGATTAGTATCACCCACAGAATGATACGCGTTCATTTTCTACTCACCCTCATGCTGAGCATGACTGGATCAAAATTTTAATATATCAAATGTAGCTGGAGATCGGACAGGTTTTCGTTTTCCCCCAATTTTCATATAATGGAGTTCACAGGCAACTGAACCAAAAATATAAAAATATACAATGTTGTTTTCGAGTAAATTATGGACGCTACCTGCTCAAGACTCTTGAATTACACTGGATGAGCAGTATGGAGGAATATTGCCAAGTTTTTGTGGACTTTTATGGACCTTTTTGGTTCAGTCGCCAGTGAACTCCATTATATCAAAGTTTTGGGAAAACGAAAACCTGTCTGATCTCCGGCTGCCTTTGAGATATTAAAAAAGTGCTCCAGAGTCTTGCTCAGCATGAGGGTGAGTAGAAAATGAATGCACATCATTCTGTGGGTGTACTATTCCTTTACGGTCAACTTCCCCAGGGGGAAGCGCAGTGGTGTAGTGGCTGGCACTGTCATCTCCCCTCAACTCTAAACAGGACAAAGATGGTATAAAACATTATTGAGTGAATGATTATTTGCTATAAAGTGCATTAACTATGACAAGAAAAAATATGACTGAAAATTTAATTTGTTGAGAAATAACCTTATAGTGTCTGTAGAGCATGAACTGATGCTGTAAATAAAAATGGCTGCATGAGACAGTCACTGACAAAAAAGCACATGATGACAACAAATCAGAGTCAACGGTGAAAGGCTGTTTTTATGGTTAGCCAAGAGGCAATGATCTTGCATCATGCCACTTCTACATTCGTACTATGTGAGTTGGAGAAATAATGTCATCAAGTTGCAACATGTTGTAGAACTATATCAATTAAATAGTTTATCTGATGACTTAAAGCACAGCAATGGCAACTACACTGGTATATCTATACTTTATGGAACCATAATGGTTTAGATAAGCTTCGAAGATGATTATTGAAACCACTGAACTGAACACAACCACCTCATTGCTCTGTAAACCTTTATGAAGCTGTGGAATTAGTTACTAATTATTTCAGATTTATCGCTTTCCAGTCTAAAATTCACATCACTTAGTAATCTGAGTCACCATTTATACAGAAATAATTATTAAACACAGCTTCCAGATTTAATATTATGTAACAGTACACATTCTCCAGTCTTTAAACAGCTATATTCTATCCTTGTTTTTAAGTAGATTCCTAGTTTTACATTATGTTGAACTGATTAAAATGAAATCTCTGTAAAGCTACAAAACTTGAAAAGCTTCTGCTGCTCAAAGCAAAAACTAGGAAACTGACCTTTAAATCATGCTTCTTTCCCAATGTTACATCCAAATACACTTTACTTTCCAGTTACCCTGATAATTTTGGACCTTTGTGTAAAGCTCAGTAGAGCATAAAGGGGGAAATGGCAAATGAATCAGTTCACAGAGTCACTTTTCCACTAATTGTCTATGGAGTAGCTGTAACAGTGTGAGAAGCCATACAGCTACACACCACTGTCCTTGGTCATTGCAGTGTCATGCAATTGCTTCGACCCAGTGGTATTAAAATGAACTGAGTTAAAGTAATTGCCATTCAATAATGTGAATTTGAATGAGATCTTCCATTGCACTGATTAATGCTGATTGATGCATTTACTGGCACTATGCTGATGACTGTAAAGACAATTTATTGATGCACTGTAGATGAAGCATGTTAAAATTGAAAAGGAAACAGGTTAAGGAAGTTCAGGATTGTGCCAGGATTATGGATTTTTTTTTTGTTGTGAACATCACTAATCATCAGGTTATGGAAAATAAGTCGATCACTTTATAATTCAAGGTGCACTGACACTTATCCAGTTTTTAATCCATCCTGGATCTGCTGTCACCTTATCAAAATATAATTATTTAACCTAATTTAACCACTTCCGTTCTGATGAGTTTCTTTCTCTCTTGATTTGCTGCAGGAATAATGCCATCAGTTATAATCTTTACCATCTTTACCATTTTACCATTACCAAATGGCCCAACATTTTTCTGTCACTTCAACCCAAAAAGAAAAGAAGTCAACTTTCAAAATGCATTGAAAATGCTGAACACACAACACACAAATGCAGTACACAACTTGTTTCTTGATCAGCTCATTCAGTCCCTGTCCTACCTACTCTCTCATGAATGAAAATCTAACAGCCTGCCACAAAAGAAGTTCTTAAGCCATTTGGATCAAGAATCTCCCTAGGCAAATCAGCAATTAGAGCCTAAGCTGCCTTGTAAAATCAATTAGGTGTTGTAGTACGTGTAACAGGTACAAGAGGCTGGTTCCTTTTCTAATGGACCAGGAAGTGAGCTTTTAATCTGCTGTGCAAGGGTCTGCTATCTGCTGCACTTGTTAGTTTTGACTTTTAACAGTTTTGAAAAATTTTGACATCAGGGTGTGCTATTGCAAAGATGCATCATTTCCTGTTTACAACATGTATGGTTTAGAGGATGAAAAACGTAGTCAAAACCGTGCTAAAATATTGAGTTTGAATGCAAGTAAAAATGAGAGACTTGTTTGTGACATGGTGTTTAAAAAAACAGATTGCTTTTGGCCACATGTAGGCAGCACAGGCTACTGGCTGGCAAACTGTTTCTTAAAATAAACAGCATTAACAGCATTGCATTTATTGTTTTTTGGTCTCTGAATGAATGTAAATAGATTTTTCTAATTTCTCTGCTCTGTTTTGTTCCTACCAACAGCAGATTAAAATATTCCCATTTTATGTTTTTGGAAAGAATGTAAACATTTCTTAGCCAAAACTGAACAGATTCTCGCTCTCACTGGATGTTTTGGTAGGGCTAGCAAGGTTTCGGGATGTTTTGGTACCTAAACTTAACAGAAAAGTGAACAAATCCAGTTATAAATCAGAAACAAACACTGATCTCACAAAGGAACTTAGAAGCATGAAGCCATGGCGTTTCATCTGAAAGGTCTCAAGGTGGAGTCAAATGGGTTACTCAAATGTTCTTCTGGAAAAAAAGGCAATACAAAAAAGAGAAGGGGAAAAAAAAAGAAAAAAAAAATGTTCATCTGGGTTTGTGATGACTGACCTTTCCGAACAAATTGGTGACCCACACATGCACTATGAACATTTCTTTTTTGTATGGTTTTAGTGGATTTAAAGATTTAAATTGATCATTGGTTTCTGTTGCTTTGAGAAACATAAAATAAGAATACCTAGCTGAGACCTCTACTGTAGCATCGAGTGTTTCAGCCGCCCCGTGCTCACATGCTGTAGCAATTCTGTACACAAACGTTCTGAACACTGACACCTGACGCGTGTGTCCACAGCAAGTATACACCAGCCTCAGCAGTTGCATCTGTAAAATGTTGTCACTATCACATTGATAGAATTGATAGAATATCAAGATAATTTGTGCTATGGCATTAAAGGAGCTACAATTCTGTAATGATTTGAAGTGGTTTCTTATTTTCAGCAAAGGCGCTTGTTTAGCTGTCAAGATGACAATTAATGACAAGGACTTCTTTAAAGATCTGCCTCCTGTCTCTGTTCTACTGTTTTAAAAAACAGATGCCTGAGATCAGAAACACCGAGGGCAGCATCTGGCTCTTTGAAAGATGGCATGTTATTTTTTTTATCAGTATTTTTTGGTGGTGTAGCACCATTCCCTCTATCTGTATGATATAATCAACCACAAAACTGTAGCAATGGTTAAGTTCTGCAGTCCTGGAGCTGAAGTTTTTACACTACGCAGTTGACGGACTGTTTGACGTCATTTTTGCCCCCGTAGAAATAATGTCTCATTAAATCCTTAGCGAACCACTGTTTACTGTAAAACTTCCATGCTCTCCCTGAGGTATGCAATAACTTCTATCTTTGTGTGTCATACATGTGGTGGCCCTGAAAGTCTCTATTTGTATCACAACAGCCTTTCAGGTTTGTTTTGTGTACCAACGATGTGTAGTGACATAATGGGTCATGCAGAGGTATGGGGTCCATTTTAACTTTCACGGAGGTCAGTAGGTCTCTGCTGACTTATGGCCTGTTCAGCTGGGAGCTGCAATTATGGTGAAACCATGTATCATACTAAGTGAGTCACCTGCTTTAGTTGCCCATTTCTTGTATACATCACCTGTTGCACTATGTAGTGTATTTAGAAGGACCCACAGGGGAATCACTACTTCATTTGTAATTATCACAAAATGATGCAGATATCACCTTGAGAGCATAGAGGGATTAGGGAAAAAAAGGGTCACAGCCACTTAAAATGCTTTCAGTTGAACCAGTAATGGAAAACACTGGCAATAAGGAGACTAAGATTAAAAACAAAGAAAAGACATGACAGCCATGTGCTCCTTACATGAAATTTAAATAAAATTCGGCTGCGCATTTTTGAATGCCTGTGTGTTGCATGTCCTATCTCAATGCAGTTATTCATATGCTTGCACAAAAGCATGCCTCCGTCTTCACATGGTTTTGCATTTGTGTAGTTTTGTGTAAGAAGGCATACCCTGCTGTGGTAAAATAGTTTCACGCTGGGATCAGTGGAGCACATATATTTTAGTCAGTGCTGTTGTACATTCTCAGTTTTGCACATCGCAGGCAATGCAGCAGCTCATTCCTTCTCACTGGGAAACAGACTGAGTCAAAGATGCAAATATGGGCATTCAAGCATGGAACTCCTGACCTCAGTAGGCAAATCTGAAATTATGAACACCCAGCACTTTTTCTTTCTCTTATAAGAATGTAAAATGTGCATTTGCTTTTGCTCTTCCTTCCCTCTTTTCACTAAATTTTTATAGGGCACCCATCTGGCTGATTTAATTATTTTCATCTCATCTTGCTCATAAGAGTTAAAAAAAAAAGAAAAGAAACAAAGATATAAATAGCACAGGGTAACAGCCTTGGTTTGAATTCACATGCTGACATCTTAGACAAGATCATACAGCCCTACAATCATAAAATTTTACAATCAGATCAAACCACAGACGTTACACCTAGCATGAAATGAAAACAAGTTCAGAATCAAAGTGTAACATTGGTATGAAGGTGTGGACTCAAAATACACACCCGTTTCACATCATGGCAGTAGGGAGGCCCCCAGGCAGCACATTTGAGCCTTGTGGGGAATCTAAAAAATGTATAGCCAACAAATTTAGCATGGCAGGGATTAAAATGACATGCCTCTTTTTGACTACATTGCTGTTCTCCCAGTGTGTCACCGTATGCTGTTGTCTATGGCAATTACAAGTGGTATCACTGTGCACTCCGAGAATAATAGAAGTGCTTGGTTTATATTTTTGGAGCCTTCCAGCACAGGAGGAGGTGGAGTACAGTAGAATACAAATCGCCTGAAACAAGATATATGAACAATGATTACATTTTTCATAGATATGAAATTACCTGAATGTCAACGCTGTGAAAGCAGCCTGTTCTCTGAACAAACCTGATTTGGCTGCAAAAGCTAAGAGCAATGCTCCATCAGCTTTCAAGCATTTCAAAACAGCCCATGGTATTCAGAAAGCAATGTGTCACACAGCTGGGCAGATATTCAGCAGCCCCTGTGTTGGCTTGAGTTTGTTCAGCGTGAACCACCCAAGTGGAACATGCTGAAAAATAATTAGCACAATAACGTAGTGAAAAAGGAAATGCAACTTGAGGAAATCAACTGTTAAAGAACATCTGAGGCCGCAACAAGCTGAGCCCGAGCATATGTTCCTCTCGTGTTTTCAACAAAGCTCAATCTTTAGTCCCTGCAGGAGAAAAGCCTCTATTTATAGATCAAATCCACTCATTCAAGTTTAATGGTTCTTCAAGATGGACCAGGACTTAGCAGCTTTCAGTCTTTCACAGGTTACTTTGTATATATTATGAAGTTCTCCACAGTACATTATCTTAACCAACTTTAATTTTAATACAGCACATACAGTATCTACTGTACAGTAGCCGTTTCCATGGATTACATGGAAAAGAAAATGAGGAAAAAGACAAACATGTGGCTTCATCTGTAAAATCCCTTAATTTTATCAAGTTAATTAAAACCTGGAAACTTCACAGTCATGTCACTTTAACTGGAAACACACATGTACCCACAACTGAACCAAAAGTCTGTGGGCTTTTCATAACCTCACTCAGGAAAAGAAAATACAGACGGCAACCTTTAGAAGTCCATTTAACACATCAACAGTCTCAACAAAATTCCACTTACAGTACAGTTTTCAAAACATCTGACAGAGGGAAAATTCAGCCACTGCATACGCCTTTGCAGTGCACCAGATATGCAGTTTGTGCCATACATATGATTCATCTTAAGTTGGATTTTATACAGCCTTGACTTGCATGCTTTCAGGTATTTTAATTGATAAAACTCTAGTGGTGTTTATCCTGCATTGACATCTCAAAATAGGGTGGCCAGGGTGTGTTTTCAAGATTACAGATGAGCTAGTATTCAGTCCACATAACACCACTGTCAAATCTGTGATGTACTTTAATCTATCAACCCAATGAAGTTCATTCAGTGGTATTTGGAGAAAGTATGTTGGCCACCACCTCATATAATCAGGAGTCCATAACAGTGTGTTGTAATTATCTGTACCTATAGAGTCCTCCCACACAGTCTATTCTGCAGAGGCTTACTGCAGCAGCTCGTCTGAATTGGGGGTATTTATACATGAAATTAAGGTGTAATTAAAATCGGTCTGGTGCTAAAGGGGCTGAAGGTGATTATGCTCATTTGCATAGTACACTGATTTCCTCCTTTTTTTCTAATGCTGCACCCATACTTACAACTGATTCTAGTATGTTTTTGACATGCATCATTTTAAACATTTGAAACGAAACCAAAACTTTGGTTATGATTGGAAAGTTCACATGATAACAACCATAACATCCACTGTATCTCTAGGGCAAAAACAAGCTGTCATGGTACCTACAGTACAGTATATTGGCTGGTGAAACAGTGAATTAAAGCGACCAGTTTAAAGTATCTAAAACATGTTTTTCTCCCAAATTACCTTTGTGTTTTTAGGGACTGAATTAGAAATGCAAGCAATAAGTGATTCTGGTGAGAATCTGATGAGGAACCGTCTAAACTGGACCTCCAAAAACAAACATTAGTATTCAACTCATTTTTCACAGCCACAGCATTATCTAATTTGCTCCATTGGCTTGTTTTGTAGCAAATGGGGGACTATTAAATGGGATGCAGACCAAGGAGAAACTCATTACTCCTCACATTATCACTGGAAATGCATTTTGGAAAAACTGAGTTCAGCCTGGTTGCAGGCTGAAGCTTTGGCTTCTCGTCCAGGTTGTAAATGGACCCCTCTCGGCTGATTCACCATTGTGTCCAAAGCCGTCCCCGATATTTGAAGGGATGTCATGACTGCTCCAGCTGTCACAGGCACAGCTGTTCACTTTCCCCTTGAGTGAGCAGAGCTGCCTTCGCCCTGCGGCTTGATGCTGTGTGTACGTATGGGCGAGTGTGTGTCCAAGTGCAAGCATGCAGGGACACTGACAAGGTGCACAAACTACACAGCTTATTATAAACAACTGTTCACAAGTAAATTGGAAACTGAAATCAAATAGGGAATTTTGGTACTCTCAACTTTATTATTTATCTACTTAGATTTCACTCTGGTCATGTACTGTAGGACATTTTTATGAATCTGTGAAGGGAAAGAGACATGTTCTCTGTTCATTATAACTTTGATGAGTTGTACAAGACCTTTTGTACAATGAGTCTTATCATGGGAATCCAAGGAAAAAGTGCTGCTGATGAATGCCCCAGTACATGATTGATGCTACTCCCCTTTGGCCTGGGCAAGCATTTACTTTCTCAAAAACACTCTTCGCACTGTGACTGTATACCTCTTAAGGTCTAGGTGTCCAAATTGCTCGAAGGACCATATTGATTGCATACTGAAACAGTCAGTTATGATGAATGGAGACTTGCTAAATCAAATTCTGAGATTAATTGGCCAGCGGTGGTGTCATTAGAGCTTTGTGATGGGTGAATTAATATGGCGATTAGACGAGTAGTTGCTACTATGTCACTGTGTCAGCTCTGACAAGCTGACCCCAGACCAGATGGAAATGGAAAAAAAGACGATTTATCATCTTGCACCTATAGACTGTCTCTGACCTTTGGCATAAACATTTATCATCTACCTGTAGGGTTTTCCGTGCATCGGCATGATGGAGCACACCATCAGTTACATAATTAGGAGCAGCTAAAATTCACTTGGCTGGTTTTGATTTCTAATGCAACTGGGGGTTAAAAAAAAAAAAAAGGAAGAAAAAAGAGGAAGCCCATCCAAAAAGAGAACAGTCATTGTTGTAGTTCCAACTCAGCAGAATGAAGACTAAACTATATTCTGCATCTAAATTGGTAGAGCTAATAAAAGTATTCTTGGCTGATACTAAAATGCAAATGCTGACAAAATCAATGCTTCCCACTGCCAAATCCACCAACACTGGTGAGCAGATTTGGCTCATTTTACAAACAGGCAATAAATACACACATGTACATGTTTATACACACTGTCGCACACAGAGACAAATCTGTGATACACAGTGTCCCTGTGACCCTTATGCTCCATATGGTCAAGAAGAGGGCAGAGAAAATAAGCACATAGCTCTGTGGGTGACTGCAGCTTGGCAGCCAGCAAAGCCTCGAGCCTCGTAATGTTGAAGCAAGACAGCCTGTTACATTTACTGTAATGTAGTACATGACCATGGTTGCTGAAGAAAGATAGAGATAGAAAAACAACTATCAAACCCAATCATGAGAAAACATTCACCCCCATCATGTAACAACCTGGACAACTATTGGTACAAAAACTTTATATATGTGGATGTCATAAAAGTTTTTCATCCCCATAAAGTATCGATGAGGTTTTAATGTCTCTGAGTCAAAAGCCCACTCTCTTTCCCGTACTGTATGCTTATTTTTACCTTTATTTTTATCATTTTGGTGCATCACCTTTTCTGTTCTCAAGTCCCTTTGGAGCCTACATTTAACCAGTTTATTTTATTTTATTTCAATTTTTTTCAACAACCTTTCCCAACATTTTGTTTGTTTGTTTGTTTTAACGGACATTTAGTTTGAGTTTGTGATATCCAAGTTAACAGAGTCAAACTTGACCAATGCCTTTTATCTCTCTGCAAATCACTACATGAGTCCTTCTTTGTCGGTTGATAAGGTTTGTGCTTGTGTTGAGGTGGTTTAAGAAATATGAAATGCAAAAAACAAACAAACAAACAAACAAACAAAAAAACATAGAGATGCTATGTATCTGTGGTACCTACAGCAGATGCTCAAAATGACACTATTCTACTTTGATACCAATAATGGAAAATTTTTACTAACACTAAAACCCTTTTACATGTCTATACTGTATGTTCCTCTCTTGCCTTTTCATGACGTATATGATGATGGAAGCTGAAAGCACTTTCCATTATCAATAACTAAAATGTGTCCTGCTTTATTGAGTGTGTACCAGTTTTATTGAAATACTATAACTAAAGCTTTTATGTCTCCATGTGATTTGTGGCAATGACAGTGCCCCAGAGCCACTTTACAGTGATCACTTTTACCAATATGACAAAACAGTGAACTTGTAACAAACTGTATGAGTAAATGGGGGTGTTGTCCAAACTACAAGATCATCACTCACAACAGAGAAGTACTGGGTGACCTCTAGATGTTTTGATTTGTGAAAAATGGCACTGTGTTTTGATATTTATAGAGCCTGACTGGCCATTCACATGTGCCCATAACTTCCAAATGGTTTTCTAATTAGAGAAGACAGGCCTGCCATTGGGTCACCCACCAGTACATTGATGCATTTCACCAGGAATAAAACTGAAATCAATTTCTACTGGTCTGTTGTTGGGGTCTTTTGAATGGCCTACTGTTTGTGCCTGAGGGAGCACTTACTCCACTTCTCCTGCTCTTTTTGTTCTTTTCCCTGTGAGCATATTGCTCCCATTGAAATGATAACTGCTTTTCAATCTGTGGTGAAAACAAGGGGCCGCACTTTTCAAAACCCCAGTGGCTCTAAAAGCACTTAACACCAGTTACCAGCGAAATCAATTTTGGGTTAGTTATCAATATGGGCCTAGGCATATTGGATTGCCAGAAATCAACTTAAGTGTTGCCTGAAGGCAAACTGTCATGACCTGCTGGTTGGTCACCCACTTTCTCCAATGCCAATTTGCAAAGTTGATGGAGTCATCTGCTCCAGAAAATTGCTGTAGTAATTGTGTTTCCTTTTTTTGTGTGGTTAGAGAATAAAATTTTCCATTTGTATCGAGACCTCATCCGGACTAAAATCTCCAATCAAGATTTTATAACTTCTTTAAAAGAACTATGGTCATATTTGGAATAAAAGGGCTGGAACTTGTTTTTTTTTTTTTAAATAGTTGAGCTTGGCATGCAATATGGAAGAAACAATTTGAAACAAATACTTTCTCTTCAAACTTTGTGTCATATGCGATTGTAATTCAATTACGATACCACCAAGGAGGATTGGAATCTGGTGCAGAATGGCTTGTTACGACTCACTGCTTTGGGTAATGGTGTTTTCTTTGCTCTGGAAATGAAATATAATATCATTAAATAGAGACATGTAGAATTAAGTGTCAACATATCCATCTTGGATGCCTGTTCAATCTGTTTGTGGGTGCTGAGTGGCTCCCCAGTGACAGATCCAGCTCATCATTGAAACATCCTGCATATGGAAAACAGGGGATTTGATTTATCCCACACTCTGCATTTCTACTAGTGTCAATATGTAGAAAGGTAGGAATACAGACAAGCTCACTTGTTTATTTCTGGAAGGAAAAGCCAAAAGCACACAGTTACTTAATAAATATAGTGACAAATCATACATTATAATTCAAGCTAGTTTACCTGTTAAATTTATGCCTGTGTCCTGATGACACCATCCCCGAACATAGCAATCAGCCATGGCTGAAACCATTGACAAGTGACAGCCAAGATTTTCAGCATTTGCACTAACCCTGAGATAATATTTGCAATGGTACCGCTGCTTTTAGCTCCACCGAGCAAGGCTGAAAAGTGGAAAGGCAATAAAGAAAAGCTTTGAAGTTGTCATGCATGACTGTGTGGAAGCATCCTCAAGCTTCTGTCTAGGGTGTTGATTTAGTGACTGCTGCAGAAACAAGAATACATAGGGCTTCTGGTGCTATTTTGGGCCGGGCTCTGAGAATTAGAAAACTCTCCTACATCTATTATCTTGGGTGACACTTGAAATGCTTCAGATGCGAGTATCAGATTTTGTTTCACATGTATGGCAATGCGCCAGTTTAATTAATTTACTTTGGGGGTGGCTGACTGTCATTAGGAGAAGGACTATGGAGAGCGGCACAGGAGCAATTAGGGGATTTTACAATACTGACCAGCCAGCTGTCATGTAATAGATTCCATTAAGTGTCATTTCCCCAAAACCTTAAGTTTTTTACTCTAACAAATACCAAGAAAACATCTTTAGTATTAAAAAGCATAAAGAATAAGTATATGAAATAAAATTTTTGATTGATAACTGTTATATAAAAAATTGAAAAACCTTTTAAAAAGTCAGGTGCAATGTTGTAAAAATGTGGAAAGCAGTAATACCTTGGCACTGACTACCAACTCTGGTGGCACACATGAGGTCTCCAGGTGTTGTATTGTAACAGCAGAGCATTCCAAATGCCTAACAGGATTCTGCACCTGAGCTTGAGACTATGGAGCCAAGTATTTTGGGGGTGTCTTTTTTTTCCCCCATTTTGAAACTTAATCCATGTATCATGCAGGCAGGCACTTAGGCAAAGGTGACAGATGTCTCCCTATATCAGACCTAGTAAATGAATAAATAACTGCAAAGTGCAACAAATGAGTTGCGTCCTCTCCATGTGGTCGACATCTGTGCTACAGACTGCCTCCAGTTGCAGCTTTGGTCCTTGGATTGATTTTCTTTCCCAGAGCCTCCTGGTTTGAATTCAGTATGGTTAACGTGAAATGATTTTACCAAGGTCTGTGTATCTGCTTTAATACAGATGGAGTAAAATACTTAAACAGATAGGATAGAGAAGGGATTTTTCAGTGTCAAGTGGTTTGAATCTTTCTATTGACTTAACTGATATGTTCAATATTATGATGCAAAACAGTGGTTCGTAAAAGTCCAATAAACATCCGAGGGGCAGCCAAACTGCATCACTGGATTACCAAATCAGTTATTGAGCTACAGTATGTACCATAACAAAGCAGAACTCACCAACCATTTTGAACTGGAATAGCACTGCATCTCTGTCATCCTCCAAACATGATAAATTCTGGTGGATATGATGGTCTCTTGTCTAAAAGGTTAGGGGTAAAAAAAAACGCCCCACCCCTGAAATTGATAACAGTCAAGACAATGTCAGGCTGAAAACTGGAAAGTGACGAGTTGACGATTCCATACCAGACATGTAATATTGTGTGGTAAGCAGAAAGAGAAGCAGTTTATCTTAATCCTCAATAATCAGACATTCAATACTTGAAAATACTAAAAAGCCAAGTTAGAGTACAGAAATATTAGAGCCTTAAGTCATGTGAGAAGACATTGCCTGTTGTACTGAAACTAGGCTAAGTTTTAAGCTATCAACTGAGTTTGATTTTCCAAGACATAGAAATCGTGTGATGAATAAGCACCATGATTCTGAGGCTTCCTTCCCTCTTTTTTCCTTAAAATGACTTACTAGCAGCAGCATATTGTAGTTTTCACTTGCAGTTCATGCACATTTGGCTAAACACAGCTCAGAGGCATAATGTAATCAGGGGAGCTATATTCTTGTTGCACAGAATACCCAATATTTTGGAAAATGGGATTCAGTGCATTCTCATCAAACCCATGGAATGAAATATGAAAAAAAAATTTATAGCTGTGGTATTTGCTAGAATAATGTGCTCGCCAGGTGAGTAATCACACTGGCTGGAAATGACAAACCAGTGTGCTATGCCATAAATAAGATAGGAATGGGACAGAGGAATTATTATTATCCCTTGAGGAGGCTGTTCTGCTGTTTCTAGTGTAAAATATAATGCTAGTGCTTATACATATAAATTTAAACTAGGGCTGTTTGGCACTGAGCCCTAACACTCAAAAGGTCTTTAGATGAATCATAACTGTAAAGATATAAATTCACAAACACATAAGTCACAGTTCAATGAATGTGGCTCACTACATACAGTCACTTTACAATATGTACAGTTGCCAATAGTTTGCTGATAGAAGATTATACTCATCAAAACGAGATCCAGTTAAAGGATATAAGTGATTCCTAAACACTGCCTTCAGGACCAAGTAGGCCTTTGCAATGAACCCTGAATCTCAGAAATTCAAAGTATGACAGTGTGATGATAGATGCTAATATAAAAGTAAATTAACTTTCATCAGTGGTATGTGATTGTTAGAAACATTATCACAGTAGCCTTTGCACATTTCTCAAAGTTCAGTGCATACAATTACAGTTTAACATGCTGTAATCATGGATTCCAGTGAGTACTGCTTGCTACTCATACGTGTGACATTTTCCAAAAATATCCTTTACTTCAGTGATTCCTAACCTATTTTCCCTGAGGACCCCCTTCATGCAACAATCAAAAAGCCATGGACCCCTTTTGCTGCCCTTTGAGAAGGCAGCTGTGCGCTCACGAGGAAGAGTAGTTGTCTATCAACCGGCGGGTTGATGGATAGATTCCAGGCTTCTCCTGGCTACATGCCAAAGTGTCCTTGGGCAAGACATTGAACCTCACGCTCCCTCCCAATGTACCGGAGTATGAATGTTTGTGTGAATAGGTGATTGTAAAGTGCTTTGAGTGGTCAACATGACTGAAAAAGTGCTTTATAAGTACAGCACACTTACTTTGCTGAAATTGTGCTTTGTTTTAAGTTTGCATTTGTTAAATTCTCACCACAAATGAGCCATTCTGGCTGATTCCTTTCCTGCCCTTTGATAAAACCATGACCAAACTGAAATGATAAACAAACCTAAGCTGATACCTTAACCCATCTCAGTGTGAACTTGACTTTTTATCTTAATCACACTGGCTCTAAACAATCAAAGATGCGGGAACCCCCTGTGAGCTTCCCAGACCCCAGGTTTGGAAACACTGTATTTCCCATTAAAAAAACAAACAAACAAAAAAAGCCAAAATATTCGGCATATATATTTTTTTTCTTAAAATAATTGGCATCAAGGCATTGTTTGTTTTATTATTCTGCTCATGTAATTCGACTAAGTAATTGAAAACTCAACTTTCAGACATCAGAGGTGATGTCAAAACATTCTCACCTTCACTTGCAAATCCGATAAGACCAGATTTAAAAAGATAATGATCTCAATGCTAACTGTTATTCACAGATATCCTCTGACAGTCATGTTTGAAGAGGCCATGACCTTCAGAGTCACTGCTTTGTAATAGAA
Source organism: Atherinomorus stipes (assembly GCA_023101725.1). Lineage (NCBI taxonomy): Eukaryota > Metazoa > Chordata > Actinopteri > Atheriniformes > Atherinidae > Atherinomorus > Atherinomorus stipes. The sequence continues at coordinate 200,754 of JALJCO010000901.1, forward strand.
CGGAAACAGTTAGCCTGAAAAGTGAACCACATCCAAAAGTTCAATAATGCACCTTCACCACTCTGTTGTTTTGTCAAAACAACAGATTGATAGAAAACCTATATCGGTTCAAGTCTTTGAAATGCCACAAAGGAGCAGCTTGAAAGAGGATGGATTATGTCCTCTTTGAAACTTGTGATTCCACACCACTAACCTGAGTGTTAAACTGGTGGATGATTTCTGATATCTCCTTCCAAAATAAAAAAAAAGGGCAGCTCTGTCACACTAAGGAGGTCAAAGAAATCAAGCGAATCCAAAGGAGAGGTAATGCTTTTGGTGGGGTCCATTTCCTAAACTAGATAAAGTCTATCGTAGCTGGAGTCAAAAGAAAAGCCTTGTTTCTCATTTTCCAAAAGGTTCTATTCAGCCATGTCCGCCTTATCTTCCATCCACAGCCAACTGTATGGACCAACACTGCCTTGATAGGACAAGTGTAAGATAAACTTGACAGATCAACTTTTTCGATAGTCACCAAGCCCATAAACAACCGGGGCCTCTAATCTGATAATCCACCAATGAAAGATTAGACATGGGGGAGTATTATTGTGTTGTCACTCTTGCTTACGGGGTCACATGGGCCTTAACTGCCAGGGTTAGACAACCCCACGGCAAATCCTAAGAAGGTGTCACATCTCAGCAGGTGAGGTGTGGCGATAAGACAGGCTGGGGGATATTAAATGAAAAAAAAAAAAAAAAAAAACTGCAATTATCACAGGTTTTAATAAGAAATCAACAAAAACTACAGGAGGGTGGCAGGGTGGCTTTGTGATTAGAGTTACAGTCTGTATCTGTAAGATTTGATGCCAGAAATAGCACAGGTGTCTTTCAACAACTCTAAAAAAATACAGTGTTGACATTCTATTTAGGTTGTCATTTGGGTTTGTAAAACCAAATTGAAGCCTTGCTAGCAGTGGATTTCAAACCTTACTTAAAGAACAGAGTCAGCATCAAAATATGTCATTTATTCTAAGAATGACATTAACACAGTTCACATTGTATTCCTTTGTACTTCTCAGTTTTCTGTCCTGCTTCTCTGAACATTTCCTAACCTGGCATTAACTATCCAAACAGCTCCTGCATATGCTCACTGCTATCTCATGAGGAGAGCCGCAGAGTCGGAGTAATTCAAACATACTTCAAACCGCAATTTATTTTCCCTGAGTTGTAATTATGGTCTATTAAAATGCAAATGATGTCAATGGCAGAGCTGCACTAATCACTCAATGTCTGTTTATGGGCAGTACAGCCACATTGGAGAGAGACTCACACAGTGGAGACCAAAATGAACGAATCTTCTCTCTGTGAAAGATCCAGTTATTCAAGTTCCAGTGGATTGGTCTCATTTTCCCGAGGAATAGAAAGGCACTCTTTCCATAAAATATAATTTCATTTAAATACATTAAATGAGTTGCAATACTTTTTACATTTTAGATGTAAAAAGTAAAATGCAATGTAATGCTCATGTAAAATGAACTTTTACAATGCTGAATTTCCCTTCTGGGATGAATAAAGTATTTTCATTTTTCATTTCATGACATGTATATGCAGTACTAATAAAGACAGCAATCTCTTAACCCATGATGTGGCCGACATGTCCTTTTGTGGATACTGTTTTAGGCTAATGAAATGAAAAAATGAAATGAAAAATATTTTATTTATCCCAGAAGGGAAATTCAATATTGTAATAGGCTTGTACTTTTTTTTTTTTTTGTCTAATGTACCTCATTATTGCAAAATTCTGATCAACAAATAAAATGAAACATAATTCATATTGGTGGTTCTTGACTCTTAGCTAAACTTGTGAAGCCAATAAGTCTGTGTGCACTGGTGTTTTATTTATGAGTGCATACAGTATGTCCACAAGTAGCATATATTCATGCATGTTAAACCACACATCACCTTTTATGAGTCATGTGAATGAAAAATTCACATGAGCTGTAATTGTGGAAATGTCTGTGATGGACGTGTACAACACCTGCACTGTAAGCAAGGAAACAGCTGCTTTTTACATGAGTTACTGATGTTTGCACATGTGCACGCTCTGTGCTTCCACCACTTTTTCTATGCATTGCATTGAATTTCATGAGGATTAGAGCTTATCTATAGCAGTGTTTACCATATGCTGCGACAAGAACCTCAAGTCTCCCTTATCAGAAGGTTATGTTGCTGACAAGACATGGCGTTATTAAGAAGAAGAAAATCAGAATAGTTCAGGTATGCAACTCAATACTGCAAAAATCTATTTTTTCTAAACTAATCCAAACTAAAAATGTGAAGGATGTTGGAGAAACAAGAATTTGACACCTGATATGGGATACTGTGGGGATCATGTTATGACACATCAAGGAAATGCAACTAAGAAGGAAAGCTTAGATAATGCTGCATGTATGAGGAAAACAAACTCATCCTCTGCACTTAACAAATTGAGAACATGTTGGTAGAAACAGAGTGTTTTTGTAATCATTGGTCACAGGATTTGTAAGTATATAAATTACACTATCATCGGATCAATACTGTCATACCTCCTCTGCCAGCACATATTCAGAGCTGGGTAATAATGGAGGACTGACTGGACACACTGTGTAGTATTCTTTTTGATCATAAGGGGCAGTGTCCCCTCAGGCTCCGTCTCCAGCCTGCTGATAAATTCATCTTTCTGACTGTCCCTGCGGGAGAAAGCCAGAGAGAGAGGAGCATTGACTTTTCATTAAGGTGATCACTGCATTGGAAATTGAATTTATTTTGGAGTTAAGAACATAACAGAGCTGTTTGTGAGTCAGCCTGAAGGCCACAGTAGAATGCCAATATACAGAAAGCTGATAGAATGTCTTGGTTGACTAACAACGCTCCTTGTTCCCTCCAGTGAAATACACATAGGTGTCAAGAAGTTACATGCAAAGTTGAAGACTCCTGATATCATTGGCTAGCACAATTGGCTACAGTGCTATAGCTGTTTTTTACATGGCACTTGATGCCATGTAAAAAGGCTAGTTTGAAATGATGATTGCAGCCTTGGGCACACAGCCCCATATACTGTAAGAAGAGAACAGTGCATGAATATATTAAGACTTGTTGACACCCATGTGGTCTTTGCTGTACAATAGCATTAGTCCATTTATGGGTAATTGTACTTGCCAAGTGCTAGAAGCAGAAATATCAAGCAGTATTAAAATGCTTCAAAGATATATATATATATATATATATATATATATATATATATATAGTTTTTTTCTTTTATCATTAAACTCATGATATGATGTTGCCAAAAATGTGAGTTGAGATTCTTACTTGAACCCTTTCCTCCCTATAAATATTACAATTTCCACTTTTTGAATTTTGATGCTCTTGTTTAAAAAACATACTTGGTAGAATAATTTAAACTCATCGCAAATAAATATGGTAGTATATTTTTGGCCTTCTACTGTTTCATTGCTGAGGATTCATTGTCTTAATTGTGCCTTAATTTCAAGAGGGCTCAGCAAATATCAGGGGTTGCTCACTGGTACTGTACCTTCCACCTAAGTCTTTCCACAAGCTGTAAATTTCATCAAGGTGAGCTAAAGTGTTTACCCCATTAATTTATTTCTGCTAAAGCCAGAGCACTGACCCATAAAATGAGCTAAGATAATACTGACCTTAACATGGTCTTCTGCACATGGAGGTAATTGCTAAGGCTCCAGATCAATCAATATTGACTTGCTGTTTTTTTTTTTTTTCTCTCCTTCTTTTTTCCTATCCACTACTGCTTTAGCTGAATGTGGAAAATTGGCTTTAGACAGATGGAGAACATATCCCTGATAGTTTAACCTTTATCTAGCTAGCATGTTCACTTATCTGTACAATTATAGATTTTGCCAGTCAAGCTGTTTCACACAAAATCTGTTGAGTGTTAAAAGACAAGAGGGTACAGTTAGACTAATTGTGGATGGTGTCAGATGAATTTTTCTGGATGGATTGATATTGCTAAGAGTCAATGCAGAGTTATTGAGTCATACATGTGGAAAATACTTTGTACTTATCACAGCAGAAACAAAAATGACTGATGGTGTTTGAGTCACGAATCATTAGGAAAACAAAGACATGCTCATACACAAACATACAAACACTCCTTAACATCATGAGCTCCATAAACTCTGAGGCATTTGATTTCTTTTTAATTTTTCAAGGTAGGGACAGTACCTTAGCAGGCATTTCCATCTTGACTTGATAAATCTCACAATCTTCTTTTCCTTGCCACACTGAGGTAATTTATTTTCTATCTCTCCAAGCTATATTTTCCAGTTAATATTTCATTTTTTTTATACGACCTGACAACAGGAGCTACAAGGGATGATGAAAATTCCAAAACCTTTGCACTCTCACTTTAAACATTATCTTCCTTTTGATATATATATAAAAAGATATAAGTCCTGAAAATAAACAGGCCCGTGTAGAAATATTAATGAGCCTCCTTTGATTTTTCATGTAAATTTAATTCATGGCGACTAAACACCGAGTTCCAACCTCCATCTGGCTGAAACAGCTTAACAGTTCACGTCCTACAAGTGAGTTTCCCCTCAGGTGAAGCTCACAAAGACTGGCTGTCTAGAAATGCTATTTATAGAGTTTTCAATACAGTAAATCCTTAGTGTCACTCAGACCTATTTTCATACCCAGTAGCTAAACATTCATCATTTATATGCAACAAACTTACTCTGTTTTGACTCGGGATTATGAGGAACAAATTCACTGTTTTTATTCTACTGAAACTATGATCTCATTGATTAACAAAGCCCGCTTGTATTTTTCTGCAGCGGAACCAAATTAGGTTTCTTGAGTGACGGGAAGCAGTATCCCTCTGGCTATTCAACTAACCCTTAATTTGAATTTGATAAGATTTCTTTTAGACACATTGTTAAGCCAATGTAAATTTTGGAGGCAAGACGAGGCCCACCGCTGGCTTAACTTTGATGAGGTGTTAATATCTAATATCAAAAGCAGATAAAACTCTTATTAGCCCCAGTGGTCTTGCTAGAGTGGGAACTTATTACATAGAGGAGATGAGATGAAAGCCGATGAAGTAATAAGACCGCCAGGGGCTTTGTTAAATGTCCTTAAGCTTTCTGATGGGGTCAACTTAATTTTGTGACTTAAATGCTGCAGGATTGCAAATGCAGACAAGCCAACATTGTTTGAGAGATCTAATTCAGACGCTCATATTTCACAGACTGCAACATCTTGGGGATTACAGTGTCTTAAGCTAGAGGCAGTTTGATAATCGGTTGTCATTTTTAGGTTGTATGCCCCTTTTTCAGTCTTTGTGGTTTCTAAAGGCCTTTGGTTCAATCAAATGTTTGGTAGATCAGTTTGCTGCGCCCCTTTCAAGAACTATTTCCATGTTTGTTTGGTCATCATGTTTGTATTTAGGCTTATGAGATAAAACAAATAATTCTGAATTCTGGAAGTTATTTTAAGAAAATGCCACCATCCTGTACTGCAACTTAACAGTAACGTAGGTTTATTAAACCTACATTTGAGGGGATTGCATCATGCGTTATAGAAGATGTTTCTTTCAACAATTTTTGCAATAGTTGATCAAATTGGGTTCACAATCCCATACGCTTTGATTAATTAAAAGCTTTAAATATATAAATATTATCATACATCAGCAGTGAAAGTAATGGGGCTGAAAAAACATCCACCAATCATCTCTGCATTCCTTACATTTTTCATTTGTCTATAGGGCTTGGGAACAGACGTCACAGCGCAATGCATTGTGGGAGGTAAACAACACGCCGCTGCCATGTTATGAGGCCAGCGGGAGAGACCAACTGAGAACAAGAAAACGGCAGGATGCTTAAAGTTTAAAAAGAAAGAAAAGACCGGTACCAAGATAAACTTCTTCCCGAGGCAATGAGACGCTATCTGGAGAAGATTGCATTAATCGGATATAGAATCCATATGAAATGCTGCTATAGAGTGGACCCATGACCCTGCTCTTCTGCTTCCTCTAGCATTCCCCAATATTTTCACATACTTGGTCTGTGGTGTGAGTGCCTACACTTCGTCTCAGTTTCGGAATTACGCGTCCCTGGAAGCTCATGCACAGTTTACGAACGGCTGGGTCCAAGATATGGAAGCCTGCAAACTGATGGGCTCAGAAAACATCATCATTAGTGCTTTTCCAGGGTTCCATTCATTCATGTGTTTGAATGAGGCTTCCTTGTAGCCTGTTAGCATGCTAACCGCACTATATACAGAGGTTATGTTACAAAATAAAAAGGTAGCTTTACAGGCAATTTCAATGAAAAGTGGGAGAAAGTATGAAGGTTATCGTCCAATTATGACACATATTTGCACTTACCGGAATGAAAATGCCTAGAGCACACGAGGAAGGATGGGATGTTAGCTAAATGTATGTCTATGCGTCTTGCAGCTGCTATCCATGCCATCCGCCTCCTCCGGGTTACCTCTGACACAAGACTCCCTTGATTTTGTTTTCATGTTGGAATCGGAAAAATAAAATAAATAAATAAAAGACTGCCGGTATTAAGTTTTTTTTTTCCAGATCGATCATGTGCAGGAAAATTGCAACCCACATTACAGCAAAGGTTCGGCAATGCCATGCTGACATTCCTCCACTCCGACATGGCCCCAACTGTCAAAATAGCAACAAGTAAACGTCTCATCACTCTGGCATTTTTTTCATCCTATGGTCGAAATGACATCCCACCATTCCAATAATTCCTTTAAAAACCTCCTCCGGCATTCAGATTTCTACATACTTTTACAGCACCAACTTTACTCCACAACCTCGCAAAGCATCTTAATAATCTGTTGTCAAAACCTCCTGAAACTGGAAATATAATCTGCCTCCATGTATTAATGTAACTCCAGCTGGTCTGAAACATGTTAGATTCATGTCTGAATCACAGGATCACTGACTGTCAGCAGAAAAATCACCGTCAGTCACCGCAGCCGGCTGGAGCAGAGTCTCCACAGAGCCGCGCGTCTTTGCGCGCGCTGGCATCATAATGCGACATTAATAACTGCAGTTACAGATATCAATGACGGCGCTGCAGGTGACACCTGAAGTCACTGACTAATTCTAGCAAAAAAGTGTGAATAATGTCCAGTCTCCATGCTGTACAGCAGGGGAGGGCGCATCATTGTGCGCATTTATGGATGCCGGCATTACACTTTTTTTTTTTTTTTAATCTCCAGACGCAGTGGCTCGTTCAGATTCAGTGAAATGGTTCGGAATGAAGCCGCATCCTCCAGATAAACACTGAACTCCATCAGAACTGTTTAAAAATCTGATTTCAGAAGCTAAAACTTTATTTAGGAAATTAATCAGAACACACAGTTAAAGAAATCACCAGCACGCTCACTCTCGGCACAATTTAAAAAGCAATAGGAGAAGATTGCCCACTGTACTGTTAATTATATCTAAATCTTTTAGCTTTTTTTAAATATGCTTTTTAATATATATTTTACATAAGTAATCTATTTGCCATCATTGTATCCTCTCGTCTGTTTATATGCAAACGTACTGCAGTTTCATATTTGGAGGGGAAACTGATTTCATTCCTTGGCATTTTACCAAATTACCAAATTATGTGTTGTGGCAGCAAATATTTATTCATTTCCAGAAGCTAACCTCCTAATGAGGCTCTCTTCATCGTTTGCAGTTCAGTACCGGACAGCACCGAGTCAGAGACTCTTATTAACACACGTTTCCTTACATGGAAAGCTTTGTCGGAATGGTGGGACGTTTGTGTGCCAGACTAGCGGGATTTCGGGATGGTAGTATGTTGAAATGACAGTAAGTCGGAATGCCAGCATGTAACCAGCAAGTTCTACCCATGTTACGTAAGTAGCCCGACTTCAAACAATGGCCTCAAAACATGGAGAATCCTCACGTCGGCCCCCGCGGGGCTTACGCTGTGACGTCACGTTCCCAAGCCCTATTGGCCGTCAGACACTTTTACTACCGTAGTAAGAGTGATTGATGGTTAATTCAAGGTATAATAGAATGGACTGATTAATGAGTGATTGATTGGCGAGAGTAATATTGCATGCTGGAAGCTGCGCACACACGTTTGATGTTTACAGCAGGTAGCTACACCTTTCCCCCCGCAGTTAGCTGCGTTCAGACAACGACATCTGTTTTACTTGCATTTGTGACATGATGGGAGAATCTGTACCTGCTGTCTGCTGAACACCAAAGTAGCTCGTGCACGTTATTCTGTGGCCAGTGGAGGGAGCTGTGAATCTAGCGGGTTGGTCTTGCGCATGCGCGTTATTCAAAAACTCGCCAACAGTCTCTGCTTTCTGAAATGCCAAAAACATCTTCTAAACTGTCTTTAAGACCTTTCTGCCATGACCCAGGTCTTAGTTTTTCTTTTTTTTTTTCTTAAGATGTATTTTTTTACACTCTCCTAATAGTTAATGATTACATTGTTAGTAGTTTTACATTCTTTGCTGTAAATGCAGCCTTGCATACAGTTCACTCCCCAGATGTACAGTGAGGAACTGCCTTCCTCGACCTTTCTAGAAAGCACAAACTAAGCACACTGATGGTATGCCAGCAATCAATGCCTTGGACCAAGAGGAATGAGGTTTTGACTCGGTGACTGAACGACGACATCAATACAAAACGTTCACCCTAAACAAGTCGGAAAACACCTTCAGTTCCTGCACTATGTCCCATTGATTTCTATTCAGCTCAACACAGATTCTGCAGCATTTAGACATTTAATTCCCTTTCAAGCAAAGTCATTACACAGTGGAGCATTTAATTAAGCAATCACAGCAGTGCAATCTGAATGATTCAGTGTCTAAATGCAGACCAAGTTGGCATCTCTGTGCCTTTCCAGTCCCTAACAAAGCTTATTCCAAAACTGAATATTTAAGGAAAAAGCAAACGTTTAAGAAAGACATGCCCTCTGTCACAGATACAATCTGCAGCATTTTAAAGTGTAAAAAATGCAGACAAAACTAGCAACATGTCTGAATGAACAAACCAAGAAATCCAGATACAGTAATTCAACTCTTAATTGCCAAAAGACTTTTTGTTTTCTTCTTTGATAGAAGAAGCCAGTTATTTGTGGCTGACCTATTTCCACTGCAAAAGAAATAAAATTTCAGGGGCATGGCCACAGATGTGTCTGAGGATGTTCTGGGGAGGTGTTCTCACCTCTCCATGCCTCTGTGAACAGGAAGACAGTTTATTACGTCTGGATGTGGCCTGTGTGCACTTGGATTGCCTTTTCTCAAATTAAATCAGCTCTGGTAACATTAAAATTCATAAAATGTTCATAGTTGGTCAGTCAGCAGCGCTTGTGGCTTTTATAATTAACTTTTGATAACTACAAAAACAAAGCTGTAATGTGTTGATTGCTTTGCCACACTGTGTCAGCACTGTTTACTGATAAACATAATTATTAAGAGACATGGACAATACTTTGTTGATTTTGAACATTGGTATAAAAATGGAGGAACTCTTGCTTTTGACAAAATAGTCTATTTAATTCATGTGTATTTTTTTTTTTAAAAAGTATGGATAAACAGCATGCATGTTTCAATGGCATAATTTCCAGTTAAGCTACCAATGTGTAAGATGAAATTTATATAATTGCAGACTTTCTTCATCAATTGCAGGTTATTCATCACCATCTTAGGCTCCATAGTCCATCTACCAAGAAAAAAATTAACATGTTGACCCATTAACATGTTTATTTTAACTTGAATGGTCTAATTTGAGTAGGTTATAAATTTACTTTGGGAAGACGAGTTCAGACTTTTTACTAGACTAGTCCACTGGTCAAAATGGTGCACAAAGTCAACTGCTATTTTTAACAGCTGATATTTTTTCAAACCTGACGTAGTAGTTTTTGTGCAAATGCAAATAAATTGACAACATGAATGTTTCATGTTATAATTAAACTAGAGTCCAAAAGTTGAAAGTTTCACATTTATGCCATTCCTCAGCCATCTGCTTGTGGTTCTTATTTTTGTATCACCGCAAGTTAAGGAAGGAATTATTGTGCCATCACAACAAAGCTAGTAATTGAACTTTTCTCTTTTATATGTACATTGAAAAAGTAATAATAAAAAAAAACAAGCCTTGTGCTACTTTAGTTTCTATCCAACAGAGAAATCTTATTTCTTAATAGCACATTTGCATTTCATAAACAATGTTTGTTTTTTTGTTATTTGCTTTTTTCTCTCTATTTTTCCTTTCCCAAACTTGAACTCTGACATTCTAAACTCAGGCTACACGTGTTAATCAAAGTCAGAACTTAATCCAGGCCTGATAAGCTGCTCTATTTAACAAGCTTGTCTTTAGCAGGGGGCTCGATCAGGTGGAATGAAGAGGAACTGATTGCTTGTGATGATAGTGCTGATTACATTTTAAATTTAAAACTCCCCCCAGTGCATGGTACAGAACATTTTTGCACACAGTAACATAACAAGCTTCACAAATGACAAGGTCTCGCAATAAAACACTACAGTTTTCTTTTCGCTCTAATTGCAGTGAAATTACAGAACTGTGCGTGCTGATTTGGTATGTTCATATATGTATGTTTCATGACGCATACACTCCTTGGACATACTGTTGGCAAATCAAATGTAACAAAACCGAAAAATCCCCATCATATCAAAAAGCTGTCCTCGTCTGCGGACAACCACTTTACATGTTTTGCACTGTTACAGCTGCATTAATCACCAACATGTTCCCCGAGTTTTATTTTTACTGAGACAAGAATCCACACTGACTGGGATCCATGTTGTAATTTACCCCCTGGTCAAAACATTATGGATACTTGTCCTATAACAGTTATATAAATGACATATGAAATGTTATGATGGAAAAAAAATTGCATAAAATATGGCATACTGGGAGGGGGAGAAGTATTTGTGGCTGTGTCCATCTTTTGTTTAAAACAGGAGAATATTTTATTTTGAAAATTAAAAAAAAAAGAAAAAGGAAAATTAAAACGTATAGATAAATCTAACTGTGCTTACTTATACATTGGGTTTAAGGCAGATTCAGCTGGCCTTCAGTAAAATGACTGTGCAAGCATATGAAAGCTTGTGCTGAAATAAGATTACAAGAAGACTGAGACTAATCTGAGCTATCAAACCAATGTGAAGCTTATTTCAGTAGCAGAAAGCTAAGACTTGCAGATTATTTTACAAAATCACATCAGGTTTTCTGAACTTCTGCATCCTAGCGAGTTTAATATCATGGCAGAGGGATCAATTTTGAATCCGGAAAATCACTTGCAATTTCTTTTTTTTTCTGTTCATATACTTTTTTCTTTTGCACTTCATTCTTTAAAAGCTTGTGTTGGTTTAACATCATATATAGCAGAGCAGGCAGCAAACTCACTGTACATCTCTCTGACTGCGTTAAAGGCATTAAGGGTTAATTGGAGACTGGCTTTTCAAAATTTTGTGGCTAAACATGAGTCAAAGGGAATCTTGCTTATGTCAAATTGTATGAACAGCTGTATAAAGCACTTTTTGTTGTAATTCTCAAATTACTTTAACTAAGTTGTTGCAGGATATCAAATATAAGCTCAGACTTTAAAAATCAAAAGCCACTGCAAATTCACATACTCCCATTTGTGAATTATTTGATTATTCTTTTTAAAATACCAGTGTTTGCCTTATTGGGTATATTTAAAACATTCATCTGTTCAGATTAAACATATAATATGCAGAATATGTGGAGTGTTTTGATCTAACTCTTATCTGTTGCTTTAAGAGCATCAGAGTACACAACTATAATAGCGAGGACTTACATTTACTGGCTGAAATAAAAAAAAATGGCCCATGCCACTTATTGTCACTCATTAACATTATTTATATCAGGAACTTGAGGAAAGCAAAGCAAACCCCCCACCCCCTTGCTAGAAAGGTAATCTTTCGTCCACAGATGATTTGGTTAAAATTTGGTGAGTTTTATTGCTGACTTAAAAATTTCTAAAGTAAATGAAATAATTTTATTTCAGAGTTAAACCATAAATGAGTCAAAGGGAATCTTGCTTATGTCATTGTATGAACAGCTGTATAAAGCACTTTTTGTTGTAATTCTCAAATTACTTTAACTAAGTTGTTGCAGGATATCAAATATAAGCTCAGACTTTCAAAATCAAAAGCCACTGCAAATTGGACATGCCCTGTTGAATATTTGCAAGTGTATATTTTTTGCAGTGTAGTGCTCATCAGCAGCATGTCTATTCTATTTCATAGAAAATATTCTAAAATTGAGAAAGAATTGTCACTTATCTTAGTCCTAAATAGTATTTAGAACGGGGGTCTGCAACCTGCAGGTCAAAGCCGCAAGTGACTCTTTGGACCCTCCACAATGGTTCTCAAAAACATTGACAAAAAAGATAAAAAGTTCTTTCATACAGAAAAACTTCATATTGCAGCCTGTCACATTTGTGTAAAAAGAAATAACTGTTTAAAGGGACCACATAACAATTGTTATTTTTATATCATATATTTTTGTTTTGCACAGTTGGCCCTGTACTTGTTCCCATCCCAACAAAATGTGTGTGTGTGTGTGTTTATGTTTTTGCTACATTGTGGGGACCCTTTTCCATATTTTTACCATCACCGAGAGGACATTTTGCCTTTGTGGGGACATTTTCCCAGTCCCCATGGGTCCAAACCCTCTTTTAAGGGTCAAGACTTGGTTTTAGAGATTAGGTTACAATTAGATTTTGGTTAGGCTTTGGGCAAGGTTTAGGTTTAGGCAATCAGTTGTGGTGGTTAGGGTTAGGGCGAGGGACGAGGGAATGCATTATGTCAATGAATGTCCCCCATGGTGATAGATACAAACGTGTGTGTATGTGTGTGTGCGTGCATATATACACTCTGCTACAATACTCCATTTACTGTATAAGTGTCCACACTGCTTCTACTACAACTTATTTTTCATGTCTTCATCTTCCCTAATGGATAAATGAGTTATGATAACTATCATATAACTGTACACCTGTAAAGATTAACCACATAGACAGGAGTAAAATCCTGAGAGGCTTACCTTGAGGTCGAAGGTGTGAAAGTCATGGAACATTCTCTCTCCTGAGACCTGTGACAGAGTGAAGGAGGGATGAGACGTCAGTCATGATTAGGCCACAGTGCAATTACAGAGCAACTCCTCTGACAGTGATTGATCAATGAGGAACTCTTTTAATGAAGACAAGGACTCTCGTGCTCCCAGGAGCAAAGTGGGAAAAGTAAGAGGAAGGAATAGTGTCCCAGATTTCTAAAGCACTAAGAGGATGATCCTGTCGGCAGCAGGGCTATGGTAGTGATAGGAAAACAGTATGCACATGTCATGGCTGATTTCATATAACTGAGACAGAAACAAGTGAAAAACTTGCAAGAACATCGAGTTGGGTGATTTTTATTATCATCGTCACACTTTGTCAGCAGAATTTATGATTCTAGAATTATTTCTTTAATATGAAAAGGGTTCTGTCAAGGGAATAAACATTCAAAATGGCCTTTTAAGAATCTCTTTTTCACTACATATAACAATTATTACTTTACTTAAGAACTAATCCATACTGACCAAAGATGGAAGTGTTGCATAAAGATATAAGGTAGAATTTCAGGTTAAAGATACTGGAAATTAGAAGTGAAATCTGACTCCACACTGAATAAAGGCACAGTTGTAAAAAGAAAGAGGAGGATGAGGAACTTACTAATGGAAACAAGCTGTATGAAAGTACTCATTTCTAGCTGTACCATATAATGTATGAAAGTAGATTTCAAGCCACAATGTCTTTGGGAGAATGTAACACAGATGAAGCAAAATTTGGAAATTAGTAAGTCACACCATCCGCATGTTCACAGTTGCAAATTTTAAGCTTTCAAAGGAAAACACACACCATGCCACTGTGAAACATGGTGAAGATTCAACTGTGAGATGATGCTGTTTTGCTACATCTGGCAGAAGGTGGCTTGAACCTGTGCAGAGGACTATGAAATCAGAAGATTATCAAAGCATTCTGGAGTGAAACACTGCTCAGTGCCAAAGAGCTTTTAGTCACAGGCTATGGCTCTTCCAACATGATAACGACTTAAATCATAAATCCGAAAGACACCAGGAATGGATAAGAGGAACACATTCGGCCAATCTGAAGTGACCTGCTATGAGTCTGCTCTTAATCCAATTGAACATCAATGAAAGGAGCCGAAACTCACAGATGAGTGATGACGACTTGAGAGAGCTGAAGTGGTTTAATGGGCTAAGCTACCAGCTGAAAAGTGCCAAAGTGTCATTTAGATCTACAAAGAGTGGTTGATTGCTGAGATTGCTATAAAATGGTGTGCCACAGGTTTAGGGTAATGGCATATCATTTAGATTAGCTTTATAAAATTAAGACATATATTAATTGCTTTTTACATAAAAAAACCAAAGAAATAACTGATTAAGGAGCTGGTCACACTTGGCACGATTGGAGTATATCCCAGGTACACACAGCGGGGGCTAACATGCTTCACGTTTAAACTTCAGTGTGACCGATGGCCGCAGCACAGTGCCCAGGCCCACCTATGGAGGTGGTCTGCAATGGTTGCTGGCACGGAATGGTTGCGTTATTCATGAACGATGAAGATGTAATGACGCCACCTACATAGAAGCCCTGTCCCCACTCGAAAACGCAAAGAAGGGGAGAAACAACAAGTCTTTGAAAGCATGATAAGCAACTCTTGTTGCAGTCTTTAGCTCAGCGGCTTACACCGACTCGCCAACAGGCAGTTGTCAGAAAACTGTGAAGGTACAAAGCTTTATCAGCATGTTTGGGTGGTTGTCAAGCAACACAAATTACTATTAGCGCCACCCACTGGACTGGAGATAAGCATGCGCTGTCACCGACGCAAATGCGGTCGCATGACATGGAGACACACTGGCACATTTCCAACCGGTGGCTGCTTGTACTAGACTTTTGACACCCGGTGAGTTGAAACGGGATTAAAACAATCGTGCAAAGTGTGACCCTGCCCTAAAAAGATTTTTAAGAGTGGAAAGAGAACCAATGGTACTGAGATGGCAGACAAACCATGATTCTGGTGTCATGCTCAAGTTTTACTACAGAAGCTCTCACACTACACAAGAAAATATGACTTTAGAAAGCTTAAATATACTGTAGGTATGATTATTACGGCTTGGAAAAAAAAAAGGTAAATCACAGATGTCTGACATCCATTTATGAAACACATGTCACTGTTTTGGGATATCACACTGTAAAGCTTTTAACTCTGTTCACAAAGCAGGTTGAACACAAGGGGGCACTTAGGTATGACTGCTTCCGTTGGACTGTGACAGCCACATTGTTGAAACAGCAGAGTAAAGATCAGACCCTTGAGACAGACACTTCTGCTACTGTGTTGAAATCCATTTTTTGATTAAGCTCTGTAATACACTCCCTGTAAAAGTTGGACCTGCCTTAAAGTCTGATCTAACGGACACATTTGGACTCTCGTCATGCCACGCACAAGGGTTAGTGGGCAAAAGTATCCAACTCTTTCTGCATCTTCAGGTCTTTCAACTGTCTCCTTGTACCACAGCGGATATACACTTGACATGTGCATATATTGGAAATAAAAGCTTTTTCATGATGACAAGAGAATGCTTTAAAAACAAACAAACAAACAAAAAAAAAAAACCCCACACACAGTATATATATATATATATATATATATATATATATATATATATATATGTATTAGGGGTGGGCACTAGGGGTGTCAACACATCTACACGTGTAAACAGGTACACAAATAATAACTCTCACCAACACTGTGTTGTTTATTGTTAGGGGTGGTAATGTTGCCTGAAAGCTTCAGATAATAACTAACTATCTGCATACATAATAGATGCCTGGGGCACAATGTTCCGTTGATATTTTTATATATAATAAACGCAGCCACAACATGTCGCGTCACCTCAAGTTGACTCGAGGACGCGGTGGGAGCGAACAGCAAGAGCACCTGTGCTGCTTTGTGGCGCTGTAGCAGCTCTATTCAAGCCATCAGAGATGCCATCCATAAGCTGTGCAGCTGGAAGTTACAGATATTTCTTTATGGATTAGTGAAGGAGAACATCATCAGAGATGCTTTTGATTGATCAGGAGAGCTGATCGGACACCGACTGCATCTTTGCAGTGGAAACATCGCATTGGGTGAGTTTCAATGCAAGTCAGGAGAGCTAGCTTAAGTTGTTGCTAACTGGGTTTCATGCATATTTTGTCAGAAAATAAAGTTTTGACCATGAATCTGATTCAACACTTACTGTAACAACCGCATGTGTTTGGCAGAGGAACTAACCGCTCTTGTTAGCAGCTGTTTCCATAAAGTTGATCACCAGAACACGACTTACTTCTCTCAGCTAAAACAGTTCCATATTTTTGGGTCAGCGCAGCCAGCCATGAAACATCGATAGACATCCCTGCTTGTGAAAGGTTTCTTTCTCCCATGTATGAAGACGTGTTATGTATCTGATAAATGTGGGAAAAATCTGGTAAGCTGATGTCAGCTGTTTGAAAACTTCTGCAGGGACTCCGTTCAGATCGCACCCAATAAAAGAGGATTTTTTTTGTCAAATCATTTCAGCTCTTGGGGATTAAAATGATAAATATCCATAACCTTACTTTGGCTCTACTACAGTATATTTAATCTATTTGCTTGGGCTCTGTCAAGATTTCGTTTTTTTTTTTTTTTACTCAAAGGGAGAAGTTCAAACACACCCACACTATATTGTGTCAACGCAGTGCTATTTTACCAACTCAGTCCTCTCCCTTAATTCTTGGCTCCTCTTTACTGCTTATCTGAGCATTAGCAACTGTATTCACACTTACTTTTTCCTATTTTGGTTTGCCATCCACTGGTTCCCATAGAAACAAAGTCCAGTCACCCAACAGTAGTGGGGGTAGCATCTCTGTAAGTGTCTTTAAGTGGATGGATTATAATGGATTCCGCTGTATGAACAGTCCCTGAACATAATTGCAAGTAATCACTGCTTAGTGGTTGTGCACTAAGGGGCTGCCATGTTTAGATGTTCTGTATCAAGTGATTTTTGTTGACCTGTGAACATTCAGTGCCAAAGAGAAGTGGAACCAGAAGAACAAGCAGGCATGGAAGTAGCAAAGGGGCATGTTATGATTGTGTAATTCTAAACACACAATTTGTATAGGAATATTGTGCATGCACCACTCTGGCAATTGAAATTGCTTACATTTAAGTTCACAGACTATCTCTTTGCATGATTGTGGACAGTTGGTTTTGTACCCTGCGGTAGCATGCATCAGATGCAGGAATTCTCTTCTCACACCTAATGTGCTCAATGTACTGAAAGAAACAGCTGAAGACTATAATAGCTTTAGGTGTCTTGCAGATAATTCAGTTTAACAGCTCTGAATACATTTCACTACATTAAGGTTACCTTGACCCAAAAACGAGTAAATGAACCACACAGACTGCTATGTCTGTGTATGCTACAGCAATTCCATGATGGTAGTTAAATCAAAGAGCATGTTTTGGAAACACTGAAGAATACAGTGCAATAGTTAAAATAACTTACTGCTGAAAAGTGTTCATACAAGTTCAAGGAGTGATGCCTTTAGATAGTTAATAACATGACAGAAAATGCAATTAAAATGTTAATACCACTGAAAAATCTAAAGCCTCGGGCGTTAAAAGGAGAACATTAACCCTTACCTCAGCTTAATTTATTGATCCTCTCTTTTATGAACCATGATGTATTGATCCCTCTGTTACAAAAAGTCTCAGAAATTAGCATTTTAATTCAATATGATTCCCAAACTTTAAAAAAAGGCATACTTTTAAGCCTTTAATTGTGTGTTTTAGTCTTGCACTTTACCCTCTCTCTTTGTCTTCTCCAATCTTTCTATAACTTTGACCAAATGAGTGTGGGGTGAATTTAATGATTTGATGGTAACAGTGAAATCAGTCCTTGGGAGCTTCAATAGCTGAAAAGAGCAACCATTTGGCCAGTGGACCTGCTTGCCTCAGCATTTGCAGGCACACGTTTAAATCTTCTGCTTTCACCCGGAATGGCCCACATGAGACGAGCCTGACAGGGGTGGGGAGGAATCTTGTCCTAGGGAATTACATGGTCATTCATCACATTAACGATTCATGTCATTTTATTTACAAAAAAAAAAAAAAAAAAAAAGAATCTCTCCTCCTCTCGGTACTCTCATGATGTGGTATTTTGTTAATGCTAGCTGAAGTTTACTGTGAAACTGTGAAAAGTATTGTGAAATTTAATCTGCAGGAGCCCAGGTACCGAGCCAAGTGGAGCTGATTACAGATACATTTTGCTAGCTTTTATTTAGACACCACTGGTCCAAATCTGACTTGGTTTTTGGGGATGCATACATGCGGTTATCTAGACCTGGAATCAGCTTTGCTTAATTGCTCTTGGGAAAGATTTGGGCCAAACGGCCCATTCATCATACTTGCCGCAGTGTGTGCAACAAGCTTTGCTAGATTTAGTTTTTCGTCAGGCCAAATCAAAGTTTGTTTTAGGTACAATTTTTTCTTCCTTTTCTTTTTTTTTTGTCACATGTTTGAATAGAAACTAGGCACAAACAACAATCCAGATGGAAGCTCATCCAACTAAAAAGACATACTGTACATCTGTTCAATCAACATGTGTATATCTTAGACTGTTTTACACTGGAGGGTAATTGCATTGCCAATGCAGGTGAGGCACTATCATGGACATTTTCCTTTGAGCTTAATTGCTCCTCTTTTATTCATCTCAAGTTTTAGAAACTTTTGTTGGGTGCTTATGAGGTTTTTTTCATCCCAATACCCAAAACATGAAACAATATATTTTTGCTCTCCCCTTAGTAGTGTGGGATTTTTTTCAAGTAAATTGGGTGACCATTTAAACAATGCAGCAAAGCCGAGCTTGAGAATAAAACTCAAATACCAGTGGCTACAAACATGAAATGCAAAATGGTCTTTGGCCCTGAGCTTGAAGCCTCAGGTTACAAACATGTGCCAGCATGAAAAATCTCTGTGTTCGCAGTGGCACAATGGTGTAACTGCACTTGCTTGATCAACAGCTCTTTGCAACAGTATTCAGAGTTCTGGGTGCCTCAATTCATGTCACTTTTAAATAAATTTTTATTAATTTATTTGTGCTAAGCAAATTGTTCTGCAACCAAACACTCATAACAGGCAATTTAAGATCATTAGAGGAGGCTTGAATTTAACACGACACATTTGTACCTGCTGCCATTTACGCAATCTGTCTTAGTAAGTCACATGCAAACAGTGATTCAACCCCACGCATAAAATTCTAGATTGCCCGGACAAATTACTACATGCAAATTTGGATCTTAGTAGATCTGGTCCTTGGTTGCGAAGCCTTATTTGTCAACAACTGATTTGATGGTTTGGAAAGTCCCCCCCCCCAACCCCACTTCTCTTTTTTTTTTTTTAGCAACATCTTAGAGGTGCATGATCACCAACTAGTGGACTTGAGTAAACAGGGATACACAACTGGCTCAGCATGGTTTAGCCAATAATATCTCAAGCTTATCAAATAGATCAACGTTACTGTAATTGCAGTCTTATTTTGAGACTGTTCTGTTACCCAGCTGGAGCTGCTTCCCATTTTTAATTTCTTCATTAGGTATCAGAAGCACTGGGCTAGCATTGGGATAATGACTAAGTAAGTAAATAATCACGCTATAGCAATAGAATGCAACATTTTAACAACGGAAAAGGTTTTCTGCATTTTCATTGTCACCATGGTGACACAAACACTAAACAGTTAAAGGAGTACAGCGCAAGTTCTAACTTTTTTCCAGAAGCGCGCCTTCTCTTGTGACAATGTGACAATTGACAATGTGACAATTGTGACAATGTCGTGCAAACGCATGAGCTGCGTCGACTGCATCAGTCTTGTTTTACCCACATTACACTCAGTCTGAACCCAGAGTTAGAGCCACGATGTCTACTGAACTAATAAAGTTATAAATCTGCATGGTTTTTTTTTTTTTTGTTATAATGGTAGGATTCCCTAGGGGAAATTAGGGCTCTGCATTTCATCCATCTCTGTACAGTGGTACCAGAGCTACTTAAAGCGGGGTTATGGACCTTGCTCAGGTGTCCACAGTGGTTCACCTAGGAATCGTGTCGGGGACTCGAACCTGGGTCCTCTGCGCCACAGCCCACGACGCTACCACTAGGCTACCCACTCGCCAATGTCATTTACAGTTTGATCGTTGAGTAAACTGACAAACTGTAAGCTAACGGTAACAACAGGCTAATGCTAGCTTGTAGTTCAAATATCCAAATTCACAGGCTGAGACCACGATTACCTTATAAGATTACCACATCGACTAAATTTAACAAGTGGCAAAAAGTGTATCTCTTGCATTTAAACTTCCGCTCATTAAAACTAAATAATACTATGAGGGTACCAAGCATGTTAAATAGGAATGTAAAGGTCTCAGTCTGTGGTGACTTAAAGGTGAACAGGCCGGTTAGTCAAGATGCCGAGGAGGATTATGGCACAAAACTATCCCAGCTATAGTGCCTGGGCAAAACAGTAAGCTACATGACAAATATAATTTTACAGTACATCACGCTGAACCCGTACACACTTATGATTGCACGAAATTGGTTAGTTACACAGCTGTGAGTGAGTCTGGGAGCCCGCTAATCTAATGATTATGCCTCTGGGAAAAACGGCCTATATTTCTGGACTTCCAGTAACCAGCAAATATCCAGATAGCAGTCTTGCGGGAGTCAAGACTTCCTTTTCCATGTCCCATTGAATATATATCTAGTTTTTAGAACATAAATAAACAACTGTCATTGTATAAACAAATAGTTTGGGGATTCTTATTTAAATGTGTATCTTTAGTTTACTACACAGTCATTTACACAAATACAACCAATTATCTCTCAAACCTGACTAGTCATCGCTGGTTAGAGTTTCTGCTACTGGTAAGAGATGAAAAGCAGCAAACCATCTAATGAAGCACAACCCCAGCGCTCTGCACAAACAAACTCTGCATTGGCATGTTAGTCCATATCCCATTTTTTAGATTGAAGACGATCAAAATATAGTTTTTAAATGCCATACTCTCTGATGTCAACAGCACATTAATTTAATAAATCTAATGTTACTGTAAAGATGACCATCTTAACATATAATATTCCACTCTGATAACAGAGATAACATTTGTATTTGTATTACAGTAAGTTATAGTTCTTACAAGCTGTTGGTGAAAGTAAAACACAGCATTAACATTTATTTGTGAAACAGTTGTTGGCAAAAATGTTTAGATGTTAGGATCTGTTACCATCTGCAGACAAAACTTAAGTATATCAGGGATACACTGGGAACAGCCTTGGCATGCTGCTGCGGCTGTATGGAGCCAAACCTTGCAAACTCCATCCCAGCAACAGTTATGATGTTTGTGTAATGATATCACTGGATTCCTCACATGCTCAAGTTGACGCAGACACAGTAGAAAGATTTAAATAGCAGTGTGAGGATATTGGAACTGTATGACATTTTTCTTTGCCTAGGAAATCCAAATCTGTGATATTACCATTTCAGGGGTGAATGGATTTAAAGCACGATGGACTGATAAATCTTGGTACAGGAAGAAATAGATGAATCTCAAGTTATTTACCCTGTTTAATTGGAAATGTCTGTCACAGAGCAGCAAGCTGAGTCCTATTCCAAGCTATTATCTGTCTGCCTTGATAATTTGAAGGTATTTTATGAAGAGTGATGTGCTGACTGTCACCGGTGGCTATTGAAATTTATTCCTGTTGGATTATATAGGCTTAAAAACAGAAATGCTGACAAGTAAAAAAGAATAACAAAAGGTCAACTTGTTCATCACAATACCAAATCTCTTATTTCACATATTTGCGGGGGATGACTGACAAGATTTTATATAATAATAATTATAAAAAAAACTGAACAATTTTATTCCCTATCAGGCTAAACTCTAAAGTTTGACAACCTCTTGTAGTTTAACGATTTATCTGCCAAGAGCTGAGCATCATACTATCTACTAAGCCTCTATCCCTAAAAATGGTCAGCTTTCTCTCTCTCTCTCACTCTTTTAACATAAACAAGTCTAATTTGAGCAAACCCTTTGGGGTTCATTCATAATTGCTCTCCAGAGTCCTGTCAATACCTGCATTGAGCTCTCATTCCACGGCTGTTGTCTTTGCTGCACTGCCTGCTTCTGCTCCGAGTGACGCTGCAGCATCACAGGATGAGTTCTGTTGAAGGATATCTCAACATCACTACTGTACACCAGCAGCCTGGTTGATGACATTATGCTATGCCAGCGTGAGGAACTTACTTCAACTTAAAAGTAGTGGTACTAATTTCATTAAGTATGAAACTAGTGGGAATGGATTGCGTAGAAACTGTGTAATTAAAGAGAACAGGGTATATGTATGTAGGAACTTTGCAAAAATTATACCAAAATGAATATGAAAACTGTCTGAGTACCACTATTCTTGGGAAAAAAAAAAAAAATTAATTTTTGGTTCACATTGAGGCTAAGGCGAGACCTTAGCTAAGGCGAAAGCCTACAAAGAAATGATTTTGCCCGTTGTTAAAGTTCCTCAAATCTAACATGTAGCTTCTTAAAAAATATATGTTAATAAGATGTACATAATTACTTTATGTACTTTTAACTTAAAACTTTACAAATCAGTATTTACCTAATTAATTCATGTTGAGGTAACATGAAGGAATCAAGTTAAAATAATTGGCAGAACTGTAGAAGATTACAGTGCTTTCTCAGCATAAAGCATTTGAGTTGTTTAAGCTAAATATCCTTAGTTTAGTTTAACAAAATAACTACTTTTCACAATAAAGCATTTGAGTTGTTTAAGCTAAATATCCTTAGTTTAGTTTAACAAAATGCAATAGGGTTAATCAAACTTATTTGCCATTGCGCCCAAATGTTTTGCCTGTAAAACCTATGTGAAATGTGCTGCTGAGCCACTGGCCAAATAGACGTTAAGGTTGAAACTTGATTCAGTGTGAAGAGAAGTTGTTTTAATTATCTAATTATATATCATCATTAATTATATATAAACAAATGCATTATTTTCCATCAGTGCAAGTAAAAATATGGCAAATCAACAATAAAGCCACAGTGAAAAGGACAGCAGACAATCACTGCAGCCACTTAACTGCAACCACCACTACCACCACCAACAAGGTACCTCTGATCTGGACTTACATTACTAAATATTTATATTAATGATACATATACAAATAAGGGAAATGTTGAGTGTGAAATGAAAAAAAGAAAACATAAATATGAAATGAGTCAAAACACTTTCCTTTTTTGAAGTCTTAATTTTTCACATTGATATTGCAGCGGTTGTTGTGATTGGTGCTGGTAGATGGGCTTATTTACATATTTCCCAGCATGCATTGTGGCACCCTGTGCTCTTTTCTGCACCATGACTTAAATGTCCATGTAATCCCATCACCTTCTCCCTGATTGTTATAGATTATGTGAGCATGTGCCTTTCCGATCATACAGAGTGTGGTCATGTACTGTCTGTAAGCACAATCTCAAGCAAGGGCGTGTGAAACAATGTGTTAAGCTTGGTTAAAGCTGAATGTGAAATGTCTTCAAGTGGTGTATTCTATCAGCAGGATCAGCATGATAGTGGATATTGGGTGGGGTGGGGGGCCCGCCCCCTCCCACATGCTTTTTTGATTGTTTTGGCTTTTTAAAAAAAAGTTTTGTTGGTTTTATTTTTAAAAAGGAAAAGAATACCCACACAATATTTTTTGGTATATTTACATTAAGTTCACCCAACAAAACTGTCTCTTGCTAAATGAGCGTATTATAATTGGGTGGAAATGCTTTCCATAATTTTTTTATGTTCACCTAACAAATGATTATTATGTTGGACTTACCACTTGCAATTGAGTAATAGTAACAGAAACACCTTATGTTGAACCAGCATATTTACATTTATGTCAATCAATTACACAATTTCTTGCTACATTAACGTATTATGATTGGGTGGAAATGCTTTCCATAATTTTTTTTATGTTCACCCAACAAATTTTTTCTTTGAGTGATGGGCGAATCGGTTAATAATTCCATTATGTCATTTCTGTTTATAGAGTGATACGAGTCTTGACAGTACCAACTTCTCAACATTTTGTGGGTCATATTTTTGTATCAAGATGATAACTGAGAAAATCCTTATTTTAGCACTTGCACAAACGCATACCTCACTGCTGATGCTGATGTGTTCAGTTCAAGTGGTAATAAAATCATTCATCTAGTCATGCAAACATTGATCTGTTGTGATTGTGTATTTGGCTGCTTGTCCATTGTTTATAGCACCAGCATATAAAGGCTCATTTGCACCATCTGCCAGTGAAGGTGACAAGGGCATCTCAAGAGTCATGAGGCTTTAAAGAAATAGTACTACTATGGCTTACAATATCTGAGCCGAGTCTTTTCATTGTTTGTGGATGACAGTGGGAATAAATGACTGATATGGTTGGTACTTACGCTGTAGTATTTGTTAAATTATGTGCCAACAGTGGCAGGAGGTTGTGGGAAAGGCTTGTTTTCAGTACCTTCAAGTGTGACTGTTGCTACATACAGTAGCAAATGGTCAGAATGCAGCTGTTTACAGGCATGTTTGTGATATGGACGAAACATCTCAACAACTAATGGATTGCTTAACATCAGATTTTGCTGCAGCACTCATTGTTCCACTGGGGTGACTTCTAATGCTTTTCTTATCATTCTGGCCTTTCCTACACTGCATGCTGTTAGCATTTTTAGTTTTCTAATGCTTAAACAATTATTCAATCTTTCAAATCTGGTACTGATTTTATATCTTACACAAGATGAATTATTGACTTTGATAACCCTCTACTTTTTAACCACATGATGAACACCTTCATAGTGTATCTTATCAACTGGATGCAAAATTTGGCATTTTTGTTGCTGTCAAATTCAATTACTGTACCGCAATTACACTGCTATTAAGTGTAGATACAGATTGATCAAACATTTCAGAGCCAATTGCATGGCTGCGGACACACTTGCTTTTGGTCATAATCCCTGTATTTGTTTGAGCTCCGTTCATTTGAACCAAAGAACAGATGAACAAGTGTGCAACTTGCAGATATGCAACTGGACAAAATACTAGTGTGCCATCCCTTTAACTGCTCATGAAGCTAAGAATTCCACTTTCTGGTACTTTGAACATAGACACTTGCACCAAAATATTTCACAAGGCTTGATTTTTGTTCCCTCACATCTCTCTCGGAACCTTACCCCTCCAGAAACCTCCCAACAAAGTTATTTATCATTGATGCAATGTGTCATGCTTCTGACGGTTTGATTGTTTCTGTGTTTTCACATGCAGAGGAACGGAGAGAATATAAAGGCTTCATGTGTTGCTCAAGGTCTTTTTAGATACTCCCCATCCCACATCTCCCTGCACAATTAATTTTATCTTTGGGGTATTATCAAGAGGGAGCCTGGCAAAGCAGCATGACAGAAAAACAGTCCAGAACCCCAAGGCCCAGGGTGGGAATTAATCTGTTTGACAAGATCTCTCACAAATGATTTGTCTGGCTTTCCTTCAGTTGTATGTTGCCATAACCCTTAATGTCTGAGGGGGAGAAGAATAAGGATGTTTAAACACAATACAGAGTAAAGACACTGAAGTGAACAGTGACAGACTGTATATTTGTTGGAAATACATGTAAATAAAAGTATACTGAGCAGGCGTTGGATGTCAGAGCCCTTTTTATGGTTTGCTAAATGAGCTTTGGCATTGCAGAGATCAGCCATAAGGTCATAATAATGAGTCCCATCGTTGCCGGCTGACATTGACATCATTTTCTCCACAAAGCAGAAATTAGCCAAATATAGCACAAACTTGTTAGCCGTATTTTATTCGTGCTTTCAAAACTATTGATATCAAGCAGACATTTGATGCATTATCTGGGACGCAGAAAATTAATCAAAGTAATGATTGAATAATTATCTCAAGTGCAATTAATTAAACATGCCAATGAACTCATCTTGAACAGCTGTCCTAGCTGCACCACTTAATCACTTGTGAGAATTACCAAACACAAATGGAGGACGCCGAGTGCATGCAATAATCTCTGCAAAGTGCATTGTTTACAAACAGTAATTAATATCATACCATGTATTAGCAGGCTAAGTGACTGCAGTGCACTTCTGTAATTGTACCATAGAGAGTTGGGTTTTTTACCCACTTAAACCTCAGACACCTCTTGTTAAGACGGGACTGACTGTTCAGACCATATCATATTCTATTTCATCATGTTTTATTGTAAATCCTGTACTTTGGGGGTTCTCTGTAGGCAACAAGGACTATTCAGGGCAACTTGATCATTCCTTTTCAGGCTAGTTTCTACCCATATACTTTAAAACTGATTTATTTAAGATTTCTACCTAATAAAGAAAATAAAAACAAAACAAAAAACAAACTTTTAACGTATTTGTTGGTTAAAAGTACCTGCTTGGTGTTTCTTGATGGAGTAATTGCAACCATGGCATTGTGGGAGTCTGCAGTGTTCAATGGTAAGCTTATTTTGGGCATCACATATATGGGTTTCATGGTCTGTGGCGGTCACAGCCGATATAAAGAAATGGTTGGTGGTTTTGACCCATAAGGGACTTTTCTTGGACAGACCATCCAACAATAAAGACTGACAATGAGTGGCAGCAGACAGTCTGATAATAAACTGTGCAGGGGCACTCACCAGCACCTGATATGTGGTCCTTTATGAGTTAAGTTATAGCTTACTAATTACAGTAATACTGTAGATCCATAGCTTAGTTGGGCATAATGAACTACTGTGTTATGATAGACACATTATTAAAATTTCAGTAATTGCATGTATTTGATATTGCCTGATTAAATTTGTGCTATTGTCATTAGAATGCAAAATCATTGTAGGATTCTGAATAGTATAATGAATAATTAGCATATCATTATTATTTTAATATCTTTTAAAGTACATTACAGCACATGCACAGCTTAAGTGAGATACAGTAATTATAACTAGTTTTATTCAAACTGCTCCCATCTTTTGAACTTAACAAAATTTGCACAGATGAAATGTTTCAAAAGAAAAAAATGGTACAGCTTGGTTAGTCTTGTACAATAAAGCACCAGAGAACTGTAACCTTTTTATTACTCAAAAATGTGTATTCTTTTACTCTGTGGGTGTAGAAAAACTGAAAAGTAATGCTGTTGCACATGGATATGGCTGTTCTTATTATGGTAGAGCATGAGGAATCACCCATCTGGAAAGGGTTGGAATCATGAAAAACACATTAATGCCCTTGAAAAAGCCCTGTATTATTCCCATTTCCCAAGTTTATGGAAGTCTCACACAAGTTGCACAATGCCATAAAATGGCTTCATATTCGTCGATATGTGTATTCTGTATTTAGGGAAATACAAACTGGTCCTTAAAGCTAGGGTTGGTAATGTTGGAAAAACGATTCGAGCAAGCGACAGTTTAAAAAAACACACAACCCGAAACATCACCTTCAGAGTGAAGAACGTGTGCGCCGATGTTTTACGAGCAGGTTAACGATGACAGCCGAGTGGATAGCTCGTTAGCTTGATAGCAAACAGCTGACAAACCATGTTTTTAAAAGCTTTAATCAACTCACCTCCAACCCCTTCTGTGGTGTAAAAAGTCCACACTGCATACGTCAACGCCTCCGAGACTTAATTCTTATCTGTTGTTTTGTTTTGTTTTTTGGCACAGCAGCAGTTAGTAGTCCATTAGCGATATTTGTTTACAGTCAGCGGCACACAGGGGGGTCACGTGGGAGATGGAGAGAGAGGAGGGACAAGATGAGACAAAGGCATCGATTCGTTCTTTCTATAAGTTGCAAATGACCAATTCCTGCTTTTCGGTGCAAATGTCAGGGGTTGGTCAGAGTTTTTACAGTCCTGCAGTTCTCACGGAGGTCTGACTTTTTTCCTTCCATTTTATGAATACATGATGTAATGATACTGTCAGGATAGAAGGACCATTTCACCCAGCATTACAAAAAGTGTTGAGCAGAATTACCAACTCTGAACATATTACAGATGACCAAATTTATGTTATTCTTATTTATGTGTACATTCACTTTTCCTTTATTTCTTACTGTATGTCTTGACAATGCCGTGTTGGGGAAGACTCTCAAAAGGTTCAGGAAATACAGATTTTGATTGGTTTAAAAAGTCATTTTGAAGAACAAACAAATTTTTCTGCTTGTTACAAGTAAAAAAATCCTGTCACTTTGATTGTGTTATTGTTTGTCCCAGCAGAGAGCATGTAGGAATCGATTTCCTTCCAGTATAATTGGTAACAGGCTTGGTTTGGCTAAATAAGCCCTCACACAGAAGATTGTAGGATGACAAAGTAGAATGACATTGTTTCAGAATATGAACAATTACACAGACAACAAAGATCTTTGGGTGCAGAGCTCAATTTCATACAAGAGAATCTCACACATTTAGAAATGCAATTTAAATTATTAGCCATTTCTTTTGTTTGGGCCCCTTGTACTTAAAAACAAATCTTGAGTATATTTTTTTCAGTACAACTTACTTTCTTATATTTGTATGGTTTGTTGAACATTTGGATAATAAATGGTTATAATATTTGCTGTTATCAAATTCTGAAACCTATCATCTTACTTTAACTTTTTAGACTTTTACTGTAATTGAAGTGCATTACCACTAAATGGGTTCACCTTTTGTGGACCCACTCACTTACGCTTGGTGGAAGTCTGTAAAACCCCTGTTTACTGTCTGCATCCAGAAAAGCTAAATGTATTTTTGTTAACTGAAAAGTAAAAGGTTAAAAGATTAATATATGGCAGTCACTACAATTCTGTTATTGTAGCAGTGCATTGCCCTTCCTCCCCTTTCCCCTCTTGCTCTTTCCCTCTTTCACAAATTGTGTTATTGTGTAAGTGCACAATCACACAGGTGCACAAACACATACACACACATTCATGCTACTCTCTCTCCCCTCCTAAATGTAAAAGTTACAGCGAGCTATCCATCCAAACCTGTAGACCATGAAATTAGGTTAAGACGTAAGGCTGTGAATGACACAGGTGTGGATACAAATGAGAACATCCGAATGAAGAAGTACAGATCCAGGACGGCTGATACTGTGTTCGTTATAAGCATTCAGAATTATATTTCACAGTCTCATCCTTAATTTTATTTAGCCCACTTTTTCTGCTGTGTATAAGTGGTCGGAGCAGAGCATTAGCATAAATGCTGGAAAGCTCTGTGTAAGGATATTAGGAGTTCTGTCATATTCCAAATCTCATTTCCCTTAAAAAGGTTGAAGTCACTCATGCTCATCTGCACTACTCTGCTGTCTTGCATAAATCAGAGCATTTCTTTTCTGTTCTGTCTCTGATATATTCAGTCTTATACTTTTTAATAATTTCTTTCCATGTATGGATAAGATTTAACAAGGGACAAGCACAGTGGCAATAATGGCAACCTGTTTGTTAGAATAGTGTCAATGCGTGAGCCGTAGCATTAAGCATCTGGTCTGCTAAACCATGAAACACACAACAATTTTATATACGTATGTATGTTTTTAATATTTATTTTCTATCCTTTTTTAACTTTTCTTTGTTTACCAAAGAATAGTATCAAAAGATGTGCACCCAAGCCTCTATAAGGTTAGAGAAGAATCATAAAATCCAAAGTCAATAATGCATTTTAGCACAACTCTGTCATAAGCAGGATTTACTCCAGTAGATATTTGTGCTGCTGATAATTCCATAGTTGATAGATATAAGTCTCTTCCAAAACATGTGATCCAAACATTAGTTATTTTAAGTCTTAAAGTCTTAAAACTTTACTTGCCATAGCCTACTACCTAATAAAGGTAGTATGCTATTCTTTAAAAAAAATAAATAAATAAATAAATAAAAATGCTCACATATGTACTGTACATTGACAGTGATGGTGATGATGATGGTTTTGATGACATTGATTATAATTATGGCAATAATGATGATCATGATGATCGTGCAACTCCAGTTAAGGTCTGTTTACATTCTATGTACATTAGAGCCACCATTCTCCCCACATATCAAGTACTGTGCATAGGGCACCAAGTTCCTGGGAGCACCACAAAAATTGTGCTCATGATTCATCACAATCACATTATGTTAAAGTACTGATGACATGTTTCTGACTTTTTTTGCCATGTTGTATGGATCAAAACATTCTTCATGATGATCTATGTAACAAAAACAGACACAGCTTAGGAAACATCGCTGCATTAAAGGTGTTATATGAATAAATTTGAATTGAACTTAAATGAATTTTGCATCCTGCTGATTGCTATTAGTGTTCTATGTAACGCACTTGGACTTATCTTGAACATGAAATGTGCTATACAAATAAACCTCCCTTGCTTTGCCTCATTGAGTAACTGTGACGCTGTCAAGAAATAAAGTACCTTTGTACCTTTAAATTTCCTGAAGTGGAAACACAGGAACCAATGATTATGATCTCCCATAACTAGTTACTGATTCTACAGAAAGCAAATGCAGTTAAACTGAATATCAAAATAACTTTAGGTATTTCAGATAGGTACTCAAGAAAATTGTAAAATCAGATCCAGCTTTTATCTCATCAAACTATAGAAAAGTTGTTAAAACAAACCAAAAATTTTTGATATTGAAACTCAAGATTGCACTTTTAAGGTGCAATTTGTGGACTGAATACATAAATAAATACATTGGCAAATTAAGTGAACCAAATTATCAATCAATTAAGTGAAAAATTGTGTTGCCCAAAGAAAGCAAGATTTGTGAGACGCATTTAAAAAAGAAGGGTATATGCCTGATTTACTACTGCACAGATGAGCCCAGTTTTAAGCATGCCATTTGGTGACACATTTTGTACATCAGATTACATGTAGGTCTTTCTAGTCCAACCTGTGATTCATTAATGTCACTTTAAAACTCAACAAATTGAGGCTTTTAAATATCATTTCCATTTGCTGATTTATTTTTCTAAAAATCTGATTCCATTTTCTTTTAAATAAAACATTTTTGTTTTGCTATTTCATAGCACCTTATCAGTGAATTTCTCTCTATTTCTATATTGATTCATCTATCTATCCATGTATGCATTCCCCTCCTCCTTTATATGAGATGTTAAATGATTACAATTTTCACCTGGGATGAATAAAGTATTTTCCTCATGTTCAACTTAATTTCAAATGATTGGGCAAAGTGATCTGCTGCGTTTAATAGTCCAACAGTTGGAAATAAGGTGTGACACAGTTGGATCCTGAGCTATGCTGAAAAAAAAAAAAAAAAAAATCAAGAACATTTAGTTACAGATGCTTAAGTAATTGATTTTTTGAAAGTGATTTAAAGCACTCATAATGATTTGGTGAACCTTAACTCTATGGTACAGTCCTTTCCAAACCAGCATTGATGGCAAACACCCAATCATTGTTGCCTTTTGAAAAGCCAACCATAGTCTATGTAATGTCAGGACATAATGTTGAAAGGCATCCGTTTTACTTTAATGCTCACATAATACAAGCTATTAGAGGGCTGTTAAACCATCAATTCATCACAACATGGTGTAAAAAAGGGCCACGGCTTTTGAAACTATCAACATCCAGAGCTGGTCATGTAAGAACACTATATTGACTATTGCTTTTACTGTAATAGGTATTGACCTCTGCATCAGCAAGGATCTGCTGATATCTGCAGTCCTTCAAACACCACTGAGTTCCAACATGAAAAGTTTCAACTCCAATCACTACAGGTCTACACTGATACAAAAGACTGCTGAGTTATTAAAAGGGAATAAAATATGTGCAATGCTGAATGTGGTATCAGCTGAATCAGATTTTGATTGATAGGCCCTTTGGGGGCATGTGAGGTGCATGAAAGAGAGAGTGGAGGAAGAATTTGCCAACTAATGATCCATTACCCTTTTGAATTATGTTTAACTGGAATAGCCTAGATACCATGACAGTGGGAATTAAAGAGTAGATTGTGAGTGAAATTGAAATGCCAGTCATCAAAAACATATTTTGTACATTAAGGGACATATTTAATTCATTTATTTGGAAGGTTCTAAACTTAATTAGCATTTACATAAAGAGTAAACATGTGGATCTAATATAGCTTTATTTATAGTCTTTGATATACAGTAAATATTCAATAAATAACACTCAAGTAAAGAATTTTCTCATTTAATGTGTAATCTATGCCTGTTTGCACACACACACACACACACACGCTAGCACTCAGTTATAATACATAAGTACTTGTGTGATGCCAAAGGGTCAAGTGGTTTTCACTGTGTGCTCAGAAAAGTCCTGACGCTTGCTAATATTTCCTGATGTGTTCTTTCTGTTTGAATAGTGGGTGCTGCCTCAGCTATACCGCCTATTGTTAGAGCTTTCTATTTGAATGTCAACACTGTTATTACAGCAGGTGATGCAACAGTAGGTGTCTCTCTTCCTGCCAGTCTTGTATCTGCTGTCTGTCTTGGTCCATCTCTCTGAGCCTCTCTTGCTTCCCTTGCCTCACTTTTGTTTAATAGCTATCATTATATGTCTGCAAAACGGAATCCATTTGAAACCCACTTTTTCCATCCTTTGCAAGCATCTCTTTTATTCCAGGCCTGACATTCGACCACTTTTTCACACACTCTGACTGTAATGGGTAAAATGGAGAAAGTTTCATGTTGCTGTCTTCCCTCTCTTTTCCTGCTGTTTACAGCCAAAACCCTGACAGTGTAGCTTCTGACTAGCTTTGGGAAAATGGACACTTTGACATTTCACACCCTGAAATGCGGCAGCGCATGGTATTACTCCTAAACACTGTTCATTACTGCTTTGACAGCTGATGACCACGATTCAACCTTCTCACGCCTGCCAAGACTGCACACAAATGGGACTTTCTAACAAGACGTTCAGTGCGATCAAAGCTGAGAGGCTGTGTTCTTTTCTATTTTCTTATCCTGTGCTCTTCTGTCTCCTTGTCCTCACTTTCAACCATATAATCAAGTGCTCTTTATTGCTGTCATGTCTGCAAATGTCTGACTACATCTTTAACTAAGGCATCATTGATGTTGAGAGACTGTATCAGGGCTTTGAAAATGGGATGACGGATCAACTTTTAGAATAAAGAGAATAGCTAAATATTTCAAAGAATTTGATTTGTAATCGTATAAGCTCCCTGAGTAGTGGCAATAAAGGTAAGATCAAACTTTGCAACATTTGTCATTAAATATATACCTTTTATTAAAACATGAACATTAACATTTTTGGTTTACATTACCAGCTAAAGGAGTGGAAAGTTTTAGATATTAATAACTGTTTTGTTGTAATTCATATATGTTTCATAAGCTTGTAGTGTTAAGTTAAATATCATCCATATGTGAAGGTATACACTCAACTATGTAATCAAGGCTCAACTGCAACAATGATTCATTTGTAAAATGGTCATTCTCATATGCAGAATAAAAATCAGGTCAAATATTTATACATTATTGTTTGATTTGGAGCTCTAGAAGTTCATTGGGGGCTTCCAGTGTGTTCATTATGTTGCTACAAGTCAGTATAGATTTGGTAAGCCCATTTTAAAGTGGAAATGCAACGGTCAACCAACCTAACTTTATTTACAAGACTGAGTACTGGTCTTATCAATAATTATATACCAAACGTGAAAAATATAAGCATATAAAAGAAAAACGTTGCGAAGTTTGATGTTTTTAGGACAAGAGCGCCGCCATCTTGCAGTACATTAAGCTCTGATGTCACCAGTTGGTTTTCCCTCTGACTCCGCATTAAATCAATAGGAATAACCAGCTACGCTGGACTATAGTTAACAAGCCGGAACATGTTTTAGAAGATTAATATGATGCAAAGCAAAGCTGGGAGGCCAGTTCAGCATCCAGATCCTATACCGATGCTTTCCAGCCATTCCATCGTGTGACTGAGGAGAGAGGACGAGACGCCGGTCGTGGTGTCAGGAGGGGCGGGTTAGCAGCACCTGTAGGAATGGCTGCGGTTCAGCGATGCTGCAGGCTGTCTGCTGTCAGCAGGTCCACATGGACCAGGTCATGCGTGGAGGATTTTGTGTAACAATTTGGATTACATGCATGGATTATTGTACCGGGAGGTGGACGTTTTGGAGGCGGTGCTGTCCGCGAAGGAGAGCCGCGTTGAGACACGGGAGCGTCCGGGAAAACAACAGGTAGGCTAACGAAGCTAATGGTAGTAACCGGTGGTTTAATGTAAAATCAAATAAATGTTATAGTGAGACAGGGATACGATGGGAAAGTTGCAAAGCATCCAGGCTGCAGGATGATGATGGAGAGCGCGGGGTTCAGTAGAACTGGATCCGCCGTGGAAAACTGGGAGTCCCGGTTAGAAAGTTTTTATGACGGTCATTTCAGATCAACCTGCTCCAGAGCTCTTCTGCTCATCATCAGGCTGTGGGGAGGATTTATAAGTGTTGTCGCTGGATGTGTGTTTAATGAGCGGCTCAAAGAGGCATAGAGGCGGAGAGCTACGTACTGATGTTGATACGTACTGATGTCGGTGCAGACTGATGCTGCAGACCGGCCGGTGAGTGGAGGTCACCGACGGTGATATTAAAACACTCAGAGCAGCTGCAGGCTTTCGTCTGCGGACCTCTAGTTTACCAGACTCCAAGTCTCCTGATCATTTTCCTAATTTTCTCTAGAAAATTCTCACCTTATGATCTGGAGTCAGGGAGGTTCCCTTTTCAGAGCCGCCAGCAGCAGCAGGACCGGTTTCTGGTTCAGCTGGAGGTTGTTAACTGTTCTGTCTTCAGCTTAAACTTTGGAAAACTTGCTTTTAGACCAGGAGGACACAGTAGTGGTCCTCTTTTGTCTTTTCTTCTCCTTTGGCTCACCAGTCTCCATCATTCAGCTGTTATCTTTCTAATTGTGGACCGGACCAGAGGACTCTCATTCAGGACCGCAGAACTAACCAACCCGGTGACGTCAGAGCTTAGAGTACTGCAAGATGGCGGCACCCTTCTCCTAAAAATGTCAAACTTCGCAACGTTTTTCTCTTATATGGTTATATTTTTCACATTTGGTATATAATTATTGATAAAACCATGACTCAGTCTATTAAATACAGTTAGGTTGGTTGACCGTTGCATTTCCACTTTAATGAAAATGAAATGGTCTGCATTCTAAAAGACAATCACTCCTTTGAGATTTTACAAAAGAAGAGGAGGAATTTAGTTTCTTTAAATAAGTTTAAAACTTCTGACGTTCGCGGCATTTTGCTGTGGTAGCAATGGCACAGAGGACTACAAAACGTGTCTTTAAACATGTTTTTATAAGACTTTTGATAGAGTTAGGTCAAAAGATTCAATGTCAAACTGAGACTTAAACAAAAGACTATGTGATATATTTTGTGCATGTGTGAGAGCACCTGTTTTTTGGGGGGGGGGGGGTTTTGTAAGATTTGAAATTAGATAAATAAAAATGGACAGGAGCAGTAAAATCAGTATCTGGTTTACATTAAATATTGAACTACTAAATAACAACTTAAAGCCTGATTTGGGGACACTGGAAAACCAATTAAAGCAAGCCACTTTTTGAAAAAACACACTGCAAAACACCCGCCCAAAGCCACAGAGTGCAGGAATGTGCGCACCATTCACAAGCAGGTTAGCGAAGATAACCGATAACAGCCAAGTGGATAGCTTGTCAGCTAGCTAGTAGACAGCTGTTTAATCGCATTTCTAAAAGTATTAATTCGCTCACCTCCAACTCCTTACGTGGTGTAAAAAGTCCACACTGCAAATGTCGACATCTCTGTGACTGGATCCACATCTGTTTGTTTTCATTTTGGTGCAGTAGCAGCAAACAGTCTGTTGACCATGTTTGTTTACACTGAGCGGTGCACAGAGCGGTAACGCACAAACGAGGGTTAGGGAGGGACAGAGATGAGACATAAAGGCATCTGATTGGTCAGAGTTTTTACAGACCTGCAGCTCTCACAGTGGTCAGAATTCTTTTCCTTCCTTTTCGTGAATACATAACATGTTGACTACTCTCATAGAGGGAGCCTTTCACCCAGTATAACAAAAAAAAATATATATATATTTTTTTTTTAACTTAGTGATGGGCAAAATAATGTTTTTTTTAAAAAATCTTTGATTAAGTTATGAGGTGAATCACTCCAGAGTTCAGCATTTTTAAAATAAAGTGCAGTGAAGAAAGGTGTAGTGTTTGTCTGTGTCGGCTGTGGATAAAGAGAGTGCATAATACAGACAGTAATTCTATACTTGCTATAGAGTGATGCTGTCATATTGTCTGTAATGATTGGTCAGGCTTACAAAAGTCCTGGTATAACTCTGATATATTAAATCTTTAATCTGATATATTAAATCTGTAATCTGGAAAGAGACAGATTATCATTATAAATCCATGCACAGTGTATGAAAAAAAAAGAAAGAAAAGGAACAAGAAACCCCCTGTTTATTGAGTTTATGTAGTTATCTGATAGAGAATTAGTCTGTTGGGCACATTTCATCTCATACTTTTAAGCTTTCCATGCAAAATTGTCTGCGTTATAAATGTATGACATACGAGTCGCATCACTGTTGAAGGATGGAGTTCATTCTGGCACCACTAAGCATTTTAATATGATTGTCACTAATATCATTCATATTGGCAAAATTTCCAGTTGAGCGCCTGAATATTCTCATATCCGGTGAGACTGGGAACTGTATTTTTTCTTCTAAAGGGGAACAGCAATATTACTTGTCTTTTGAGTTTATGCAAAGCACCTTAGCTTTTCCTCCAACTGCACTCAGTCAGAGCAGCCATGGCGAATATCATTAAATGCCCGGCTAACGCTACCCCTCTACACACACCCTCAGCAGCACACACATGCAAACAAACAGCACATACTAAACCACCTCTGCTTTCTCTTTACTACTTTCCCCCCTCTTTTTTCTTCCCGGCTATCACTCAGTGGCAGTGCATGAAGGAAAGAAAGTCCATTGATCTGCTAAAATGTGCAGCCATTTCACAGGGTGAGTTTGTGCAGCACTCCTGTCCCTGAATGGGAATTGCTCATTTCACCTGGTTGCCTCGCCTGTACCAGACTAGTGGGAAGCCCTGCTGGAAAGAGGCAGAGGGGGAGAGTGGGCACAGGAGTCAGGGCTCTGGTCAGGGCTTGGCAGGTGGCAGATAAGAGCTCCTCATGCTGCTCCTGCATGCACTTACCGCTGCTGCTGGAGCTGAGCTCTTGCTCTGTCTTTCACTAACTGACATGCACATACACACAGTTTTTCTTCCACACATGTGAGGCACTAATAATAACTTTGGCATTCTGGTGAGTCAGCCGTCTTTCCTCAGGCTAGGATAAAAGTAAAACATGGGGCCTTTATTGAGTCTGAAATCACTAACTGTGGAATTCCCAGAACAGAGTTTCAACTCAGCCTGTATTCCTTTCATTGCCAGCATGCCATGTGTCCACAAGATCTAATAAAGTGTCCAAAGCAGGTGCTGATAAACTAATAAACAACCCAATTAGTCATTTATGATATTCACATGAATATGTTTCTGTACAGGAAAAAATAGATTTATTTGTGCATGGATAACCGTTTCATATTTGACTGAGGTTCATACTACTAGTGGGTGAGAACAGTTTATTTGTAATGCACATTTCATGCACACGACAATTTAAAGTGCGTTTACATTAAACATTCTGGCAAAATATGCTACCATATGCTCAACCCTATCTTGAAGTAAACTCTTTTTTTTTTTTTTTGCTTAGAGGACTTTGGGAGCTGTTTTGGGTGGACAGTGTAGAGATCAGTATTGTAACTTAATGTTGAGGATTTTCCCAAGATTTTTGGGATTAAAGAAAATAGAGAAGCAATGAACATTATTGGGGGAGTTCATTCTTATTATCAAAACTATTAAATTATCAAAACATTATTGGGGGGAATAATTAAAATTATTTGTAGGAGTGGGTAGCCTCGCAGCAAAGTAGCGGGCTTTGGCGCGGCAGACCTGGGTTCCAGTCCCCGACACGGTACTCGGGTAAACCACTATGGACCCCAGTCTTCACCTTGTCCTGTGAACCATCTCACCTGGAATCTCTGACCCTGATAAGGGTGGGGGAGAGGGGGTTGTCATCAACCCCCATGGATGATAAACCTGCACTGCACTAGTGTCATCTTCATTATGTAGCGTTAGCATCACATTTGCGTAAACTTGTAAGACTTAAAGGTAGAGTCTGAAGTCCCTCCAGCGTTTCTGTTTGCAAACAACAGTATTCAAACTTAGCGCTCCTCCCTCTCAGGCTAATGGCCGCCTCGTTCTAGCTACCCTATTCAACTTCAAGCTTTTAGAGCTAGAAGCGGGTCAAGCCAAACTATTTTTACCCTGGTTTCAAAGTGCATTATCTGAGCTCTTACCTTTTTTCGGTGCATATACAGTGTTTTCTTTTCTTTCATTTTTACTTAGAGAGTTTGAGTGACTGGCGCTGCTCAATAATGAGCTTATTTCCACACAGCGTCATGCTCTTAGCTCTGTCATTGGCTGCCGATATAAACAGAAATCTCCACCCAGAAATGTCCCTAACACACAAAACCATGCAAAAGAGCGAATTACAGGCAGGGGAGAGAGAGTTGCGTTCAAACGCACCACGGCACGGGAGCTGAGTCCCAAAGGCGCAGTTTGAGACGGATTTCACTTGCTCAAGTCTAACGTTTATTTTTTACAGGGGGAACTC
Source organism: Atherinomorus stipes (assembly GCA_023101725.1). Classification (NCBI taxonomy): domain Eukaryota; kingdom Metazoa; phylum Chordata; class Actinopteri; order Atheriniformes; family Atherinidae; genus Atherinomorus; species Atherinomorus stipes. The sequence goes on from JALJCO010000901.1 coordinate 239,662, forward strand.
CGGACTATACCTTTAAAGCAACTTTCAGCAGCTACTTTTCCTCTCCGGGCTCCGCTCCACATGTAAAAAGCTTCTTGGATGATGATCTCAAGTTTACCTGCACTGCTTTCTGCATGATGCATTCATGTACAAGGCAGATATCTGACATCAGAGCTACTGCTGCTAATTTGGTACCACAGCACAAGTTCAATTAAAAAAAAAGGCTTGGCCTATGTAGGGGAAACACTCTTGTTATTATCATTATATGCTGGTTCTTTGTATAACTTGATACTATTCTGTACTTTTTTCTTTCTTTATAGCTTTTTCATTCATTACTGCTTCATGTATTAAGTCAGAAAACAGACACTATTGTCTGACATGAAAATACCTGACATTCACTGTTTAACCAAGGAAATGAACTCAGTTTACCACAATTTTTTCTTCCGATTGTGTAATCAAACTTAAAGAACTTTTTGTTTTTCTTCATAGCTGCTGGTAGTAAGGCGCAAATGGCAGGACGGTAAAAACCTTGAATCGTGAACTTGCCAGAGGATTAAAGCAAAAACAGCAAAGGGGAGCTGTGACAAAAACTGAAACAAAACACTGCACACCAGTTTGCTGTCCACATTAAAAAGACAGTACACTTAAATTCAAACTAGATGAATCAATTATCAGTGCATGAAGTTAACTTTTTTTTCATGTTCCTCCTGTTTATGTTTACGTTTAGCAGCCACTAGTCTCCTATACTTTCAAATAGCTGTTTTATTAGCTGAACAGGAATTACTGTTATGATGCATCACTTTTAGGAACAAGAAGTGTAATTTCAGTGTAATTTAAGCTTTTTTTGTTGTTTGTTTTTTTTAAGTCATTTTGCATTGTTCTATCATTGCAGAGAAATCAAATGAACTACCAAAACTCAAAGAGTGATTGTCAGTTTTGTCTGGTACAGTGCTTAGCCTTTATTATAGCACTGAGGTTAGTATTTCTTAGTAGAAATGGGATCCTTGTGGTTTTTAATTAGTCTGGACAGTAGCCAGGTTGAGAGTATTTGGGTATAAAAGTCACATGTTGCCTCTTTAAGTTAGCATGCCAAATTATCAAAGATAATGAAAAAAGTTAATTATGCTTATTGTACTGTAAGGAATGTGATGTCCGCATCCTTCACACTTTCAAGTTAATATGCTCTTACTTACTTACTCTTATATCCAGAGACAATGCTGCATATACAGTAACTAAATCTCACATTTGTCCGGCAACTCTTTAGTTTGTAGTTTTCACAAAACAAGACAAACGCCTTTTTAAAATTTGTATCCATCATTTAAAAATTCATGATGAAAGAAATCAGGAAAAAAATCATTTAAAGTCTTCAAAGTAGTACACACAGATTTTTGTTTTTAACAAGGGAAGTAAATCATTTCATTAATGTCCACTATGTTGGCAACTCCACTCAAAACAGAATGATAAAAAGCAGTTTTGATTCACAATGCAGAATGTTGTGGATTCACAATTTTTTTAAATTTTTTTTTTCTGTCTATGTTTTGTTTTTGTTCACCTGGAAAACACTTATGAAAAGGAATAACATACTCCAGCATTGGATCACTAATTAGGCACTGGACCCATGAAATAAATTCCACTTCCTCTCCCACTCACAATTCCTTCCATTTTTGTGTAAATTAATTCATGAATGATTAATATTAAAGTAAAAAAAATAACACACTGTTAAATATTATGATGGTTTGCTCTGTGGAGATGGTAAAAAATAAATAAAGTTATGAAAATCTGTGAAATTTAAATGTTATAAAGCATCAGTACTTCACTAATGAAGGCTAATTTGGCTGCCATTTTACATCCTGCCTATTTTTTTTTTTTTTTTTTTTTTTAGCTTTATCCAGTAAAAGTCAGTCAAATGTTGACTCTCGTCTTATCTGTTGTTCTGTCACTTTCTCACTTTCTTTTCACTGCTTCCTTCAATAAAAGTTCTTGTATTTTCTGAAATGGCCATGTTGCATGTTGTTTAAGTGTCATAGTGTTTTACATACTGTACAAAATCCTTCTTAAATTATCTTCAAAAGAATTTCAAGTCATAGTTGGTTGGGAGGAAAATCTAATGACCTCATTTTGACCTCTTCATCCCCCACTTTTGTTTGTCACGAGAATAAGCACGGGAATTAGACCTGTCTGTAAGCGTGTTCACGAGGCAAGCATCACAAGCCAAAACAAAGTTTTATCAGGATAGACCAAGTAAAGGAAAATGATGTCCCAACAGAGAAAAACAAGATGAAAACATAACGGTACAGTTGATATACGCGGAGTAAAAGAGCTGGACTCTGATGAATATAAGGAGCGGACATCCGATGTGGAGTTGTTCCAACAGCAACAAGTGTGTATAGCATTTGTAGCTACATTAGCATCTTGTCGCCATTCATCTACCATTGTTTACTGGCCTCTTACACAAAAAATAATAAGTCACACAAGCAGCAACACTCACCGACTGCACATTCTCACTGAATAAATATAATCCACTAGTCCCAGTTGAGTAGTCCAGTGTTACAGCACCTAAACACTGCTGGAGCTCTGCTTAAGCAGCTGAGCATGCTGCAGGTAATCAGCTGATTTCAGGTGGTGCTAAAGAGGCAAGCTTGGCAGCTAGCAGCTTCTGTGGATCACGTCATCCCCAGAGGAAAAACAAAATCGCGTACTGTGGAGAGCGCGCTCTTGTGGCCCATTCTGGTGTGAAGAGAGAGCCCCCACTCAAAGAAAAAGCCACTTTCACAGTTTGGAGTTTCTGGCACATTTTAACTATGGTGCTATTCCAATACACGTTTTAACATGAAAAATTGGGATTTCCGGGTGATTACTTCTTTAAAACAACCTGTGTTGATATCCAGTTGCTGGTGTGTGATTCTTTGCTGTAAAGCGAAACACAGCTATCACCTGGACTGGCCTCTTAGCCTCAGTAATCTAGGCCAATGGTGTCTCCAGATAGGTATTATGAATATGTGTCACACCAAAATGACTCAGAGGCAGAGAGTTTTAACGTTCTAAACTTATGGAGGATTGCTTCAAAATCAATGGGTCATGGACACCTATCTCACACAAACACTACCCTGCAAAGTACAACTGCTAAAAATTAAGTTGTATTCTTAAAATCTAGTGTCACAGACTGTTAGTTAACAACCTTCTGGGCATGAAAAAATACATACAATACCACACACTTTCTGGTGAGATTGAGTTGGTATTGATCCTAAAAAAAAATCCCACACAATCCAAGATTAAACCAAAAGTCTACAAAAGCCGTGATACCAGAATTGAGTAAAACAGCTTTATTGCTGTTGTTTTGTTTTCAAATGTATGCAATTAACTTTGAGATAGTAATTCTTAATATTGATGCTCTGTGATTTAGATTTTAAAGGTCCCATGACATCAAATTTCACTTTTCTGGGGTTTTGGGAGTATAATATGATCTGTTGTGCACTGATGAGGCCATGTGAATGTCCAGAGTGAGTATCAAAGTTCCTATTCATGGTCAGACAGCTTTGTCTCTCTGCTCAGAAACGGTTGAATAAGACAGCAGCCTATCATTCTACGTAGTTCTATATCTTTTTGTTTTCTTTCTTTTTTTTTTTTTTTACTTGTCCTGTCCAGCATCATAGCATAGTTCTATCATTCTACGTAATTCAATTGCCTCAATAAAAGCACACTATCAAGCAAACAGGTAAAGCTACATATCATTACAGCACCCAACTGTATTACTGAGGAAGGGAGGTCTAATGTGCCAAAAGAATCCCCCACTGTAAAAAGTGACGTTTTTTTCTTTGGAGTATTTACATATGCAGTAATGTGAACTACATGAACCAGTTTTCACTGCTGTGTCATCACTCCTTTAAATATATCTTCTGCTTATTCGAGATTTCACGCTTCCTGCTCAAATATTCACCATCATATTAACTGAATCTGTTTATGTCATATCTAACTGACATATAAGTGAAGTCTTCAGCAAGCTGACTCACCTTTCTGACGCCCACCCCCGCCTCAAACTTGCCTATCCTTCATATGTCCGAAACACATTCCATCCAGCCACTCCATCCCCCCACTTCATCCTTCACATGTTCTGAAATTTATTTCTCCCTATCTCTCCCCTGGTCAACCCACTTCCCTCCCTCCATCCAGCCTATCTCTGTGCTGCTCTCCTTGCTCAGTGACAGTCTCATCACACTCTATCAATCAGGCTTCTGAGGCCTGGGTGCAGTGCAGCACGGCATTGCACAGTCCCAGTCTGGTCCCATCAGTGCCAGTCAGTCTCCCTCACTCTCTCAGTCACTTTAAAAAGGTTTAGGTTGCCAGATAGTCCGTTCCCCCTGCACAGCTGCAGGTCAGGAGATGGGAGGGATTGAGCTGGAGTCGAGATTCAGCTTAGTGCTCGATTGGATATCACTTGACATATTCTGTGGGCTGTCTCAGCACTCACGATGAGCAATTCCTCTTTTAAACAAAGACGGATATTTGGAGACACGAGCAGCTTAAATTCTCAGCTGACAAATTTGAAGACATTAATAAAACACAGCACACGAGCACCCTGAAGGCGCAGTATGAAATTCAACCAAATGATGCAAAACAGAGGTCAGAACAGTCTTGTCCTCAACTCATCTGCTATTCTTCTCCATTTCTTACCTGCCGCAGGCCTCATCCTGTGGTTGACATCTCAGGAAAGAGAACTGCATAACTGAGAGAGACAGAGAGGGACAGGTTTTAACTGCTAAATCAAGCTATATTAGTACAAAACAAACTCTCATTGTGTGTGTGTGTGTGCATGTAACAAACAAATGGTCCGTACTAAACTGCAGTACCACTACATGCTTTATTTAATAATGGAACATCTTATTGTTGTGCCAATCACATAATTAGTTCATTTTGCCTGCAACTGATTGTTTTGCAACCAAACTTTAGTTGATGGAACAGAAAATTGCATGTGTAGTTGAAAGTGACTTGCATACAGTTATTGATAAACTTTGTGAATTATGAAAACAAGTTTAATTACATTTTGCTTTAGGTAGCACAACAAATTACTCTTCTGAGTTGTTCCGACAGCAAAAGAGGGGGAAAAAAATGCCTTCTTAAGTCTGTTTAATGTTTCGGGTAGATTTTCTCAGGCTTATCTCTTGCTAAATGCATTTGCAGATGCTGCTGTACATGCCCATAAAAGCCTGTGGACTAATATTCTTGTAAATGATTAGTTGGTTATTTAAATAACAGGGAGAATTGTGCTTTTGGGTGGCTACAACAAAAATGAGTGAATAAAACGCCCCCCCCCCCCCTTATTTTAGCTACATTGGATAAGCTTTAATTTGACTCATATTTTAGAAGATTATTGTAGGGCTTTATAACATTCAAATGAGATGATTAGTAGTGATAATTATGAATGTCGTGATTACAATAGTCTATCTGCCCCGAACTTCTCATTCGAGTTAATTTAGAGTCAATTTTCTGCGTGAATGTGGCTGGCTGATTTGTTTTTTAATGTAAAAGCAGCAGTGGAAGCATATGAGCTAATCTCCATGAGCGGATATCTGTATATGAATGTGGAACATTTGTACTGGAGGTAAAGGACAAGATTTTGGTGCCAAAAACTTCCTGGTTTTTGTCCGTAATTTGCTTGTAATGTGAGTTGTAAAGACCAATCATATTTGGGTGGCTTGTGTTAAACAAAGTACAACCCTGCAACCACTAGTAATGGCCTTTTATTTCATGTACATTTAACAGTGATGGGCACAAAACAGAAGTCCTATGCCATAATTTGTTTTGAAGCATATCTGTGGACTACACAGCAAACAAGTTATGATGATTATTTTTGCATCAATTTGACCATTGTAATGTGAAAATGGCGATTATTACCAAGGGAGGATATAGCTACTTCCTGGCGACTACAACCTGACCTCATCACTCGTGTGTTTTGTTGAGCTTCATGCTATCTGAGTTCTCTCGATACACCCTGTTCATGCTAATGGATCTACAAATTAAATTGTAGAACAGACAAATATTAAGGTGCTTTTCATGCGGCGAGGAATACTAAATTAGGCTGGATTTGGCTTTTCTAATTATTACATTATAGCCAAGATAACCGTTCAATGGCAGCAAATGCTTTGATGGACAACGGGGACGGGTGGGCAAAGAGGAAAATGCCAGAATATGAGTTAAAGGGGGCATTGAAAGAAAGGCAACAGAGAAAGTAACAAAAAAGCTATCGTTCAGGAGCCCCTGTCTGCAGCAGCTATATTTCATTACACAGCACCGAAGCTTAGGAGGCAATCAAGCATATTTAGCCATCCTCGCATTGCCCCACCCCCCACCCCAGCCGCCCCTCCCGCTCACACTCAACCCACCCTTCTCCAAGCAATTATTACTCCCAAGTTTTTTTACTGTGCTTTGCCATGAGGAAAATGAACTGCGGTACTTATCAGCTCAATGCATACACAAGTGACTGGGGCAGAGGACATGGTAGGTATGCATACTGTATGTGTACGTATGTGCAAGCATGGGCATGCACTAATGCTTCTGTTTATGCTTTAGGGGAGGTGCTGCAGAGGTGTGCAGTGTTGACTACTAGTGAGCAATAGGTTACCTTTTTCAATCCCATTAGCTCAGTAACATCAGCACATTTAGGCACAGGAGGCGGAGTGAGGGAGATACAGAGATAACCATAAAGATGTCACTACAAATGTGCTGTTATTTGCATTCATATTGGAAAGAGCCAAATTGATGTGGGGTCAAACATGGAAGGTGAGGGTTTATGACCTGTGCATAGCTCTGCTGTCAGCAGCCCTGATCTATCGGACCGGCCAGCCTTGTCAGGCTTTACGCCTGATTATATTATCATGGCTGACGATCAATGTGAATGAATGATCGTTCTTCCACAAAGGGGAGTAGATTGAATAAAACAGAATGCAAACAGCACTTTCTATAATATACAAGGGCTGGATCTGCAAGCCTGAGGTCATCCAGTTAAATGATAAACTGCATGCCAACATAAGACACTTTCAAAATATTTTGATTCTGTGTTAATCTTTTTGTAGTCGAAAGAGTGCGGCTTATTATATCCTTTTATATTTTGTAACAGCTCGAAAGCAAAACTGCAGAAGTGCAAAAAATATAAACATGTCTTTTGATTGTAAGTTGCTAATGTACACTCATTTAGGCTGCCCTGTAGCCAACGGCAGCATTAGTTCCTGTATGGGGACCAGTGTTTTGGTGAAAGTGCTTCTCCATTTGCGAGACTCTTCAATTCTGGGCATCCTCCCCAAGCCCATAACTCAATGTCCCTCTATCACTCCCTTGCGACTGGCTGTCATAATCATCGGCATTATGCTACCTCAATGGGCCTGATTTACAAGTCTGGACATGGCATCGGTTCTGTGCCAAGGGGTAAACATGAGGCTGTTTGCTACTGCCAAGCTTATTTCTCCCCACTGCATTTAATGAGGAGGGGAGACAGATATTCAAAACAGAAAAGCAGCTTGTCAGATCTTGCAAGGTTTCGAGAAAAAGAAAACATTTGGATGAAAATGTGTCAAACACAAATGCAAATATTAAGAAGGTTCTGACTTTTTTCATCCTGGATTTTTGGATTATGTGTTTTGTGGTTATCCTATGATAATTACTTTAATCACATCAAGAACAATAGCAGCTTTGTTGCAGTATGTGTAATAGATTTAAAAAGGTGTGTGTTCCACCTTTCAGCATCTCAATGGATAAATCATCTTAGCCATCATTTGTTGATCCCTTCACAAAGAAAATGTGCCATAATAGGCTAGGTTATGATACTGTGCAATTTAAACTTAGCATTTTCTTCATTTTGTGGCAGTAATGACCTAAATTTATAAACACAAAAAAGTTATTTAATATTTTACCTTTTTACATATTCATCTGTTAATATGTGATTTACAGCTTTGGGTAGATTATGGTCCGATGAGGATATTGTAGCTGCACATGGAAAATTTACATGCTTTCATACATTTTTCTTTTTTTTTCTTTCTTTCTTTTCTTTTCTTTTTTTTTTTTCACTTTTAAGGTCTGCACTTGAAAATAATGGGAAAAACTCCATAGTGTATGGGACATGGTATACCACTGCACTTCACCTTGTGGCAGCACCTGGCCCTTCCTTCAATGCCCATTTATTCCATGATATTATATTAGCCCATATTCATCCACCTATTGCCCCGCTAAGTGATAGGTCACATAAATCTATTTTCTTATATATATATACACACACACACACACACACACACACAATAACAGTTATATGCAGCTTCCAGACACCTTGCTGATAGCTGCCATTTCTTATCACTCCAGCTGGAAATAGCACAGTTATGAAGGCACTTTTGCTTGCTGTCTAAATGGAGAGGACCAAGAGAAAGATGATGCAATTTTTCTGAAATTACCGAAGCTGTCCTCAATATTTTGTTTTTTTATATTGTATAGTAGAAATAATTCTGTCTGACACCCACCTCCTTTATTACCGTTGATTTTAATCACTCTGTTGTTTGCAGACCTCCAATTTCCGACTTTGTGTTTTATTTCGCCAAAGGAATTATTTCTTGCTGTAACATGCAATAATGAGGTGCGCAGAGAAAAATCACCCTGCTTCCGTAAAACTCCAGCAGATAACATTCACTTACTGCCTTCTTTTCTTTTACTTAATGATGTAAAAGAATTTCAATGGGTGAAGAAATGGAGGTTGTAATTCTGCCATCTGTGCAACTAAGATTTAATAAATTAGCTACTCAAGCTTGTTTATTTTTCCTCCAGCTGTGCTTTAATATTTGGGAGTAAATGGTACTGTAGTTAATGAACAAAGCTTAAATGCACTTTCAGAACTGTACGGTGTACAGGTGACACAACAGTAGGGATAGCCCATCGGCAGACAGCACGATGTTATGAGACCATTTGATAGACAACAGCACAGCAGGAGAAAGAAGAGCGGAAGTGGGATTCAGCACTAGAGAGCCAAGAGACACTTTTTCTTTCACTCTCTTGCTCCCCAACTGCTCCCAGTGCAAGAGACACGGGCCGCTGCACAGACAGATGGCAAGGAGGTGTGTGTGTGCGCAATGCACGATGTGTGTGTGCATGTGTGAGTGGTGGGTGGTGACGCCATTCTGCTTTGTAAAAGTGTGAGAGATGGAGCGTGAGAGATATAAAGAAGAAAATGAAGAAGGGAAAAGCACTGTGGAAGTATGTGCATGAGGTAGTGAGTGGTGACTTTCTCATGCAGTCACTTATCCATTTTTTCTTTATTATTTTTAAGTGTGTTTATTCCACTTTCAAGTAGCTTTTTTTTTACTTCATTACAGTACCAATAAAAGTTCATTTAGACTGTCACATTGCATCGACTCATCATAATGTGCAGAGAAGTTGTTGCAAGGTATCTCTCTTGATGATAAGACGAGAAAATGTGGGTGTGTCGAAGATCTGAAAGGGAATATTGTGTATTGACAGACTGCCATCTACTGGATTTTACGATTTACTTTATGGTGACATTATATCCTTAAATCCTTAAAGTATGTGTTCTTTAAAAATTGCAATTTATTGTAAATGTGCAAAAGATGTCATTGAAAGCAAAGCCCTATTTCTATTTGACTTCATGTTGAGTCATGTTCTTTGGTTAACTCATCAGATGTAAAGTTTGGCTGTCGAAAGGGAACTCTGAGGGAGGAGTCCGGTATTTTTTAAGCTTGAAAATCAAAGAAATATTTGTCTTGGAAAGTAAATAAAAATGCAATAAGTTATATTTTGCTTTTAAAAAAAGTTCTTGAAAATACATATTCTCAATTATTGCAAAGTGGTTTTGAAAATCACTGATTGCTTAGTTAAAATTCAAGTCATCAATATTTTTTTTTTTTGGGGGGGGGGGGGGGGTTATGTATGAAAACTTGCCAGTCTGTATTTCCACTGTGAATGAAGCAGCAGTATATCAAACACACGTAAAGGAAAACATGTTATTCTAACAGTATATCAGTGACACTGCCTCAGATGTTACTTAAGGCTTGAGGCATAGCACCACCTTGTGGTTATTTCATACTGGATTCAGCTTGTGAATAGGTCCCTTTGGACTTCAAAAACTAAAACAAAATAATTTGATGATTAAATTCTATGCCTGGATGGTTGAGACTGCTCCCATAGCATTTCCATAAATATGACCACTGCACAAAACATTTCTTGTTTGTTTTGAGTTTATAGGACAAGTTGGCATATGAAGGTGCACATACATGTGAACATTTGTCAGAATGTTTGCACTATGATAAGCAATGATAAATGATGTGATTAAGCATGCCTTTAACTAATAATGAGTCTTTCTTTTGCTGCATTTGTATATATTTGTTTACTTGAGTGTGCCCTAAAGTCAGAGCTTACAGTGCATTTAGAAAACCACAGGGATATCTGTAAAACCTGTCACAGGTCTAATGAGAAGCCGGTGTGCAGTTAATCGTCATGAAATATGCACCAGACTTAAATACCTCATCCACAGTGCCTTGAGACAAGTCCGTGCATTTCATTAAACACTTACGCTGGTTCAGCTTCTCCCCCACAAAATTGAATGCAGAGGAAATAAAATGAATTTTCTATGCTTGTTTCATAATCACAATACCAATGTGATGTTAAAGAATTACCAGTTTTATTATACAAATTAGGTCCAGCAATAAAATTGAGCCCACAACACATCTTCTAAACTTTGCTGATTCAAAGTCACAGAGCATAATAGTAAATAAAGGGGCACTGTATTGAAATAAATAATTCAAAGCTTATCTTTTGTTGCCATTAATCATTTAATATTGTCCCTTTCTTATTTTCCTTATGTTGCGGCCAGTTCTTGAACCTCTAATCCTGTCTGTTGTGGCTTAGCACAGACTCATTCTGGGAAACCACGAGTCGCTATCTGACCTGAAACAGATTTGATCCATTTTCCAAAGCATATCTGTCTTTTTCAGACCAGCACTTTTCTAAAGAACTATGTCAGCAGTCTAGGGATTATGCGTTTTGCTAATCACCAAAAGACCCTACCTGCCTGGCATTTCTTTAGGTGACAATACATTCTGACAAGCGAAAGTCCTTTTCCCATTTAGATGCTTATTTTGATCTTCTTTTGGTCTCATTGTACAGGTACAATCAGATGTATTAACCATTAACTTCATGCTCTGCTGACTTATATGATTATCTTATGCAAATGAAAGGTGACTGAGTAGAAATATTCGAAAGGTGGACGAATTTCACATCCTTGTTCTACTGATGTAGATCAAATAGACTGATCATAATTCATCTAAGAATTACTCAGAGAAAGAGAGCTTGGGAAGCTGGCACAGTTCAATTTTCTTTAAAAACCATCTGATTCAGAGAGCTTTCATAGTCTCGCTCTTTTTACATACAGAAAATACCTAAATGTATAGCATGTTTCTTGAAGTCAATTATTTTGTATTATTATTTTCTATCCTTTTTTGTCTGGCTTTCAAACTAACTGTTGCTGGAGTGTAAGTACTCCACAACATGTGGGATGAGCGTGATGGATTCCTGGTATCATTGGCAGTTATGTGTGCCGTGCCTATAACCACAATTCCCCAGTCACAGCTTATTGCAGGCAGAAGCTGAGGAAGATACACTCTAAGGCTGGCATGAAGCCACTGGACTACGTAATAATTTATTGGCCAAAAAGCCCTCCGTGTACTCACTCTGCAATATTTATACCCGAATGAATGTATTTCCTCAGCTACATCTCCGCACAGGCTCAGGTCAGGGATTTACTCTTCACAGAGCAGGTTTTAGTATTTCAGACCTCGGTAAAATCTGGGAAATAACAGTAAAATTTTTCTGTGATCACAATCTGACTGCTGAGAATCAATACCCAGTGCCAATACCTTATTTTGAGTTTCTAAGAAATTCTAATGGTTTATTTCTTTTATTTAAAAACCTATTATTTGTCTACTATCTGGTGAAAATCTATTTTACACTGATGATAACTTGATATTTTAGCTTTGCAACAATGATTCATACTTTGAAAACATTTAGTGACCTTAAAACCACCCTGACAGTAATGTTTCTTATGAACGTGACCTGATATTACCACATTTTCACAGGGATTTGTCTGTTTTTTCCCCTTATCTTTCCCCCCGCCCCTTTTCTTCATTGTCCTTCCCTGCGTCATTTCTCAGAAAGTCTTTACAAAACAAATGTTTCAAACTTTGTTTTTAAAAGGAAAAACAATTAACTTTTTTAATGCTGTTGAGACTTCATGAACACATAAAACAACTCCAGATAGCGGTTTTAATGCTCTCCGAGGGAAACAAGCCATTTTCTAAAGTGCAAATGTAAAATACTAAACAGACTTATTCAAGGAATAATATGCTGTATTCCCAAACCTCTATATTTAGTAATTTTGCATATCAGTTTTCCATAATTTGCTTGTAAATGTCTGCCAGTTATGATTTGCCACTGATCCTTCAGTATCACCTGAAATAATGTGATGGACATGCTGTGAATTGCAACTTTGTGCGAGCATTAGTTTATTATGGTCGTTTTAGTTTGCATGGGAGCAAAGGAGGCAACTAGTTACAGAGGAAACAAGTTTGCATGAGGATGTCAAGGTGGCTAGTTCAACACAGGAATGCAGTAAGTTTCATCAACTCTGGGTCTGACTCATGATGTATCCCTGCTTGTTTTGCTTTTAATGCTGAAATCCTCTCATCCATGACTGTTCCATGAACTCTTAGCATTTTGGTGTAAATAGCAACCAAAAACTGTCTTGGTGTTATTGTGTTCAGTGTTGATTTAGCACAGTTAATGGCTAAAATCCTCCCTCAAGATCAGGATTAAGTTTATTGTCTCACTAAGGGGAAATTTGTCCAGGGTTTAAGGTGAGAGTAGAAAACAATAAAATCCACTTATACAACTAAAGTATATAAACAGATAATTCAGTATAACATGTTCAGTAGCTAATAATGCATTCAAGAAATATGTTAATAAAATCATAAAACCAGCCATAAGATTGTTGCTGTGAAACACATACGTGAGCTTTTATAACCCCCCCAGTAGTTAAGCTGCAAATGACTTGTCATATTTTTGTGAAGGTTTTGAATCAACAGATCAGCATGTAGGATGATATAAATTAGATTTAAAAAAAAAAGAAAACAAAATTTGATCCAGAAAGTCCAGAAATTATAACTGACTTTGTTACTTATTCAGTTAATATTTTCCAATCAATTGAAATGTATTAACAAGAAGCAACCCAAGTCCACATTAACATATAAGCAGCGAACATGTATTGAAATACAGCTTTTGCTGAAGTTGTTGGTTGCACACAAATTAGTGGCAATCAAACTTTATATTACTGTACATGTATGTACCACCACAGATGTTACTGGCTCGCCAAGTTCCACCGTTATAATTGACATTAAAGTAAAGGAGACCTAACCTTTTCCATCAGGTGCACTTCAGCTAGGTTGATTAGTCCAAAATTGAAATATAATTTATATTTGAGTGGGGGCAACAATCATTGTAAAATGGGTTTACAAGGAAGTGCAGTGCTGTTACCCTTTTTTTTTTTTAAAAAATGGGACCATATCAAGTTACAATGTGATAGTTTTATTCATCCCAGTTTTAAGCATGAATAAATATTTTTGCACAATTAAATGAATACTCTTACATCTCTCAGCACTGCACTTCTTTTGTTGCTTTGAAAACGTCACATGATTTGATCACACCAACTGGATTACAGAGCTCAAAATGGAGAATGTCTCTCCTCTCACGCATGGGAATATTGAAAAACATGATAGATTTCCCATAGAATTCACTACTTTTACCCACCTAGAATTGTTTTAAAGGGACTACAAGCAAGATAAGGAAGAGACTCTCGAGTGATGTAACTGGCGCTTCGGGTAACTGAAGCCACCCGTCAAGCCGGCACGGGAGCATGCACAAACTGATGCTGCAACGTTGTTTACTACGCTGATAACTTTTTCTTCGTACTGCCTCTTTTTAGTGTCTTTCAGTTGATCTGGATCATTTTGCTGATGGCAGAAGAATCCACATCTATCCCTTACAGTGTTTGAATTCACCACAACAATCTCCTTTCTGTATCAAAACTGTCGGGGACGTGGATACAGCGTCAATTGACGTCACATCCGCAGGACTGCATGGGAAATTCGGCCACCGAATGACAACGCATTATGCAGCACAGCCTGTGAAGGGCAACGAAGAGAGACGTGGGTGGGCTTGTTCTTTTTGTTTGTTAATGCTTCATCACCTTTTAGCATAAAAAACTGGACATGCATGTTTATTCTTTCACAATTCCTGCCTCTAGTCCCGTTAAGGGTGCAAAACCAATATTAAAATTCATCCACTTTTTTTGGGGGGGGGGGGTTATAAAACTCTTCTACCCTCCTTTATATATACAAATACATAATTAGAAAGAATATGAGACTGACTCACCAACAAATGAGGCTTCTTTGTTGAATTCATGAAGTTGCCAACATGCTGCCCTTTGCTGCAGTTTCACCCCGCCGACACACCAGTGAGATTTTTGCCCCCTTTGCCCCCACCTAGGAGACAAGCAGAAGTTAACAAGAGTGGGTATTGCTTAAGAGAAAGATTAAAAATAAAAACTGCTATTCCTGTGACTCAACCACATCAGTTTTAGTATTCTGCCAGGAACAGCTTCTCCATCAACCAGCATCAATGCCTTGCCTTCCTGAGAGAATCAGTCCATAATTTGAGAGCAGAAAATTAGTGGGTGTATCTCTAATATCAGCATGGTTGACATATACAGTAAAGTTTTCAACAATGCCTTTACGTATTTTCTGTGGCAGAGAGATGAATGGTGGATTTTTGGCTTTTAGAAAAACAAAGAAATAAAATCAGGTTAGAAATGTTTGGAGTGGATATTTTTTTCTCTCTTTAAGGTGTCCTTGCAAGTTTTCCATCTATGACTTTGATGCTGTAAAGACAAAAGACACCTCAGGATGAACATAAGACTGAGGAGAAAAGATAAATTAGATTAGATTGTGTTATAGATTACACAGGCCACATATTTAAGGTGGCTAATACAAAGATAAGCTAGCTCTGTGCAAAGGAATACAAACATTCTAGCCTCTTTCTTTTTCACATCTTCAAAGTTCAGATTAATTTTGAAACACTAAAATGTTCAAATTCTACTCTTTGGTTCAAAGCAGTCACCCACATGTCAGGCTTCAGACTTTTTTTTTTTCTTTGCTCTTTTTGGATTTTGTTGGCGCATGCAGACATACAACCATTGTTTTGCTCATAAAGCTGCATCTGCATAGAATTAACCTAAAAAACACCCACATTCAAGACATGACTAAATCTGGCAGCCTTTGAAATCTAGTATGTAGGTTTGCATAGCATCCTCCTCTCATGCAGGTGATGAAGCAGATTGGATTTATGGGTTTATTTTTGCATATTTCCTTATGGATAACTGTGTTATTGTACACTAAGTTGTTTAACGGAATAAGTGCTTGAAACTGGAATGCATTCTGGTTGTTTTGGCTTGCCTCCCTATCGCCAGCAGGGCCAAAGAAAACAGTGTACGGTGCCTGCACGACATGTTACTCATGTGACCTCATGAAAGTACAAATCCCTTCCAGCGGTATAATAAATCATCACAGCCAGGGCTGCCCCGTGCTCAGATGTACACACGCGCACACACACACATGCAAAGACAAGATGCCAGCCATAGACTAATATATCAAATGTGAGTAGCATGGAAACAGAATTATATCACATACCCTGACCTTTTGAGGGAGCTGGATGATCCAGTAGACAGTTGGGTCATACTACACATCACTGTGGAGGATTTATTCTTAACTCCATGGCTTACTATACCAACAGAAGTAACTACGTTAGCCATTATGACTTAACAGGATAAAGATTAAACTACAATGTTGATCTTTATTCTATAAAATATGTTATTAAAGCCAAATGTTTAATCTTTATCTAAAACTTTTTTTTCCCCATTCGTAATAGGTCGTTTCACTGTAAGTAGTTTTAGGAGGTAGACTTTTGCTAGATAATTTTTGGACTGCAAGACTTGATGCAACTTTAAACCAGGTCACTTGCTTCTGCAGTGAAGTCTGCTTTCTATTACACAGCTCTATCTGACAGGTTTAGGGCACCTATGCACAATCTTGGCAAAATACACTGCGTTATTTTACTAGAAGCAAGGGGGGAAATCCTGCCAAAAACCAGCATATTCATTCTAAATGAATGAATGCCCTCCAAAAAGCTACATTTTCATGACAAGTGTGCTGCTGTCATCTTCAATATCACAAAGTCTAATTCACTTATCTACACTTAATCAGTGTATTTTTTTTACCTGTACCACCAGAGCTATTCTGTCATTGTCGGGTTTACTTTAAATCACTTTGCCACCTCTGCCGCTGATAACTTAAGCAAAAAATTAACAGTAATTGCCATGTGATATCTGTGAATTAGTCAGAGTAAAAATGCATTCATCTGCACTCATCTATATGAAACACTTCTGACTGCACAAGAATAGGAACCCAGAGCAAGGGCTGTCTCTCAGTGAGGAGAAAAGGCCATTCCTGATTTGATCCCAACATGCTTTCCCAGCAAATGTATTTGATAAGTTCATAGGAAATCCTGTGGACATGTACAAGAATGTTCTTGTGTGCGCTGGCCTCTATCCAGGGAAAAGTAACTTGCAGCAACAAAAACGCTCCAATTACAGCTGCACCCGCAAGTCCCCCTGGGGGAAACCAGAACACTGCTCACTGATCTGAAAAACACTACTGTGATAGAGGGTAACTTCACTTTAGTTCCAGAGGACATAAGCTGCACTTTTAATGATCCCAACTAGAGCACCATTATTCTGATGATAATGAGACATTCTGAGACCGATTTAAAGCACCAGAGTGGTCATGTGAACTTGTGAGATGGCGACTGAAGTGCTCCTCCATGTGTGACAGTGGAGCATGAAGCAAAATGTAAAATTACTCTCAATAACTAATATTTTGACACTGTGAAGGTGCTTACTTTTGAGTCACCAAATTTGTCAGCTTATTCCTATTTTTTCTTTGGTACTCGCCCTGCTGCAGAAACCATGTGTTTGCATGTGTACCCATACTGTCACAAAGTGCTGACAGCACCTGTCAGTCCTCTAGCTAAATGCAGTGAAAGAAGTGAGTGGGTGCATCATCTCCACATTGGCAATATGAGAACAGACAGCAGCAGCAATAGAGATCCCCGTACTCAAGAGGGCACCATTAGCATGGTATAGCAGCATCACAAAATACCTTCAAGAAATTCACGTCAGCTAAACACAGAAGTAAAACCACTGACTTGATGAAAGTGATCTGTAAAATCCCACTGAGAGAAAGAAAGGATGTAAACACAACTGAGGACAAAGCCATTTTCTTTTCTACTTTTTCTTGTGCAACATTCAGCCCAGTTTAAGGAGAAAATCAACCTTAACCATTTTGAAAACCTGAAGCTTTACCTTAAGATCAAATACTAAAAGACATACTGTTGAAAAAATCAATTCACTGGGACTGAACAATAGATCATGTCAAGATGCTGAATCTTCCTAAACCTTAATCCATGCTAACAACATTTAGTTGTTTGACCTTTGATTTGATTTCTGTGGGTTTACATGTTTACCCTTTTCATATTGTTTTGTGAACTGACATTTGACCACTGAAATAAAGCATTATGGCCACCAGTGCATTTCAACAATGGAGTGTTTCACAGAATATCTATTTTTTAAAGGGACATTCATATAACATGGTTATAAAATGTGGATCTTACCTGTTTGGAATAGTCAATGGCAATTGCTGCCCCAGACCAGAGTGATGAAAGAACAGAACCCCTCTGAATTTCCCTGCAAGTAAAGAGATAAAAAAGTCAGGATTTGTCATGCTTTGGCGTGTTGGATCATTGGCCATTCACCACAAAACATGAGCAGAGACAAAGACGAACTGACACACACACTCTTTATTCAGTGCTGTGTTATCAGCAGAGTCCCATTTGGTGTGTAAACAGGCCTCATGTACTTTGAGCAAGTGATTTTCCATTGTGCATAATGAGAGTTGCTAAAAATAGACAAAGTCTCCACCTTACCCATGGCAGGATGTTTGGTTATGCCTGCTTGTGTGTAATAATTTCTGGCACCTTTCTACTACAAGATGTTGTGTACAAGAAAGTGCAAATATGTGACTGATGTGTGTGCATACCGATACATATTCAAACCCTGTAACACACATCGCAGATACTTGGGAAACTGAGTGACTGTCAACTGCTGGTTTCAGATTTGTAACCTGAAAAAGTAACCAAGTGACCCTGAATTTTGTCTAAGTACAAGTATCCACCCTCACTCTTGAATATTTTGATATACACACATTTGGTTGTTTAATCTTCAAATGACTGACAGTTCTGTTGTGTGTGACTGTCCTGTGTGAAATTGACACTGATAATTGGATGTTGGACACCTAGTACCTTCATGCCATATACTGCATCTTCAAAGCACTTCAAATGTGAATCAAGCTGGACTTTTTTTAGACTGCCATCTTACTTCTCATATTTTTTCTATTTCCAAAGCACTTGATATGCAAAAATCATATGTTTACTTTGGAGATCAAAGTTTTTATCTCCCTCCCCTTCTTCTTTCCCCCAGTTTTCTAAAAATGGGTTTCTTTCATTATGCAAGCCAACAAAGAGCAGTGGCTGCTCATGCACCCCATTCCAAGCATACTGATTAATTAGCTTGTATAATTAGCTTAATGATTTGGAGAAACATGACCATGGCCACCCAAGAAACTATGCTAATGGACCCCCGTCTACAGCAATTAAAATGCCCATAATTTAACAATAGTGGTTTGGAAATCCAGATAACGGATGTAAAGAAAGTAGGTGCTGCAGTAATCGATGCATGATTGGATTATCTGGTTGTGTTAATGAACTACATGTTGCACTCACACAATGTGACTTTACGTTGGAAGCCATGTATTTGCTTATATACTGTATTTTCCAGAAGTGCACATGCAACTGAAATGCTGGAGGCTAATGAAGTGCTCTAATTTCTTGCTATGAAGATTAACTTTTGCACCAGCAGTGTGCTTGGTGCACTTGAACCTTAAATTAGATTTGGATTGTGATGCAAAATGCTGAAGGTGTAAAATCTGCTTTTAGTGCTACATGGAGCAAACTTACAACCTTATCTATATCTGACATATTATGCCATTCTCTATAACTTGTACCTGCCAGTTACAGGATGTTAACTTGCTCTCTGTGTGAGCATATAGTGTAAAATGCCATGAGTTAGGGTATGGGATTGTGGACTTCACAGTTTCCATTAAATATACGAGTCAAACCAGACAATATCTCTGCTCTCTGACAGTAGCATCAGCATTCCTGGCCGTACTTCAAACATAAATCACCCATTTATGACCTTCCTCTGAACAGTAACCAACAGAGACACCAGTTCAACTCATAAAACCAGCAGAATGTTGAGATGGAGGTGAAGACATTACTTATCCATACACAAACTCTAAAACAGCAGTGAAGTGGGAGCAGTTAGAAAAAAATCTAGTCCTTATTTGCTTCTCTCTCTCTCCATCT
This sequence comes from Atherinomorus stipes, assembly GCA_023101725.1. Taxonomy (NCBI): domain Eukaryota; kingdom Metazoa; phylum Chordata; class Actinopteri; order Atheriniformes; family Atherinidae; genus Atherinomorus; species Atherinomorus stipes. The sequence continues at coordinate 259,273 of JALJCO010000901.1, forward strand.
CTCTCTCTCTCTATCTTTCTCGCTCTCTTTCTTTTTAGTACAATGATTAAATGTTGGTAATATATCAGATTGTCATAAATAGCTGGTAATTCAGTGTACACATTGCTGATGGGAAAGCAGAGTAATTATGGTACATGTTCAAACGATACAGGAAATGGACTGGATTATAAAGAGCTAGCTCAGTGCTTATGACCAGTGCAGAACTAGCTAACAGCCTGGCACTTAAATACTATTTAAGGGTGGCGCTGTCATGATGCATAACATGAGTGATGAGGACCTATCTTATTAATTAAATCATGAATGTGTTGTGAGTTCAAGCAGCTTAACTTTCTCTCAAGCCAGTGATTGCAATTTTTTAAAACTACATTAGGGTCTACAACAGGGGTCACCAACTAAGTTTGGCCTGGGGATAATTTTTCCTGATCAACTGAATGGTGGGCCAAAGTTGCATCTTTATCAGGCCAACCCTTTTTTTTTCTAACTGATCAAATCTATTTCTCATCTATACTATCATATTGTACTGTATCTCTTACAATAATGTAATTTAATAAAGTAACGTATTTAAAATCTGTTGCAGTTGAGAGGAAGTATTCTTTCTCCCTCCTTTTTTTAAAAGAAATACCCTAGCTATATGTACCTACATATGCATACAGCGGGGAGAAAAGTATTGAAAACGTCAACATTTTTCTTAGAAAATATATTTCTAGTAGAGTTATTGACACAAAATTTTCACCAGATGTCGGCAACAACCCAAGTAATGCACACATACAAAGAAATCCTAACATTTATGTACATAAATTAAGTTATGTCTAATATAGTGAAATGACATGGGGAATAAGTATTGAATACGCTTAATGAAATTTATTTAATACTTAGTACAAAAGCATTTGTTGGTGATTACAGCCTCAAGACGCCTCCTGTATGCAGAAATCAGTGGAATACATGGCTCAGATGTGATTTTGGCCCATTCTTCCACACAAACTGCCTTCAAATCTTCAAGGTTCCAGGGGTCTCTTCTCTGAATTCGGATCTTCAGCTCTTTCGAAAAATTTTCAATTGGATTCATTTAACTGGGCCATTCTAGCAGCTGTATTTTCTTTTTCTTAAACCAGTTGAGTGTTTCCTTTGCTGTGTGCTTAGGATGGTTGTCTTGCTGAAAAATCCAGCCTCTTTTCATGTTCAGAGAAGAGTTCAGTTTTGGTCTCATCTGACCAGACTATATTTTCCAGTGTCATGGGTTTGTCCAAATGTTGTGTTGCAACCTATACTCATTCCCTGTGTCATTTCACTATATTAGACATGACTTCATTTATCAACATAAATGTTAGGATTTCTTTGTATGTGTGCATTACTTGGGTTGTTGTCAACACTGGGTGAAAATTTTGTGTTAATAGCTCAACTAAAAATACATTTTCTGAGAAAAATGTTGACGTGTTCAATATCCCCCCCCCGCTGTTTATGTGTCATAACCTATATGCCGTAGAATATAATAATAATAATATAAATTAATAATAATATGTCATAGCCTGTAAACATGGCTGTTTTTGTGAAATGTGGGAGGAACCAGAATCAGAAACCCACGTGGGGAGAACAACATGTACAAACTCCACACAGGAAACGAGATTCTCCCGGGGCTCGAGCATGCAATCTTCTGACTGTAAGGCGGGGTTGCTAACCACCTCGAACACTGTGCCCCCGGACTACACATGGTTTCTTCCAGAAGCCAGTGTGCATCCGAAGTCAAGCAGATGACCATTTATTTATTTTTAGTTCACGAAAAAGTGTGAAAATGAATAAATGTTCTTAAATCTGTGTGAAGTTGGGGTGGTGTTTAGCTCAGTTGGTTGAGCAGCCACCCCATGAACAGAGGCTACAGCTCCTCACTGCAGTCGGCCCCGGTTCGATTCCCGGTCTGGGTCCCTTTGCTGCATGTCACTCCCTGCTCTCTCTGCCCATTTCCTGTCACTGTATACTGTCATATAAAGGCCACTAGAGCCCAAAAAATCCTTTAAAAAAAAAAAAAAATCTGTGTGAAGTTGATGTTTTTGTCATAATAAATATTAGGCATATTTGTCATGACACCATTAATAATTAAATTTAAATTTAAATTCTTTACCTCTAATGGGAAATTGTAAAACATGTGTGAGATGTTACTTATTTCATTTCTGTCTTTTTTCTCCGGAAGCAACATTCCTGTGAGGGGTTTGTTCTGTGCTGATCTGGTCCGTTACTTCCAGTATTGGTGAAAACTACAATAGAAACAGCTGTTTAAAAAAAAAATAAGGAAAAAATGGAGAAAGGTAAATTAACCAAAAATTAAGAAAATAAAAACGAGCCTCCTATCTTTCAAGTTTTTTTTTCTTTTTTTAGCCAGCAGATTTCATCATTCTAAAAATGGCAGCAGCACTCCAGTTCAAGCATTTCCAGATATGTACGCCGTGTTTCTGGAAATCTCTTCAATGAAACAACGCAAATTAAATGAGTCATTAGGATTCACAACACTCCCAAACACACCAATTGCCACACAGTTTTGGAAACAGTCTGTTTGTGCTTGTGTCTGCATGTTGCCAGCAGGTGTAGTGCTGTTCACTTGTGTGAGCTGAACATCACAGTCCCAAATATGACACCATTGTGTCAAAAAACTCTGTACTCAGCTCGTCAGCTCTGGTGTGCTGTGCCCAAAAAAAGCCAGCTAAAAATGAGCATTTGGAAAGTGATCTGCTTTTCACTTCCTTCCTTCTCTCTTTCTTTCTGCACCCACAACTGTCTCTGTGGCACAGGGTAACATCATTTTCAAATGCAGAATTAGTCATGCACAACATCATTTGTCTATTCAGACACTGTTGTGCATCTGAAGAAAAGATGCACTTTGAGTGAGATGAGTTGACACATTTATATAGTTGTGCTGACATTGACTGAATTCATTTTCCATGCAAGGAAGTGCAGATGAATAGTGGTCAAATCGAAACTCAAAGTTGCAATTTCTGAAACTTACTAACCAGTAAGTTGCTCAATTTGCTTCTAATTTCTCTTTTTCTTTGTGTTACATAACTAAAACTGCCCACTGGTATCTATGTCTCCTTAATGCAAATGCTCATCCTTTAATGAATAAAGTTTTCATGCTTCATCAAGTTCTATTTTCCTCACATCAGTGCATAATAGTGGGAACTGAATTTATTTCCCTTTTGTATTCAAATTAAGACCAAAGAGCTATTGTTGTGGTGATAAATAATTGGGTATGAATGAGATCTTTCTACAGTACCTTTGCTCATCTTTTGTTAAATTCTTCTCATCAGCAGAGTTCTCTATCATGCTGAAACTTTCCACCATGCGGAAACTGTTCCTCCCCAAAGGCTATCATAATCTGCTCAGCATGCATAATGTTAATCGTTCAAGTATCTCATCAACACAACAGGATAAGCATGCTGTCAGGGCAAAGAGAGAGAGTGGGACGGAGAAGGAGGGGTGAAGACAAAAGGAAAAAAGCAAACTACAAAGGAGTATGAAAAAATGGGTGATGTGTGAAGAAGCTAATGAGTTAGTTGAGTTAATAAAACTGAGTATATAACAGGACTATACTATAACAAGTAACAATAGGTAACGGGAAAGCACATTAGGACTAAAGCTGGAGAACTTGGTCCGAGAAAAAGGGGTGAGAAGCAAAGAGAGGGGTAGCTCTATCTGCCTTTGGCGCTTATAAGAAATTCTACACCATTATATGCCATCTCATTCTTTCAGTCAGCTTTGTAAAATATGATAGCATTGATCATCTTCTTAAAAGACTGCTTTTCCTGTCACTGTATCACCTCATGTCACGTAGATGACTGGCTGAGTTCCCTTTAAAAGGTTTCTCTTATGTCTCCAAGTTGTTAGATCGCCATTTGTATTTGTCCTTTTCTTCATTTGGCATGACTGCTGACAAACCTAAGAAGTGTCCATCATATTGATTTTCAGCAACTGGCTTTCTTTTTTAGCTCAAATGTAATGAAAGAGAGGGGCAAAATCAGAGAATAAAATGTACTCAAACTGTACTGAGTTCTCCGCATTCCAAGGGCAAGGAGCATATTCACACGGATTGAGGTTCTTTGTAACTGGAGACACATGTTCATCAATCATATCCAGGTAATTCCATCACATTCATTGCCTCCATGACATAAATTCCATTTCTATTGTCCTGAAGCCTTACAGATTTGATGCCTGCACCTCTAGGTTTCCCTAAGGAGGTCCCATCTCAAATCTCTCGAGAGCTGGGAGGGAGTATAAAGAAATTAGATTTTGTTCTCAGATCGCTTATATTTCCTTCACTATAAATCCACTTGTCATGGCATAAATCTTTGGGAAGTTTTGCCGCCCTGTGTCTCTGCTTATTAGCCAACCAGGGATCAATTTATCACCTTTGAGGACACCAAATGGAGGCATTGAGGAATTCTCCACCCCTTTGATTTATAAAGTCAGGAAACAGGCAGGGCGTTTTGGGTCATGCAAATTCTTTTTAGTACAAATGCCTACCCGTCCTTCCAACTCTTTGTGCTAAATTTATTTCTTTTGCAGTGAGGGGAAGAGTGGAAACCGTAGCTATATTAGGTGGCCAGCATGCAAACAAGAGGGTTAGGCTTGTTTAAGTAATTGGTGGTGATGGTGCAGTGACTGTATACAGTATCGATGGGAATTGCATCTACTTGGTGATGGCTCTAATCAGGGTTAGCAAATTTAACTTAACAGCTCACATTTGGCAGGGAAAAAGCACTGCTCCCACGCAGTTCTGAACCCTTACCACTAGTCTGTGCCATCGTTCCAGCAAATTGTTCCTTCAATTTTGTGACCCATTTTTTGCACATGTACAGAGCTGCAGGAATGTGGCTACCCCTCCTCACCTGTGCTCAGTAGCTACTCCACTCAGCAAGCGAACCACAGAGCCAGACTCTGCCCTACAACTCCCTCGTTTGTAATTGTCTTCATGTAAATGATGAGCAGGGAATGGGGGGCTTGTGTGAAGAAAAGTACCACTTCTACTTCTTAAGACTACTTCTTACTTCTGCAGAGGCTGATGGGTTGCTGGTTGTGCACAGTGGTTACAAGCCAGGTTTGAAAAATTGCATCATAAATGTATTGTTTGCGCAATTCAGATAAAAATAGGGGAAGGGAAAAGGCATCTTTACTGCACTGCTTACGTCAGTATACTTTGTTAATTCGTGTATTTGTGGATTACTCAGAGATGCATCAAAAAAGAGGGAAAAAGAATGGATCACTTCTTCAGGGAGCTTTTCAGACACTGAAATTTGAATATCCCACTATCTGATGTGTCAAACTAAATTCCATCCCTTTTGATATTTCTTTCTTTCTGTTTTTTTTTTTTTTTTTGGTCAGCTGTGTACCTAAGCTGTGTGCAGGCTCCTCTTTACAACTCACTTGGCTCTGCCTTGGCTCTTGTCCACACTCATCCCTCCTCGTAACAAATGAGCCGGCACTGGCCAGCAGATTTCTCAAACACCTACCTACAAGCACTTCCACATGTTTGTCATCTTCCCCCCTGCTTTCAGGCTCTTTTCATTTTTTCCCTCTCTACCTTGTTTAGGCACACGAGCCTTTCTTGTGGCAAAGGGCATACTGTGGGACTCACCGTTTGCTGAGTGGGCAGCAGGGAGCGGAGGAGGAAGGAAAAGAAATAGAAAGACTCAGAAGGAGGAGGGAGGAAAATAGTTACCTAACAGGATTAAAGGAGAACAACGGAATGGAGAGCACTTAAAATACTCATGACACGAGCTCTCTTGCTAAAGGAGGGGATGAGTAACAATGACTGAATCACTCTTGAGGTTCCGAGTCTCTACATAATATGCTCTTTTCCTCTTTCTTCTCTCCTTATGCCACATATGTGTCTCTTTCACTCTCCCCTCATCTTCCCCTTTCAGACTCATCTTCATTTACTAGCCAGGGAATTGGATGGATTTCAGAAGAGTCATGTTAATAATGAGGGAAAGGGAGGAAGGGCTTTAATTACCCAATGCAATAAAATGTATTCAGCTCAGATAGGACAAGAGCTTTTCTACCAGCATGTACTGTAAGCCTCTTATCTATTAATTCATCTATTTATGAAGGGAAAACAAAGACGGAGCACAACAACAACATTTTTGCCAAGGCCAAACACTTTGCTTAGTTATCTTTACTGCTACTGTATGTGTGATTGCATTAAGATGTTGACAGCAAATAAGAACAAATACCCTTCCCTTCAACCCTGCCATATGGGAATCAGAAAGGTGGAACAACGTGACAAATTTCCCTGGGGCGGATCGAACTTCCGGGAGAGAATAACACTTCAAACGATCGGCTTGCCTCACCAGCTTCCCTGCCTGTCTGACTCGCAATGATAGCATCCGTCTGGCAGTTTGGTTGTAAACAAACGTGCACTCGTACACAGACCTGCTCCTTTGCAACCAGATGTGGGAACACGCCAGATTTTGCAAAAGCACGCACAAAAACCTTTTTTTGCCAAAACACACAGGCATCTTTCACTTTGTGTAAAAGAAGACTTCTTTTCAAACTGTGAGAAGTGGCTATGTTTTAACATGTTCTTAGTGCAACAACAACGTGTTTACTTGCTATAAAAATATCACTTATCTGTGGGTAGAATCTTTGGCGTTTTCTGCTACTCTTTCTAAATCACAAACACGTGATCTTGCAACAGCAGAGGAACTTGTCAGTCTTTGTAAATAGGCCATCATTTGAATATTTTATATAGAGCTTGTCCTTATTGTGCAGTCTTTTCTATGGAATCATTGCATCTTCCAAAATACCGACAGGTAAGTGACAATATATGAAGATAAAAAAAGAAAAAAAAGAGAAAAGAGAAAGTGTGCATGTATGTGTGTTTGTGTAATGCTCTTCACAGTGAGAGGTATCATGTCCTTGATGGTTATGTAAGTGATGAATTTTAATGATGGTAAGATCATTGCGGTGTGCAGAAAATAATGACGACTTGGCCGCCTGGTAAATTGACTGCAAGATTTGGCTTTTGGTGCTGACTCTCCGAAGAGAGGACTTAGGGAGCTTCTGGGATTTGAAAGTTGAAAGATAAAGGCGCTCTTACACAGGGGATGTGTGTGCGTGCATCAATTTTCAGCTCTGTGTCAAGGCGAGAATCATCGGGCTGGCAGGAAAAAAAAAAAAAAAGACCTGATGGAATCACTTAAAGGCATTATCAGTTGTTTACAATAGCGAGGCAGAGTGAAAGAGAACAAATGAGACAGAGAGGAACATTTAGAGATAAAAGAAGGTTCAAAATGAAACCTCAGTGACCAGACGGTGCGCTGACATATTCTGAATCTTCACTGAAACATTCCTGATGTGTGAAGACAGAGGACAGATGGGAGAAGGGAGGGAAAAATGAATGTAAAGCAAAAGAGATTTAAGAAGTATTTGAGGGAAGATTACTGGAAAAAAAGACAGAAGAGGAAAAGAAAAAAAATCAACACAATTTCCACATGACCTAAGAACTATGTCAAGTGCCACTGAGCAAGGCACTCCAACTGCTCCACTGACAAAACTGAGGCACCAGGCTCCCTGTATCAATGTGCAGCCACTCCCTACATATTTCCTTTAAATAAGAATGTGTTCACATGTCTTGTCTGATAAAGGATTAGGCTTAAAGAGAGAAATGCACAGTAAAAAGAAGGGATTGGGAGCAGTGAAGAGAAGAAACAACAGTACAATAAATCTTAAAGGGTGAGAAAATGGAGAAAACAACAGATAACAGCAGAGAAATTTTTAGCTTGAGATACTGTAAAGATCCAGTATTTACACACAGAAGATTGTAAGGTCAAGGACATCATGCCTACTCTGATGTTAGCTGATCTGAGGCCTGTGACAGGGTGAGACGCATCACTACTTGACTGACAGAATATTAAAGAGAGAGTGCTTCGCTAGGAGGTGGGAGAAAGCCCAAGAAAAAGGCCAGGAGGAGAAGAACTGGGAGGATGGGTAGTGGAATATTAAAGCCTGCGGTGTAACCTGAAAGTGGTACAATGAAACAGAGACACAGCCCAAGAGGGAGAGGCAGTTGAGATGAAGAAGGAAAACGGCGTGAATGAATATTAGGAAGAGGGGCTGTTCACCTGGTGTTTATGAGGATGAAGGAGGGAGGGGTGGGAGGTAGGGAAAACTGAGACAGTTTAAAAGTGGGGGGAGTGTGCAGAAGAGAGATAGCAGGCCTTACTCTCCTCTGGGAAACCCTTGAAAAAAAAAATAACAGGAAGACAAGTGAGATGGAGTGAATGGGAGAGAATGGCAAGAAGAGTTAGGAAAAATGGGGGTTGAAAGAACAGTAGAGAGTGAAATTAAAAAAAAATAGAAGAGATTAGAAATAGAAACTAAAGAGGTAGACGTCCCAAATAAGTCCAAACTACTGCGCCTAAGCACACTTATCTCCCAAAGTGCAGACAGTACATTATCGCCACTGGCACTAAAAACAGCCTGAATCATCAATAAATGAAATCCGGTGCCGGTAAACACGACACTGTTTCAAGCATAGAGGTATCAGCGCTGACACAGGGAGCGTGATGCTGAGAGGATACGGCTGTGCAGACCGTTTCTCATTATCTGCTGTGCGTCGGTTATTAACGCCATGTCCATTTGAACATCTAATTAATGCAGATAGCCAAATGCCAAACCTGATGAAATACCATGATGAGGGATTAGCTAGAATAACAAATGCTCTGACCGGCATAACTTTGTCTCTGTGATTAGGTGGCAAGAGGAAAGAGGGGGAGAATCATTTCTGGATCACTTAAGTCTTTCTCCCTCTTTTTCTACACTCCCTTGTCTCTTTCTCCTCCTACCTCCACTTCAGTGTCCTTAATGAAGACTTTTTCCTTCTGCCATGTGCCCCCATTCTCCCAGCTTCCCTCCCCTCAGTTGCTGAGTGCTGTCCTAATTCCATTCTGATAGATGGAGAGGGGAAGATGCTCATTAAAAATGGCTCTACTGATTTTGCAGCTGTTTTGTTCTTTTTTCAGGCAAGTGCAGGGGTGGGGTGTAATGTCTGGTCAAGTTTGTGTTTATTTATTTATCATTTTATTTATCTTTAATAGATTCAGACAGGATTTTAGATCGTAGGCTACTCCATGAAAACAGAAAGTGAGAGAGAACAAAATTTGTCCACAGCCGTGGATACGTGAAATACAGATCGACAACTGTAGTGTGAAGAATTGCACAGATGTGTGTAATTATTATGACACATCTTAAGAACAGATGAAAGGGTGTTAAAGGATGGGAGAATTGTGCATTATTTCCCCGCAGAAGTATTCTTAAAACAAACAAGCAAGCAAACAAACAGTAGACACACAGAGGCCTAATCTCAGTTCCTGCACTCGGCTGTACACCTCCATTTGTCCTTCTTGCAGGTATGGAAGGTGCCCCTTTCCTTTCGGAGATCAAGTATAGTGGTCATTTATCTATCCATACAGCCTCCCACAGAGCTTGGCCCTTTGGCCCATACTGAGGGTGAGATAGCAACTCTCCCATATTCCCTAAAACAGTTTATGCTCAAAAGAGGGATAAAACCAAGAGAGAATATGGATTGGACCTCAATGTTGTATTGAAACGGTACATCTCTGAAAATGGACCCTATGTAGGCAGAAACAGCTTCTGAGAACTTTTATGGAATATGCAACCGCTGGAGGTGATGAGAGAAAATGCATGTGAAAGGTAAAATGGTGTCCACTGAGGAGAAAGGCATGGAAAGAAGGATTTATTTTTACCTGACTTGTTTTTAACCAAGTAGTTTTAAATTCCAACCTCAACCAATAGAAGTGACAAATGTTATCCAATTTATGTGTTTTAATGTTGTGATATGTTGGTGTTAAAAATGCACCTCAATATTAAAGGCCCTATCATAATGCTGGTGTTCAGTTACCTGCAGGGTGTTGTGGGATACGGAACAAGAGGGAATGCTAAATTGGTCTTGCTTGGTAATGTTAATTCACAGCTGTAGATGACTTGATTTCTCGAGATTTCCAGCAACAGCTCAGCATGCATGCATGCATGCTTACGTACAAGCTGGTGGGGCTCAACATTATTTTTGAAGGGGCGTTCAAATTTATAGGGCTGACTTTCAGCCCCACTGTTGTGGCTCTATGTTAAGTGGCCAGGGCCAAGGAGTAAAAAAATGAGGTTGGTCCTTAGTTTTCATCTGATACCCTCTTAGCGCCCACGAGGACTTGGTGGCTCTAATGAAAGATACATTCATCTGAGTTGTAATTCTCTTCTGGGTCAAAAAAGTGCATGTGAGGCTTCTCTCCAGGTACTCCAACTTCCTCCCCCCATCCAAAAACATGCGTGTTAGCTTAGGTCATTCTAAATTTTCTCTCAGAGTGAGTGTGAGTGGTTGTTTGTCATTTGTGTTGGCCCTGTGAAAGACTGGTGACCTGTCTTGGGTGTACCCTGCCTCTTGTCTGCTAAATGCTGGGATAGGGTCCAGTTTTCCAATCGTGAATTGGAATAAGCAGTATAGAAAATGAATAATTGGATCAATGAATGGTTGAATGGCAGTCATTTCTTCCCACCAAAGAAAACGTTTTCTTCTCCAATTGTCAGTAAATAAGCATCGACTTTGTCCCATGTTGGCTGAAGCTACAGTATATTAGTTTCATACTGACGTGTAAAAAACTATATATCAATCCATGAAAAATCCATGTGACATAGATGCACAAATGCTGGTTGAAGAATGGGATTTCATCTCACAGCAGTGTCATCATGCTGATGACCAGCATCATGACGAGGTGCCAGGCTGTTGTTGCAGTTTATCTTTCCTACATGTTATTGAGACAATGTTTGTTCAATTGAGAAATTGTTAGATGGCCAGTATGTTGTGTTTTTCAGACTTCAATAATCCAATCCAATAAATGATGACAAACAAAAGTCAATCCAGTAAAAAAAAAAGCTGTTTGGCACTGGCAAGAGATTTGGCAAGCTGATCACTGTTGTAACCCACATAGTCAACTCTGCTGCTCATCCTACAAACACATTTTCCTTACAACTGTGGTGCCATTTAAAAGAGAAATAAACAGGCTTTCTAACGGTATGAGCTTATACAAAGCAGAAGAAGAGGAATTACAAAAAAGACACAAGCCACTAAACACAATATATATTCTTTTACTAGCTTGTTTTTAATTTTAGAGCAGACTTCATTGAATGAAAATAAAGGTTAGGCCATTGTATAGATCGCCTTTTAATACAGCTCTAACACTCAAAGGGTCTCTACTTGCATGCAAATATGTTCTGCTTTGCTACAAAACAGGTTTTGACTTCAGATTTTGCTTTTCCTTGGACAAATGACTTGCCCTCTAGTTTGAACCCTTCTCTTTACTTCTTCAGTGTGCTTTACAAAGTTTTGCTCTCAGAATACAAATAACAAAAATAACAGGATAATCAAAATAAAACTGTTACTGGTCAGTGATCTGCTGAGCCATGTAAACCAGTAATTGTCTGAAAGGGATACTCTGAAGTAAAAGAGGCAAATCCATAAGGAGGCATTTATTTGTCTTTTCACATTAGTGTTTCATTGCATTTTGAGAACAAATCAAAACAACCACAGAGCATAATTTTCAAGAGTGTGTAGATGAAGTCTGAAAGCAATGAAAAGGTTCAAACTGGAAAGGAGGACATTTGTATAATTGTATCTGAGACCAGAGGCACCGTTTTGAGGTGCAGCAGAGCATACAGCACAGTTTATGGAAGCACAACCTCTTTATGGGAGGGCAGAGTTTTGAGGAAAGGGGTAAAAAATCTCAATGAGAGAACAAGGAAAAGCTCTGTTTGAAATAGTACCTTTTTGAAAAGACAAAGAATTACGCCCACATTTGCTAAGAGTTTTTTTTTTTTTTTTTTTTTTTTACTCTAGACAAAACAAATGTTATGGTAGCTATTTTCTTCTGTCTCTTTGCCATGCAAAGCTAATGAACTATAACTTCTATTTCAATACCCAAAGTTTTTATTTGTCACAGACTCTATTCTACTACAATATATGGTAAAATGCGAAGTAGAACACTCCCCAGACTGGTCAAGCATGAGAATAAGCTACGTAACAATAATAAGCAGAAATGATTTTTATACATATATATATATATATATATATATATATATATATATATATATATATCTTTCTTTGCATTAAATTTTAACATATTGTAATCTTCTATGTTTACGTGGAGCAGTGGAAAAGCACAAGGCATTTCTTCGCTTCACACCTCCTGACTGTATAAAAAGAACATGCACTACTTAAACTCCAGCAGGAGCCAGTGAATAAGGTGGTGCATGGATTAATCAAAAGCTCCAAAAAACCAGGGGCCAGTTGGACAGAGCACCCTAAGAGATCTCCTTCTATGTGATATTTAAGAGTAAATCTTTCCTTATTTGAGAGACTTACAACAGGATATTGCACAAAGACTCTTTAAAGGTGTCTTTTGTTAAGGAAAACCATTTAGGCATTCACTGCATTTTAAGAGTTTTTGAGGTAGTAAAAATGTTATATTTTGTGTGGATATTCTGTTTCCTCATAATCATGGTTTAGATGCAGGTGGACAGCTGAATCTTGACCTGTAAAGCTGGCCTTTTTACACTATATTACCAAAAGAATTAACTCACCCATCCAAATTACTGTACGCCACTTCCATGGCCACAGGGATATAAAAGGAAGCAGCTAGTGCAACAAGTCCAGTGGTTCCTCGCTCCTAAATATTCCATGGTCAACTCTCAGCTGTATTATGAGAAAATGGAAGTGTTTGGGAATGACAGCAACTCTGCCATGAAGTGGTAGGTCATGTAAACTGACGGAGCGAGGTCAGCAGATGCTGAAGCACATAGTGCAAAGAGGTCGCCAACTTTCTGCAGAGTTAATCACTACATACAGTACCTCCAAACTCTTCAGATCAGCTCAAGAACAGTGCGCAGAGAGCTCCATGGAATGAGTCTCCATGGTGGAACAGCTGCATACAAGCCATATTGTACCTCAACCAGATAGAACACCTTTGGGATGAATTAGAGCGGAGACTGAGAGGCAACCCTTCTCATCCAACATCAGTGTGTGCCTTCACAAATGCGCTTCTGAAAGAATGGTCAAAAAATCCCATAAAGCCTTCCCAGAAGAGTTGAAGCTGGACCAATGTCATATTGAACCCTATGAACTAGGAATGGGACATCACTTAAGCTCATATGTGAGTCAAGGCAGGTGAGCGATTACTTTTGGCAATATACAGTTGGTACAGAAAGTATTCAGACCCCTTTAAACGCTACACTCTTTGTTTTGTTGCAGCCATTTGCCAAAATCAAAAAAGTTCATTTTATTTCTCATTATTATACACTCTGCTAACCATCTTGACAGAAAAAACAGAAATGTAGAATTTTTTTGCAAATTTATTGAAAAAGAAAAAAATAAATATCACGTGGCCACAAGTATTCAGACCCTTTGCAATTACACCAATTATATTTAACTCATATGCTGTCCATTTCTTCTGATCCTCCTTGAGATGGTTCTACTCCTTCATTGGAGTCCAGCTGTGTTTAATAAAACTGATTGGACTTGATTAGGAAAGGCACACACCTGTCTATATAAGACCTTACAGTTCACACTGCATGTCAGAGCAAATGAGAATCATGAGGTCAAGGAACTGTCCAAGGATCTCAGAGACAGACTTGTGGCAAGGCACAGATCTGGACGAGGTTACAAAAGAGTTTCTGTAGCACTAAAGGTTCTGAAGAGCACTGTGGCCTCCATAGTCCTTAAATGGAAGAAGTTTGGGACGACCAGAATTCTTCCTAGACCCGGCCGTCAAGCCAAACTGAGCAATTGTGGGAGAAGAGCCTTGGTGAGAGAGGTAAAGAAGAACCCAAAGATCACTGTGGCTGAGCTCCAGAGGTGCCGTAGGGAGATGGGAGAAAGTTCCACAAAGTCACCTATCACTGTAGCCCTCCACCACTTGGGGCTTTATGGCAGAGTCAGTGCAAAACATATGAAAGCCTGCATAGAGTTTGCCAAAAAACACACAAATGACTTACAGACTGTGAGAAATAAGATTCTCTGGTCTGATGAGACCAAGACTGAACTTTTTGGTGTTAATTCTAAGCGATATGTGTGGAGAAAACCAGGCACTGCTCATCACCTGCCCAATACGATCCCAACAGTAAAATATAGTGGTGGCAGCATCATGCTATGGGGGTGTTTTTCAGCTGCAGGGACAGGGCATGGTTGCAATTGAAGGAAAGATGAAAGCAGTTAAGTACAGAGAGATCCTTGAAGAAACCTCTTCCAGAGTGCTCAGGACCTCAGACTGGGCCAAAGGTTCACCTTCCAACAAGACAATGACCCTAAGCACACAGCTAAAATAACAAAGGAGTGGCTTCAGAACTCTGTGACCATTCTTGACTGGCCCAGCCAGAACCCTGACTTAAACCCAACTGAGCATCTCTGGAGAGACCTGAAAATGGCTGTTCACCAACGTTCACCATCCAACCTGACAGAACTGGAGAGGATCTGCAAGGAGGAACTGCAGAGGATCCCCAAATCATGGTGTGAAAAACTTGTTGCTTCATTCCCAAGAAGACTCATGGCTGTACTAGCTCAAAAGGGTGCCTCTACTCAGTGCTGAGCAAAGGGTCTGAAAACTATGTGATATTTCAGTTTTTCTTTTTTAATGAATTTGCAAAAATTTCTACATTTCTGTTTTTTTTCTGTCAAGATGGGTGCTGAGTGTACATTAATGAGAAATATAATGAACTTTTTTGATTTGGGCAAATGGCTGCAATAAAACAAAGAGTGAAGAATTTAAAGGGGTCTGAATACTTTCTGTACCCTCTGTAGTGTATTGTATGTTGTGCTGTGTGGTTATGAAGTGGTAGTTCTCTGATATAAAGTTCCGAGCATTCACCTTGCTTTTTGATGTTTTGTCTGGGTCAACCAGCTTTTGTCTGATGGTGTTGTTTTCAACAGATGGACTATACAATATTCTTGAACCTTTTCTTTCTGACTCTTAACATGAATTTTCCTTTAACCGTGAAAGCCAAAACTTACCACCAACTGGCTGAAGCTGAAAAGGCTTTCAGATGAGAGGTAAATATCTTCAAAAACTAGCATAAAAAGTCTAGTTTACTTTATTCCAGCTCTTAACTTGAAATATAAAAGGAATATGTTATTTTGAGGTGCTTTGGACAGCTGGCTCCACCTTTGTAATATAAACAAATATAAAAATCAAATGCAGAAGATAACAAACTGGTCCTCACTTTAATGTAAACACAATTGATCTGTTTAGTTATCTTTTCGTGGTAGAAAAGGATATCAAAGAATGACAAAGAGAAAGCTTGTAAAAACTCTAAAAGTCTTTCCATTACAAATCTTCAGCTTGAATTTATTTAAAAATGTCACCACTAATGTCATAATCTCCTTTGTTTGTTGAAACCATTTGCATTTTGAAAACCTAGCTGGTTTGCAAAATGACAGGTATACTTATAACCAACCCTGGCACTGTAAAAGGATTTGAGCAAAATTTGGGGACAGGCCTAGTTCTTTACATCAAGCATAAAAGGCTGTGGTTTGGTTAATTTCTCTGGTGATTATCACCAGAACCACTGCCTTACTTCACTGTCAGCTATTAATTAATAACAACATTAAATTGTGCTAGATTCTTAAATAACTCATAAGTCATTAAGTATGGTGGTATCTTGGAAACATGTGGTCACCAAAATTTCCAAACACAGAAGCTACTTAACTTTTTTAAAAATTAAAATCCCTATATTCATATTTACAGTAGAACATTTAATTTTACAGAATTACCAAAGGACAATCTTGGGGGATTAAAAGAAAGATAAATGAAGAGGACAAAAAGTCATTGTCTTTGTCAAGGGCAGGCATTTCCATGAGGCTAAGTAAATCAATTTTACACATCATTCAAGACTGACTTATGTCAAATTAACTCCAAGTTAGTGGCATAAAAGTGGGGATATTGCATGACTATCACCCTCACCACTCTTCAGATATTTCAAAGTAACGGCAGGCATGAAGCTGATGACCAAATATTTGTGGATCCAAATAAAAAATAAAAAAGTATTTCAAAGCTGACCAGCAGTTATGCAGCTCCCTGAAAGTTCAGTCCTGTTTGTCACCATTGTACCATTTTCCACACACAGAGTTTTGCCAAAGGAGGCTATTAACTCACAACATGCATTTGCAGTTGTTGCACATGTCAGTTGATCGTTGATGATATTGGCAACCACTGAGTGGGTGTTATTAACCTTAGCAGATGCTCTAAATCGTTGTAGGGTGACATTTATCTAATATGAGGTCATTCAATTGCAGTACATTCCCCACTGATGCACACATTCCTCCTGCTATGCTGCAATATTAAAAGTAAGTCATTTCCCACTCTTTACCTACATGAGAGTTAGATTGCAAATAGCTTTGATGACAATTTGTCAAATCTCATGAAATCTAATTAAAAATTTAATTTTAATTAAAATAATAACACTATTTTACTTATTCAACCTAGCAAAAGACAAATAATCAGAATGATATATTTTTTATTTTATCCTTACAAATAATGAAAAATCCAAATTCCTTTGAGAGATGGCTAATAATAATAATAATAATCAAACAGGAATTATTCATACTTGAAGTAGGTATATTTATTTATTTGACTTGATGATTTACAAAAGAATTATCCAAATTATCCCTGGATTTGTTTTTCAGATAGCATCACTGTCTTACACACAATACGTCCCCTTCTACACATTCATAGCTATAATCTGTATAAATAGCTTTCAGCCCCTGCATCCTGCCGCAGGAGATTCAGCACACATAATACTCTTACACTTAAAGGCTCTGCAGCAGACATAATCTCACACATATCACTGCTTGGTACAAGTGTTTCTTTTTCACAGTCATTAGGCCATGAACTACATGTATCAATTTAAATATATAAAGCTTTCCACCTACACATATGTGCTTTCTGTATATGTCTGAACAAATAAAGATTAGTGTGTTGAAAGTATAGGTGAACTAAAAAACACATCAGTGAACAGTCTCATAAATTCATTTTTAGAAGTTCCCATTCTTTCGTTGCTAAATTAACCATCCTTTCTTCATAGTATTGACTCAGTTTGGTTCACTCTTCTATTTTCCTTTTCTCCTCTCCCCAGTTTTCACTTTGCTCACAATGCTGCCAATTAGTTAATGGCACACCGTGTGTTGACAATCCAACCTTTTTGCTTCCAATTTAATTCCACACATTTGCAATTCAAAGCTGCTAAGAAAGTAAAAAAAAAGTACTCAACAAACCCTGCTCATATATGATTACAGCCAGGCATGTGACAGCTGTGGGGATTGTTTTGAATGGCCTGTGCCATGCACAAAACACGTGAGCAATACTTGGAAGTAAATGTTTAATTCACCTGCACTTGACAGCCAAAGTAGTACAGTGCAACTGTGAATATGGGCACAGAGGTACAAGGCAGCCAATAGCAGGATGTATTTTAAGTCGAGTCTGCTTTGATCCTCGCATGGAGTTCAGGCAACCAAAAGCCTTCAGAGGCATAACAGTTATTTTCCTATACATTAGGAAAGAACATTAGCGAAGCTTTTTCCTGCATGATTTATTTCTCTCTGCTGCAGCTGTTGTGTTTGTTTAGCTGCATAAAACTGCCTCATATTAAAACTGAAGTCTTTCTAAAGACTGTGTATTTCACGGTCAGGTTTAGGAGGGGGGTTTGTAGGATGGAGCAAGTTGTGCAGTGATAGAGTGTTCAGAGTGCACAGAGCTTTAGCTACTGTCATGCCCAGTCCACAGATTTATCGATGACCCTTAATAAAACTGTAACATTTGATAAATTTGCTGAGAGGGAACGATCAGGGAGATAAATAAAGCGACTTCTGGTCTACAGCTCTGATGTGTACTGTTATTGTAATAGCAGCGATGCAAGTGTGTGTGGGGATGGCAGCAAATGGAGCCTGCAGAGTGAGCTGCATGCTTATTGCCTGGATGGGAGCCCTAGTTAACGGCGGTAATGTATTCTCAGGCATCAAAGGCTCAAAGTTGAGAGTTTTAAAGCAGCTCGTCACTATTGATTCTCAACGAAGAGCAGCTTCCTTGGTTCATTATATGGGAGCTTTCAGCCCTTACTTTAGGCAGTGAGGCCACTGCACAAACAACAGGGAGCTCAGGGTGAGTATCCCTTTGTTGTTTAGAACAAAAATTAGTTTCAATCTTAGGCTGTTTTGCATTTACTGGCTATAAGGAATAAGCCATGGCTAATGAATCCTGTGCGAATGACTTCAGCCCCTGGAGCTCTTTCACAATTAATACACATTTTAACTGAGCATAGAAAAAATGGACCATTAGATGCTAAACTGTAAAAAAAATAAATAAATAAAGAAGATGAAGGCTAAGATGTAGCTGTGGTGCTTTTTCTTTGACATGTTTCTCAAGGAGAAAAGTTTTTTTTTCTTCTTTTGCTTGTACTATAGACTTTGAGTCTGCAGAAATGTCAAAACAGCTAAAACTAATTATTTTGTGTGGACTGTTTGAGCTGTGTATCAGATTTAGTTGTGTGAGCTTGCTATGGTGGAGTCATTCAGAATGACGCTGCTTATAAATTATGCATGTCCAGTTAGTTGTTTTAGGTTGTTTTGTTCTTCTTTGTGCAGTGAAACAACACAAGACATGCAACATAATTTCATTAATCATCTTAAAGCATTGCTTTATCTATGAATTAATGTTTTGAAGATTTGTCCAAGTGCCTTCAAACATTAAATGTCACTGTACAGTAAAGAGATGACTTATTATTTACAGTATCAGACAGGGGAAAAAGGATCTCCAAGTGTCTGCTTTGGTTCATGTCATTTTGTGTTCTCTGCCTGCTCTTTATCTGAATGGTAACCACCGGCATTTATTGGGGAAGGGCAACACAGTACATGCCACAAGATACAGAAAGATGGACCTCCACCGAACTCCACATACTCTCCACATTCTTGCTCCGAGTCCATCATCCTGTGATATGATCAGCAGTTAGAAAAACATCTGAGCAGCACAGCTTGTTTGCACTCTTGAATTTCTAGCAATCCCTTCATCCTTTTTAGCATATTTTTAGATAGAGAGAGTCGGGGCACAAGAGATAGCTAGTACTGCTGCAGATAATGCAAGATGA
Source organism: Atherinomorus stipes (assembly GCA_023101725.1). NCBI lineage: Eukaryota > Metazoa > Chordata > Actinopteri > Atheriniformes > Atherinidae > Atherinomorus > Atherinomorus stipes. Next base: position 278,455 of record JALJCO010000901.1, read on the forward strand.
GCCTCAAGCATAGGAGGGCTGGAAAACTCCACTTGTCACTTTAGATAAGGGGAGGGAAATGGGACTGGCTGCTGAGGGAGTAGCTAAGTGCTTGTCGCTGTCCCTTTAGCTTACCAAGAGCAGGCCGCTATAGTGCATTGGGACAAGCATATGTCCATCTCACCACAATAAGATGTGTAAAGGGTTCAGTGCTGAATGGGTCGGAGAGGAAAGCTGATGAAAGCAGGTGTATGGTTTGCAACTAAAATCTTCTTCAACTGTCACACGTTGGAAATGTTATCTCAGGGAACTGGCAGTGTGGAATAGCGATTAGAGAAAATGTCCGTCAATCACAACTGCCGGATTTGAGCCCATATGTCTTAAAGCCTGTGCCCTACTGAAGTGTCCTTGAGCAATATAATTGTAAAATACAGTAATAGAGTTGAAACAAGAAGGAAATTTACCTAACCATCCAACTAAAGTATATTAAACAAACACTATGCAAATGAATGTAACTTCAGCTTTCACATGTAATGCTTATTCTTGGAAAAGGAATCTGTGCTTTTCAATGACCTCTCCGAAGAGGGCTAAGTAGTGGATCTAATTATAATAATTTTCCAAATAGAATATTTTTTGTGTACTCCTTAAATAATTTAAACATAAAGACAACTCTTGAATGAACTTCTTGTTTTCAGGAACTTCTGATCACACTAACATCCATCTCTAGTCCCTCATTGTTGATGATCGATTTTTCTCTCTGGTGTTTCTTGTGCTGTTGTTTTTAGTGATGTGTATGAGAAAGTCGCTCAGAGGGATGTCTGTAAAATTTCTCTTGTGGAAAACTTAAAAGGGAAGCGATGCTCATGTCTGGCCACGCTTGACTGCTTCAGTCTTCAAAGACGTATTTACAGGCCACTGTGCTTTGCCTTATGGCAAAGACGCTTCCTAGGTCAATGTTGATATGCAGATAAAGAATCATATCTGCTCTAATTATTGCTGTATGAATCCCAAGTGATAACAGAAGACAATTTAGCACATGTGATTCATCACATCACTTTAATTTAAACTGCAGTAGTATTTTTTCCCCAACAGCAAAATATGTTTCAAGATGGTTCATCTTCTTTTCTTCTGGACAGCGAGCCTTGCCTTGAACCAGAAGCAGATATTTATTGAGAAATAATGTGTTATGGTGGCGGGTATTGTAACAGGTGGGATATTCAAGGTCTTCGAGAGATATGACTTCTGTGAACAGACATGACATGCTGTCTTTTATTTATCTCTGATACTTTGCTTGAAAAATGTTTTGATTGTGTCCCAGGTTGATTGATGACAACCCTCTCACACGGATTTACAAGTACACAATCATCCCACCCCATTGCCTTCTTTCATTGGAAGGTCATCTGCTATCCAAAATGTGAGGGTAATTGCATCAGACTGAGCAGTGAAATACCGTCACCTCAAGTAGGTCCCTTGGAAGATTAGCACCAAGGCCATCAGTAGGATCGATCAATGCACACACCAGGGGCTGTTTGAAGGATGGGAAGGTCAGTGGCTGTGATATTACTCATGTTGGGGAAAATCTGGAGTCAGCGATTTTAATTCTGAAGGGGTTAACTAGTAAGAATTGATTATGAACAATGGCAGAGTAGATTGATGTCAACAGATTAAGGGGTAGAGAAGAGCTAAGTGAGGGAGCCAATTCAAAAATAATATTTTCAAACTGTGCAAGATGGCATCACCTTAATTCTTCAAGGCACATTAGTCATCTTGGGATAATACGTTTGCACCATGCATCACGTTGCAATGAAGCCTTCATGATCCTCAGCTGGCAGCACACACAAAGCGAGCACTCTTCTTTCAGTGGAAGGTGTGCAAATTTTTGTTTCCTTCAGTGCTGTTTTCAATGCTGAGCACATCCTCTGGCAGACTCACATCATCAGAGAGAAGGAGCTGACTAATCTCAATCCGTAAATTTATTCATGTTCAATAAAAGCTATTCATCAGCTTAAACATGCCTGTAAGTTCAAACTAAATTTGAACCACCTGGGAGAAGTCTAAATAACTCGAAGGCAGCGCAGTTAAAGAGCCTGTTTGGAAGGATTTGGAAAAAAGTACGGCAGAAAAAAGGATAGAGTCCCGTGGGTGAGAAGCCGTGCAAAGCCAGCAGGTGAGAAGGAGCATCTCTGAGTGCTTCTGTGTGTTGATCAAGGCTTGGCTACTGTCCAGTCACTGTAAACAGTATTACAGGTGGCTTGTCTTTGGCAGGCAATGCACATTGATTATTGATTGCTTAGAATGATGAGTATAGTGAGGGAGGAAACGGAGAGGGGATGAGAGGAAAAATCATGAGACTTCAGCGAAACAGTATGAAAGCACAGGGGCTGTCATAAGCTAAAGGTTAAAGATTGATTTTAAATAAAATTAGTAGGGGTACAATCTTCAAATTTCAAGAGCCAGAACATTAAACAGAACTCTAGTTACAGGCCACATTACCATCAAAGTCACCAAGCTATTCAGCAAGATGCTGAACCATCTCATTGAATAATATTAATATTAATTATAATAACATAAGCACAAAATGGACTAATCACTTACTCTAGAGAGGTTTTATTTTTTTCTTCTTGTGAAAGTTTAATCTCTTGGCTGTAATTACATAATCCCTATTACAGTAATTCTAATAAAACTGTACAAAGTAATAATGTGTTTTATATTATTTAAACTATGACTACATTTTGTTGTTAAATGGACGGTAAATCATTATGATTTAAATCATGTCAAACACTTGTCAGAATGATTGCAATAAGACTCAATCAATCACTCAGTGCTGACGTGAAGAAAGAAAGAGAGATGGACTGAAATCATGAAGTCCCTGTGCTACAAGATGTCTAATGTGCAGTGGACCGTGAGACTGAACTCTCCACCTCAGTCACACTGCTCTGTTCTTCACAAGTAAACAGACAACCTAAGGCCAACAGATGAAACAAAACAAAACACACACACACATACACACATCTAGACACAAACAGGAAGCTAAAACTAGCACATTTTGAAGTGTGTAAAGCCTAGGTGGAAAGAAAGTTGAGTTGGACAGTGCGAACCAATTTTCTCAAAGGAATGATGACATAGCAGTAAAAACTGGTTCATGTAGACATTACTGCATATGTAAATACTCCAAAGAAAAAAGACGTCACTTTTTACAGCAGGGTATTGTTTTGGTGCGCTAGACTCTTTCTCCCCCTGCCTGTAATTCGCTCTTTTGTATTGTATTGGTGTTCGGGACGTTTCTGGGTGGAGATTTCTGTTTATATCGGCAGCCAATGACAGAGCTAAGAGCATGACGCTGTGTGGAAATAAGCTCATGGTTGGAGCAGACGCCAGTCACTAGAACTCTTGAAGGAAAAAAAAAAAGAAAGAAAGAAAAACGGCGGATGCACCGAAGAAAAGGTAAAAGCTTTAAACAGTGCACGTTGGAAAACCAGGGTTAATATTGGTTTTGCTTTTACCTGCTTCTGAGCTCTGAAGGAGAAATTTGAAGCCGAATAGGCTGAAGAACGAGGCGGCCATTAGCCTGAAAGGGAGGGGCGCTCAGTTTGAATACTGTTTGCAAACAGAAACAGTGGGGGGGGACTTCGGACTCTACATTTAACTGCCTGTAAGGTTTGTGCTTTGAAGTAGTCACTCACGAGCCAGCAGGGTCCGTCTTTTCCTCTAACACTCACATCCTCTCTTGCATTGCAGGCAAATGGGAAATCAGAAACATCAATTATTCCAGTAAACAGGTCTGGCCATGTAGAACATTCAATTATACATTAAACATTAATAGCTAGGGCTTATTTCACACATCCATTATATTATACTAAACATGGATACTCAATCTTCTTAATAGAGCTTGAGTGACTTAAGCATTTTTTTTTTCTAACAAGGAATTTAATCAAGGAATAAAAATGATGTGATTGGATGGCATTTTATTATAGAGGAATTATGGAGGAGCTGGAAGCCTGAGAATCACTGTTCAAAGAAGCATAGAATGGAGTTTATGACAGACGAGAAAGTGAAAAAAACTTGCTAGAAACACTGAAAGAGAGCAGGAGAAGGGGTAAGCAGAAAAGCAGGAGAGCACATAGTTTTTTCAAGTGAGAGCTGGGAGAGAGCTATGGTTGTAAGCTCCGTTACTTTGTGAATAATACACCTTTGAGATTCTTCACCAGCCTTTGAGTGGATTCTTAAGCTGGTGGTTGAGGGTGAGAGTTGTAAGATCATCTCTGAAAGCTGCCAGATGGTTGTGGAAAGAATAACAAATAAATGGATGTGCATTTTATGTGCATACTGTATATAGAATTAGGGGTGAAACTTGAACACGTTAATTACAATTAATTAATTATTAAATAATGTGTTGAAAAATAAACACATTTAATTGCAGTTTGCATTAGCAGCAACATGGCCTGTTTGTCAGTGTTGATTTCCTGGTGCACCAATTACACTGATGCACATGTCAGAATTCTGCGACTTTGTCGCTATAATTAGCAACTTTTTTCAGAGCCTTTTTTTTTTTTTCAAAAAAGGCAACTCACAACAAATTAGCGACATTTTCTTAGACTTTTAGAGACAGACATGAGAGAACTTATTGTTTCCTTCTTAATTAACTGTGGGTGCTGCTGCAGGCCCCTCCCCATCCCAAAATACACAAACAAAAGGCTGCAGGGAGCATCAGCCCCAGTTCCATTCCCAGCTCCCAGCACCAATCCCAGCTGCAGTCGGAGCAGGAGATGTTCACCTTAGCTCCAAAAACCAGACTGAAAATGAAAGTCAAAGCTGCCACTGGATGATCCCGTCCTGGCTTACCATCAGAAATGAATGCCTCTTAATGAAGAGTGGATAAAAATATTTAAAAAGTAAAAGTACTAGACATGATGTGGAGTCCTAGAAGTCTTAAAATACATAAGTACTGAAATGGCAATTTAACTTTAGGTCTGTTCAGTTTTTGCCAGGGATATTTTCTATTTATTTTTCTCCTTATTTTGCATTGAAATGCAATTGATACATGTTTTCAGACATTAATAGAGGTTGAGTTTACAATATTAATGTCTGTGTCAATTATTTGATTTAGTCATAAAATCCACTGAAATGAAAACAGTTACTTTTGAGGGGCAATTATTGTTACGCAATTAATCAAGAAGAATTAATTACAAAGTCTCTAATTAATTATAAATTAAATCATAATTAATAATCTCTATAAACCTTTAACTTTTTTTGTATCCAACTCATCTTACACAGTAAAAATCTGTTTTAATATTCATGTTGATTCTTTAAAATATTAAAACCATAGATAAAAATGGTTTGTGCTTTCCTCTGTCTATATTTCCCACCTAATCGTTTTAACACATAATTTAAAAAAGAGAGATTTAAAAAAAAAAATTCAATCTCATCATAAACTGTATATCAACATTGATTACATTTTAATAATGAAGTTTTGGCTTTAAAAAAAGAAGTAAAAAGTAACACGCCTGCAATGGCTCCGTTTTTAATGTGATAACTTGAGCATGACAATCATGAGCAAAGTTTGTGAGAAAGCAAGACAAACCCTGGGCGGTGAAAGCATATGGCTTATCTCAAAAATCATGGAGATATAAGTGAGGATAAACAAGAGGTTTACAGCAAGGTGCAGAAATGATTTTTTGCAGAAGCATACAAAAAGTCCTTTTGCAATCCTTCACTCCACCTGACACAGCATCAGCAACAAGAATATACAGAATGCAAAAAGTATGAAACTGGCGTGTTTCTCAAGCTGAAAGGTTGTTAATTAGTGTTCATCACACATTCAGGGGGCGTCATTCGCCTTTCTAATTTTATAGATGTTGCTGTTCCTATTCTGGTGAATGTGTTAGAAAAGTATTTTTCCAACAAGAGAAGAAGGAGAAGAAAAGTTCCTCTTGCATGGTGTGTAGTGCCTCTATATGTTTTCTCCCATGTGTAATGTTTTATTCAGTATATCACTGGCAAAATAAGTGGGTGTTCTCCCTCTGGCAAATTTAGCTTCTCAGGTTGTTTTGTTGATGTCTGTAAGGTCTCCTTTTGCACTTGTAACTGTTTTCTAAAACACTTTTGGTACAAAGCAAAATGAAAATGGCAGCAATAACTGGTACGTATGACATTATATCAAATAACACTGGAATTGAATGAGTAGATCACCCGTATCTATTCACATGCTAGAAGCAAGATGCCAATGCCAAGTACTTCATGGGCAAGAATCAAAGTTTATGTTAAGAGGCATTGGTCAGGGATTTGAATATATCTGTCTCCTTACTGCTTTTCTAATTAGTTTCTCTGTGATTGAGCAGTTTATGGCCTCACACTGAGGCAACACTGTTGTTGATACTATTGGAAATTTGCTTTTTTGATCCCACAAATAAAATTCTGGAACTAAACCAAAGATGCAATTGTGGAGGCTTGGCGGCCTACAGTAATAGCTGCCTTTTGTCAGAGCCATCACATTAGATAATGTCAACAATCTGACTCTAATCATGTATATAGCTGTCTGCTGGTAGTCCAGTCATCAGCTCCCACTGCTTCCAACATCAAATCTCTCTCATTTTTACTGACTGTTCCACAGCGCAAAGCTGGGTCCTTGTTAGGAAATACAGTTAAACTTAAAGCCAGAGTTGGTAATCCTGCTCAGAAACACTTTTTGTTACACTGGGTGAAATGGTCCTTCCATCCTGACAGTTGTCAATACATCATGTATTCATAAAAAAGAAGGAAAAAAAGTAATACCTCTGTGAGAGCTGCAGGTCTGTAAAAACTGGTCATTTGCAACATATAGAAAGAACTAATCAATGCCTTTATCTCTCATCTCTGTCCTTCCCCTCTCACCGTCCCCACCTGGTCCCCATGTGACCTACTCTGTACGCCGCTCACTGTAAACAAATATAGCTAACGGGCAGCTAACTTCTGCTGAGCCAAAAAAAAAAAAAAAACTAAAACAAAACAACAGCTAAGGATTAAGTTTTGGAGGCATTGATGTTTGCAGTGTGGACTTTTTACACCACAGAAGGAGTTGGACGTGAGTGGATTAAAGCTTCTAGAAATGTGGTTTGTCAGCTGTTTAGTAAGCTAACGAGCTATCCACTCGGCTATTATCGTTAACCTGCTTGAAAAACGGTGTGGTTTCGGGTGGTTTTTTTTTTTTTAAATGTTGCTTGCTTGAACCTTTTTCCAACATTGCCAACCCTAGCTTTAAGTATGAGCTTGTTTGACCTAAGGCCGTTAGATCACAAATAAAGAGTGCAAAATTGTTTGCACACAATTGGTAACTGGCCAAAATAGCAGTATTTAAATGAGGATTTAGCATGCACTATTGGTTTGCCATGGAAAGTTCAGGAGAGCAAAAAAGTCATGAATGCAAGATGAAATTCAACCCCATGGAAAACGCCATTCATCAAATATTCATTAGACGAGCTCACGCTCCTCAAATATTCCAAAATCCAACGACAGGCATATAAGCTAAATATGTTCCCATTGCCACCATAGAAGCTAATTTGGTGTTAAATGTTAGTTTTTTAATGCATCTAATTTCCAACATGAAAGTAAAACTGCTCACTGCACTGACCCACCAAAGCTCTTGACCAATCAACATGTTTGTACGCCCATTTCATGACATCACCATGGAACTGTCACAGATTCTGAAGGGTCACAGATTTTGTTTTGATGTTTGTGTGTGGCTTTTGTGTGTGTGTGTGTGTGGGTGTGTGTGTATTGCGGGGGGTTACTTACGTGGATAACTCACATGGATGGCTATTTGTAAACAATGATGGATGATCGCACTCTGATCAATTGAATAAAATAGATCACCATATTAAGGAGCCGTATGCGCTTAACCCAGACTCTGATATGGAGTTTGAAGTACATGCAGCACCACAGAGACCAAAGAGGGATGGGGAGGAAAAAAAATTAATAATATTTTTTATTAAAAAGAAAAAAAAAAAAAGAAAATATAAAACCAAAAAAAATAAAAGAAAAAAAAAAAAATAAAAAAAAAAAAAAAAAAAAAAAAAGAACAAAAAAAAAAACCCCCCCACTGACAAGTAAGTAAATTAACTAACAAGTCATAGGCTAATGGTTAGCATGGAGCTGGGACATGGTTTTACTCACTGCCGTTGTCTGTCCATGAGGCATTTTCATTGTGGGAATTGCGTCAAGTTTCAAAAGTAATCCCCAAGGAAAAACACTTTCCTGTCTGAGATTCATGAAGCTGTCAGGAGAGAAGTTCACACACAAAGTTGAGGCTTTTGTCTGTGCTCCGAAGACAAAATCTAACCACTTCTGGTGAGTCAATACATTGTTTGTTACAACAAATAAACTCCCATGCTGAACGCAACCACATTTTTTCTAACTTGCTGTCATCTAAAGCTAAAAATGGAGGAAAAAGAGAGAAAGTCTTCCAGCAGGCTGTTTGTGGATAAGTTAGGATTCTTGGAGTTTCTCTCAAACAAAGTGGGCATGTTGCTATAATGTTGAGCACACATATTTGTCACTTCATGACTGGTGAAATGATATCTACGTAGACATTCCTAATACAGTTGTTTGAAGGGAGGTAGAGCTTGGACTGAAATTTCCAATAGAAAAAAAGCTCCATGAAGTTCCAGAGTCTTCTTTTATCTCAAAAAGTCTAGGCCTGTAGAGGACACAAGCGCAATGTGGACTGAGAATAAGACAAAAACAAATTTGTGCAAACAATCCTGCCTCCTTATTTAGGACATTAACTCATCTCCACAGTTGGAATTTTAAAAAACAGAGGTCAGACGGAAAGTTATTGCTGCTGCTTTTTCAGACCTCACCACTCCCAGTTAAGAAAATGAGGGCAGAAACCCCCTGATCTTACTCATTTATGATGTATGCGCATTTCTATTTTCCACCCTAAGTTCAAGACGGAAAGGGGTGTTTGATTAAAAACTCAAATACAAGTCATAATAGCGAAAAACATCATGTTATAGTGCGGTGAAAAATGTTTCTAATGTAAACAAAATAAAGATGTAGCACAAAAAGACTGTCATCGCTATAGATTTGAACTGAGCGCAAAGTCCATTTCATATTTACTTTTAATTGTCATTATCTGCTGCCCACAAACAAACTTTAAACTACTTTTATATGAAAAATCTGAAGTTGAGACTCACTCGGCAAGAGAACACTAAAGCTGGATTTTTAAAATTGCACGGCATCTGCATCTGCATCTGCATCTGCATCTGCATCTGCATCTCATCCGCCCATGTAGCTGATACAGCAGCAGTGTGATTTTTACTGGAGCGGAGGGTTATGGCAATATGTGGCAGTTTCTTTTCCAGACCTGCAGGCCACAGTGGGGCTGGTATCGACCAGGAAACTCCACAGGTGCATGTCAGGCCTCCGTGAACCTAAGCAATGCTATGTGGAGCCTGCAGCTGATGAAGACGATGTGCAAACATAAATCCAGCTTAATACTGAACGATAGCTTCTGTGATGAAGGGATGAACAGGCAGGGCAGCAACATGCAGGTTACCTGATTGATTGGAGACATTATTTATATAGCCTACCCTGTTATACTGTTGGCCCGCTGCTATGGTCATTTTTCCAAATAGAAATGTTTATCAATATTATTCCCCACTTCTGTTTTTTACACAAATTGCATGTTGTGGATCATAGTTATCATATATTCAATGTATCTTTAATTGTTCAATGCACAATATACTGTATAAAATAGCTGTAATGTGAACATAACGTAAAACTTGTCACACATGTTTTAAGCCATATGTGAGTTTATTTGTAGTTGGCTTCTCTTACTCACAGCAGACAGCACACTCCTCACCCATCCAGAAAATTATCCTGTGTGCATGTATGTTGTTGTTTCAGGGGAGACAGGAAAGAAGCATGGAGACATGGGGTTATTATCACAACTACTACTACTTCTACTGTCATTTAGCAAATGCTTTTTTCCAAAAGTGACTTACATCTGAGAGAACAACACAAGCAAGAAATCAAATAGGAGGGTACAGCATGTATAAGTGATGGTCAAACTGCTGAGTCCAATCAGACACAGGTGCTGCCATGCAGTGCTAGAGGACTTTTTTTGTTCCCTTCCCACCCTACAACAGTCCCTTTTTTCAGCAAAACTAGGTCTTAAATTCAGCATCATATCATCATTTTGGCACAAGTGCATGCAGCTTTCTCAGTGCTGAGTCATGCAAAGAGCTGAACAAATCCTCAAACTCATCCTGATGAGCAGAGAAGTTAAATGTGGAAATGCTCCTTAACTCATTGACTGCCAGACCTTTTCCGAGCAGAGTGCTCCATATTGCCAGGATTTTAAGCATTTTCACAGATTTTTGGAGATCCACAGAATATTGTGTACGATGCCAATACAAACACTGAATGTACCAAAGGAAAGCTTAGGCACTCTTCTCTTATCAGAAAAAAACATTTTTTTCTAGCTTTTTCCATTCTTTAGTGATCTGCAGTAGAACATGGGTTTGTTGCAGCGAAAATGCCTGTTTCTGACCAAAAATCTGAGAAAACGAGCCTTGAATGTCGCAGTGCGCTTCAAGTGGAAAAGTGTCTTTGATGCTAATATTTTTTTACTTTGGTAACACCTTCATCATCTGAACAGCTGTTTACTTCGATGAAACAACAAATACAACACTGAGAAAAGAGTTTTGGTGGCAAAATAATTATTCATGAGCTAAATAAGCCACAAGAAGTTTGTTTCACAACATAACATTTGACAGAAACGTCTCTCTCTATTCCTCCCTCCCTCCTTCTATTCAGCCACCGCAGCTTAGGTGTGCAAGCACAACCCACTTTCACTTTCAGATGGCGCACTTTGCTGCTGTATTTCCATCGTGTCTTTGATCGATCGTGTTACTGTCTGTCACCGATCACTTTTTCCACAAACTTTCCTCTGTCATCCACCTCCTAAACTGCTTCGATTACGACCGGTCGCCATGTTTTCTCTGCCTCGCAACAGAATCGAGCACACTTCAGCCCTGTCCCAATACCCACCCCTAAACCCTACACCCTTTATGAAGTGCACACTTCAGGCAGAAGTGAATATTAAGGGTTGGAGTGTGCAGGTTGCAAGTGCGGGAAAAAGGCAAAATTGGGACAGTGATAGTTCCTCCATTTTGCACCACGTCATTTCATGTCATTGCTGCCAAACTCAGCTTCATCTCTGTTCCTGGTGAAGAGACGTCATTTTCAAACATAAACTGAAAAAAGTTCATTTCATCTGTTCTTGTAAAATATATGTTATGAAATCCACACAAGTTTGATTCATAAATAAATGAATTACTGAACTAATTTATGTAAGATGGCTGTAGAATTTCACCAGTATAGGGTTAAATAACTGTTACATTCTAAACAAATGTATAATAATGATTAAATTGTCACTCTGTGACTGTTATCATTAGCATAGAATGTCCACACGTCCATAAACACTTGTATAAGTTCTTTGAGTTACATTGGGAACTGAGACCCGTATTAATCACATGAGTTGTAAGGCTTACGGAAGTATAGCTACATAATTATTATATTCTTAATTTTATTGTAAATAGATGCTTTGGTATTGTATACTTATTTAGTTTTTGCTTTTTTCTTTTAAAATGTTTGCTTAGTATTGTATTTTAATTTATTTAACGTGTGTCTTTGTTGATTGTATGTTCAAAATTTATGTTGATCTGGACCCCAGGAAGAATAGTCCTCACTGGTGAAGACTAATGGGGATCCATAATAAACTAAACTAAACTAAACTAAACTAAGTCAGGTAAACCAGTTTCCCTTGTTAAAGACACTGCGTTTCGACTGGACTTACCTATGTAAATAAAGTTTTTAAACAAAAAATTAATTTAGCTACTTTTATCAGTAAACTGATAACTTTCATTACTCAAATGCTTTGAATTTTAATATTCAAAGTATATTTGGAAGTAACATGGCAAACTTCAGTAATTATTTCACCTTCAGCATAAAAGATTAAATATTTCAATGTTTACATCTGAAATGGCTTTTTTTTCACCACAGGCAGGAGCTCATCACCAAATATGGACATGTTCCACCTTCATGGTTCAAAACGTCGCGTGCAGCAATGAATTATGGACAATATGCTTCGGTGAAGTCTGCATAGATGCGGACTTCACTGAAGTGTGGATTGAGGGTGCAAAAGGGGCGTGACGGACTTCTGCCCTTGAGCAGCTCTGGAGAAATGGGACACATTGGGAGTGCGCATTCTATGGGCGCAAGGGTGGAAGTGAGGGTATTGCGACAGGGCCTTCCTCTGCTGACCATGCTGCTGACTCGTGCTGAATACACACACCATAGAAACACACTACTTCCTGGTAGGTTTTTTTAAGCTTGTCTGACACCGCCATCTGCTGGATCGGATGAAAAATTACCGAAATAAAGACAATCAACACTTGGTTCTTTCTGACAAGCTCCGCCAGAGATTAAAACAGCTCCCCTGATTAAAACCTGTAATTGATGTGGAAACACGTGAATGGCAGGTAACGTTCGGATTTGAATTAACATGTTTACACGTGAATGGTAGCCAGTGAGTTAAAGGCACTATAATCAAAAATGTAACTTTTCTGGGATTTGGGGATATAACAAGATCTGTTGTGCACTGATCAGGCCATGTGAGTATCAAAGTCCCTGTTCAGGGGCAATCAGGTTTGTGTTTTTGTTCAAAAATGGTCGAATCAGACAGCAGCTTATTATTCTACATAATTCATATTCTCCATTTAGAGCACACTATCAAGTGAACAGCCCCACAGTAACTGATTCGTCAGCAGAGAATCTGCTCCTTCACTGTCAACATTCCAAATCTCGCAATATCAAATGATACTTTGTGAACAGACTTTGTAACGAGACTTCACTGACGAGACTAGGATAAACAAACATAGCAGACCTTTCAGCCTCTTCCATTGTGGAAAAAAACATGCATACATAGAAAAAAACATTTTGGGAAAAAAAACATGCATTCGTAGAAAAAAAACATTGTGAAAAAAGTAATAGAGACAGCAGGGATGTGTGGCCGTGAGTTGGAGGTGAATAAAAATGGCCACAAACATTAGATATCTTGGAGAGCAGGGCTGTGGCTTGGCTGTGTGTTTGTTTTTTTTCTTCCTTTTCCATCAGTCAGCTGTTAGCTCTTGCGTCTTAATTGGCTGTTGTTCCGGTTGCCTACATGTGATTTCCCAATGAAAGCAGCATTTTTGATTTCGCAAAGCTGTAAACACTGTGCATGTTCGGGTCCTCTCAGAACACCACACACACCAGGATTTCTATTCGCAAATCTTCAACATGTTCATTATCTACGATCTCTCCTTCTGAGGCCTTCCGAGCGGATTGGACTGGACAAAATCACTCTTAACTCTTCACATCACACCATGGGAAGATCAGATGCAATGTTTTAGAAAACATCTGATAATCGGATCTTTGCTGGCTTTGATCATAAGGGGAAGATCGGGACATAAATCAGGCGGATTTTCCTGTAGTGTGTACCTGCCTTAACATTACACCAAGATTACTTGCTGAAGACATGGGCACAAATGTGATGGAATCCAGCTTCCCACTTATCTGAGGAGGTAAGAATTTGACTGTCTGGACAGACAATAAGCTGTTGAAAGTGTGTCCATAGATCATTTCATCAATTTATTCATTATTCATTTCATGCTGCACAACACACCTGTGGTCAGACATGCAGGTGCAGCAGCATGTGTGACAGAGTCCTGCAACGGTTCGGATGCCTGACGGGTAACCCGCAAATATGCTGTTTTGTAGATAGAAAAACAAAGATTAATACCACTGTACAGGTGCAGACGGATACTTATGTTGTTCATGCAGGTCGCGGTGAGAATCCTTTTTTTTTTCTTATATTAGTGGACATGAAGTGTTTTAAACGCTGGGATCACCTGCATTTCCAGTGTAGGCAGAGACACTGCTGGTGGTGCGAAGCAGGAACAGAGAAACAGTTAAAACCAGGGATGATGATTTTTTTTGTTTATGCAGGAATCTCTGAGTCAAATAAATAAAGGCCCCACGTGGCAAAATGACTGGCTTCCGTGAATTTATACATTTAGGAAGTTAATGTGTTGATGTGTGCATCGGGTTTGACAGGAAGAGCTGTGGTTAGTGGGTCTCGGTTCGGGCGGATGCGGGTCAGTAAAACCTGTGCAGAACTCAGATGTGTGCACGCTGCACATGGCTGCACGTCAGGTGGTGGTTGATGTGACTAAACAAGAACAGGTTGCAGATGCTTTTTAAGCTTTTGACAGACAAAGTAATCAATCAATCAAATTTTATTTATATAGCACTTTGCATGCATAGCAGCTTTACAAAGTGCTTCACATAATAAAAACAACACATTACATCAACAGTCCTCCAAGTTTATCTAAAACAGCACACATACACATGCATACACATACATACTCTCTCTCATATGCACATCGATTTTGGTCCTTGTCAGAACACGTGCAGCTGAGTTCTGAAGTAGTTGTAAACTAGAAAGGCTCAGCAGGCAGAAATTTCTTGCAGAACATCTGACAGACCAGCCACTAACATTTTCGTCCAGTCTCGTCTCGTCAATGAAAATTTACATGTCTCATCATGTTTTAGGTATCATAGAGCCATTTTTAGCTTGTCATCGTCTCGTCTCATCTTGAAAAAAAAAAAGGGGCGTCAACAAAATGACTTTGTCATCGTCATTGTTGATGAAAACAACACTAGACCTCTTATTGTGTACATAAGATAAATAACATCAGGCTGTTAAGTACTATCAAAAAGAAATGCCTGCCCTCCTCCAGCTAAGTGATGATTTCATTGACTGACAAATGATCTGAGAGCAGGCCACACACTGCAATCTGCAACCACTTTCAACATGGAAAAAAAAAACTTAAATGTTGTCAGAACAGATCATTTTAGCTGTGTCTGAATTTCCCGTACTCCCTGATATCTTGCCGTGATTATAGAGACATACATAAAAAGGCAGCTGCTTAAAGATTTGTTGGTGTCTGATAACTTTTGTCATTGAACCCAGGATTGTCTTTGTCTTTTGTAGAGTCAACAGCAAGATTTCATTCAGTTCGACCAAAATCTTCTGACTCTTTATTTTTGATGCCTTGTCTCTGTCACAGACTGTTTTGAAATAATTGATCCGAGAGCACGATTGTGCCGCTTCTGTTTATCACGTCCCGTGTGATGGGTTTCACCTGGGTGGCAATGAGTCACGCCCATTACATGGGAGGGGAAAATGTCAATCAAATTTCATTATGCAGTATAAAAAATGAGCATTTGCTGAGCTATAAAGTTGGATTCTGTCTCAGGACAAATCCTTGTAATCTATGCTTCATGGAATAACGATGACTGTCTATCATGTTACAGTCCTATAGTAACCTTATGATACTGCTTTTGAGCGGTTTAATTTTTAGGGATGATACAGACAAGTCAAAACGTAATTCATTATAGTAAATCAAGACTAGCTTATCCTTTCCAAAGTTTATAGTTTTTTTTTACAGTCAAAACTCATCAAAGAAAACTGATTTCAGTTATAATAAATCAAACAAGACTGTTTCTTTTTTAAGAAAGTTGACTGACTGCACATGAACAGAAGGTGACTTGACTAATGACATGAATAAGGAAGTCCAAAGACTCCTTGAAATGTCAAGCTGCTGTCTGTCAACGTACCATGACCAAGTAGGGCTGCAGTCTGAAACACAGAGCAAGTTTTTAAATGGACAGTTCAGTCTTCACTGTGAAATAAATCCCCCAGTTTATTCACACAGCAGGGAGGAAAGTTTGGATGAGAAGAAAACACTCTCTCCATGACAACGTTTAAAGAATTTCTTCACCAAGACAAGTATTGATTGGACATTCTTGAGTTTGATAACCAGCCATTGTCTAAATCTCAGGCAGAGACAGACGTCTACCTCAGCTCTCCCATTTTGAGCAGCAATGCATCGAGAGAAAAGCCATGTTTTTGTGATAAATAAATGGGTGGTAGGGAATTTGAGCTGCAGTAAATCTGCATTTCTCGTTTGGAGAAAAATGACGTTGCTAAAATAGTTCAGCTTAGGCAGAATGATAGTATTAGACAAAGAAAGAGCATGAAAGAAAATTTGCTTTAGTGATCAGCCCATGGTCACTTTCTATTATGTGGATATAAAGCCCTTAGTCTACACATTTCCACCCTTAAAGACATGTCCATTCAATAATTAGCCTGTAATTCAACAAATAAACTGCAATAATAAAGTCCATCAGTTGCTTCCGCTGGCGGGGTGGCGAGGTCCTATGCCACACTGTTTTGTAGGATCATGTGGTTTCTCTCAGTGCCCCCCTCTCTCTCTTTCTTCTGGCAATGTTGCGCTTGGTAGTAACACAGACCTTCACTGGCAGTCGGCTGTGCAGCCAGGGCTTGTGTGAGCTCAACCCTGACTGTCCCTCACACACCCTGGGGCTTTGTGAAAAATGAGACCATAGAGAATGAGATAATAACATTGTGGAATGGGAGTGTGTGAATTTGCTGCGAGTGATGTGCATGGGATTCTGTGTGTGTGCTTTAGCGCATGCTTGTGCAGATTGTGGGGAGCATAATTGTGTCCTCCCATGTGTAAAGGCTATCAATCAGGTTCACTTAATGTTGTGTCATTATGGGTAAATTAAAATTCCACAGTGATCAATAGGGTATTGACTGTCATATTACGTGCAAGCATAATGAATAAACCATTTTATTCATTTCATATCCAATTTATTTTTTATATTTAGTTTTTGTTAGTGTGTCCAAAGGGAAACAACAAGATGAGCAGACTCAATATTTTCTTTTTTTTTTATGCATGGCAGATTACAAAATGGAAATGAGTTTACTGTTCACACCTGAATTAGCATTGTATGTTGTCAGAGAGCCTGATAAGACAATGAATAGCTCCCCTTGGACTAGTCTCTGATTCTACACGTTTGCTTGCTCACACATGCCGGGGGAGCTGAAAGTTCCTCTCTCCAGCCAGGGCTGATAATTGTCATAAGCCAGTGCAAATGAAATGGGTTCCAACAAAATGCTGGCATTATGACAGACAGTAAAACAACAAAAGAACACATATGGCTTGGCCACTTTTAACTGAAATCTGTTAGGTGTCATACAAGTTTTAATGACAAATCCTGCATATATTGCATTGGTTGTAGTAGAATATGTAGAAACTAACATTATGACTCAACTTTTATGTTTCAGTGATGAAACTCAGCAATACAGTATATGCAAATCCTCATTTCAGAGCTTCTGCCATCGCTGCCTTATAATTTCTGTGACAACATACAATTTATGTGAGACTAATGAACAGCCATCAACAGCAGTATATTTTGTATTTTTCCTAGCTCTTGTTTTGTACCAAACTGTACACTATTAGTTAGTTTCCATTTCTTACATTTTCCACATAGCTGTTTAATAGTGTGTTTGAAAAATATTCTGGTTTATTACAAAGGGATGTTAATTTGAGATTGGTTGTAATAGAGGCTAAGATAGCAAGTGAAACTGTATTCCTGAGTGTGTATAGTTTTCTTTGTTTTTGTGCATGGGGCAGGCTTTTTGTAATCGTGCACATGACACGGGCACAGAGTGTGAGAGTGAAGCTGAGTGAGGCAGACAGATAATCTCTACCTGCCGTTCGGTCTGTGCACTTGCTCGTAAGTGCTTCCTTATTTCTCATTAAGACCTGGAGAGAGAGGAATTAGTGACACTGAATAAAAGCTATGCCTGCTTTAATAATGTTGCTGATCCAATTTAACATGACTGGATTATGTTAACATAATCATATTGCTCCCATCTGAACTTAGCCTTATTGAATGCTCACATATGAATTACTTGTTCAAGCACTATGACTAATGTGGATTCAGGTAGAGATGACACGATTTTACCATGATTCACTGATATAGCTGCCCTTGGCACATTGTTTAGTGTGTTTAACTATAATAATGAAATAGTCTAATTTTAGGTTGTAAGAAGGAGTAATTTCTCAGACAGTACTGCACAGTCATGCAGTTGTACTGTAGATGGTTATATACTGAAGGTACAATGGAGCTTTCATCTGCGCAAAAAACTTATTATATATGTTTTGATTGTGAAAGATTATTCACTTTGTGTGTTTAAGTAAGGCTCACATATGAATCCAGTGGTAAATGTGAAGGAATAAAATTCCATAGGAAATGTGTTGTGTTGATGGAAAGTAGAAGAAAAAAATGATAAAAATAGATAACGGACTGTGTTTGTGGTGGAACTCTGTGGGGAGGAATAAAATGTGCGAGAGATTATTCACTGCCGATGACAGTGCGGTGTCAGCTTGTTATTCTTGCATACAGAATGTTGATTTGTTTTCTTTGCCAACAATCTTTCAACTGAGGTGATTATCAAGTCAAAGAGGAAAGTTTGAGAGCAAAGGAATAAAAGAGGAAAGAGGTGGTTGTATGGTAACGAGGTGGCAAATTAATGATGAGTGTAATGTTGCAGTGATGCATGTAACGGCCTCGCTGTATCCCAAAAAACACTAAATTAGCCCCATCCTCGTGCTACAGTGAATAACTCCTGCAGAACCAGTGTCATAATGTTATTTAGACAAAAATACAATAAAAAGAACATTTTATTACTTTAAAGAAAAAGTTATGAACCTTTCATGATAATTTTGATCCCTAATATACATACGACAGATTTTTATTCTGATTCAGTAAAATCATTTAACACAGTTTGAAAAAAAACAACTTAAAAAAATATGATCATTCTGAAGTGAGTCAAAAAGTTTTTTTTTTTTTTAATTACCATACAAATAAATAAAGTATGTTCCTAAGTTTTCTGTCATAAGCCTTAATGCTTACATTATGTTTGGATCATTTTTGGAGCAGGATCTGTGTCCAGCCTGCAACACATATGTGTGTCATGTGGTGACATCACAACATGTCCACCCCATGGTAAAATCTAACCCTAAGGCCAGGTGCTACAAGATTCCTTAAATGTTCACAGGTTAACACCACACAGGACACCACATGCACAACAGGATTTGTGGTCACAAATATTAAACATGTTCATTGTCTATCACCCCGGTTACATGATGTTTTTTTTTTAATTCAGAATTAATTATTCCAAATTTAATAATTTAAAAATGGAGTGTTTACATAAAAATAATTATTCTGAATTAAGGTTTACATGGAAATTACGTTTATCTAATTCTGCATTAGATCTGGTGGTTAGGAAGAGTTCTGATTGGACAGGAGGTGGATGTGATGTAATTACATCTAATCACGTCTACCTGGAAGCGAGCAGA
Source organism: Atherinomorus stipes (assembly GCA_023101725.1). NCBI lineage: Eukaryota > Metazoa > Chordata > Actinopteri > Atheriniformes > Atherinidae > Atherinomorus > Atherinomorus stipes. Next base: position 297,753 of record JALJCO010000901.1, read on the forward strand.
AGCTGGTTCCTGGCTACAACATAAAAATCACATAATAACAAAGATTTTCACTGTATTTTGATTGTAATTTTGTAGCACCAGCTCGACGCAAATATACACGAACCAGAGCAAATATGGCACGAGTCCAGCACTTGTCTCATGTGTACTTTGCCAAGCGCCATTATAACGGGACAAGGGAAGGCGCATGCGCAGAACAACAGGAATTAAGTTAAAGCAGATTCAACGGTTATATGTGAGGGGCATTATCACTGCCCGGCCAAAAAAAAAGTCGCCAACAAAAAAAAGGTCAAACATTTAACATTTTGTTGGACGGCCTTTAGCTTTGATTGGGCAGCATTCGCTGTGTTTCCAGAAGCTTCTGCAATGTCACCAGATTTATTTGCATAAATCTGATCTGCATAATTTTTCACAAAGATCTTGATGATGATTGTAGTCTGACCACAGCACATCCCAAAGATTCTCAATGGGGTTCAGGTCTGGACTCTGTGGTGGCCAATCCATGTGTGAAAATGATGTCTGATGATCCCTGAACCAGTCTTTCACAATCTGAGTCCGATAAATTCTGGCACGGTCATCTTGGAATATGGCCGTGCCATCAGGAAAGAAACATCCATTGATGGAATAACCTGGTCATTCAGTATATTCAGGTATCAGCTGACCTCATTATCTGAGCTCATACTGTTGCTGAACCTGGACCTGAGCAACTGCAGCAACCCCAGATCATCACACTGCCCCCACAGGCTCATACAGTAGCACTAGGCATGATGCTGCATCACTTCATCTGCCTTTCCGGCCACATTTCTTCCTGGAAGACGATGGTCCACTATCCTTCCAGTTTTTCATAATGCATTGGACTGTTCTTAACCCAGTTTCAGTAGTTTCTGCATCTCCTTAGATGTTTTCACCTCTTGATGCCAATGATTTGACCCATCTCAGACAGACTAACATCTTTTCCAAGACCACAGATGTGTCTTTCCACATGGTTGTCTAAGAAATGAGAAGCAACTCATTGCACCATTTGGGGTTAAATAACTTGTTGCCAGCTGAACGATAATCGCCCATGCAGTAATTATCCAATAGGAGGCTCGAACCTATTTGCTTAGTTAAATTCAGGTGGCGATTTTTTTTTTGGCCAGGCAGTGTATTATTCAGAATTAAAAGAGGAATAAACCAACCACTTCGTTCAGAATTACATTTTATTCAGAATTGTCATTTTATTCAGAATTAAGGGTTTACATGTTCTTCTTAAAGCAGAATTCACTTTTATTCGGAATTAAAGAGGAATTAAAACTCTCATGCAAACAGGGTCTATGATTTCTCCTTCCAAGGCCTTTCAGGGTGGTTGGACCGGACAAAATCATTCTTACAGTAACTCACCTCACACCACGGGAAGATCAGACACAATGTAGTTTGCAAACATCCATGACGCACCCCTGACACACCCACTACCCTACATGCCCACTACACTACACTAATTTTGGGTAAAGTTAGATTCCGGGTCAAATTTGACCCGCCAACAATAAAAACTTCAGCAGCTTTTGAACACATTACAAGGGTTAAAACCATTACAGAGTAAGTATTAGGATTCTGTTGTGTTTCTAGTTTTGTGAAATGAGAGTGAAAATAAATTATATATTGAGCTTTAAGTTGCTATGAACAAAAAGGTACTTCAAAAAGAAAAGATTATGTTTTGTTTATATTCTATCTGCATGTCGCTCGAGTGTTGCTCATTATGGCTCATGTAGAAAATTGCTGTTATGGTCAAATAAAAAAACACTTTCTTACAGTATGGTTAAGTAAAAATGGATCTAATCTTATCCCAAAGTAAGCAACTTTGTTAAAGCCCCGAGCTTCTTTAAGACAGTCACAAGGTCCACTGTCACTGTTGCCTGGACTGTGATGTTGCATCTTCCTCAAAGATTCTGATGCCATATTTGTGAATTTGAAATGAAAAAAAAAAAAAAAATTCTTTCTTAATAAGAAGGGTGGAGGAGATTGGCAAAAAGATGCAGGAGCTGGAAAATTCATTATACCTCTTTAGAATAGTTGCGCCTTGTTTTAGTTTTTGTTAAAATTTTACTCTTCTGTATATTTTCTTGATTTGATTAGGTTCAGCCATAAAAACTCCTTGGTACGGACTTAACAACACAGTGATTTAGTTATTTTTAGGTTCTTGAAGTAATTATATTTGATTGTATGAACAAAATAGTTAACTGATTGTTTGGCACTTTGAGTTTAAACAATAATGTTATTACCACTGTGCTGGGAAAGGTATATATTGAATGGGTACACCCAATGTGGTGCTGGTGAATAGAGGAATCTGCTCAACCAACTGGTATTTTTGGTTACTAGTGATTGGTTACGGAAAATCAAATCCATTCCTACAATGAAATTGTTATAAGTGGAAAGGATGTTAGATTGAAGGTGGACACTGAGAGCACCACCCACAGATTTTGTCTGATATGCTATCTGACGGGAGTGGCAGTGGGCTCAGTGGGTAGAGTAGATGCTCCATTAACAGGAAGGTTGGTAGCTTGATTCTGGCTTCATGTTGTGTCTCAGGGCAAGACACCCCCTGTTGTGTCCACCATTGACGTCACTGGTGTATGAATGAGTGGGAATTTTATGTGGTGGGCAATTGGTACAAATTGGCTGCCATGTTTCTGTCAGTGTGCCCCAGGGCAGGTGTGGCTACACATGTAGCTTACCAGCATGAATAATGGATTCAGTGTAAGTACTTTGAGTGCTGTTGGCAAAAAAAAATATTCTAAATATACTACTTAGTTCACTATGTTATTAAAATAGGTCTTGATTAGGAATTAAGAGGGTTTCTCATCTGTAAAGTTATTGAAATAAAAATGCATGGAAAACTGAAAGAGGGGTAAAATTAAGAAATGAGTATGTTGGATGGTTCAAAATTTGGTGCTTCACAACATATAACAGGGTGCTGCATGATGATGGAGAAAGATGCAACATATACAGTATGTTCAGTGTGCTTATAATGAAACTTAAGACTTGGCTTGAATTGATTTCTGAAAATCAGTGGTCTTGAAAAAAGTGGCAATGAGACTAGGCTATAAAGATAAAAGGTAAAGTTTATTAAAAGATGAATGTGTTTGCAAAATTATTGTCTTGCGATCACATATGGTTTAGCTGACTGAAAGACTGAAGACACTAATTGTTGGAGTTTTGTAAGAAAAATCTGCACTATTTTGGGGGAATTCACACCAGAAATGTTGAGGACTAAATCGACTGAGCAAGGTTTCTGAAAAATTTTGCACCTTTCTTTGGTTTGGTTAGCGTTTAAACTCCACTGAACTGCACTGGTCAAACTGCCTGGAAAATGTATGTTGTAAAATAACTGCTTGCTGGTGGTGGTGGTGGTGGGGGTATTCTCTGAAACAATCACCCAATAATGAAACAGGAGGAAGAAGAAGAAAACTGGGTTCATTGATTGGCCAGGACTGAAAGTGGAAATCTATCCGCCTCTGATCATCACTTCATGTATGTCCATGAAACATTTTCCAGTTCATTTATTACTGTTGTTTTGTCCCCCTTTACCCAAACTATATTTAACCTCACATCCTCCTTCTGATTCTTCTTCTTGATTCTTTATGGCAGTTGGCATTTGTCTCCCTCACTTGATAGTCCATTTGCAAGTGCACCAAGGCCCCTGGCTTTCAAGTGGACCAGAGTCTGCTTCTTTGGTCTGCATCAGAATGCAATTCACTGAGCCAAATGAATCGTTCTATCAATGGGAGCAGATCATGGTCTGTTTAAAGCCGACAAAACAGCGGGAGTGTGAATGCACCTTTACTGAATACGAGATTTCTGTTTTTCAACAGCATGTAGACATCAGTGTGTGATTAGACTGTTCACTTTACACCATACATTTTCAACAGGAGACAGTTCTGAGTTACAGGCAGGTGGTTCAAGCACACATCATTCACGCTGTGCTGATGAAACCATCCTGTTGTAAATTAGACCTCCCAGGAAAAGATACTGCCTCGATGGCGGCTATGTGTCAAATAGTTTCCTTTATACTTGTATCAGTTTACATTCAAACAAACCAACAGATAGCATTTTAGAGAATGATCCGCTTTTCTGGAAGAGGTTTGGATCATTAGATGTCTATGCATTGCAAAATCAAATTGATAATTCTAAAAAAAACAGTAGATCATGAAGAAGCAACTGATAAACTAATGTAAAGATTGTACATAAACCTACTCATCTTATCCCATCATTAATCTGTTGTTACCCCAGAAGGGAACCCTTCAGCCAGACCTGTGGTTGCTAACGACACAGAGTTAACAAAAACCCTACAGTAAATTCCTTTTTGACCTGCAGGAATGTCAGTCACATGTCATACCACAGGAAAAGCAAAACAAAAACAAAACTGTCTAGCTGAAATTTCCCATCTGGCCTCAGGCCTTAATCTGCAACGAGGGATATTTGAGGACGCAACCTCTCCTGTATTTACCGACTTGGGTTCTCTTTATGGCAGGCCTCAATGGACTAATTAACACAAGCCTCTACTTTGGTGTCGGTCAAGAAAGAGAGTGTGGTATTGCACTGGGACACAGTGGAGCAGCTTTCTGCGTACATAGAGCTCTGCAGGGTAAACATAGTGAATCCTCAGCAGATCCAAGCTTTGCTTCCATTGACAACGACACAGTGACATTCAGTGAAAAGTTAAAGGTAATTAAAAAAGGCGCGGGGGGGATAAATGCGACAAAGCACAACAGTTTGTTATCTTGTTATCTTTTGTAAAATACTGCTCAGTTTATAGGTATTTTAATATGAGAATGATAAGAGCGTCACATAGTAGTAGTAGTGTGTTGATGGCAGACTTACTCTGTTAAAGCTAGTGTTGGCAATGTTGGAAAAATGGTTTGAGCAAGTGACAGTTTAAAAAAAAAAACACACACCACCCAAAACCACGCCTTCAAAGCGCTGGGACGTGTGCGCCAATGTTATACAAGCAGTTTAACAATAACAGCTGAGTGGATAGCTCGTTAGCTTGATTGTAAACAGCTGACAAAACACGTTTTTAAAAGCTTTAATCCACTCACTTCCAACTCCTGCGGTTTAAAAAGTCCGTACTGCAAATGTCAACGCTTCCAAGACTTAATCCTTATCTGTTGTTTTGTTTTGTTATGTTTTTTTGGCACAGCAGCAGTTAGCAGTCCGTTAGTTATATTTGTTTACAATGAGCGACGCACAGGGGGGTCACGTGGGAGACGGAGGGGAGAGACAGAGACGAGAGATAAAGGTATAGATTCATTCTTTCTATAAGTTTCGAATTACCAATTCCTGCCTTTCAGTGCAAATGGCAGGGGTTGGTCAGAGTTTTTACAGAACTGCAGCTCTCACATTGGTCTGACTTTTTCCCTTCCTTTTTATGAATACATGATGTATTGATACTGTCAGCCAGTAGAACAAAAAGTGTTTCTGAGCAGGATTACAAACTCTAGCTTTAATGAGGCACACATTTTGTATGTGGAAGACAGATGAATTTATCCTGACTGTGTTTTTGTTGACTTCATTTTGGCCCTAATACTTTAACAGGATATGTAAGAGAATATTTTATTCCCTTACAGGTACAGAAATTGTGGCATGACATGTCATTGTTTTGCAGTGAAAAAGAAATGCAAGTTGCAATGTTAAAAAGGTACAATGTGTAAGATGTAGAGTCTTCTAGGTGTGCAAAACATGGCCCTGTCTTCCAAAAATTATTAAAACCCCCACACAATCCCTTAGCTAAATGGGCTGAATGTCCCTGTCATCTTGTGAGAAATTAAAAATTAGGAAAGACACTTACTCAATATTAGACCTTGTTTTTATTCAACAAAACTAACCACAATGAAGAAGTGGTTTCAGAAAAAAGTAAAGAAAAAAAATAGCTGATTCTGCTGGAATTAAGATGAAAAGCAGCAGCCTCAATGTCAAATCACGCAATAAACCCAGGACCTGTTATCTCACTCTACAGGCCTCATTTAGCATGTTGAATCTTAAAGGGATGATTCAAGCTTATTTTGTAGTCACATCATGATGACTATGAACTACTCATATGACTACGCCTCCCACCTCCCAACAAACCTTACACTGAATGTTGATTTGTATTCATCCAAAGAAATGTTCAGACTAACAGGAATGTTCATTTATCTATTTTTTTTTTTTTTTTTTTTTTTTTTTTTTTTTTAGAAATGTGCCTTAAATCTGAACAAGTATTTTTAATGCTATATCTATGCTGTAGATCACAGCTAGTGATGGCAAACACAAACCCTGTTCATGATAAGTGTTGGAGTACTGGTTTGTCTTTACCTGTATATTTATATATTGTGGTGAAACAATCATGTGCTACCCACTGTGTGCACTGTACCTGATGAAAACTTGAACAAAACAGGGTCATAAAACTCCACAGAGACTTGATACATGTGCAGTGGGGTTCATATTGGCCCAATGTCCAGTTTGTGATGTTGGGCACCCCTAGTAGATTAATCCTGTCATGATCATGACCCTATGGCTGAGGTTAGTTTTAAAGTCCAGATTCTAATAAAGTATAATAGACATCTCATGCAGTGGGAATCCACAACTTCTTTCAACAAAAAGGGGGAAAACATTAAGAAAAAAATAAAAACAAGAACAATTTTAAAAAAACAAACAAACAAACAAACAAAAAAAACCTTTATATATCCCAGGGGGAAATTTCAATTGGGGAATATAACTGAAGCATGTTAAACACTGTTACAGCATTTGACATCTGATCGAAATCATTACTATCAATCTGCATCTATCACAAACTTGTTAATTAAATCACTGATAATGATGTAATCTCCTGGCATGCCATGCAGTAATATAGATGCAGAGAGTTCATCTAAGCAAACTATGACCATAGCCTTTCTCAGCTTAGACTCCCACGAAACATGCCTTTCAATTACAAACGTCCAGTCTGTAGTGCTTGCAGCAGTGCCAGACTGGCAGATGGGTTGTCCATCTAATGACCTCTGACACTCAGCCTTCAGAGAAGTGAGGCCATGGATTTCATCCAGTAGTCTTCATCATTCTCAAATGTTCTGCCAACATGGATACAATATTCAAGAGCCAACTTGGACCAGATGCTTTCCTAAAGGAAAACGCGTAATTTCAGCTGGTATCTCAAAAGATTTTAAGGTGATCCCCTCTCATCTGAACACTACAAACAGTTTCCAGGCTTTACGAACACACTTTAAGTATCCCTGTCAAAGAGAAATGTGTTTACATCAACTGAAGCAAACCTTCAAGCTGATATTTTGCATGCGCAGAAACCAGCTAGAACATGGTAAGCCACGGAAAAATAAATATTACTGCAGCTGCATAACTCATCTGTACATATCCTATTCTGTGCACAAATCATCTGGTCAACACAGACAAACAAGGTGACATAGAAATAACTAGGATTGGGTTATTATTGCTCTTATCGTTTTTTCTTGTGGTGTTTTTTGTTTGTTTTTTGTGGCTGTGTGTTGAATGTGTTTGCGTCAGTATAGGACCAAGCCCTGTAGTTACAATGGAAATTAAAATTTGAAGAGCAGGCTAATTAGTACTGTTTATTTATAGGGAACAACTATAGTAAAGGGGAGGCCAAAGGGTTTGGGTGGAATGCATACTGTGATGTATTAGTTTTATACATGAGTTCAGACTTCATAATAGGGGTGTCAAAGCTGACAGCAAAGAAAACATGCTAAATTGAGTAAATACTGGGAGGTAATTATGACACATTTATAATCCCTCCTGAAAAACAATTACTCTGCTATGAAGACTAGTTAATTTACAGTCAGTCCAGATGACTATAATAAGAACACTTTTTCACAAAAGGGTCTTGGACACACAGGAACACTGATGTTTGTAAATGATTTTTTACATGCTTCAGTAGAGATATTTGTTATCGAAAGCACAGCGAGAAAGCATTTTTTTCCACATCTACATCAGATAGATCTGGTTTTCATAGAGCATCTGATTTGCCCAAACACTATTCTGTCTGGCGGCCTGAGGTAAATAGAGCCTGTCACCCAAGCAATCAAAGCTTTGATTGACATTCAGATTAATGAAACACATGGTAAATCTGGTAAACAGGCTCTCCTTTCAATGTTGCAACAGGGAGTCTAAGAGGGATGAAATGGAGGTTGTTTTTAGTTAGAGAAACGGTATAAACAACACCCTTTTGACACGTACATGGTTGCTAAAACAGCCTTGTTATTTTTTCCAAGACAGAAAAAAAGACAAAAAAAATAAATAAATAAATAAATAAATAAAAAAAACAAGATTGGAAACTAGGGCTGCACGGTATTGAAAAAACTTGCGATATGTGATAACACTGTCAAGACTTGAATGATGATATGATTCGGGATAAATAAGATACTTGACTACACAGTGTATTTCAGACACCACGTATAGTAGTTGGTAGCATAATGAGATAACAGAAAACAGATTATATCTACTGCAACTTTTTTTCATTTGAAAAGTCTATTTGATTGGCCATTGATACACAGCACAAGAACATGCAGCGGTGACTGGAACAGCAACATGTCACTTCCATCAATTATGCAAACATACACTATCACATTTTGCACTTTAGGCCATCTTTGCAACATGTACATTTGTGACAGGCTGATATTGCAATGAAGGTAAACTTGCGATATATTGTGAAGCCCCCATTGGTCACAACAACTCATCAGCAAGAAAAATGGGGGACGTTATTTAGGAAAGAAAAGTTGATATCACTGTGATGGGGTAAGGGTTAAACTGAACTCTCAGCATCATAATTATTGAATAACTAAAAAGAAGAGAGGGGGGGGGGGGGGGGATTGCAAGTCTTTGAGAAAACACATCAAACAGGAAGCAAAGGATCTAAAACTGGGTGCCCAATACCCCCAACACATAAACAAACTTTATCCTATGAAGTGAGCATCTAATGTTTGGCTTCAGAAACACTGATAGAACAGGAAAGCAGAGAAAAGAGATGACACCTTAATGTGCCTTCGCCATATGCCGTTAGCTACTGATGGATGCAGCTCTCCCCAGCCACTGGAGGAACTTATTGCATTTGCGACGACTCTGCTGCTGTTGATAAAGTTAAAGAAAAGCCATCTGTTCCTTACAGTAAAGTGGACCTGCTTCACTTGAATAGTGCCATCCAACTCAACACAAATCTGTGTCTGCCTAAACTGCTGTTGTGCTATGTTATTAAAGCTCCTGTATGTGCTTCACGCAGAAACTCACATGTGCTGTCATCCGTCACGATGAGTGATCATTATGAAAATACTGAAAACTACCCATCTAAATTTACAGGTAAAGAATGACGCACTCTGCCAACATAACGCTATGCAAGCAGGTTTCTACTCAGCAACTGTAAAGGTGAACACTTGGTGAATCTGTCAGTCAGGTCTAATTACTGCCGAATGTATGCAGAGTCACACTAACAAGCTTTCAGTCACATTTCTTATTAACTGCTCACCTACTTGCAGTTGAGGGAAGTCTTAAAGACTGAGCAAACGATGGCTGATCTCTAATGATCGGGGGGTTATGACAGCATGTGTGCTCTATGCCAGAATATAGGTACCATGAAAACACAATCTTTGCTAACATAAAGCCTTGCATGTACCTTTAAATTACGTTCTTGCTTTGAAAAAAACCAAAAACAAAACCTGCATATGTAAACTAAAACTATTGGGAACACACTGTTATGAAAACAACATGATATTCCTTCTTATTATCCATATTTTGAATGTAGTAACACATTTTTCCAGGAAATGAAAAAGCCCAGATGGAGATTTGAAAGTTCTCTGTCATCCATAAATAGCACTCTTTTTTATCATCTAAGATATATATAAAAAAGCTAAAAACCACTCCAGAAGAATCCACGGTGGAGTATTACAAAGCTACCAGTGCTTTGGATATTGTTCAGGCCAGGCCTTTTTATTTATTTATTTTATTTTTTTAACCAAGCACAGATCTGCTTTTGGACTTCACCAGCATATAGTAATAGTATTTGCTTAACTAGGCAGCTAGCAATCATTCTGCACTCTGCCAGTGTCATATCACTGATCAAGTGTGACTCAGTTCCTGTGTGAAAGTAGGGCTGCCAGACATAATGCAATCCTAACGGGTGCACAGCTTGTATAAGAGAACCAAGCTCCTATTTCACTGCTGACGATACCAGAATGAACTCTTTGTGCTCTTTCTCTCTCATTTCTTCCTTTCTCTGCCAGCTCTAAAACCTTTGAGCCTCCTAGAGCATTATAAGCCAATTGTAATTCTTTGCCAATAATATTTTATTTCATCAAAAAGTGTGTAGAGGAATATATATATATATATATATATATATATATATATATATATATATATATATATACAGTATATATTTAGACACAGTATATGTATACTTGTATTAAACCAGTCAATGGTTTGAACACTTATCCATTGGATTTAAATGAGAAACTGTGCCCAAACTTTAATTGGTACTGTCTGCAAATCACTGCTTATTGACGTTTAATATAGAAGGTAAACATTTTGGTTTGGAAACAAGTATCTGAACCAAAAATGAACAATAAAGAGATATTGTGATCATTATCAACCTTCTTACATTAACAGCACAACAAAATCTGGCTGTAAATTGAGCTAAATGTTGATTAATAGCTACTGAATGCCTGGAAATAGGACTAACATTTGAGTGCAACAAGAAAGATGATCTTTAAAGCATCCATTAGGAAGACATTATTTAAAGCTTTTACTCTCACATTGAGCTTTAATGTAATGTGGATTGCTGACCTTGAAAAAAGGTAAATGCATCAACTAAATGTGATATTTCAAAAATCTAACAGCTTTTAGTCTCGACAAAGAGCACTCCTCTTATCCGACACACTGTAGTGGACGTGAACCTGCACTGCTCCCCCACAGATGCCTAGTGTGATGTTTGACAGATTTCTCCCTCTCCAGCTAGGCTCACAGTAAATGTCCATCTGGCAGCTTCCCATGGGTACTTATTATTCTCAGCTAGCCAGGGGTTTTCTGTTTCCGAGCAGTCAGCCAACGCCTGCCTCAAAGACTTGAGAGCCGGACCAGAACTGCTTGCAGATGCTCTGCCGGGTAGCCAACCCGTGCTACTGTAGTGACATGGCACTGAGTTTTCAATTTTCAAGTAAGGTGGCAGTCTCCAAATGCTGTTGTCCGAGTTTGAAGAATGAAGTTTGCTTAAAAAAATTAAGCATTAGAGACATTAAACCAGTCAAGCAGGAGTAACATCAGCTTATGCTGTTATTTATTTATTTCTCTAATGTCCAGTACACCTGCTCCACCTTGGAAATAAGGTGATTGATTTTACCCTTACGAGCAGATGCTCAGAGCCATGGGTACTGCTGAAAGGTCCTGCTGTCCTGGTCTGACGCCCTGCTATGGTAGAGTCAGTCATGCAGTTGACCTCTATCACACTCCTGCAGCCCGCTGAGTATCTCCAAAAACAGTCGAACAAATGCTACACTTGTCTTGGCATTCAATGACTAAAATGTTTTCACATTCTCTCTCTAAACCTGGCGATCTGCTGCCAGCCTTGTGCTTTGCATGTTAATCCTTCCACAACACACTGCAGATACTTACAGTACAGCATTGAAGAGAAGTTGTGACTGCCATTTAATGCAAATGAACAACATGTACTTTGATAAGATCCACATTAACAAGAAGAATCATCACATGTTAAATAAGCTGCACTTCTACAGGATTCAAACTTAAGTACCAGTTTGAATGTCGGTTACCCTTGAAGAACCACAGCAGATAAGTGGGTGTACAGTAGTTAACATTATTTGAGGTTCCTAGTTGACTCATGGATTGGGTCCAAATCTTCAGAGGTTAGGTATTTACGCACACATCACACTATGGAAATAAACACCATCCATTCTTGCCTGTTTAAGTCAGCAATGCAGGCGTATTCTTTGAACAATCTGGGCCATTTGATTCTCATTTGAATAAACTTCAAATTGAAAGCACAGAGCACACAATGCCAGAAAAAGCTACCACTGTGTATTCTCATGTACACATGGGGGGAATAGGATGGGTTAGGCTTGCAGAACGATGCATACCTTAGTGGGCAAACAGCAGCTTTTGGTCCCTTCAGCTTCTCTCCCTATGGTACTATCTGCTATATTTATGCATTCACATCACTCCTGAAGAAAAGACAACTCAAACATGACTCTCACTGAGGGCTGTGCTGTGAAAAACGAAATGACTCTTACCTAGTGTGAAAGAGTTGATCACATCTGTAAGCAGACCATATGGGAAAAGAGAAGGGGGTTGGGGGGTGGGGGTTGGGTGGAGAGAGAGAAAAAGAAATGTCAGCAAATTACAATGTACAGCAACCTAAACTTCAATGCAGGCTGAAGTTGTCACCAGCTCCCTTGAAAAATGACGTTCTCCCACCATTGTGCAGACTTGAGGTTAAGAATAGTCCCTGTCAGGAGTGGGACATCGTTTATTAAGCTGGGGACATGAAATGTCTGAGATAGTCTCCCCTGAGGATCCCAAGTTTGCACAACTTGCATTAATATTTGTCAGTGTTTCAAGATTTTTTTTTTTAGGGTGGAGGCAAAAAGAGTGCAAGCAGAGATGTAATCCATTACTGGCAAGTTTAGTAATGCATTGGCCTTTTCTTATGCATTACATAACCAAACAGGGCAAACAAATGTGCTCAAATGCACACCAGAGTGTTCCCACTGCCATAAGTTTGTAAGATAATCAATTTCACACTGTGTGCTTAGATCTTTGCAACATTTCCCCAAGCTTGTTAGTCTGACTGTAGGCTATGTACGGTACCAAAGGCATTATAAAATGGTAGCTCTCTCCTCCCTTCAAGAGCAATGAACCTGTAGGTCAGGAAAAGTGACCTTTAGCAGCAACCTTACTGACTTCCTGTTACCTTTATTCATATCTAAAGATCTACGGACAGGAAAATTAACACTTGGTGCCCTCTTTTCTACTTCCCTGTACCACCTCTGGTACCCAGAAAACACTCCATACAGTATTTCCATTACCGTCCTTTTTATAAAACTGAAAGTGGTCCCTTTGCGAATTTGTCCTTGGTTTTGGTTGCTTGAAAATGTGCAATAAAACAAAGAAATAGTGCAAAGTAACAATAACTGGGTGTAGTGTAAGGGAAATGGTAGACTCAGGGCTAATACTAAAGTTCCCCCTGCTTACAGTGCACTCTGGTTTTGTTGCTAAGCAGAATTTGTAAGTAATATGATTTATCACGGTTGATGTCTATCCCTCTGCATTCATTTACATTTCTATGTGCATGCAACGAAACCCCAGGTGGATCAAAAATGAGAAAATGTGATTACGATGTCTGTTTTGCATGAGAAAAAATCTGTGATGCAGAATGGAGAAGAATGGGGTTCAGTCTATGGGACACTCATTACCATTCTGTCTGACACATATTCGCACTCTGTGCTACTGTTGTTGTTAAACAGAGAGCTCAGCTGAGGACCTTGAAGCTTCATGCAGGGAAAATTGGACCCTAGGGAGGGGGGTACCAAGGACTGATGTTAGACTTCAAGAGCCACTAGAAGCACCTGGGGTTTCAATGACATTAACATTGGTGTTGTTTGGCAGACAAACTGTTAGTGCCTGAGATGCTTCAATGGATGCCACTAAACAATAAAAATATAAAGGATGCAAGAGGGATACTGCAAAATTGTGAGTGTAATGCACAGATGAATTGTAAATACATGAGAATCCTAGTTTTTGTAGAATTAGAGGAGCTGAAACTACAGGTATAAATGGACAGTGTGAACCCTTTCATGCCAAAAAGAAAGATGAATAACCTGATATTCCATGCCCTAAACCATTCCATATTTCTGTCTTTATCTAATCACATTTAGTTTTAATGGAGGAATTTTTGCACTGCAGTGAGGGTTATTGATTTTCCTGAGTCCTGTGGAGGAAATTTGGATGTCTGACTGATCAAAACCAATGGAGGAAGTGGGGGCCTAAATGTATTAGACTACTGGATGGTGGAGAGAGAATCTAGAGGAAGAAACTGGTGGCTTCGATAAGCCCTCTATGTGAACCAGGAAATAGATGGAAGACGGAGACAGTTTTTCACCCTTTCTCACCCTCCTGTTTTAAGCAGATAAGCTGCTTCCAGGGTCTTAGTTATGCTGCATAGAACCCACAATATGGAAACTTCTGACAAGTCAAAGAAAGGAAAGAAGCTGATGTCTGTTCCATGTGTTGTCTTTTTTCTATTGGCAAAAGGGATTTGGGGATATTTGGAATGGTCAGTGCTGAGGGGGAATTACAAAACGTCTGTGTGATGTGACATGGCAAGCATGTCATTGCTCAGACATGGGTTTCAGTTTAGGCCTGGGCTCATCTTTATCAAGTTTTGCCTTGATCAGACACTGCAGAAAGACATACAGTAAGTTACTTTGCAACAACAAGCAATTGAACCATTTTTAGTTTTCTTTCAGATTCAAGCGCAGGTGTCCAGACCATTTATTCACATTCTGGGACTATTTCTGGATTCAACATGATAACATCTCAGCAGGAAGAGCTCTTGTCATTAAAAAGTCTAATTTATGCTTCAATGCCAGAATGGCACAGAATGTGTAGAGCAGCTTTCCCGAAAATATAACCAAACATTGCAGCACTGTGTATCGTAACAACTGTGATTGATTCGTCGGTATGGAATTAGAAATCCTGATTCGTTCAAACACAACACCCTGTGGCACACAAATGTTATCTGTAACAGGTGGCAGCTGAATCAGGTTTGCTTACAGTGGTAACATACTAACCTACAATCTGCCTGAAAACATTGTCTCAGTTTAAAACCGTTGCCAATTTGTATAAAACCTGGTTTTGATTCTTGTACAAATGGACTCCTCTATTTTACTCTTTTCTGGTTTACCGTAGCTTTTGTAAAAGTGACTGTTGGGCAATTTTTAGCACGTTCCCACATAGAGGTGGGACACTAACAATAAAGTTATTGTTTTCAGCAGGCTAATTGTAAATGCAGTGTCAGAAACTGCCACCAAGGCTTTGAGGACTAAACTGCAGACTGATGCAGACACCCTGGCCAAACACATTTTCTTACAGTACATTGGCTTGAGTTATTTATATAAGCTCAGAGGTTCTGAACCCTACAACTGAGGAAAATTTGCTTCAGTATTGTTGGATGCAAAGGGATGCACGATATAATCGGCCCCCCTATTGGAATCGGCCTATATCAGCCCGCTGTTTCTAAAAAAAAAAACAAAACAAAAAAAAAAAACCTACTTCTTCTTCTTCAAAAACTTCTTTTTTACAGACTTTGAAACTTTTAAAGACAAGGGGGTGGGAAAAAATATCAACACACTGAAACATTGCTATATTTTCATATGATGATATCATATCAACATTTAAAAACGCAGTATCGACCTATTTTATTAATGAAATCTCGCGATATTTCATCATTCTGTTATGAAATCTCGTGAGAATTCACAAAAATTTGACGATATTTTCATTTGCTGATATATTGACATTTAAAAAACGTGGTATTGATTTATTTTACTAATGAGATCTCGCAATAGTTCATCATTCTGTTACAAAACTTTGCGAGAATTCATGAAATATCCTGAGGTTTTGTAACAGAACAATGAAATCTCGTGAGATTTAAAGAGTAAAAATATTTGAGATTAAGTAAAATAGATCAATACCACGTTTTTGAATATTGATTTGATATTGGCATATGAAAATATCGCAATATTTCAGTGTATCAATATTTTTTCCCAGACCTATTTTTCAGTGTCAGAAACGGATAACAAAACTGCTATTTGCAATGACTCCTTATTTTTTCAGCTTTGATATCAGTATCGATATCGGATATCGACCATGAGTTTTAAAATATCGGCATATCAGATATCGGCCAAAATTCCAATATCATGCATCCTTATGCAAAACCATGATACAGACTATTGTCTGTCATTGGTTGTTCTTGCTCAGCCATTTCAACTGTTGTTTTGTTAATTTCAAAAGAAAAAGTTAAAATTCAGAGAATTGTGTGTCACTAAACTTCAGAATTTTTGATGAAGCAAAGGTAAGTGCTCACTGTTGGTTTGACAATGACAGACCTACTGTTTCACATATGAGTAATCCTCATATGATGTCACATTGGGAAGTGAAAGCTGTCATACACTAAATCAAAGGTAACATTCCATTGTTGATAAATAAATAAATGAATGAAAAATAAATCAATAAATGAAAAAGACTAAAGCTCAAGTGATTTTAACTGGCATAGACAGCACCGATGTGTCAACTGATTAACCTCAATCCATTGCAGTTCAGCACGTTTATACTTTACCATTTAGAAAACTGTTTTGGAATTTTGCGGACAATTTACAACACTGCTATTTCATTCGAAAGGATAGGCTCAAAATAAGGGGGATAGCATACTGTATCTGGAATATGTGTTTAAAATTTCTTTCTCAAACTTGATTTTGTTTTCTAGGATAATTTTGTGGCACTTTTCCTTTCAAAAGCAAGATCAAAGTTCCATATTTCTCAAAATAATCTATTCATCACTAATTTATCTAGTTTACACACACATGCACAAAATAAAATAAAATATCTAGCTGTTGCATAAGATGTGAATTTAAATAGTTCTGATGAATGTTTTTACTCATGCACAGTGCTACTCAAGACCGTAAAGTGGTTTATTTTTGCATGCTGCTGGTAACAATTTAACTAATCAGTTTTCTCATGATGTTGCCACAGCTCAACATGATGTCATCTATGTCAAAATGACTGAAAAGTAACTCAGTTGGATGTTCCTGTTGTTCCCAAGATATTTAGGGCGCATCACAAAGCTTTTTTGATTCGAATCAGAGTCCGTTTGCTCGGAAAGTCCGCTTCGTTGGGGGAGTTGTGAATGTGCAATCGGACTCTGATCCGGAACAAACAACCAGACTCGGTCCGCCTGCAAACGCAGGTCTCTGTCCGATTCAACTCTGTCCTGAACCAAAGACAGGAAGTGGACTACAGATTGCATTGGCATTGTGGGTCAAACGTTGGACAACGTGGGTAATCACCCCGACAACAAACACACGTGAGGGACTGCAGTACTTATAAAGATGGCTCTTGGTCAGACGTGGAGTTACGAGGAAGTAAAAGCTTTAATCGATATTTGATCTGATGAAAGCATATCCAGCTCCTCGTACAAAAATAATGCCGCTTTGTGGAGGAAACAAAAGTTGTGAGAACCTTGTACGTGCGTCTTGTCCTCGCCAACAGTGAATCCGAAAGCAGCGCCACCTGAGATTCTCATTCTTGGCCCGCTTGGCCCATTTGGGAATAATGTAACGTGAATGCGATCTCGGTCCAGACGACCATCCCCGCCCCCAAACGGACCGAGTCCCCAAACGGAGCGAGACTCGCGGACTATGCTTTCTGAATGCACCCTTAGTATTTAATATGTTTTTCAATCTCACACTACATCTGTATTCATACACATTACTTGTCTTATTCTTAAAACATGTGAACATAACGACAGCACACATGATTAACCAGATAGTCACACACTCTATGTCCAGCTGATACAAATATTTGATTGTAAGCACCTTTTAAATGCGCAAACCTAAATGAAAAGCCTAGTCTATGTTTGGAGGCTTAATAACTAAACCATCACTTGTTTGAGTGTTTGAGTTTGGGCTAGAAATATTATAAAAAGGAAGCAGTGAACATGATTGGAAGCAGATGTTGCATTCAAATAATGAACAGCAATAAAAAGCCAAAAACAGTTGACAGTTATGTTGTCTATTTTATTATTTTGTGTTTAATATCACTTCCTCATACACTGCATAGTTCAGACTACGAAAAGCAGGGGAAGGTATTAACATTAATATCCCTTAACAAATTGATGGAAAATACAAGCAACTCAAAAAGTATTGGGAAGATGTCACTTGCAAATACATGTCTTCATGGATGTCTTTAATGGTCAAATCTTTCAAAAGAAATATGTATCCTCAAAAGTTTGATGAATTTGCTTCAAAATCTAGCATAAGTTGTTTCCCCTCTATTTTACTTTTACTCTGCATGTGCAAGTTTTCCTATTGTTAGAAGGTTATTATCACCAAATGCTTACCCTTTTTTTGTTAATCCTATGGATTTGTGTCCTATCCTCCTATTTAATTGCATATTCATAGCAGTATGTGTGAATTAAAGTTGCACTGCTCCCCAGCTGCGCGCTTGTGTCTGTGTCATTACAAGATTGGCTGAGAATGCTTTTATATTCAGCAGACGATTGCTCCCCAGGGGCATAATTATCGCCGTGAAGTCTACTCAGGATGCTTTAGGTGGCCGTTGTCAGTCAGTACAGTTTGTCCAGATTAGATGGTTTCAGTGTGCGACCTTACAGCATCGTTGGATGAATGGTTAGAAAAGAGTAGTCAGCATTTTAAACTGTCGCTGTCAGTCTTCATAGAGTGTGAAAATCTTTACAAAGTGCCTTTTTAACATCGACTTCTTGTTGGCAAAAAGAAGACATAAAGGAACTTGGATTAAATTTTAGAGACAAACTGACTTTGCTGCCCTTGCTTGGATATTTGGTGTGGTGTGTTGCATCTCTTGGACAAGGACGTCCATTTCCTCAAGGGAAATGTCATATTTTTCTTTCTTTCTTTCTTTCTTTGACGGAATCATTTTGACTCCCCTCATTCATCACATAACATCGAACAACAACAGAGAGAAGATTAAGGGAATCAGAGGACCAGCAGCTCTTTTGGTCACTGACCAACCACGACTGACCAACAGCCACCTTTCTCTACAAAAACAACCAACAATCTAATAATGACGTCAATTAATGCAGGGAAGTTGTTCTGAAACTAGTAGTGAAATGATGCAAGCAGTGCTTAACATTGGCACCTGTACTGTGGACTATGCTCATTATTTGCAGATTTTGTTTTAGCAACCATGAATCAAATACCTTAAACTGGTTTCTTAGAAACAAGTTCACCTGGTAAAAATGGCCTCCAGTATCTAACATTTACAATTACAACATAGCTAAAATCACTACAAAAGTGTGTGTGGTTGGTAATTATGAATTATTCTTTCTCAGTCACTAGAAATTTTGTCAAAGCATAAATTGCACATTTTCTATTTTAGACCATTTTTTTCACATTTCAGAGAGAGAACATAGAAAAATTTTGTCTGTATTAGTCTCTGAACTCATAAAACTGAAAGGAAAAGAAAAAAATAATATCATGATCTGTGGGTTTTTTTGTTCAATTCTTTAACTGTCTTTTTGGTTATTTGTATTATTATTGTTTTGCCTTTGTTTCCTGTTTTTTAGGTCTATTCCTTTCCACAGTTCTTTTCACTTCCTGTTTAGCATTACATTTGGTTTCTTTTTACTAATTTACTTCAACTTTTTCTTGTGAGTTTGCTTCAATGTATATACATATAGAGATGCGGGCATGAAAAAGTTCCCCTTTCTACCGACTGCCAGCCACTTACCAGCGACTTACCAGTGACTTGTCTGCTAATTCAATCGCACAGAGAAACACCCGTGTGCCCAGGGGAAACAATTTCGGAGCATAAATGAATGTCTGGAACAAGGACGTTTCCACACACCAAGCTTGGACACCGTGCGTGATGACGTATTCGTAGGACAAATCGTTCAGCCAGTGATAGTGCAGTAATGGTGCACTATCACTGCACCACTTCTGGCAGAAAAAGGCGGAGCTCTTTCATGCCTGCATCTGTACCCCTTGGTCATGTTTCCCAGTGCCACCCGTGTGTTTGTGAGAGTCTTCTACTGACCACTCTGTCACAGAATGTGCATGTTTTCTGAAACAGCAGCACTGCACTTTTTGCCTGTCACTGTCACACCAGGAGCATTTCAGAGCAGAATGTCTCTGGATTCTCCAGTTCATTCAATCGCTGAACAATTGCAACATCATGCAATAGTTGCTGTCCTTGAGGGACAATTATAGTGAGAAAGAAACCAGCAAAGGTTTATTTGGGCATTTCGACTGGCATGTCATGTGCTTGCTTTTTGTTTGATCACTTTTCCTTGTTTTCCGTGCATCTCATCATCCAAGTGAGACCCTCGCTCACCTGAGGGAGAAAGTGATGATAATTCTGCAACACAGCATGGCACGCCTGGTGTGAGCACTCTGACTAGAGTTGCTGCTGTGAACCGACCAAACAGCTGCAGCGCTTCCGCAACGCACCGCATCTGGATTCGGGGTGACCAAGGGGTGAGTTTTGGTTTTTGAACCGTTATTTCTAGTAATCCTGCCTGTGCAGCACCTTAAGTTATTTTCATTAAACCATCTCTTTCCAACATATGTCTGTCTCCTGCTTGTCCACCCTACATTTGGGTCCTCCTCCTCCATGCACTGTGAAAGTTAACCTGTATTGTTATGCATTGGTATTTAAAGGTAGAGTCCGGAGTCCCTCCACCGTTTCTGTTTGCAAACAACAGCATTCAAACTGAGCGCCTCCCTCTCAGGCTAATGGCCGCCTCGTTCTTCAGCCTATTCAGCTTCAAGCCTCTCCTTCAGAGCTCAGAAGCGGGTAAAAGCCAAACTAATATTAACCCTGATTTTCCAGCGTGCACTATCTAAAGCTCTTCCTTTTCTTCGGTGCATCCGCCGTTTTTCTATCTTTTTTTTTTTCCTTCGAAAATTCGAGTGACTGTCTGCTCCAATTATGAGCTTACTGTATTTCCACACAGCGTCATGCTCTTAGCTCTGTCATTGGTTGGCGATATAAACAGAAATCTCCACCAAGAAATGTCCCAACCAGACCATAACAAAGTGAAAGAGTGAAATACAGTCAGGGGGAGAGGGAGTTGCATTCAACGCACCACTGCATGTGAGTAGAGGCCTCAAGGTGCGGTTGGAGACGTATTTCACTTGCATAAGTCTAACGTTTATTTTCATGGGGGAAAATTCGGACTCTAACCTTTAAGCATCACCTTACTTTTCTTCCTAAATATCTCCACCTCTACTTGTTTGCCTTTTTAATTGGTGCAAACTGTTAAAACTAAGAAAAAAAAACACTGTCCTTTGTTTAGGATCACATCTTGGTCTTTGCAGTGCTTTTGTTTTTTTCCTTAGGTTGTACTGTACTTCTTTAAAGAATAATTTCCATTAATCAGTGGGGCAGACATTATTTTTGACACTGCAAGCTCTTATTTTTTCACTGGCACAAAGCAACATGTACATACACACATAGACACACACACAAACCCACAGGATGAGAAAGGAAAAGCAACAGAGAGGCTTCACTGTCCAAAAGGGCTGCGGGACTGAGTGGCCACTAATTGGAAATCAAAAGCAATGGAGCTGCAAGGCAGCTGTGAAGGAACAGTAGAACCTCAAGCACTCATTGTCGCTCAATTTAGACCATGACAAAAAAAGCCCTGTTCCTTGTTTCACCATTTAACCTATTCACCAGAGTGGAATGGGAGCAGCTGTTTTTTTACAGTGCCACATAATGGGACAGAATGGCTCTGGCTGGCCAAGCTCCAGCTAGCTGCAAAAGGGCCCTGATGCAGAGAGGCAAGGGGGAACGTGTGAAACAGACATTGCAGAAACTACAGCACTGCTGCCCCGCTATCATTGATACTGAGAGAGCTTGCGCCCTTCCATCTGAGCTGAAATAAACTTCTTTTTTTTCCTGTTTCAACAAAGATTTAGAGACGTGGGAACAGAGGCTACAGATGGCTTGGGCTTTCACAAGTCTGACAAACTATCAAAATGCAGGCTGTTCTTACAGCAAGAGGAAAAAATTAAATATATAAATTGCTCAGTTGTTTTACTCTCTCGTCAAGCTGAGGTGTTACCAAGTACTTTGTGAGTGGCAGTTTGATGAGTTCAGTTAGAGAAACTCCAAACTTCATCAGGCAGTTGTCAGACTCAGGGCTGTCCGGTTTAAAGGCTGCTCAGGCATGACAGTAAGGGAACGAGGAATGCTTATGTTAGCACTGCAGCAGATGTTCTGTGTCTGCTGCAGCTGTCTCCTCTGTGAAAGCACAAGTGCTGTACCGCGCTCTGTATATCTCAATTCCACAATCTTAAATGCTATGTTTTCTTTTTTTTCTCTCCCCATCCTTCAGGTCAGAGTCACAGTACAATTGCTGGCAATTATCAATTGAATGAGTTTGTACACAAACTGATTTATAATTGTAGTTTTCTCACAGTTTGCTGTCATAAACCTTAATAACAGAGCTGAAATGAAGAGGAAAAATGCATTTTTGCCAAGTGATATGACACCATTTTGTGTCAAAATATAAAAATACGTGAGTTTAAGACATTTTCTCTGTTTTTTCCTTTAAACTGCAGCTATATAAAGAATCCAGTCTAGCAGACCTTGATGACTGATCAGAAGTTTAGAGATTAGAGACCCGTAGGCTGGGTGTTGAGTTCTGACCCTGAGTTCACTTACACACAGGTGGGATAAAGACTCGGTTGCCAGGGGACAAGAGGAGGGAAGGACAGCACAGAGAAGAAGAAATAAAAAGACTTAGAGGGAATGTAGCCTTGATGCGTCCAGCAGCACAGTGTCGGCTTGGCCCTTCACGTTAGCCTCTAGTGAGGACAGGCAGTTGCATGTTGACTAGCACAATCAAGGTCAGCTTAAAAGGCCCAGACTCTGGCATTGGTGTGAGTTAGAGAAGCAAAAATAGAGAGATTTAATACTGTTTGACACTCTCAATTCACAAATAGGGTTCCTAAACAATGGGCTCTCAGAAGAAAACCATTAACATAGGTCATAAGGACGCACCTGACAATTGACTGCACTGAAATTCATTAGGTCTAAGATCACAGTCATTTAGAGCCTGACTGCACACTTGACACTGACTGACTAAAACAGCTTGTAGAAAAAAGCTCTTTAAATCTCAGAGTCAAACAAATAATTAGACAGATTTGATTAAACAATATGGCTAGGACATATGATCATTTCTGTCTGTGCATTGAGCTTGTTTTCAGAGCTCGGGTACCTGTGTGCGTTGGGCCATGTGAGGCCAGGTGCAGTCATTACCACGGGACAGATGGATCAGCAGAAGCGCTGCTCGTTTCACTTGCAAGGCAACACGGTGGCTGCCATATGTAAGCTCATCATTAAAACTAACCTGTGACCCTCCAGCGGGTGCCCCTCATTCTAATGGACTTAATTAAGAAAGCCCAGCATATAGGATGTGGCATTTTCTCTTTGTTTGTAGATGTTATTGGTTTGTGAGGGGAGTAATATTAATATGTTCGTCCCTTACTTCTGTGTGACGTGGAATATGAGTTCACTCATGCTACTTGGCGATAGAGTGTGTCTGGACCTTTATGTATGTTCCTCCCTGTCTCATCATGTGTGAGCATATGACTCTGGTGTCAGACATGTTTAAGTTTGGGAGCTTCTTTTAATATTGCCAATGCAGCTCCTTTGAAAATTCATTAAAGTGCTTCGACCCTTCTGCCATCTGTGCGAGTGAGAGGCAGAGAGGGAGCAGCGATGGAAGCAGCTGGGGAGCTCGGAAAGATGAAAATTCTGACACGGGCAAAAGCGTGCGGGCGAGCCCCTAGACACAGAATGAAGAGCCACTGATATGCCAGCTTTGAACTGCTATTTATTTATTCCTAGACCTTAAATAAAGGCTGGATTCAAACTTAGATTCAGAGATGAAGACTGCTGGCAGGGATCACATTTGGCTCTGGATTAAATCTGAAAGGCAAATGGCAAGTGTTACGTAACTTTGACGCTGATTAAAATAAAAAGATAACTAAAAAACAATGCCTTAGAGGTCTAATTAAAAAATTATACATACATATAAGCAAAATGTATCCCTTAATTATATATTTATAGTGTATCATAAGAGGAAAGTATTGTTAGATTTGAATAAATCTCCACATTTTTACTCCATTTGTCCATTTCCTTCATACAAATGAACATACAGTATTCAAGATGAATCATCATTTTCATAGAACTGACTTGAGGCATATTTAGAACATTTACGTCTCTGTGTCAAACGCTTAGCTTGATTTGAGTTTTTATTTCCATAATTATGAAATCTCCACATGACTCCCTCATAGCTACCGACAGCCATTCCAGTCAGACACTATATTTGCATTGTTGCTGACACACTTCCCCTGACGATCTTTGGCGACTGCCATCTTCCTGCCAGTTACTTCTCACAATAAGGTAATATCGCTTGCAGTGTTTATGCCTTGTAATCACTTTCTCCTACACCTGATCTCCTCTTCATAAACTCAGCATGCCAACATTATTGCTGTTATAGTCGGAAATATGGAGCCATGCATTATGCATTAACAGTAGTCTCCTGGAGGAAGGCACACACACACTTTGATGCCAAGACATGCATGCACGCACCACCAAATAGGAATTTCTGTCATCTGCTGTAAATGCATGCAAAATTACACACACATACAGGGAGATGTACATTTCCTTACTTTGTGCATCTCACATAAGAACGCACACACACGTCAACATGTGCATTTGAACATCAGTCTCAAAGCATCGGGGTGTAATGGAGGCTGTCTGCACTTTGCCTTGTCTCTCTGTCTCTGACACTAATCAACACCTCTTCTGCTGTTAAAAATTCCTCTCCATGGCTTTTGATCTGCTAACTATCTCATTTACATGACTGCCGCTCAGCAAACTGGCCTGGTGTTGAAGTGGTGTGATGAAGTAAGGTGGGGATGAGAAGGAGGGGTGGATGGGAGTGAGAGGAAAACTAGGAGAACCAAGAAAATGGCTGCTTAAGTATTAAATCATCATGTACGATCCAAAATACTTTGGCATGATGTTTAATAAGTAAATATGGTTGGGAGGCTAAAAATAATTCAGATAAAATAAGAGAAGGACTTCAAGTAGGTGGGGGGGGGGGGGGGGGGGGGTGGAGCAGCTCTTCCTCACATTGCCCTCCCTCCTCTCTTTCTCCTCTTGGCTGACTTTGCGTTGCACCGTGGGGCTTCCAGTGAGCCTGAGCCTGTTTGGCAAGAACTGTGAGACTGGATGGCATTGAAAAGGCTGGGATGATGCATCCACAAGATGGTTATAGATGGGCAGGAACACAGGAACAGGGAGGTGAAAGGAGAGACGTATTCAGCAAATGAGGGAGAGAAAGATAGAGAAGTTGTGGGAACTATTGTAGGTGGTTTCAATCATTCTGATGCCATCTGTTCCACTCCATCTTTTGCTCTGACAGTGGATATTTTCCCTGCTGAGACGAGAGGAGTCTGTGTGCGAGTGTGTGTATGACAGTGAGAGACGGTGAAGGACAGACGAGTATAATGCACACTATATTTACCAAATACAACTCAACTGTAAAGCAAGGTGTCTAGGTGTATCTGATGGAAATTTTGCCAATCTTAATTTTAAGAAATAATTGATTTAATTATCTTGATCAGTTAACATTCAAGCCTAAAGTACAGAAGTGTTCTAATTTACATCTTTAGAACATACCAATTTACAAATTTGCATGCTAAGATTCACCACTGAATAAAATGGGTGTTAGCAGTATCTAACTAATCTAACTAGAAGTTGCAGGAATAATGTTTAAAACTAAAAACCTTGTTTTAAAATATATATATATATATATATATATATATATATATATATATATATATATATATATATATATATATATATATATATATATATCACAGTATACCCAAGTAAAAAAGACCCAATATATATCTTAGGGGGTTTAATCTTGGAGAACAAAAAAAATAAATATAAAGTATATTCAGCAGCAACAGTATTCTAGTCTAAACCGAGCTCATCTGATCGTCAGACATCGTTGTCTCTGCAGAGGCTGGCTTGGCTAAAAGTGCTGACAACTAATTTTAGCACCGAGCCCTCCTACACTCATGAGATATATTGCACCTGGTGTCATCCTGTGGCTGGGCACTGGTACTGTCGTCCTCTGGGCATTTAACTCATGTTTCCTCTGTGCTTAAACATGCATGAAGTTATTACAGTGCTCCCCTCCTTTCAGCTCTGATGATCTCTCCTCCTCATTTGGTCTTTCACCTGGATCTTTTTCTGCTACTCTCATGCATTTGTCTTTCACTGAGCTTAGCTCATCTTTTTTTTTTTCCTTTTTATGTGCTTGTGCTTCCACTCTGTCCTCCTTCCTTCCTCATTACCTACCCTGCTGTACAAGTGTTTTTCTTTCCCTTTATATATTGTTTTCGCCTCCTGAACAAAATCTAGTGCTGAACACCTCTCTCCATGTCATATTGGTTGCTTGCATTGGTCCCATCAGTTGCTAAAGAATCTCAATCTTTAAAGTATCAGCTGAGTTTAAATGAAAATTGATACTGTTGAATATTGAATATTAAATATTGAAAACATAGACGGAGTAGTGTTCTTCAGCATGTTGACAGAGTGAATGTAGTATTCTTGTAAAATACAAGACTGTTTTGGAGCTCAGGAGGTAAACCATCTCTGACCATTGCTGCATCTCAAAAGATGAATTTTGGGGAAACAAAGGAGCAAAATGAAGCAGAATTCAAGGGCAGAACTTGTCAGAAGAAGATGAAAAACTACAAAGGTTGACCCAGAGGAAAACAGACCGTTATTTGGAACTGATATAATGTACTTTAGCTTTTTGACCACTGTGTTGGGAAACAGTTAAATGTTTGCAGCCATGCTGTAATTGTGTAAGACGGATTGAAGATTGGTGCATTGGTTGGGGAAATGCTAACAACCTCATGATAAAACATTAAAGGAGGATTGCTGAAAAGAAAAATGCTCATTATATGCATTTACCTTACTGGTTTGGAACAAATAGTGTCACCAGATAAAAATTTCAGTCATTTTAGTCTCAGGGTAAAATGTGAAATAGTCATGAAAGGTAGCTTCTTGATACACATCACTTACTGTACTTACTTTTTTTTTTCCTTTTACAATTCTTGCAGGATACTGGTCATGTTGGGTAAAAAAAAAAAAGGAAAAAAAATACAGATGTCCAACAAAATACAGTTTTCTGAATTTTTCAACATGTCATGTTTTCCATGAACCTGTACTGGAAAGGCAACTGAAAAGAAGAAGAAGAAAAAAAAAAGATGATTTAGTGGTTACCACTAACCACAATAGAAAAAAAAATCCTTTAACAAAAGAAAAAAGGCCCTAAATAAAAGAAAATAAAAATCTCTTTAGAAATTTCTTGTAGTTGGACATCTACATTATTCTGCCATGTATACTGGTATTGAGATTCATTTTGCAGAAGGGGAAATGATTTGATTGTTAATCATTGATTATTTTAAACAGTTATGTAAACTAAATATTTGCTTTTGCAACACTTGAGGTGTATTCACATTTGACGAGTTTAGTTTAATTAAAATGAGCTGTGATCCATTTGCTCTGCTACTGATGATCATTTGAATAAGTGGAAATATTTGTTATCCAGCTCCTGCTTTGGACCAAACAAGCACAGTTGGAGCTCTTGAAAAGGTGTTTCTCCTCTTCCAAACAAAGCCTGCTGCAGTTTGACATGAGGACAGTTTGGACCAAAGACAACAGCTCAAGAAATGTACCCAATTTGATTCTTGATAATAAATACCTTATAAAGACCTTATTCCTTATTCTTGAAGCATTCCACTGTGGCATAAGCCATCGACATTATTTTTACTTCCACCAAGTAGGTAATGTAATTGCAAGCAACTGTCTGTCAGTTAGTTAGCAAAATAAACCAAAAAGTTATGAGTGGATTTAAGATTTAATTTTCTGGAAATGTTGATAGTGGTGCAAGGAAGAACTGATAACATTTTAGTGTTGATATGGATCTCCGTCTGGATCCATTAATTTTTTGAAGGATTGTTTATCATTGCAAGATACATGTAAAGCCATATGGAGGAACTGAGCTGCTTGGCAGAGCTCTGTTCTCTCCAAGTTCTTCTGTAGTTACTACTTTGTGCATATAAAACCCACTCAAGTCCAATGAGTGCATGTACCTTTACACATAGTGTTTGTTGTACATCTGTAAGTTCTATGGAAATGCACATGTAAAGATAAACGTTGGAAGACAACAACTAGCATAAATCAAAGTCAGTAAGATACCACAGCAGTAATAGGAAAGTATATATCTTACCTTCTTTCCCATCTTACTTGGTCATTGGTAGTGGGGAGTAATAAAGCCTGATTTACAGTGGGAAATCAGTTAAATTATAAGGATTTATTTTTGGGGGCCAAGGAAACCAGAATGGTAAGAAGTTACCCATTTATACTGTATGTCAGTTGTATCAACTATACATCAGCAAAAGTGACTACTAACCAAATACTGCATCGGAGATGATCCTTCTTTTAGGTGTAGGATGTGACTAGACAATGTCAATAGTTACGATACTTCAACCTCCCAACGTGCTGCGCTTTCAGCATTCAGGAAGGCAAACAATGAGGCTGGTTAAGGCTCAGAGAGGTCCACTGGGACCCAATCCCACCTAATAGTCTAATTAAAGCCATTGATTGCTTATATAAGCACACATAAGCAGTGGACATTCCTTCCTTACAATCACCCACAGGAGTTGTAATTAGCACAAATTCTGAGGTATGCTTAACTCAGTCACTGCTTCTCTCACCTCATTAGCTGAGCAGGAGCATGGTTTTGTTTATCAGTGCCCTCTGCTAGTGTGACCTTTCCATATGGCTCCTGTTGTGCTGTACACACTGTAACTCCTCAGCAATTGTTATTATCACACCAAAGCATCTGTGTTTAATCAGTGTTCAAATCTCTGTCCATTTCTTCCCCTCTCCAACAGCTACACCACTTCAGATGATTTGGAAGAACTAGCTGGGATGCTCTGCTGAATACATTTGTGAGAGCTGTCTGGATTTGATGGCCTCCAGCGACTTCCTTTGCCAAGATCACAGGGGGTCAGACATTTTACCCCTACAGCCTCTTTTAAGCATGATCTTATATCCTCCTGTTTGTGAGTTGTGACTCGTGAACCTACTGAGGGGGAACTATATTTAATGAATACTGGCTTTTCTGAGAAAGTAGATGTGTTTTTTTTTATTAATTATGTGATATAAATAGAACGGTCTGGCAGAGCACCTGTCTTAAGGCTAAATACTGTACTGTACAGTATGTCAGAGGGCTGTTATCCTTCAGTCAGAGCTGCATCCTCTAGAATTTATAGTAGGAGGACACTATTGTAAAAAAGCAGTAACATTACTTGTTCTTCATATTTTTTTCTTATCTTGTTGGAAAACAAAGAGGGTATTTATGGAAACTATTGCCTAATCCAGCCATAACTGGATGAAAGTGCACATAATATTATAAAAAATTATCCTAACAAGCAGCTTATCAGTAGACTGGAGGAGGGATTCTATGGATAATGAAACAAAATGACCCTCTGAGTCTGAAACCAGCACCAAGTAAAAGAAAACGGGCAAAAATAATCACACCGTAAAAAGAAGGCAGATTCAAAAAATAGATTTTGCAACAGGATTGTGATGGACACACATTACATGATGCAACTAGTTTTCAAAACACAGAGTTTAGAATAATAACCTTGATACAAGAAATAATTGTTGAAAAAAAAAAACCCCAAAAAACACTGGTGCTTCAAACCTTACCAGGCAACACAGAGCAGATTCAGTGGCTACATAAAATAAACGTATTTGGTGTGGCCATATTGGGTTAAAAAAAAATCCATTGTAACTGTGACCATCAATGTAATAATTACTATTGTATGATCAGACTGTCCATCTAAAACTTCTTCACAAAACACAAAGTGTGTGGCTACATCAAACACAATTAAAGGGCCAGCAATCTCATTCTGGCCCAGCTTGACAAAAGATCCCTCTTCAGGTAAATAGGCTGCACAATACTCTATTGAAAGTTTGAAATAATTGTGCAGAAAGTTCTTGGTAGATACAAAGTATCTCCCACTGCATACATGTCAAACAATGCATCATTTGGCAGATACAATTTCTTTCATCTGGCTATAAACAGGTTGAGCACTGAATCAAGTTTGATTTTGTAAAATGTTACCTACTTCAGCTCAACAGCAGACCTACACAATGTCTAATCACTTGTGTGCACCGTGTGCAAGAGAGAGAGCAGGGAGGTTTGTGTATACTGGCAGTGAAAAGACCTGTATTAGGGCTGAGCTGGGCACTAAGCTGAGTCCAGGTGTTCGCCTCTTACCAGGTGGCCATGTAATACTCTTGCCGACCCAGATCATGGCAATCATGGAGCTGGCAGAGATGGCTCGCTGCCGACACCAGTGTAGCGCCTGGGTAATACGCCAAGTTGGCAGCAACATGCCTGAAAAGCAGGCGGGTAAACAAGCAGGGAGTATCTAACGTTCCTGGAGAGGAAAGATGGTGAGGAACCTTTCATTTTCTTTGCAGAATTCATGAAAATGTCACAGTCTGGTGTAAGGCCTGTCTGCTTCTATGACTTATCTGTGTGCGTCAGTATTAGTGTGATATGTGTAACAATAGGGATTTGATCATTTGGTTTAGTGTTACTCAATGGGCTGTATATTATCTTCATGGGTCATTAAGAAAAATATTTTCACTTGCTGTTGTTGTATTGTCTTTTTTTTTTAGAGTACAGCTCAGCCATCTGCAAACATAATGTGTGTCAAAATAACATATCATGGCTCAGCCAGCGATATGATCAATATAAGCTGAGAAAGCCAGAATAATATGCATCCCATATCTAGCCTGTAGTGTCTAGGCACTGTGTGCTCTACAGTGTAAGTAGCTTAGCTGGCAGGCAGCCACAGACAAGCGCTGTGTTTCTGCTTGCCATCCTCTCATTTGACTGCATGGTAATTACTGTCTCAATGCAGTAAGAAAAAGCAGCTTTTGGGGGGAGGATTGAAAGAGAAAAGAGAAAAATGTGAGGGTGTGTGGCTTAGTAGCTTAATGAACATGTCAGATGTATTTAAACAAATGGATTACCACATCTGTACACACTAGGATTGATCACGCCTGCTCCAAAACATTCACCAATCTGTCGTGGCAATATGAATTAGAAAAAGTACGACTGGGGAAATCCTGAAAGTGGCATTGGAAAACAACACTTCTGCATCAGTGCATGAAAAGTTAATCAGACAGATACAAGCCACATCAGTTATTTCATTTTGGCACAGACTTTTCACTGTACATAATTTCCTACCCTTAAAAGGGTGCACAATTGCACAATGCAGCAAGTGTATCAAACGAAAAGATAGAAAAAAATTTACATTCCCACAAAATTACAGTTTCTACAGTATTTGCTATGTACAGTAAACTGAGCCTGGCCATCTTGAAACTTCTTTTTTTTTATCTTAAACCAAGTTAAATTTCATTCCTTGAATCTTTTTTGTCCAGAAAATTGTCCTTTTCATCCTTTTCATGTCAATACATTGACTAAATGAATAATCGATGCTCTGTTTTGGGAAAAAAAACAACAAAAAAACCCATTTTGCTCAAGAAACTCTTTGAAAATTGACCATGACACATAATGTGTGATGGTGGGAGTGTTTTTTCTTTTTTTCTTTTTTTTTGCTTGACAAATAAAAAACATTTTCTTTGACTATATTCGCAAAAAATTTAATATTTGTATTCTTTACACTTCAGCTGTCTTTTTTTTTAAAGCTGAAGCAATGTGAGTATCAGCACACGACATTTGCTTATCACCATCACCTAGGCCGTAGGCATGTCTCTCAGTTTAGTTTATAGCCTCAAGTAATGATGGTTTCTAGCTGGCTGTCATGAAATATTCCCTTCATTTTTAGGAAATAGGATGAACTCAACAGCTAAGCTTAAGGAAGATGCTAAAAAAAAAAACAACCAAACAAGCAAACAAACAAAAAAACTTGGAGAAAAAGATGCAGTAGAGTTTTGTCAAGGTTTGTTTTGTTTTATTTGCCACAGCTGAAGCAAAGAAAGTTTTGTTTGTCTGTTTATCAGTACAATTATCAAAGCATAATAAGTAAAATTTTATGGAAACTTATTGGAAAGGTAGAGACAGCAAAGGAAGAACTTGTTAATTGTTTAATGTAATGGATTACTTTGATTTATTTAGTGAAAAAGCGCAGTGGCTTTGGACTTGGATGTAGATTGTATGCTCTGCAAGCTGTAGTTTAAGTGAGATATGATGTTTGGCTGCATAACTTGTCTTTATCACTGCTGATTTGGTTAAAAAAAACAACAAAAAACACAACAACAAAAAAAAAAACAAGCTGCAATATCTACGGTGCTTATTCAAATATGTGTGTAGAATTTAAATTTTGTTACTTTTAGACTATTGTATTTTGTACATTGTACCATTAGAAAATTAATCATCCCATCCTCCTCACAAAATGTCAAACACTGACAACTGCATGTCACTACTTTTGCAGTGTGGACAACTGATATTTATGCAAAGGCATAACAGAGCAACGAGGCCCTGAGTAACTGCAGCATTACGGTGCATTGGAGTGACTGCATGCCAATTCTATCCCAAAAAATCGTAGTTTTTACACAGAGGTGATAGCCCAATTAAAGCAGCCAACTGGAGCTGCTGTCTACCTGTTGTGAAAGTGCAAAAATGTCACTTCTACTCATTTCTTATTCTGGACTATATTAGATCCATTATTCTTTCAGTCATTCCGAAGCATAATGTCAATAGCTTGTATGAAAAAGACACGTGGTAAGAGAGATGGATGGAAAATGGAGGGAGGAAGCTGAAAGGAAAAGAGGGAGAAGGAAAACAAAAAAAGAGGAAAAAAGATATAAATCAAAAATAAATTCTGAATTTGTCACTCAAAAACCTGAGAAACATCCAGGCAGGTCAGAGCTGAGTGTTTAAGCCTCCACAACTACAACACAGGAGGTCCATGTTTGTGTCTCCATTTGTTTCTAATTGGATGATTATGTGCCAACACCCACATCTGTCTCCGCTTTTTGCAGCCTTCATATTTCTAACCAACTTGTGCAATCAACTGCAAAGCTGTCAAAAGCCTCATGAAAAATTTTTGTGTCAAGCTGCATGAACATGAAGAGACGCAACATAGCGCAAAACAAGAGGACTGGCTAGTTCCTCAGCTATCTCTTTCCTTTTTTTCTGCTCTGTCCCTCACTCTCACTCTTTTCCTCATCTGTCTGTTTCTCTCACAACATTGTACAAATGTTTCTCTTGTCTAAGGACCCGTTCCATATGTTTGCAATCACTCTGGCTCCCTTGCCTGCACAGATCATTTAGCAGGCTCCCTCATACATTTCAATTAGGCCCACCTAGCACAGCCGCAGACACAGGAAAGCAATATTGACTTCTTGATATCCCGAACGTGGGTTGGTCCAAATTAACACTTGTACTTGAGAATATGATACATCCATATCAGTTTAGTTTTATTTGTTACCATTGTGTGACAAGCTCAAAGATTGTTGGTATACAACCAATTAAAAATAACACAACTGACACAAATACGTACAAAAGATTTGACTTAATACAAAAATAACTAAACGTTTTTCAAATTGGTAATAAAGAGAAGGAAGTCAGAGGGAGCCAGTACTGACTAAGCGCAGTCTGCATTTTAAAATGTACTTATTATTCCATTGCTGTCAGGAGAGGTCGGTTGAATTGTGGTTTGTGGGGGGAGCAGCTACTGCTTTTTAGCTGTCACTCACTCTGTGCCACCTCATTCATTCTCTTGACACTGATGGGGCCTGGAGAGAGTGATCACTCAAAGTTCAGGACACAGGGCCTTATCATCAGAGAGCTGATGAGACCTCTGAATCTTGGGACAGAGCTTTGTTTAGTTATGTTCTACTTGGTATTTAACCTATAATTGCAACAGTGACTAAAGTGCACTTTTGGGTCGCAACATGCTGCCAGAACAGTTTTATTGCATGCTGGCATTGATTCCATATGTACTCTGCAGGAGAAATAGCAAGCCAGTCATCTATAAAATATTCCCAGATTTTGTGTTTTTACAATGGTGGTAGAGAATGCTGCGTAACA
Source organism: Atherinomorus stipes (assembly GCA_023101725.1). Lineage (NCBI taxonomy): Eukaryota > Metazoa > Chordata > Actinopteri > Atheriniformes > Atherinidae > Atherinomorus > Atherinomorus stipes. Next base: position 331,723 of record JALJCO010000901.1, read on the forward strand.
CATCAGTTCAAAATTGTCCATTTCTGGTGTAAGATGAGGTGTGGCTCATGCGATTCAAATAATTTATTGCACAAAAGTAACCTTTTATGCCACTGGGGTGGGAGCGCTGTCATCATGAAAGAGACCACTCCAAAACACACACAAATGTTGAATTAAAGGATGAAGATGATTACGCATAATATCTTGTGCTGATTTGCTATGATTTGCTGATGGGTCAAATGAACCCAAAGCATGGCAGCGCAGCACAACAAACTTGTTGGATCCTCTCGTGATAAGACTCACACATTCAGGCCATTGCCATTCTCTTGGTATAAACCAGATTTTTAAACATCATAGTTAGGGGTAGTTCCTTTAAATATCTGTAATCACTATTTTAAACAGCCATTGTCTTCTGGTGGCTATTATCTTTGCAACAGTGGACTCTCAAATCTGCATTCGTCTTTGCAATGAGGGACATCTGCGATCCATCAATGCGATCATCTATAGACTGTTCATATCCCATGTTATCATCCACAGATGCTTGAGGAAGACTTGCAGTTTTTCTGTACATAATGCACATAGTTAAATACATTTAAGTTGTTTTCACAACTAATAGTCCACTAGACTTGGTATGATTCAGGACTCAGTCCATTTGGGAATCGCAACATTAAGCTGATTTTAGTTTTTTTCTCATTGCATTAAAGGATAACTTTCTTTTTTTTTTTTCAACCTGGACCTTATTTCTAGAAGTTTATACGTGCATTTACTCACCGGTAAATTTTCTGTATCACTTTGACTTCTACAGAAGATATTACGTTGAGTTGCCCTTCGATGGACTTCTATATAATGGGAGAGGCGGGGCAGCCACTATATAAGACATTATCTGCAGCAAAAACTCCTTAATTTCACCAATACTTTAGATAGAATGAATGAACAAACAATAGGCTACTATTGTCCTGTGAGTTCAGAGGACAGTTGCAGTTTGTTGGTGTCTAGGTAGCGAGCTGCACTTCTCAGCTGTACTGCAGCAGTGTGCATCGGGAGAGGGTGGGGGTAGAAAGGCAAAAAAAAGGGGGGGGAAGCAAGGAAAAAAATTAAAAGAGTTGGAGATAAGAAAAAAGAGGGGCTATAAAGGGAGGAAGGGAGGGGGGAAAAAAAAAGATAAGGAAGAGAAATAAAGGGGAAAAGAAAAAAGAAAAAAAAAGGAAAAAAAAAAGAAAGAATAAAGGGGGAATCAGGGAGATAGGAAAAGGGGGGGAGAAAAGGGGGGGGGGGGGGGGGGGGAAAAAGGGAATAAAAAGGGGGGGGATGAATCTATCTACAAAAAAGAAAAAGGAGGGAAAGATCAAGGGGGAAAAATTAAAATCCCAACAAAAAAAACTCTATAAAAAAAAATATTATTACAATAATATTGTCCAAAAAATAATAAAAACAAAAAAATTATGTATTTTGGGGAAATGGATATGAAAGAGATTATATAAAAAAAAAATTAAACACAAAAACAAAAAAAAAAAAAATAAAAAAAAAAAAAATAAAAGAAGATAAAGATAAAAAAAAAAAAAAAATAAATAACAATACCCAAAAAGAAGAATAAGAGAAAAGAAAGAAAGAGAAGAAAAAAAAAAAAGAAAAAAAAAAAAAAAAAAATAAAAAAAAAAGAGATAAAAAAAAAAAAAAAAAAGGGCGCCCATCCCACCAAAAAAATAAGAAAAAAGAAAAAAAAAAAAAATACAAAAGAGAAAGGAAGAGAGGGGAAGAGAAAAAAAAAAAGAGGAGGAGAGAAGAGAGGGGGAGAAAGGATAGGGAAAAAGGGAGGAGAATAAAAAAGAGAAGAAGAAAAGGAGAGACTATACAGGGGAAAACCAGAATTTGCTTCTCTGATGTACATGAGAGCTCGGTTGCACATTCCCTCTTTCTCAAATGAACCAGATTTTCTGAGCAAATAAACTGGGGCTCTATTAAAAAGGGCTGCGCATCCTTAATGTATGCCACTGACTCAATAAACGGATCCATCTCATAAATCTAGTAGATCTAGTTGCATGTAAATCTTAACAGACAGATCAGGTTTCTCTCACAATTTCAACAGAAGTCAGGCATTTATGACTGAAGTGGCTGCCATCTGTGTCTCACATTAAGTCCTTTTCAGAGTCACGTAGAGCTTTTCCTCTTTACCATGTTGATAAAAAGAAGAGGCCAGTTCAGCATTTTTATGAACCCACAAAGCACGATCAAACATTCATGAAACTTGAACTTGTTTGTAATTAACTGTATGCCAGTAATTTTAAAGGGTTTTTTAGGGATGCACGATATAATCGGCCCCCTATCAGTATCGGCCTAAATCGGCCTTAAAACTGAAAGTATCGGACATCGGCCACCCCACCGATATTTAACTGATCAGGCCGGTGTTTCTAAAGTAAAAAAAAAACTAAAGCAAGTTCTTCTTCAAAAACTTAGTTTTTACAGACAGTTTCTTCTAAGTTGTTCTGTGTGAACCGAGTTTATACACTGTCATTGTGTAAATAACCAAAGATCCTGTTTTTGTTTTTGTTTTTTCTTTCTCTCAGGGAGACGAAAATCCGGGTCGTTCTTGGATATACATTTGGTACGGTAAGTATTCAGATCCCTTTAAACTTTTCACTCTTTGTTTCATTGCAGCCATTTGCAAAAATGAAAAAAAGTTCCTTTTATTTCTCATTAATGCACAATCAGCACAACATCTTGACAGAAAAAAACAGAAATGTAGTTTTTTTTTTTTCAAATTTATTACAATTTTATAAACTGAAATATCACATGGTTATAAGTATTTAGACCCTTTGAAGTGACACTTATATGCTGTTGTCCATTTCTTCTGATCCTCCTTGAGATGGTTCTACTCCTTCATTGGAGTCCAGCTGTGTTCAATTAAACTGATTGGACTTGATTGGGAAAGGCACACACCTGTTTATGTGAGACCTTACAGCTCACACTGCATGTCAGAGCAAATGAGGTTGAAGGAACTGCCCAAGGAGCTCAGAGACAGAATTGTGGCAAGCCACAGATCTGGAAAAGGTTACTAAAGAATTTCTGCAGCACTAAAGGTTCCTGAGAGCACGGTGGCCTCCATAGTCCTTAAATGGAAGAAGTTTGGGACGACCAGAACTCTTCCTAGACCCGGCCGTCCAGCCAAACTGAGCAATCGAGGGAGAAGAGCCTTGGTGAGAGAGGTAAAGAAGAACCCAAAGATCACTGTGGCTGAGTTCCAGAGGTGCCGTAGGGAGATGGAGAAAGTTCCACAAAGTCTACTATCCCCGCAGAGATAGTGCAGTGCAGTCGGGGCTTTATGGCAGAGTGGCCCGATGGAAGCATCTCCTCAGTGCAAGACATTTGAAAGCCTGCAGAGAGTTTGCCAAAAAACACATGAAGGACTCCCAGACTGTGAGAAATAAGATTGTCTGGTCTGATGAGACCAAGATTAAACTTTTTGGTGTTAATTCTAAGCGATATGTGTGGGAGAAAACCAGGCACTGCTCATCACCTGCCCAATACAATCCCAACAGTGAAACATGGTGGTGGCAGCATCATGCTATGAGGGTGTTTTTCAGCTGCAGGGACAGGACGACTGGTTGCAACTGAAGGAAAGATGAATGCAGCCAAGTACAGAGAGATCCTGGAAGAAAACCTCTGCCAGAGTGCTCAGGACCTCAGACTGGGCTGAAGGTTCACCTTCAAACAAGACAATGACCCTCAGCACACAGCTAAAATAACAAAGGAGTGGCTTCAGAATAACTCTGTGACCATTCTTGACTGGTCTAGCCAGAGCTCTGACTTAAACCCAACTGAGCATCTCTGAGGAGACCTGAAAATTGCTGTTCACCAACGTTCACCATCCAACCTGGTGAGGATCTGCAAGAAGAATGGCAGAAGATCCCCAAATCCAGGTGTGAAAAACGTGTTGCATCATTCCCAAGAAGATTCATGTCTGTACTAGCTCAAAAGGGTGCTTCTACTCAGTACTGAGCAAAGGGTCTGAATACTTATGACCATGTGATATTTCAGTTTTTCTTTTTTAATAAATTTGCAAAAATTTCTACATTTCTGTTTTTTTTTTTTTTTGTTTTTTTTGTCAAGATGGGGTGCTGAGTGTACAATAATGAGAAATAAAATTAACTTTTTTGATTTTGGTAAATGGCTGCAATGAGATAAAGAGTGTAAAGTTTTAAAGGGGTCTGAATACTTTCCTACCAACTGTAATGCACAAATCCTATTAGTTTTGTTTGAACAACTGTCATTAAGTGTGACTTGTTATGCATAACACAAGTTGAGGTATTTTTCTAATTTTTGCACAAGGAATAGATCTTACATAATTTCTTTTTTTCAGCTTTAATATCTGTATAAATATCGGTTATCTGTTACATGAGTTTTAAAATATTGGTATATCGGATATCTGACAAAATTCCAATACTGTGCATCCTTTTTTTTTTTATTGTTTACTAATTCTGTTTATAATTCAACTATTTAAACATCATTAGTGTCTTTCAAGCATCTTTTAGCTAAAAAGAAAAAAAAAAGGATACCTCATTCATCTACAATAATATGAAGACATGCACTTTACTGAACATACGTGATTTATGTATTCATGAGGCTCCTGTCACAAGTTAATCCTTGAGTATCACTATTGACTGTTATTCTTTTCACATAAATACCATGGCATTATGCTGCGTTGCATGCACAGAATTAATTAATCAGATGCTGAATGGAAATTTCTCTCATTGTCATGCACCCTCACTCACTCGGTTTACTTTGCATGTACATTGCCCGGATGAAATAAATAAATAAATAAATAAAAGAACAAAAAACAATTGCCACCTAAAAAAAAGGTCACACATACACAAATATTTCACTGGACTCCCTTTAGCTTTGATTACAGCATCATTCACTGTGGCATTGTTTCAATAAGCTTCCTCAAAAGCGTTGCATGACATTTTCACCAAGATCTTGTATTGATAATGGGAGAGTCTGACCACTACGCAAAGCCTACTCCAGCACATCCCAAAGATTCTCAATGGGGTAAAGGTCTGGACTCTGTGGTGGCCAATCCATGTGTGAGAAAGATGTCTCATGTTTCCTGAAGCACCCTTTTACAATCTGAGCCCCGTGAAGAAAATAAAGCATTGATGGAAAAGCATGGTCATTCAAAATAAGGTTGTCAGCTGATCTCATTCTTTGGGCACATGATGTTTCTGAATCTAGACTAGGCCAACTGCTGCAGTCCCAGGTCATAGCACTGATCCCCTTTCTCTCTTCTAACCCTGATGCTCCCATCACTCTAGAATAGGGTTAGGGTATAATAGGGTCCTTTGAGTTCCCTTTGGACTGTGCATGTGGAAATGGTCCTACTTTCACTTTTAAACAAAGCCCAGAGTTCAACTGTTTTTTGGGGGGATTTGATGTCTCCAAACATTTAAGTGATCGCCGATAATGATAATTCCGTTTTTTTTTTTGTTTTTTTTTTTTTTAAATCTTTCTAATCACATTTCTTCATCAAAGGTTATGGTTCCCACGATCCTTCCAGTTTTTTTTAAAAGGATTTTTGGGCACTAGTGGCCTTTATACAACAGTGTATAGTGACAGGAAAGGGGCAGAGAGAGTGGGGAGTGACATGCAGCAAAGGGTCCTCGACCGGGAATCGAACCGGGGCTGACTGCGCTGAGGAACTGTAGCCTCTGTTCATGGGGCGGCAGCTCAACCGACTGAGCTAATCACTGCCCCAGATCCTTCCAGTTTTTAATAATCTATTGTACAATTCTTCACCCGATTGTAGAAGTTTCGGATCTTCATCTTCATTTTTCATTCATCCATTCATTCATTCATAGAAGTTTTCTCTGCTTGATGCATACCAATGATTTCACCCTTCTGAAACAGATGGACATCTTTTCCACGACCGGATACATCTTTATTCAACCATTATTTATACAGGTAAGTCCCATTGAGACCGCAGTCTCTTTTTCAAGGGAGACCTCTTTACCTAACGTACATGTCTTTAGATGGTGGGAGGAAGCTGGAGTACCCGGAGAGAACCCACGCATACACGGGGAGAACATGCAAACTCCACTGTTCAAACCACCCTCCCCAGCCGAGGCTCCAACCAGCAACCTTCTTGCTGTGCTAACCACTGCGCCACCGTGTAGGCCTATGACATGGTTGTTTAAGAAATGGGAAGCTATTCATTGCATCAGTTGGGGTTGAAAAACTTGTTGCCAGCTACAGTATAAGATAATTGCCCAGTAGTTATCCAATAGGAGATTCATACTTTTTTTTTTCTTTTTTTAATGAACTCTCTGGGGACAAGGTTATGTTTGAGTTTTTGTTTTGTTTGTTTGTTTGTTTCCAGAAGGTTAAGTTATTCATTTGTCAAGGACATTGCATTTACTGTATATAAAGAATCAAAAATGAAGATTTGTGGCTGATGCCATACAAAAAAGAGTTTGTAGCCAAACCTAATTCTAACTTACACATGCACAAAAAGCATTTTGCTTAGTTAAATCCAGGTGGCAACTGTTTTTTTTTTTTGACCAGGCAGTTGTTGTGTCATTCTTTCTTCATTTGCTTTACATTGTTTAAGATTTTCTGCCAGTAAACATGTTTAACATTGACCAAGGTTTTAATCCCTTAATGTCAAATGCCATGTTTGTGCATCAAACTGTTTTTTCAGTATTAAGTTAGATAGCTTATGTAATCCACATTTAACAGTTGGGGCAAAATCATTACATTCCTAGGAAATTTTTGCAAGCAGCTTTTTTCCAGTCAGACCTATTAGAGTGGGCACACTATCCGGTTAAATGTAGCGGTTACTTCCTGTTTTAAAATGTGCGAAGTAAGCTTGAAACATTCAAGCAATATTCACATGTCAGGTGAGTTTTGCTAAATAAAAACAATTATAAGCTAGTTGTGTTCTTAAACAGCTAATATATTGATGTAAGCTCTTTGACAAATATTTCTTAAGCAATTTGAAGATTTTGGTTTGTAGCAAATTAGCGACACCCATCCACAACGGCTACATCCTGTTCAATGTAAACAGTGCTGTGTGTAGAACGCTTTCAGTACACCTGTGAATTTTCTTTAGGAAATACCACTCTACTTGTTTTTTTGTGGGGTTTTTTAGAATATCATGCAGGAAAAAATGCAATTTCTACCCTTTATTCATATACAGACCAAAATAAACACACCTGTATTTTATAGTAATTGAACTTATGAGTTCCACCAGGTGACTGTGATGACAGCTGTCTCTGACAACAGTAAAGAATATACAGCTTACAACCAGGTGATGAGAGCAGTAATACTACTTTCATGAATGTTTATTACATGTTCTGAGAGAAAGTTTTTCAGCTCTGTTTTATATCTGTTTGCAATATTTCAAAATGTATTTACTTTTATACATTATATTAATGTATATCTATTCTATGCTATGAAGTAGGCTATGATAGTTAACAATAGTTATAAAAAGTGGTGTTAAAGTCAGGACACTGAAAATAATTATGTGACATCAATGAAACCTTCTCTGTCCCCTAAGACATGAAAAATCCTTTTTTTCTTTATTTCATTACTTTTGACCAAAGTGCCTGGTGTCGCAAATTTGCATCAAACCCAAATTTCTATTTATTTTATGTGTTGTGGTAAAATTAACAATCTCAATTTAACATCTGCTTGAAGGCAAAAACTCATTTTATTTTTTAAAGGTGCCATGACATCAAATTTCACTTTTCTGGGGTTTTGGGGGTATAATATGATCTATTGTGCACTGATGAGGCCATGTGAATGTCCAGAGTGAGAATCAAAGTTCCTGTTTATGGTCTGTCAGCTTTGTCTCTCTGCTCAGAAACAGTTGAATCAGACAGCAGGCTATCATTCTACGTAGTTCTATCATTCTACGTAATTTAATTGCTCCAATAAGAGCACACTATCAAGTAAACAACACTCCCCCCTCTCTCTCTCCTAAGGGTCTATGCACCGTCCCCCCCCCCCCCCCCCCCCCCTCCCTGTCTGATTCAGCTGCATGTATGGAGCTAGTAGTAACTTCTGTGCAGTCAGGTCTGGGTTTTCAAACAAATGGATTTAAAAGAAAACTTGTGCAGCAACACTGAGGGAGGCGACCACAACCTTGTCATTACCTGTAAGTTTATTTATTTTCTAAATGCTGTCTTGTCTGATAAACTGTCTGAAGTGCCCATGTTGCTAGCAGTTAGCCTTTAGCAAAGTCCGACCGCAGCTTGACCTAGATTCTCCAAATAAGGTCATAGCCAAATAAGGTGTAGCCAATCAAAATGAAGTCAACGTGGTCTCCGGGTAAAGCTCCATATCATCACCGGACCCAACTGTATTACTGAGGAAGTGAGGTCTGGCGTTTCAAAACAATACTCCGCTGTAAAAAATGCCGTTTTTTTCTTTGGAGTATTTACATATACAGTAATGCCAACAACATAAACTAGTTTTTAACTGCTATGTCATCACTCCTTTAATACATTTGCATATAAATTCAGGCGTTAAAGGGTTAAACCTTTATGAAAATGCTTGCTCTCCACTATTTCTGTGGCTGACTGATGCCATGCTGCTATACTTTATACATAGATTAATTTCAATTTCTGCAATGTCCTCAGACCCTCAAATACTACCTCAGATAAATCCAACTATCTCACTAGCATTTAATTCCATTAAGGGGACCATCTGTGGCAAATGCTGACTAATCAACTCACTGACCTCTTATAAAGATACATGTTGAGCCTTGTGGTTTATCACAATGGGTCAGGTCTGTAAGAGAGGGCAGAGTCTGACATTTATTGTAATTATCTTCATGAAGATGTTAGGCCTCTCAATTAGAGAAGCATTTACTGTATTGAAACTGATGTCTCTTTCTTTCTTGATGGTGGCCTGACTGACAATAATTACAGCAAGTTAGTCTTTAGCTGTTGTGGGGTTAAGCATTATCTTAAATAAGATCTCTTGATTATGAAAAAAAAAAGAAAGAAACTGCCTGTTGATTTGCAGCGCTAAAATATTACATGATATGAAATCTACAACTATGGTAGAAAGGTAATGACTAAAATATCAAGAAATTATTTTATTTACCCCAGCCCTAATTATAAATAAAAACTCTCTTTTGGCATCTTTTTAACTAGACATGTCAAATGGAGGTTGTGTCTTGTCTCCCTGCATAATGACAGGCTTAATGGAAAATAAAACTGGCTCTCTGGGGACTGTGATGGTCAGGCTGCCCATTACAGAGTCATTCAATAGCAGCTGATTGACTCACTTCCCGGCCCCGTTATAAGCCTGTTAAGCTGCTACTCAGTGTCACAGCAATGCTCTATGCACTCGCAGTATCACTGCTCTTTGCTGTTGCTGGCTACAGTGTTTACCCAGAGTGAGTAAATCTAAGTAGCTGAGGGGCTCACTTGTGTTTGGTGCAGATTTCTATTAAATCGTAACAGGGCTTTGGAGAAACTCGAAGAGGGTTACAAACCTTGATTTGCCTACTTAGAACATTCGCAACAGTATCAACACAACAGAATTACTAGAAATCAATGTGGGGACTCTGTAATACCATTATGTTGCCGAGTATTATAGGCTAACCTATAAGCACCATGACAGCCTTGGCGGAGCACCATGACAGCCTTGGTTGACGTATCATAGGTTAAAGCAACCCTTACCGATGTTGCATTCTTACACTATTTTTCTAACAGGGTAAAATGCTATGAATGAGGTAATGGAACTCTGAAATACAAGACAGACCCACCATTAATCAATATAAAACATTATTCCAATCTCTAAATATTCAATGAAAACTCCAACCAATCCTTGAAGTGGGGTGCACCTCTAGGATTGTCCAACGGACCTGCCTGTCAGACCTTTGCTTCTGCATTGGGAGGCAGAGGGAATAAGGGGGTGTGTCTCAGAAGTGAGGCGGGACTGTTTATATTCAAATAATCTTGCTGTGCTTTCTGAAATGCAAGATTGGTAAAGGTTGCTTTAAGAGCTGATCTGGCAGATTTTAGATTACAGATCCAGTAAACAAATGCTTATTGAATAGATTACTGAGTAAGATGCAATCACTGTCTTTGAAGCCATTTTCAGAACAGTGCACTGTTATATTGGTGCATTTTACAAATTTAGTATGACAATGAAGAGGTACACCAGCACCAATGGTTTGATAAGTAAAATGTCTCTTTTCTTTGTATTGAGGGGCTGAATAAGTGGTTTCCTCAGACAAAGTACAGGATGGATCAGTGGACTGGTGAAATATTTCAACCCGTTTTACAGTGCAGTTAAACCTATTTGGCCCGCACACCCAAAAGACATACAAAATTGAGAGAGACACCCACTGTTGCACTTACTGCACTTTTTTGAACCTGTAACCTCATCGGTAGCTAAAACGATTCTGGCCATTGTGTCAGTGATCCATCTCTTGGTGACATTTTTTTTTCCCCCACAAAAACTGCTGACTGCATCCTTTCTAAGTTTATAGCACCATCCTCTGTAAAATCTAGACATCAGTGTCTTAAAATTTCAAGGCAGCAACTGTTAGAATCACATTGTAAAGTACCAGCAATCATATCACATTTAAAGTCAATTAGGTGATATGCAGTGCCTTGTCCAAGCAACTTTTTGACAAGTACCTCAATTTATCTGTTCAGGTAAATGCTAATGATTTGCTGATTGAACTAGCTGTATTTGTCAACAATAACATCAGCAATAAAAAGATTTACACACTGTATGCATAGCAAATCCTATCTAGCCTCATACATGAAAAGAAACTCATACAAGAGCCTGTTAAGATGTGATTTGCTGACAAGTAATGACTTTCATTTCCACAAAGATATATACATGTCCACATACACATTAAGAGACAAAGTGGCTCTCATTCTATCATTCCTTTTTGTTCCTTCGACCTCAGGGAATCTGATCACCTCTTGATTTGAGGCCTAGAAACGGTAATGCAATAGACAGTCAACTCATATTTCCCCAGCGAGACAGCCAAGGCTAAACTTCATATTCTTCAGCGACCACACAGCTGAGGGAGGAGATGGCTCTAGGACATGAAGGGGTAGAGTTGAAGAGATGGCTGGACTGATACACAGATAAATGGATGTATTTATGCAGTACATACATGCCATTCATAATTTTCTTAGGCTAAACTCCAATAATATGACATTGGAGGGCAGTTTAATTTGAGTTTAACAAGGCCAAATGTTGGGGTTTAGTGCTCTTAAGGAGATAAAGATGCAGTGAATCTAACTTAAAACTTGCAGCATCTGGGGCAGGCCCCAAAAATCGAACTGGATAATGAATATAATTATATGCTTGCCCTACAACGCATCAGTTTGGAGGGTATAAGGAGGGTGATTTTAGATGAAAAGGTCATCAATTTTTGTTATGGATCAGTTCTAGTTATGACACACAAAGTTAAGTCCAACATCTAAAACAGACAAATAAATAATCATAATCCAATGGCATCTGTAAGGGCTGCAGAAGATTGTAATGGTCACTGTATATAATTATTTAATTTGTTTCTTTTTTTTTTTTTTTTTAAATTGGCGGTTTCAGGCTATTTTGAGAATAAGAAAGTGATTTTGTTAATCTTGCAAAGTTTGGGCTTTCCAAGCCTGTCGATCCACTGATAGAGCATCATTCGGGTAATTATTCTGCACATTCGAAAATGTCAATAGCCCACAATTTGTGTAATTTGCAATAAAGTTCACAGAAGAGAATTTTGTATGTAGAACATCTTTACAGCACCAGTGTGATATTGCAAACAGAAAACACAATCTAAATATGCAGCTATTTAGTTTTATAATGGAAATGTCAAGTTCACATAAAGATTTGTAAAACTAATTTTGTCAAAAAGACAAAGAAAAGGTAAAGAAAATGAACAGCTGTTCTCAGTGTTGTTAAATAAATATCATTCATCTATTTTAACAGCTCACAAGAAAAGTTGACATTTGCTATTCCTTGCTTGGTAATTTTTATACACTACATCCTTCACCTGTTCCATGATCAATTTGAAGCCATGCACCTTGGATTTAGAAAGACTATGACCTTTTTTTTCTGCAATCTTCTTTACAAATAATCAATTGGGATACCATCAGTAATAACCAAGATATGGCCAAAATTGCCATGACAACAGCAGAACGTCTATAAAGATACAGTTATTCTAGACTTTGTCCCCATCATTTCTTAGCTGACTCAGATTCCACACAAAAGCACTTCTACATACTTGTAAGTTGTGTCTTTACATGTGCATGCAAGCAAGAAGAGGATCGTGAGTCATACGGGAATAAATAAATATGTGAATGTACATCTGAAGTGTTAATCAGGCGGAACACCTCACTCTCACTCAGAATACCAATTCATACAAGGGAGGACTAAATAAAAAATATAAATAAAAAAAATCATATTTAACAATGACTGTGTTTAAATGCAGCCAATAACCCTTTCATAATCGGAATATTAGCAATAACCCAGTTCAGCACGGCCATGTAAAAACCTGCAAAAACCTGAATATGCTCATATTTAGGTTTTTAAAAACCTAAAAATTACCCCTGGGTTACTCCTTTTCCAACCTGAATATTTGGTCATGTAAATGCGCGTCAGAATATCTCCACTGAAAGGAACATTGAATTGTGTTCTGCACATGTTCTATGCACATTGAGTCTTGGTTTTTAGAGTAGCCTACAGGGAGTACTTGTATGCGCGGAATCTATCAAAAATACATAAGAAGAGGTAAACAAACAATGCGCAACCATGGCATGACATATGAAAATTGTTACGCCAGGCGGCGTCAGTGAACCTCATCACTACAACCGGCTACTTTGTGCTGACTGAGCACCTTCATTAAAGTGTCCAGGGGGCTCTGGTCTCAATGGGGAAGCGTGGATGGTACAATTCCAGCTCCATTTCTCATTTCCACTACACATTCTTTCCTTCTATTAATAAGGACCATGAGGCACAATAGTGTCAAATACTGCTTGTGGGTCATAGCACCAAAGTGCAAGCAAAGGCAACTGCGATTGACCCTGGATAGTTCATTACAGCTGCTATGTTGCCATGGATACAGGAAGAGGCAGGAAATGGACGATATTTACATTGTGACGTTCTCCGTGCATCGCAGTTTGGGTCAGGATATTCCAACAGAATGCAATTATTCTGTATACAGGAGTAACTCTGTCTGCTCATGCATGTAAATGGGTTATTCCAAATCTTTCAGAAACTGGAATATTGACCTTAACCTGAATATTGATGACATGTAAATGCAGTCAGTAAGACACACAACACTGTGCGTTTGTGGCCACGTGTGCACGTGAAAGCATGTATGTATGTCTGTGTGAAGTTCAACATGAAGGGGTGGTGAGAATGAGAGGAGAGAAATACCATTCAAGCCAGGAATGTGGGTTGTAAGGCATCACACAATGCTTGAGGAAATGCATCAGCCTCAAAAAAGAACTAGGTGTAATTCACTCATGAATAAATATGCTGAGGGCTGGAATTGATCATTAGTGCTGTCTGAAGGAGAGAGGGAGAAAAAAGATTGAATAGAGGCCCAGCAATTTGACAAGTGGTATTGAAGCATGGAATTATCCCTGAGAGATGATTTATATAGTCAATGATTATACATTGCTAATTTTTGCCTGTGCCATCCATTTACCGTCTTTCCCTTCAAACTAAAAAATCAGATCTTAAATCTAAGTTCATTGTATTTATCAATGATGGGAAAATTTTAAAAAACAAAAAACAAAAGCCTTTTTTCAGAGGAAAATCAAGTGTACTTTACTTCATGCTTTACCAACACTGAGCTGAACGTAAATGCTCTTGGGCTTTTGTCTAATGGAGAGTGATGTAAGGCGAGGACACGAAAGGTTGTCTGCCGTGCTTGCCGAGTAGTGGAAAAGCCTGGTTCTTAATTGGTGCTGTGATCAGAGAAGGGGATCCGGGCTATGGGACCTGCAGCTCACAGTTACACCGTCATCCTATGGATTCAAGGGTGTTGCTCCTGTCTGTCTTGATTAATACCCCCTCCCTCTGACCCATCCCATGAGCCCTGACGATGGAGCAGGCGCAAGCACAAATACAAAGTGCATACACTTACTAAAGCGCACAAACACAACCACATATGTTCACATGTTGGGTTGCACTTACATCCATGTGGATGGATGTTGTTGGGTTTAATGAGCAGGTTTTAGAAAAAAAAGAAGCGTGGCAGCAGCTCTAATTGAATGGAGAACAACTTTGTTCGCCATTGCCGAAGGCACATACACACACACACAAACACAGTCCAGTTAACATTCATCATCTTGAAATGGCTGTTCAAATGAAATATAGATGACCTGAAATGCACCTGTTGTTAAGCATTTGTGGGAAAGTAAAACAGGCCCTGCGAAGCATAGTCCTCATGCAGCCTTATTTTGTTGCTGGTCAGCACAATATCTGTATGCTGTTAGTTAATCTTATGCTCCAGGAATAAATCAGGATTCCGTCATGCTGAAGTGATGTAGTTTGGGCGGCTGAGCTTAAGGCAGTACGTGAATCGGGATGTCAGAGAGGTCTTTTTGGGGCTATCAAGGAACCTACAATGAAATCTGAAAGCAGAGCTTGCCCTACAAAGAATGGCATTGAGATTCAGTTCACACGCCATCTTCACTGCACTCCAAAGTCTCCAAGGAATCTTAAAGGTTTATATTATCTCCTACTCTTTAAACTTATATTGTACCAGAAAGAATGTAAAACATACCATAATTACTTCGTAGTATACCCATGCCAGTGTGGGTTACTGTGTATTTTGTGCCTGTGTGGAAAGCTACGTCCATCTGTATGTCCATGCTGTGTGTGCGAATGCCACTGTGTTATCTGTGCCACACATAATCCAGGATCACAACTGCTGTGATCCTACAAGCTGCTTCACTTTTTGGAAACAGTTACATTTCTTCAATGGTTTGAAAAAGAGACAAATGCAAAGTCAGTCAAGAAAGTAGCTTGTAATATTTTTTTTGCTTTTAATAATCATGTTATTATCGTCATTACTATGGGGGGTTGCACACAGGTCATTTTAAGACACAAAGATTTGCAAATATCTCCATCTGTCCACATTTTAAAGATAAAAAAGATTAATATGTTTTAAAGCTTTCCATGGTACAGAAGAAAATCTGGTAAGAAGGGACATACAGGAGCTCTTAAAATAACAGTGACAGTGAGAGTAACCAGGTAATATAGAAGCCTCTGAATTTGCCTTCAGACACTGACATAACTCACACTTATTAAACACAACTTCCATCACTGTAAAGGCAAAGAGCCTTCATCTGTAACAGTGTGTGCCAGCTCCTGCACCTCCTCCCTTCTATCCCCTCACTGCTAATTATCCAGAAGATGGATTACATCATGGGATCTAATAGAGAGAAGCACCATTACACAGCCCCTAACACACACACACACACACACACACAGCTCCCTAGCACTGATCCAATCACTCAGCCTATCTGACACTTTAGTTTCATATTCTTATTGAAAAAAAATAGGGGGTAGAAACTTGCCTTTATCATTTATAAGTGTGAACAGCATCAGTCAAGCCTTCAAATTGTAAAGATTGGTGTGTTATAGAAAAAAACAAAAAGTCAAGAAACTATACCTGTATGTCCTTTACGTCCAGGCTTACTCAGAGCAAATGAAACAGTAAGACATATATTAGTAAAATAAATACCTTGCATTTAGTGCATGCGTTTTAAAAGGGTGTCTTTTTTTCTCACAACGATGTAACCTTTAAAAAATATTTTCAACAGAGCTTTCTAAAGAGAGGAAGTTGAATCAAACAAGCAGATTAAAATGCGCCCTGTGTTGCTTCAGAGAAGAGAAATTGCCAGGCGTCGTTGGCACTCTTCCTGCCATCACCACTTCAGCACTGCTCTTCACGCTAATCTGGTTATTTAAAAAAATCACCAGAAAACTGATGGAAAATTTGAGGAACAAAGAAACAAAGAAAAGAGGATCCAAAGGGATCCCAGAACTTGTCTGGGAATGTTGGGAACTCTTGAGAAGCTTTTTTTTTTTTTTTTAACCAAATCTATAAACCCTGTTGCCATGGTAACCAAGAATGGGTGGGGTGGGGGGGTGGAATCAACATACAAAGATCTCATGTAAAACCTTGATGTTGGAGAGCTTGCTATTGCTGGAACCTTTTTTTAAAAAAAATCTTTTTTATTTTTTATGCTCCAGACCAAAATGACACGTATGACGATTCTGTGTACAGACTTGTTTATCTCCTCTGAGGCTGTACAGAATGTATAATGTATCATGTTTACTCTGCATAGTTATTAATTCATGCTGCAACTGGTTATGACAAAAAATCTCTAGGAGGAAGGTAGTCAAAATCACTGTAGCTAAGTTGTTTTTTTGAAGTCTTTTTTTCACAGAAGTTTTACTGATATGGGGAAGTACACTTTAAGGTCAGGCCATTTCAAGTTTGTACTACAACTTATCGAGCATTCTTTTGAGCTTTTTTGTTTGTTTTTCATGTCCAATTTTCTGTCTGTCTCTGTATCCCTCCTTTTGTTACTCCCCTTCCCTCAATGCCCGTCTGTCCTCTGTATCCCTTTAATCCTTTCCCCTCTTCCTAGATGAGGTAGTCTGGCCGTGGCCTTGCTGTTTCATTCCCCTCTAATCTCCGTCCCTACCCTGTCACCTGATTTGCACACTTCATGAACTGGAACATCTCAATGGCTGGTATTCCCCTTCGTGTTCACCCACAGCATTGTCCCCAAGCTCTAGTGCCACCTTGAACACATCATCAGCCCCAATGACCGTGAAGACAGGAGGCACATGCATGTGTGTGCACACCGACAACCTTAAAATGATCGTGTATGTTTTGCAGGCTTACACATTCAAACAAATAAATGATCTGAAGGAGTTTAAGAGTTTAGTGCAAATCTTGTTAAGGGACTACTGTAGATGTAAGTTTTTGGTAAAAATGATCAGAAGAATAAGAGTTTGCTAAAGAAAGTCACCTGTCACTACTTGAGTATGAAGTATTTGGTTGCCAGGAGACATTTATACCTCTATTAAAAAGGCATAGAGGGGTATCAAAGCAAATTGCATTATGTCAGATTCACCAAGAAGTCATTCTCTTAAAACTGAATTTTGCATATTGTGTACACGGCCCCTGATTTTCCCCTCAGTGTGCAGTCCACCCAAGTGACCCCTGTTGCAAATTCATTGGTAAGCTGTTCACTAAGGACAGCAGTCCCCAACAGGCTTAGTGCAGGATGCCTGCTTGTGTTTTTGCCACAGCAGGGAGGTGTGATTCATTGTTCACTTGGTCTAAGCCTGTTTTGGCCAGGGAGACTCTGGGTGATGGGATGTGCTGGAGAATGCAGCCTGCCACATGATCCAAGGGCTGGCCTAATTTGTAATTACCTTCTGCAGTGTTCTGGAAGACTGCAGTTTGTGCTTGTCCAGGATGTGGATTATCTAGTGTACTGAGATGGCAGGGTCATGTACATGCGTGTGCACATGCACACTGCAGCATGCCCACACTCAAACATACACACACTGTTAGGAAGAAACTGATGAGTTTCCACAGTCTAGTACTTGACTGACTGAGGCAGCCATGTTCTAAATTTCGATTTTCAAGGCATTGCTTTGTTAAAATTGTAATCAAATCCGTGTTGAACACAGTCACTATTTAATTGTATAAATCTAATTTAGAGCCAAGAATAAGTGAAATGTAAACCTGGAAATGGCAAAATTACAATCTTTGTTATTCTGGTGAATCCTTTGAAGCAGACAATTCACACTGCTATCCAGTAGATGCTGTTTCATCCTTTTATTTCACAAAATGTTGTTTAAAGTTGTATCAAATGGGATAACTCAAAATGTTCTGCACATTATCTGTTCAATCTGCATGCCCATTAAGTTGAATTGTGCTGCAAAACTTGATTTTTTTTGTCACAAAATGTTCTACCCTATTATATGTGTGCACCTAGGGGAACTGTGATGGCAGAAGGAGGCTAGGGATTAAATATGGATAAAGAAGCAGTTCTGTTAAGTTGAATGTGAGAAAGGATAAGACCAGCTCCTTACTGATCTTCTCTTGTAACCGTCTAGTTTTGAATTTTGGTGTCTGAGCTGATTAAATAGTGGAAATGGTTCATTTTAAATCTCAGAAATTGTAATGATTAATATTCAACTGATTTTTAAAGCAACAAGAGCACTTTTACACAGATGTACACAATAACTGCCCTTATCTTGCACGTTGCATGGACAATTTTCAGGCCCATTTAAAAAGAAAAATGTCCTGAACAGCAGTCAGTCAAATTTTGAATAGCTTGTATACTGTGTTTATCCTGAATCCAGACAAACAACATTGCAGGTGCAGGGAAAGTCAGCACCGGCTTTGCGGCCTCCAGTGCCCTTAAACTGGGGGCGAATATTACCAAAGAGAAGAAAATATCAGCTAAAGAAAAGACTATTACTTCCTGCAGAGTAGAATTCACACTTAAGAAGGTGCAAGCTGCTTTCTCTGCGCTGACCCACCAACAACAGATATATGCACTCAACTGAGGCGGGGAGAGAGTGGGGTGAACTACCGGGGCGTGCAGAAACCTGGGGTGTTGCATTGAGGGGAGACACCCTGCCAGCTGGCTTCTTGCTACCACTGAGAGGGCTTTTTGACACAAAGGGTGACATAAGTAGTCCACTCAGGTGTAACAGTGGGTGCAAAGCAGAGAAGGCCCAGTCAAAGAAAAGGCAAGACTGCACATTTATAAAAAAATAAATAAATAAATAAATAAAAAAAACTGCTATCTGTTTTCTTTTTTATGTTTAGCTGATTTCTAGCTCGTTTTGCTACTCATAAAGAGTGTAGTTATACAAGTTATGTGACACAGCAGCAGCATTCAATGTGCCCATGAACAAGAGACTTGACCCCAAATAAAGTCAAGTACTTGCACACTCAAGTACAGTAAAGCACTTAGGTAAGTACACCCTTTCACTTTCCACAACATACAGAGACAAATTTCTGAAAACTTAACTAATTATATTTCCATAAACTGAACTTGTGATTACGCCTGAGACTCTGATGAACTAAACAACATTATCTCCAATCTGTTGCCATAGATATTCACAAGGAATTCCTCAATTGAAGATTAAGCAATTAAAATGACTGTCTGTTACATTTGGGAACAGATCCCTAAATCTTATGTGTGAGTAGATTATTAGGAGTACTGGGAAATACATCAGCTGCCACACCACTTAGCCAGGAGGGGATGTTGGGCCTTTGATTTACAGCTTCATTACACTGAAAACTCATCTGCATGGATCAACTTCCAAGTGAGTCCTGGCTACCCCTGGAACATGGTTTGGGATAGCATGCAGAATTTACAATGCAACACTCAAAGCCAGGATTGATTTCCAGAAGGGGATCAAAAGTTTGTTTTTTGCAAAGTATGGTGAAAATTAACATTCAGACTTCTTATGCATTGTTGTCATTCAAATGGTAATTAGACTGGCTGATCATTCAATCATTCGTGAACAAGCCTTAATGAATACAAATGTTTGGATCCTTCAACAATGGCTAATAATACTACTCAAGGGCATTATTTAGTTGGATGGTATAATTGGCACTCTGAACAGAGACGCTGGGGAGTGGACTCCCTATGGTCCGCAGTGGAATGATTGTGTGACAGAGCTGGCAGTGAGTTGGCCTTTAGCTGAAGCTTTTTGCCAAGATCCTATCTAAACTATGTAGCCCCTAATGGCACTGCTGTCACAACACATAGTTAGGTACATCATACTTTTAAAAAGATTAAATTGGCCCAAGAGCAGCGATTCCTGGGGGACAAGTGCACATTTTTTATTTATTTATTTTTTTTAACTAAGGCATATACTTTTCCCAAAAATTAAATCAGGCAAAAACTGGTGTGAGTAAAAAGAAAACAAAATTATTTTTACCTGACATCAAGACCCTCCGCTTGGCTTTCACAATAGCTCGTTATGCCAGAGCTAGACATGCAATTACACAATGTAATCTTTTTCTGACTGCACAGCCATGGCATCTGGATTAATTCTCTGTAGACAATGCAGCTATGTGCCTCTATTCAACTAACGTGAAATGATGTCAGCTTGAGGAATATCCAATCTATTGGCATCCTCTTCTAACCTCACAATTATGTTAAGGTTGCCCATGTCTCTCAAGAGCACAGAGGTGACTTTGGACACACCGAGGTTACAGAGAGAGGTAATTGCCAAAATCCACAGTGGAATAGCACGATCTCCTTCTATCACCAATGGGAGGGAAAAAGACAAAGAGCCTTATGAATATTTAAATTGCAATTTTCTTCATTTTCTTCAATTGACCCTTTTTTGGCTTGCACTGAGGGAAAACTCTAAGACAAGGGTGTCACAACTGCATCATACAGCTCAAGGCAGAAAGCAGATAATAATGTCAATGTTGGCAGGGGTTTTCAGTGGAAAAACAGGGTTCAGCGGTGATGCACTAGCTGAGCACTCACAAATGACATTTGAGACCTCCTTTTTGTTTTACTTAATTGGGTCATTATTCATTTTAATAATACCATTGTTAACCAGCACCACTACATTCACAGGAAGCAGGAATATGACACCAGAAAAAGAAAAGCCCCCCCAAAACATGAATTGTTGTGTTTTTTCTAACTTGATTTCTAAAACCTCTAAAATGAAAAGAAATGTACAGTATTACTGTGGCCAAACTCTAAAGGTTTTATCTTCTGGTTTAATCAGCAAAGGGTAAACAATTTATAAAAACCAGACTCAAACTCAAACTTTCACACTTCTCTAATAAAATCCTGCTTTTATAACCACTGTGTCATTTGGCAAAACCACCGTAGGCTATACTTACTTTTTTTGAAAAGGCAAAGTTTAAAGCAGCAGAATCTCCTGAACATTGTTTCACATAATCCACAGCATAGCAGCATCAGGCAAATTTAGGCTAGGATTAAACCAATTTATTAACCTTGCCTTCATCTAGACAACCAACGTATTGTTCACACTCATGGTGTACTATGCTTGTTTCTAGAGGATTCCACTATGATGCACATTAGAGAGCTCAGGCTGGATAATGCAAAATAGTGACAATGGAAGTGGTTACTCTTTTAAAGTTTGCCAATTTTTACTGCTGTGGAGTTGTTGACCTTACATCCGCTTAAATTGGTCCTTACACCGTCACTTCCATTACTCACATATTACAGCTTGCACATGCATAGCGTTACACAAACAGCACAAACAGCACTTCAAACAATGCAAAATATGAGGTAGCCATGATAAACCTGCATGCATGTAATCAACAGCAAATATGTTCCTGGCCTTGTGAACAACTTGTCTCATTAGCATCATGTACTGAGAATGGATAGGGGGCAGCTGTGGCTCAGGTGGTAGAGCAGGTCAGCAAATGATTGAAGGATCAGCGGTTCGAATACCGATCCCCCAGCCATGAGTCGTGTCCTTGGGCAAGACACCAAACCCCTCCCCCCCTCCAGTGGGGGCAATGCTGGTGTGTGAATGTGTGTGAATGGTTCCAGTGGTGGTCAGAGGGACCGTAGGCGCGAGATGGCAGCCACGCTTCCGTCAGTCTGCCCCAGGGCAGCTGTGGCTACATACATAGTTTACCATCACCAAGTATGCAAGAGGAGTGAAAGAATAATGGACCTACTGTAAAGCGCTTTGAGTGCCTTGGAAAGCGTATAGAAATCTAATCCATTATTATTATTATTATAATGATCCAAATACATGGCCAGGTCAAACGCCGACCACAGATCAACTAAACTCTGCATTTTACTGCAATCACTGATAAATCATTTGAAGTGAAAAGACAGATGGTTAATGTTTTTCATTCACTACGGGTCTGTGACATGCTTTGGTTCCACTGGAAGACATTGCAACAACTTATTGTTTCAGCCATGAATTTAAACTTTTTTCTAAGCTGCCTGTTTTCAGGGATGGGGTAACCCACTTGATTCCACTTCACCTCTCTTTCTTTCCAAGCATTTACTTCTCTTAAGATTGACAGTAGTCAATAACCACAGCACACATGAATATGAGTGAGACTGAAAATTAATTATTTTACCTATGCCATGCTCTCTCTCTCTCTCTCTCTATATATATATATATATATATATATATGGAGAGAAAGAGAGAGAGAGAGAGAGAGAGAGAGAGAGATATATATATTATATATATATATAACCTTTATATATATATATATATATATATATATATATATATGGAGAGATAGTATATACAGACATACAGTATATAATCCTATATACCCTTACTCATATATATATATATATATATATATATATATATATATATATATATATATATATATATATATATATATGTATAGATATATATATATGTGTGTGTGTGTGTGCATATATACAGGGTTGGGAGGGTTACTTTTAAAATGTATTTCCCTACAGATTACTGATTACATGTCCTAAAATGTAATCTTTAATGTATCTCTTGGACTGCTCAAGTAAAGTAACATATTCTAAACACTTCTGAATAACTTTTTCCTCACTTCAAAATTGTCTAACTGAGCGTGTTAATCTTGAACACTGATTTGAGTTAACACATCACAGAACTATCTAATTATTGACTTCAGAGATAAACTTATACAAGTTCTTCATCATCACTTTGCCACAGTTTACTCTCATAAAACAGTGGCACCAGAAAAAGTTGGTAAGGCATTAAAGGAATAGATAAAAATAAATGAAATGATGTAATTTTGAGCTAATTATGGACGCTACCCACTCAGGACACTTGGATTACATTGGACGAGCAGTATGGAGGAATATTGCTAAGTTTCGTGGACTTTTATGGACCCTTTTGGTTCATTAAAGCCCATTAAATGAAAGTCAGCGGATAAAGAAACCCCTCCCCGATCTCCGGCTACATTTGAGATATTAAAAAAGAGCTTCAGAGTCTTGCTCATCATGAGGGTGAGTAGAAAATGAAGGCACATCATTCTGTGGGTGTTGTATCCCTTTAATAATTGTGTATTTGTCACACCACAGAAAAAAAAAGTTCTTGATCACCCAACAATATCTAGCCTAAATTACTTTTTTAAACTCATCACGCACAAAAAATTAGTATATTGGAAAAAAGCAGCTTTCTTTGCTCTGCATGAGTCTCACGTTTATGCAGAAAGAAAACCTTGTAAAAATACACAATTTAAAACGGGCCGCTTGTCCTACACTTAGTGAGTGTATGCATTAAGGCCCGTTAGTGTGTTTCAGCCCGAATTTTGTTGCCTGAAAGCCTCCTTGAAAATCTGGCGCTCTCTACGGTAAACTTAAGGACTGTTCATGCGTCCGCGCAGCCTCTGGAGCTTTAATGCGGTCATTTGAGAGCTGCGTTCACACACGCCATAAAGAGCGCTCACAATAACTTTCATCAGGAGAAACAGCCAACAGTACATACACGTTCACACAAAATAAGAACATTAAGTGCCGGCGGACATTAACCCTTTCCTTCCCCACATGTGAACACATTCAGCCGTGAAGCTGGATCAGTTGGCGCCGGGGCATTTCTCAGTTAACACTGATCAGCCAGTTTACCTCAAGATGCTTCTTCATATTAGATGTGGAGTACGGATGTAACGATATGAAAATTTAATATCAAGGTTATTGTGACCAAAATTATCACGGTTATCATTTTTATCGCGGTATTATAGAAATAGTCCCCAGCATCTTTAAAAATATCCAGAATGGGTCTAAATGTCTACTTTGTCCTTTTTAAATGGGGAAAAATCTCTAGAGAACGGTTCATGTGGGCGCCTTTGTTGCCTTCCGCCATGTTTTTATAAATTAAACATTGCAAACTGCGATTGCTGCTGCTTTTCCTGCCAATTAGCAGCATCACTGGGAGTTTTCGAAGTGCAGTAACCAGTCACGGTTTTAACGATAATTAGAATTTGAAACGGTATTACTAATCGTTGGTAATTTTATCACGATTAACCATTTTACCGATAATCGTTACATCCCTAATGTGGAGTCCATGCTGAAAGCAGCTTCGTTGACGGTAAGCAAAGCACTGTGATGTTGTGGCCTCTTTACCAGGTTTGCCAAAAATGTTTTGTGTTGGTCCTTCTCCTGGCCGTTTCTCTCATCCTCTGTCTTCGGTTATGTGGGAAGTCTCACGCATAGATTTGCAGTGTACCCGCACACATAATGCTTGCATAGTGCAACCTGCCTGTCATGTCATAAAGTAATCCCTCAAAATAACTCTTTTATCAAAATAAAAAGTAACTGTTTTCATAATACACCGATTTAGACTAGAACTGGAACAGGAACAGAATAGTTACTCTTATTTTGTATTATAAATACGCAACGCCGTTAAATGTAATCTGTCACTTCCCAACCCTGTGTATATATATATATATATATATATATATATATATATATATATATATATATATATATATATATATTTTTTTTTTTTTTTTTTTTTTTTTGACCCAACTAAACTGTTCCCATCAAATGATGAACACATGATTACTGTATATCATGATTAAGATTGAGCTTGATCACTATGGAAAACCCATGTCATGCTGTCCTTACATGTGTTTCCTTTTAAATGCAACAAATCAGATGGCAAACACAACTTAAAGGATAATTCAGGAACTGTAGGTCACAAAAATATTAGCTCCTCAAAAATTCAACCTGTGAAACCTCCATGATTATCTGGCCTAAGGACATACTTAATTGTGTAATGCAATTATTACTGGATAAAGCGAACAGTATGACTTGCAGATGAACTTTTCATTTTACTCCATGGAAATCCATGTTTGTAGCGCAGCAAATCAGAGTAAAATTTCCTGATTAACCCTATCATCTTTAAATAATGATCCAAGATTCAGGGCACCACTAATTTGGGCAATTATTAATCATATCATCTCCATCAGGCACTAATTATAGCACAAGAATGCTGGAGCAAAGCTGATAAGGAAGAGGGATTAACTCAAACATAATGAAACTTAAAAATGTGCTGAGGTAAAGGGCCCATTGAGACCATAAGAAAACAAAGTGTACAGATAAAACAAGATAGGTTGTGACATCAAACCTTAAACTCCCTTATTCTATTCCTCCTATTTCTCCAGAAATCAAAATCAATTAATCATTAAAATAATTAAAATTTTTGTGTTTAACCAGTGTGGCCCAAAGTGTAACCGAAAATCAAAAGTGCAAAAGTGTAATGCAGCTACAATCATCTTTAGAGGTCGTTGTTTTTATAAAAGAAATGATAAAGGTTGGGTTCATATTAAGCATTACAACTTCTGTCTATTGTCAGAGCTTGCAAAGATTTTGGAAGTCCCCTGCTGTTCTGACAGTGGATTAGCCAGACAGTTCCTTTTTCTTGCAACACAGCATCTGTGTAGCCTAACATGAGTCACAACACCATGACCTGGTGTGGTCAGAAATACAAGCTCATTCTCTCAGTGTCACAGCAGCCTTGCTCAGTTACTAACCTGAGGCAATCCTGCATGCTTCCACCCAGTAATGGCTGAGCCAGGCCATTCTAATATGTTTTACCTCTGGCTCTCCACATCTGAGCTTATTTAGATTGGAGAAACAGGCTCATTTGCAAATGTGTTTGAATCTTTGCTTGCTGCAGAGAGGACTTAGCCTCAGGCAGCATTTACTGATCGGCAGTCCGAGCAGCGCAGATAAGGAGGGGTTCATTCACAAAATCCAAACTCACTCTGGGGAGAGTGCTTGTACCACCGTGTTATAAGCATATTGGCATTGCCCTGCAAGCACTTCCTTGTGCAAAATCCCTTTCCTCCCTTGCATTTTTGTGTGTAAACCATGAATATAAACCAAGAGTAACAGGCTTCATATAGGCATCTCATAAATGAAACATTGGTTGGAAAATAAACTCTATTTGGTTTGTAATAACCTTTCCACCCCACCCCCACTTGCCAGGATAACAAAGTATTGTTATTCACCTTAAGACAATTATTTGTCTTCTGCAGCTGTTTTGTGGGAGCGTATTGCCAATAATCCTCACAGGTGTAGCGGCATCCCTGTGCTGTTAACCCAGAGCAGCTTCCCATAATAAAGATTAGAAATGCTGCAGGTAAAAGTGAGAATGTATTTTTGTTTCCAACCCCCACCCCCCCCAAAACTCACAACTATATTACCAATTGAGATCTCCCCCAAGTGTCTGATGCTGGTGTCAACTAACTATTAAATAAAAAAAAAGCTTCCTTCCTTTTTCATCTTACATTTGTGATATCTGGTCATCTTTGTCTTTCCTGTCAGTGGATGGATGAAGGTTCAATGCAAGTGCAATTTACTTTGAAGGCTCTTCACACCAGTGCATTAAGTTTCTTCCTTTGTTTTCTTCAGATTATTGTTTGTTTTAGTGCTGCTTCTGCATCTTAGTCATCGCAGGGTAAGATTTTGCATCTTAAGCGTGCTGTTTTGATCATGCCAGCGAGCGCATCATTGAGGCATCTCAGCATCTTTGATGTATTGCATACTGATCGGGCGCGTGTATTTTCCCCCTGCAGGTTTTAACAATCTTGCAGACTTCCAACTGCTATTTCAACATGTCAATGAATCATCTTCCAGAATGTGCACCCTGGGAATTGATCCGGGCATTGATGAAAACAACTCGCAGAAGCAATTGTCATTTTAAGTGCTAGAGCTGAGGCTAAAGATGGACATCATTAGGCTTTTACAATCAATCACTTTTAATTAGAAGACAATGGGAATGAATCAACTCTAAGGTGTGGCTTTGCTTAAAACACATTGCACTGCACACCGCTATTCTTTAGCTAATGACTTGTATCAGCATAATTTATTATGTGATTTCACCTGTCAAGTCTGGGATAATGACGAGAAGCAGCAGCTCTGGAAATGATACCCGTGGTTTATAATGCAGGAATTCCTATTGATCTGAATCGGTGTAGAGGAAAGGGGTCGATAAAGCTGATCCCTCTCAGTTGATCTTAAGAGAGCTGAGGTGCCAGGTGAAAAATGATCCATTAGAGGGGATGTGAAGCAGCCTCAGTGGAGTGCATTAAGTCACTGTTCAAGGCTTTGCTACTGTCCAGTACAGCTGTATGAGTTTAACCATTTCACTACTTGCTCAGTGTAAGACTAGGATGCACACTTGCAGCTCCAACACAGGTAGCTCCCAATAGTTTATGAAAATGATATAATACAATCATTAAAGAAATAAAGAAAAGTAAAAGTGGTATGGTAATGGTTCAGTTTGAGTTAAAAAATAAAATCATGATCTGGACGCAAATGAAAAAATAAACACAGCCAAAGCCAATACTGCAAAACAAGAATGCATTCATAAATTCTGTTT
The DNA here is from genome assembly GCA_023101725.1 of Atherinomorus stipes. Taxonomy (NCBI): domain Eukaryota; kingdom Metazoa; phylum Chordata; class Actinopteri; order Atheriniformes; family Atherinidae; genus Atherinomorus; species Atherinomorus stipes. The sequence continues at coordinate 359,077 of JALJCO010000901.1, forward strand.
GATACAGACTTCCATCATTTTTGGAGATGCTAGTTTTTTTTTTTTAATAGAATAGTTTTTTATCCAAACCATATTTTGTATAAATTATTTTTTTAAAAAGAAGCTTCTCTGGAAACCAAAAAAAAGAGAGAGAGAAATAAAAAACACCATGAAAGAAATGATAAAAAAAAAAAAATCCATATTTCTGCCTCTTTAAACTGAGGAACGGTTTCATGTGCAGTGAAACTTCAAATCATTGAAACCACACAGACCTTGTGCTTTATTCTTTGCCGGAATCTTTTGAGGGGGAAAAAAGAGAGAAAAAAGTACTCATGGAAAAAAGACAAAGCTTTCTGTCTTTGACAAGGCAGCTTTCTAGCACTGCTCCCTCAGGTCACCAGATTTGGATAGACCCAAGATCACAAACATTCATTCATGTATCTACAGTACAATCTCTAGCACGAGCCAACATACGGCATGAGACATTGCAACATCTGTCCTTGTGCTCACATCACATTTTGAGGACGTTTCCTGGACATTAATCTGAGATTACAGTCACAATTTGCAGTAGGACGAGTAGGGATTACTGTCTCCTCTTGTCAGTTTTACTCGGCACGAACATGGTATGATCACACCTCAGGTATTATCATCCCTCTCGCCCACTGCACCACATCTCTACATGTGGTACTGATATAATATTGGTGGGTTTTAAAAAGGTGACTGCTATAATGACAACTATGGATGATGGCTTGCATGACATGTTTGACAAGGGTAGAATTCATTGGATTTCTTCACATTTGAAGTCTGTTTATTATTTTAAGCATCACAACACATTTAATCCCAGTGAATTCTTGTGTAAAATGCCTGCAGGCTTAATTATCATCTCACAGTCTATCTTTTTTTAATATCGTTTTTATAGATTGCAATTATGACTAAACCTCATAGTATTTTACGCATTGAGTGCGGGATTATGATTTATAATTTAGTAGCTAGTCTTGTCTATAAAAGCAACATTTAATGCTCTAGGGCCTAAGTTGTCTAGAGAAACAAGCTAATTATGCCTCATTATGTTTCTGATTCTCCTCATAAGAGCAGACTGTAACATTTAACAGCACCAAAGCTAACAAAAACAAAAGACGAATGAATTAAAACAGACATGCAGGTCCCCAAAAGCATAGTTAAGAGTGGATAACTGGCTCTAGGTACTCACAGGATGGCAGCTTATTGGAAGAATGGAGGAGGACACATGTGAAAGTGTGAAAATGTCTTTTGAAATTCTAAAACCAAAGCAGAATGATTAGAAACTGGCAAAAATCTGGCCAACATGAACATCACTTGCCAGTTAGATGCATTGTGTTTTACAGCTATTGCTGTTCAAGCATTCTGACAGAAGAAATCAAACTCCTGCCTTTTGAATGAAACCCAGTCATTGATGTGTTTGTCTTTCCACTTTTGAACTATAGACAATTGTTTCCATGTGCTTTCAAGTGTACGAGAGGCAAAATTTTACAGTATTTGAGGGGAATCACAAAAGTACACCAACTTTGGCCAGACTCTGTGATTTAAGTCATAACTTTAGATAAAGGCTGACCCTGCCTTTGACCTGTGGAAATGAAAGTACTCGCACAGCACACCTTTCTTTTATCCTCACCTTTAAAAAAGACCCATTTCCTAAGTATAATGTAACTGAGCAAAGGATCCTTTAGCATCCTTTTCTACCTGTTTTAGTTAAACTTACCTGTTTTTGTTAAACTTAGTTAATTGTTGTACATTGTAGATTAAGCATTGCTTTCATGGGGTAGAGATACACAAAGAAAAGGTGAGAGAGTATTGATTTAACCTGGTATTGAACGGGCTCAGGGAGCGAGGTTACACTGCAATCTGCTGCCTACTCTGTCTGCCCTCTCTGTTTCAGTGCAGCAGTTTTCTGCAAATATGTTTTAAGACCAGGAAATGGCTCGCAGGATGAGTGCATTGCGCTTTTATCCCAGCAATCATTGCACTAAGCAAAAGCTATCATGAAAAACTGATCGAAGGTAAAAGCAATTGTTTAGTCACTATCCATAGTGACAGATCCTAATGTGTAAAGTGTTTTTTTCTTACTCTACAAGATCGGTATGGTTGCTTGTCATTCAGACAACTGTGTTTTGCAGTAAATACTCATTGAAGTTATGCAATGTATGTCACTTGAAAAGCTCAATAATTGAATCTGTAGTATAAGGTGGGCGCGTTTTTGCAACATTGTGGGGACCATGTTCCGGATTTTCACCATAACAGTGGGGACGTCTTGCCCTCGTTGGGGCATTTTCTTGGTCCCCACGGGTACGAACCCCGTTTTGAAGGTCAAGATTAGGCTTTATAGATTAACTTACAATTAGCTTTTGGTTATGACAAGGGTTAGGTTTTCACTTCCTCTCTCTGCAACATTTTAGAACTTTGTTGGAATTTAAACACTTGTGTTGGCAGGTCACTCACATTCAGATGAAAACTCTTGTCACAAAAGGTGAAACATAAAAGAAATTCCTCATTCAACACAGCTGCTACTTGCTAGAATCCTGTAGATGTATATGAACATGTTGAATCAGGTGCTCTCGTGTAGACAAATAAACATAAAAAAGATAATCCTTCTGCAGCTCAGTTGATTGCTTTTGTGTTTGTTTTCATTCATGCAGTCGATCAGCAGGCACATTTGCGTCTGATTAAACCAACATTAATCGCCATGAAAATAATACTTTTTTATGTGCATCCCCGTGACATTAAGCCTCTGAGCCTGCAGAAGGGCGCCCATTCCTGAAATATGTCTCCTCCTTCGTTGCTGCCCAGCTGTCAGGGAGAAGGGCACTAACTGTATAACTGCATATGAACATAACACAAACTGCCAAGTGTGATAAGAATGGGAAGGAGGCTTCAACACCAATTTCGACAGAAGACAAATGACTGCTGGTGGAGTTATCTTTGTTGATTTGTGTAGCTGGAGGAAGCTTTTTTTTTTTCCCCCCTCCTTCTGTGAGACTGTTATTTATAGTCCGTGCACTCAAGAGCTCATTTTAGTTCTTTAGGAAAAAAAAAAAAAAAAAAAACCTGGAGGAAGTGGATGTGAAATATCTAAATCTGAGTAAAATGAAATGTTAATGACCAAATGTTCTCATGTGGTATTGCAACATACAAGTACAACATCATTTTTTAAATGCCTGTCTTTGCAATCACTTATATATATATATATAAATATACACATACATACATATACACATACATACATATGTATGGGTAAATGACTATCTTTAAGCTCTGAAACATTTCCTGATATAAATTTTTACTTATGTTAACTAAAATAAATTATCCACATAATACCAAACCAGTCTTACCTACTGTTTTTTTTGCATGTGTATATAACAATAAAGGCTAATTAGTATGCTTCATTCTAACTTGTTTGCTTTACCTGCTTAAATGAAATAAATAACAAGCAAACCTTGGAGACTGATGTCCTCTCTGCTACTTGAGCTCCACTTGTTAACTAAGTGTGTTGGATGGTTTCCTGGGTTGCTACCTGGCCACAGCTGACACATGAGGTGGTTAAAGTGCAAGAGTCTCCGCACATGTTAGGAGGTCAGCAGTTGCCAAGGGGCGGTCACTTGAGAGACAGCATGTTACCCAGCAGCCACCTGCTGTGCAACCCGGGGTGCTGCGTCTTGTCATAGCTAAGAGAAGGTGAGGGAAACTACGAGCAAGAATGAGAGCAGCAACAAAGAAGCTGTTGAAGTGTGCTGCATTAATAATTCAATTATTTTAATTGATGTTTACAAGTTGCGTTAGGAATAACAGCATCATATGGCGATGGGGTGCTTTTCACAAGCTAACTGATGTAAGACATAAAAATAGTAATTTTGTAATAGACCTACTGCACTAGCAGCATCATTTAGCAATACTACTGAATGTGTCATTTTCATTGTTTCAACATTTAGAGCCAGATGAAAACTGTAAATATTCTACACAACCGCATAGGAACCAACTTCACTGTGCAAAGCACCTCTGGTATCTTAATGAACTACAGTAATGAACTGTGTAAAATTATGCATATGATTAGAGTTTTGTTGAACAAGCCATTTGAGCAGGATACATAATAGCCTCAAATTTTATGGCAAGATTTACAGGCAGTAATCATCTCAGAGTCCCCTCGCCAAATCTCATTCTGTGTGACTGGTGTTCAAGAGAGATTATTTTTTGTTAATACTCCTATAATTAAATGCATGCTTAGACTCTGAGTGATTACAGTTCCTGACGACTAATTGCCCGATAGCACAGATCACTGCAAGAATGATAATGAAATCTGCAGACTTCTGTCCGCGAGTCCGGAGAACAACTGAATGGCAGTGAATGATTGCTCCTGCAAAGAGAAGAATAGTGGAAGATGGTTCTTTTACACCACTGACAGTAGTGCGTCTTGTAGATGATTTATTATGTCTCTACAAATGCAAATATTTTTTGCTGTGTTTTAGTTTAAATATCATTTTCTGATAGAGACATCTCAGACCAGTTATTACCATTTGTAAACTGAAGACAGATATCACACTCCTGCTGTTCACACCTCTGAGCAATCATGGCTTCATGCGAGAAACAGCCTGGCTGCTTCATACTGTCGTGCAACACCTTATGGACGCGCTGCCTACTTAAAGTATCTGAATGTTGAGGCACATCAGTGCCGCGCAAAGATCCTCAATCACATACAATGTAATCCGTTTTGAAGTTAAAGAGTATGTGAACAGGAAATCTTATGAAAAACTACATAATATCCACTAAACAACTAAAAAACCTTTCAGAAAAATCTAAATATTGAGAACACAAAGTGCAGTTAAGCTTTTAAAAATGCACAATGCTTTTTGGCTTTGACATTTTTTTTCACCAACGTGAAACACTAACAACTCTCTGCTGTCACTTCAGCTCTGTCAGTGTGCCATAAGCAATGGTTTGAGCTCTGTAGAAAGCACCGGAGCCTGATAACTATGGGCATCACCTTGATGGTCCTTGATGTCCCACAGCTTTATCAGCTCAGCAAGGACTTAGTTAGACATCATGTAAGACAGTGAAGAGGACACTGAGGATGTAGTTGTAAGGACAAAACGTGATGCAGTGGTGCTTTAACTGAATCTTTTCCCGATAAAAATAACAAAATAAAGACGATTCCCATATAATTGTAATGGTTGCAGTGTTGAGATTTAAGAGTGAATAAAATTAGAACTGAAATAGAATATTAATACACTTGTTAGAGGAGCAAGTTTGCTAACATTTTATAGCAAGATTAAATAGCTCAATGGGCTTTATACACAGCTCCACTACTTCCTGAACTTAATACTGCACCTTTGTTTCCTGTCTTTAATAATTGGATAATCTGATTAATCCAGGTGTGTCTGCTCTCAGCAAATGGTCAGACACACCTGGATTAATCAGTTCATCCAATCTTGAAAGACAGGAAACAAAGGTGCAGTACTAAGTTCAGGAAGTAGTGGAGCTGTGCATAAAGCCCATTTGGACTTGCAGGTGCAAATTCAGATGTGATTTACTGAAATATTCATGATATAATCCAGTAACAAAAGCATATCTTTTATTGGTTCATACTGTCGTGCAAAAAAGAGGGAAAGTCTACCACAAGGTCTGAGTATGTCTAAGGTTTTGGTAAAAAATTTGGAACTGTCAGTCCTAAAAATCAAAACCTTGACTGGGTCAAAATGCTGTAGTGAAAAGGTAGAAAAGGAGCTATGTGGTTTCAACTGAAACGGGGGAGGGTTTTTACATAACCGCAACCTTGTCATAGCTTTATAAGCAAGTTATATTTCTGCATCACTCTTCTAAAATGTAACTCATGAAGTTGTTTGAAAGAGAAATTGAAAAAAACATCATACATCACCGCCTTTTTAGCAATTTAACAAAATGTCCTGTTTGATCGTTGGAAAACACAATAATTAGGAATTTAGACAAACCAAAATAAATGACTTCTTAATAGGACTAGTTAAGGGAAGAAAAAAAGGAGGAAAAAAAAAAAAAAAAAAAAAGGGAAAGAAAAAAAAATTTTTTTTCAAAAGAAAGATAATAAAAATTTTTTTTTTTTGTAACAAAAGGGAATAAAAAAAAGGGAATGTCCTCACCACACTCCTTTCCCCCCCCTCTCCCCCGGAAGGTTTGGGGGGCTCTGTCCTTATCCTGATAGAGCCGCCGAAACTCTTTTTTAAATTCACGCGCTTCCCCTTTTCTTCCGCCCAAGAGGGGTAACTTTTTTTTTCAAAAAAGAAGTGAAACAATTAAAGTACGACGTTAATTATCCCTAATATTCAGCACATCAGTTGACCATCATTGGAGATGTCCTCTACTCTTGGATGGGGTGGGATTTGGCGATGATCACGTGGTGCCACCAGTACGCCACATCATCAGTTGTTTGCCCCATACTTCATTGGGTGTTTCGGCCACTTATAACAAGACCTCTGTCGGGGTTGGCCCACCACAGGATGATCAGCCCCGGGTGTGTGGCACACAGTGGCATCATGCAGTCACTTGGCAGCCCATACTGCATCTTTCCGTTTCAGCCACAGCCAGTGACTGCTCCACTCTGCTGTTGTGGCAAGTTCTTTAATTGCCTTCCGTTGGGCCTGCCCTCTGATTCCCATCTCCTTCAGGAGCCTTGTGGTGGACCTGGCTACAAAGCCTCTGCAGCCGACCTCCACAGGCCACACCTTCACATTCCAGCCCCGCCCCTCTGCTTCAGCTGCTAAGTTGGCATATCGCAGTCTCTTCCGCTCGAATGCTTCATCGATGGCATCTTTCCATGGGACTGTCAGTTCAACGATGAAGACACGCCGGTAGGATTTGGACCAGAGGACCAGGTCTGGGCGCAGGTTGGTCGCTGCAATTTCGGGTGGGAAGGTGAGCCTCTGGGTGAGGTCCACCTGCATTTCCCAATCCCGCTATGTTGAACATGCTATGTTCAGTGGACCTGAATCCGGAGGAGATGACTTGGTCCCTCTTTTCTCCCCTTCCCGAACGAAGGTTGTTTTCCGTGGGCCTGTGGTCTGGGTGTTTAGAGGCATGGCATTGTTGGTTACCCTCCCGCTCTAGATTTCGGCAGCCAAGCACTTCAACACCTGGTTGTGGCGCCAGGTGTATCTTCCCTGGGTTAGGCTGGTCTTGCAGACCACCAGGATGTGTTTGAGGGTTGCAGGGGCTACACACTGGAGACCGCCTGGGTCCTCTCCATACCAGACATGCAGGTTGGTTGGAGAGGGCAGGACATCATAAGTGGCTCTAAAGATGAAGCTTAGCCTGTTGGACTCCATGCTCCACATATCGCTCCATGTGATTTTCCTCCTCTCCACGCCTTCCCACTTCATCCAGCGGCCTTGCTGAGCTTGGGAGACCGCTGCGGCACACCTGGCTGCTTCCTCCTGGTGGCGCACTTCCTCCACCACCATGTGGCGCCGTTCAGCTGGAGTCGCCTTTTGCCATGTCTGTGTTGTTGATTCCAACCCAAGGCCGCCTCTGACGTGTTGGCTATGTCCCACTGCACCGCAACTGCTGCAGATGGCTTCCATTTCCTCCCCATTGCTAGGGTTGGCGCAGCCCTTCTGACAAATGGATCCCGGGATTCGGTGAGAGTTATCTCCAGCCTTGATTTGGCATATTTATACTCCTCCACCAGGCTTGAGATTGGTAGGGAGAGTGCTCCGTTGCCATACAAGCCTATGCTGCTAAGGCATCTGGGCAGTCCAAGCCACTTCCTCACTTGTGCGTTCACCAATCTCTCCAGCCGATTGGCATGAGATAGGGTGACCTCATAGATGGAAATTGGCCACATGAGACGGGGCAGCAGCCCAAACTGAAAGCACCACAGTTTCAGCTTTCCAGGTAGAGCAGTGCTGTTGATCTGCTTGAGGCCATTGATGGTATCTTGCTTGAGTTGCTCCAACTGCTTCGAGTCTTTGAGCTCAGCACTGTACCAGCGGCCAAGGCTTTTGACAGGCTTCTCCAGAAGGGTTGGTATTGGCTCGTTGTTGACATGGAATCTCTCATTGCTGAGCTGGCCTTTGACAATGGAGATACTGCGGGATTTGCTGGGTTTTATTTCCATTCGTGCCCACTCGATGTTTCCCTAGAGTTTATCCAGAAGGCATTTGGTGCATGCACTTGTTGTTGTTATTGTCGTCATGTCGTCCATATACGCCCTGATAAGATGGAGGCAAAGTCCACTCTTTAGTCGTTCCCCTCCAACCACCCACCGGGATGCTTGAATAATAAGCATGTTTAATGAACTAATCTGAAAATTCTTCTACAAACAGGATAAATATGTTTATATTCACTATCAATTTTGAAGTATAATGCTTTGTCACAGAGTGTCATAATTGTTAAAGAATCATTGTGAACAACAAGGCTGTAGGATGGTTAGCATCATCAGATTCACCCTTGTATGACCCAGACTTAAGATTAAAGGGGAAGTTTAGGACTTTTGACATAGGGCCTCATTTTCGAGTGAGCCAGGGTCCTACTTATCACTGGAGACAGTTTCATCTTATTTCATCTCATATTCTTGTTACCGGTGGTCCCTGATGCTAACGCTAGCATAAGTCAATAGGAATCTGCTAGCCTGTCATTAATAACAATTGTATCCACTCCACAAAACACTGAGGCAAATCAGTTATAACACAAGACTATCTGTGTAAATGCTGTGTTGACAAAATAAAGTTACAAATAAAACTTACTTCACTGCTGAAGTAACAGTTTTTCCCCTACATTTTGTAGCCATTCGAGGTTATTAGCTACAGGTGTTATATTTAAAATTCGCATTTCTCCACAGTGAGATTAGCTGTTTTTCAGCATCCAGAAGTTTACCTGCAGCCGCCTCTCACCCTGTCACTGCTTAATGTGCTCACGTTCCTCTGGAATAACAGATGCAAGTTTTTTCTTGCATCTTCGTAATTTCGCATCGGAGCAGGTGTGTATAGACAAATGCATTGATATTTCTCCTACGAATTATTCTAAATTTCGTTCCGTTTATTCGCATCAGTCCTGGCATGAAAAGGCCTTTACAGTAGCTGCTACTGTAATCAAATTCCTTCTTTACACTTAATGGCAGATGATATCACTCCGCTGCCAAATACCAAAAGTAAAAATGTGTTGTAGCTGAGATGCTTTACTATCAAAATGTAACGTAATACAAGGTAAATTTTATTTGTAACATTATTTTGTTAACACAGCATTTACACAGATAGTCTTGTGTTATAACTGATTTCCCTTGGGTGTTCTGTGGAGTGGATACGATTGTTATTAATGACAGGCTAGCAGATTCCTACTGACTTATGCTAGCATTAGCATCAGGGACCACCGGTAACAAGAATATGAGATGAAATAAGATGAAGAACTTTAATCAATACATTTTTGTAGGAGTTGCATGCGTTTGTTGATATCCCATACAAAACAACAATTTGTTGTGTGTTGAAGTTAGTTCAAGTCTTTTCTATGCGTAATTTAGAATGTTAACGTACAGCCAAGATCAAAAACGTGATCTAAAAAAAATACATCATCCATTCACTGACATGAAAGAAGATGTCAGAAACAGCAAGTCACTGAAAAAGTTTGTCACTTACCTTCTATCTATGATTCTTCACCAACAGAACTAAGTTTAAGAAAAAACAACAATAACTGTAGCTGTCGTAGGCCTGCTATTGGAATAGTTGTCATACTTAGGGTGGGAAGCCCTTTGACGGCAGATAGCTTCTAAAGTTATATTGCCTCCATTTCCAGACCTGAAGCTGAACATAAAACGCATTTGCCTTTATATTTAGTAGACAAAACTGAAATTGCCATCTGCTTCAACTCTTCTAGGCAAAAGAATATATCAGCAGATTTCTAAAGTGTGGGACTTATGCTTTTTTTTCCCCCTGGGGCGTATCCTTGTTCAAATTTCTTTATCTGCCAGTAAGGGATGGGGGTTTGTATTACAGGCAAAACTGAGCATCTTTCGACTCCAGTAAAAACTTTGTGTGCACAATAAAATCGATGCATAATAGTCCAATAGCTTCATGTATTTTGATGTCCAGTTGAAAAAGAAATCTTTCTTGCTCCATATTTTAGAGGCCCTTACTTTGGTGAACAAGGCCCCACGTTCACCTAATTCAGGCCTTGGAAGTCAGAGCTCCATTTTTTTGGACTTGTTTTTTCCCATCAAGACTCACTCGGCTGTATCTGCCTTATTTCAGCTCACAGACCCCGTGGGATTGAATCATTCCCATTGCTCAGAGTGCCTTTGATATTGTTGATACCTTTCCTGCACACAGGAATGGAGATACATTTGTACTATGGAAATTGAAGCTCCTAGTAGGAACATTTGTGAAAACCACAAACTTTAACATATAAAAACCCCCTTTTTCCTCCTCTAATCTAAGACTAACAGGACTTTACTCGATAATATCTGGAGTGTGAGCAGCATTAGCAATGCATCATGTTTAAACACTTGTGTGGGAAGGAGCGAATGATCTCTACATTTGTCACCAGAAGAGTTTAGCGTCCATCATAGCTGCCACCGGAGGTGCGTCTGCCACTGAGTAGGAACAGAACAGGCCAGATTGTGTGGGGAGGGAGGCCTTGGCACATGACCAGGTGCATCAGAAGCCTCTTCTGATCCTCCAATGTGCTGTTGAGCTGCTCTATTCCCTCAGCACAACGCCAAACACCTGCTTGGCCCAATTGTTAGACTGAAAGCTCTGTTATCGACGTGGGCCGTCCAAATGGTGAAGCACTCTGCTTTCATCAGCAAGTAGTATAGAGCAGGGGAGAAAGGCGATTGATGTCAGTCTGAGAAGTAGATAGAGACTTCACATGTTTTGTTCAACCTTTTGTTGGACAGGTATTGCATGAAATAGAGAAGAAACACAAAAAATATTACTCCATTTGTTTAAATGGTCTTAATTTCCACTAGGATAATATATATTTCTAAAACCGGAAGCATTTTTTTAATATTAGGTAAATTACTTTTGGTTTTACATAACTTTTATATCACAAAGAAATACTGGATGGTATGTGGTGAAATATTCATATAACTGATGTTTGTGGTTATTAATTGACCTTAACATGAGAGGTGTGTGTCATCAGAGGGATTTCTGATCAAGAATAAAAGTTTCCTGTGATGGAAGAGAGAGATGCAGCTGACTAATGAAAGATTCTGAAGAGAGGTATCAGTCATCTTGAGAACTGATGCCCAATTCCCTCTCATCATTTGTAGCAATGGCAAAAGATGACTTAGGTGCCACAAAATGACGTCCTAAATGAAGGCATATTTCATAAAACAACACTATGTGCCCAGAGAGACTAGGTATTTTTCACAACCATGAGAAAGGAGCAGAACAGGGGATATGAATGACTAATAAAGCCTTATGTCAGGCCTATTGTGAAGCAGTTAAATGAGAGGAATCCAGTGGTAGCTAAGATATCAAGTTGTTGGGGCAGTAAGCAGCTTTCAGAGTGGACATCAGAGCGCTTGACAGGAGAATAACAGATTAAATAAAAACAAAAGTGATGGGGCAGTTGCCTCAGCTTAATGGCAATGGTGAATCTGCGTTAGACAAAGATGTCTAGAGCGGAAGAGGGTTTGGGAAGTAGGAGGGGTGGTGACAGATAAATGAGGCCATCGCTAGCTGAGGGAGGAGGAGGGGAGGAGAGAGTTGGTAGCGAGCTCCCTCGTGATCTGTACCTGCCAAGTCCCTACCCTGAGCAGCTGCTAGCAACTCTGAGGATGTGTAGCAGCTCACTCCCACATCGCATCCATCTTTTACAAAGTCTAATCCAACTGAATAGAGATCAGTTCATGGTGTTTGATACAGCATTTAACTTTAAAACAACTGTGTTGTTTTAGCTTCATCACTCATGCATTTTTTATAGATGAAACAGAAACTGTCCTTTTGCGATCACCCTCCAAATTTCATAGAAGAATGTCAAAACTTACCCTAATCTATTTATTTTGTTACTTTTTAAACTGATAATAGAAATAAAGGGAAAGTTATTCTATTTATGGGGCACATTTTATCCAAAGCAGCAACTCAATGTACCTTACAGCAAACACAAACAACAGCAATTTATAATTAAAAGATTCAAAAGGAACAAACCAAAAATATAGTATATATAAAAAATATTTAAAAGTAAGATGTAACATCTTAAAAGAAGATGTTTAAATGTGAAACAACACAAACTAAATTCAGCTGCCATAAGCAGCTTATCTTGAACACTGACACACTACAGGCTTGTCTTACATTTTCTGGCAGATTTTTCCAGATTTTATTTGCATAAAACTGAAACGCAGCCTCCCCTTTTCTGGAACTACCAGGAAAACACATCATCTTAAAGACTCAATGCAAAAATAAGACACTGTTCATGATCTCTTAAACATTTTATACTCATATCCTGTCATATTGGCTCACTAGAAATAATAGGAGAAATAACTGAACACTGATTTCACGTCAGAATTTAGCTTTAGCATACATAATGGTGTGCAACGCTCATCACTTGTCATTCCTGCCCCCACTCCCAAGCTGATGGTCACTTAAAAGCTGCCGCCTGCCATTCATATCCTCTCTGTACGAGTTGCACCTGCAGTGGCGGGTTATGTAACAGGCCAGTTAGAAGAACGCTCGACATGCCCTGCATTTGCAATGATGCAAGGCCGTTAAAGACATTCTGTCATCCACGACACATGGGTGTTCTCTTATTCATAAACTCAAAAGGGTTTCAATTAGGCTTTTGTGGCTGGCCTCCCAGCGGTTTGCATGCTTAAATGAGATGCATCTGCAGGGAGGACTATGAAAGAGTTTTCTTAAAAAGTGGCCAGAGAATAGAAATGGAGAGATGATGAAATATCTCTTCATTAGAAAACATTTGGAGTCATCGTAGTGTTTGTTTTTCCACTTCATGAATTTATGTTTTCTTCCCTTATTTATACTAATTAACAATATTGTGATACTCCTGTTAGATGTCACCTTCCAGATACTTTAATCTTAACAGAGGCCAGTTAGTGGACACTATGGGTGCAATCCACATCAAGATGCAATGCTCTGACTGCACTGCAAAGGAAGTAAAAATCTCTCATGGTTGTGACCCATATTTGAATGAACTAGCTATGGTTTGTATCAAAGTGGTTTTTAAGACATGAACTGCTGCATTTCTCCCAGTCCCGACTCCTTTGTAGATCTGCTTAATACGAAGCTGCATTAATTGAGATTAACTCATTACTGTGGATGATTACAGTGGTTCATTTCTTTGTTACATGAGAGTTAACTTTTTTTTTTTTTGGGGGGGGGGGGGGGGGCTATAGTGTTATTGACCGGAAATTGTACATGCTATGAATGTAATTTTCTTTTTTGTCTGCAAATAGAAAAGAAAATGGTGAAGTTATGTTAAGATAAAGTGTATAAGGTTCTATCATAAGAACAGTTTCAAGAAGACTTGTTTGCCTGACAGTTTTTTTTCTCTAAGTTTTGCAGCTGCCACACAATCAATCAAAAATATATAGGGATGGACAATTTGTTAATGAAAAACACCCAGTCATAAAATATTACAGAACCTCTGGTCTAGAATCTACATATATAAAAATCAGAGCCAGTCAGAAAACAAAAACCTCAGTGAAATCTTTCTGTAGTTAATAGGTGGAAAGTGCACTGGTTTACTGGTTTATCCAGGAAAAACTTTGAGGGTATTTGTGCAACAATACTGTATTATGATTAAGCTTGTGGCTTTCTGCATGGGAACAAATGAGTCAGATTTTTAGATGAGCTCTTAGCAATCATTAGTGGACAGTCTCTACAAGAGACTATTCACAAAAGAAAGCTGATTAGATGGGCTTGCCAAAAGAGATGGGACTTGATTGTGAGTCGTTATGTACGAAAGGGACTAATCAAAAACATGCCAACTTTCATCAGTTTGTGGCATGGTTTATATCCCATTGTCATAACAGAAAAAAACTTGAGTGATGTGTAATAAATCAACAGTGTTTGTAGAAAGAAACATTATGTTTCTCACACATTCATGCTTTAATAGCATCACACCAGTGTTCTATATGTGCTGTGACATTTTACAGACATGGCTGAGCAGTGAAGGACAATGGTGCCTTATTCATGGCTGTAATATGACAGAACTTTAAACCATCAGTGGATCTGCATTTAGATCTGCCACAAACAACCCTATATCTGGATCCTGCCATTGATTTGCATAATTGGAGATTGTGGCTGGGTGCTTGTTATTCATTGACACGACACTGCAGCGAGGCAGATGGAGAGATGTACTGAACTGACTGTTCCAGTTTCTGTAGGGAAGGAGTGGCTCTATCAGTGTTAAAGGGTCCTAAAGAACAGCCTTGAAACCAAATGTTTAGACCGTCACAATATCTAAGGCACTGTGTCTTTTACCTCTTTATTTATTTATTGAGTGTTAAATTTTAAATTGCCACACAGGCCAAGGTCTAAAAACAGCCCTGTGAACAGCTGGAAAATCTCTAAGCAAATTGAGCTCACTTTTGCTTTCCCTAAACAAATCTAAGACTTTAGAAAATGAGCTGTGTGCAGTTTACCAGCCAGCAGACCTCTAAATAACCTAAGCTACACAGAGCACCTGACTGAGATGAGACATTGCTGGCTGACTGACACATTCATCTCCCCTGCTATCTGTCTGACTGAAGGAGGGGAGCAAATGCCTCCCTCATGCATGAAGAAAAGAGCATTGCTTATTAGTGAGGGGAGACAAAGACACAAAGAAAAGGGGATAGGAGAGAGATCACATTGTCTTAGTTTCAGTGTGATGAGGGACAGTGTCTCCTCAGGATGTCAGCATGGGTAAAATTAAGAAACTGGAAAGTGAAAATGACCTATGACTGCTCAATACTTTTTTTCTCCTCTCTTATTAGCCCCACATCTTCATAATCAAACACAAAGCAAGCTTTCTCTTTTTAAAGGACTATGTTTTACACCTATATACTTTGTAAATTTAGATCCCTTTTAGCCCAAGCAGCGAAGTCTTTTTTACATATCACATAAGTGGCATGTATGACTAAATTCTAAAAGTCATGATGAAATCATAAAAAACATCAGCCACAATTTAATCACTGGCGCTTTGTTGACAACTGATGAAAGTTTGTTTTTTTTTTTCTTTCTTTTTTTTTCAAAGCTCAATTTATGCATCAAATATGATCCAGGCCGTATGCTGACAATGAGAAGGCTCTTGGATCATAGGGTGTGCAAGTAAATACTTTTTTTTTATGGTCTAGCACAATATAAATAACAATTTCAACAATTTTACAGATGAACACCAGAATAAATAAATAACAGCTAAATGCAGCTAGATACGTGGCTTCATATTTTTTTTTCTTTTTTAAACCACTTTTCAGTTGTTAAAAATGTGATTAAACACTCTGGTAAAAATGGATCAAGATATATTTCCAAGCTCATACTTCCCAAGTAGATGAAATGTTCATGCTCAGTTTTGGGTTTATTCACACACATGTATACAAAGAAGTACTGTATATCCCTTAATGTGTACAGTTCTTTTACAGTGAATAAGGGTGTGAAACAAGGAGGCTACATAAAGCTTATATTTGGGGTCAAAATATGGTAAAACACAAAAAACAAAAACAAAACAAAAATACATCATTTCAGGACATTTTACACGACAAATAAATAATAAATATAGAGATACACTTGAGACCATGTGTTGAGAACAAAATGCATAGGACAATAAAAGGGCAGCTGCTAACATAAAACACACTTAAAAATCCTAAAATACATAAAACATATTTCATTAATGGATAAACATTTTTTGAGGTTTATTTAATTAATGGATAAACTTTAACTATGTCACAATAGTTATATTAGGATTTTTTGTTTGCTGATTTTAAAACTTTTTTTTTTTTCAAAAATTGATTTTTTTCCCTCTGAATTTAAATTCTTCATTCAATTCTATGTTCATAAGGTGGGTTGTAAAATGTATTTTGTTGTTGTTGTGTTTTTTTACCCAGCTGAGGGCAATTTTTTTTTTCAACTGTCTAGTAACATATGAAGCCCCCCAGGAAACATGGCAATTCTTTTTTCTTTAGCATTCTCTCGCGATACGTTTGTGTTCCCACATCACGCTTTTGCGTTCTTTCACAAAAAGTTTTGCGTTCTCACAGTTAGGTTTGCGTTCTCATAATGAGGTTTGCAGGTCATGAAGCAATGTCATTCTAGCTTAATTGGAGCTGTCACAGCCACTGTCAGAATGGCTGCACACCGGCTGCTGCCACTGTCAGAATGGCTAATAGGAGATGCTACACCACCACTTTGAGAATACACATTGCTGCAGCATTCGGAATGGCATAAATAGCATGTTGCCATGCTCGGTAGATGTGTGCAGCTCATGCTAGATGTGTGCAGCTCGGTGACATGCAACATCGAGCACACCAGAGTTCGGGTGGATCTCTGCCGGCTTGCAGCACTCATGTTGGGCATGGCTCAGCCACGTCGAGCTGGTAGACCACTATGGATACGAAGAAAATTAGGGGAAAATCACCTCATCCTGCTGTATGAGGGATCTGAATTTGACATTTTGGAGAGAAAATGCTAAAAATGGAAAAGACTGCTGCTTCATGGGGATGACCACACTCAAACATACTTTCTTATTTTGGACATGAAATAAATTCTACAGTTAGAATTGTGAAGATTGGACATTCAGAGAGAAAGTGATGAGCCTTCCTTTGTAAGCAGATCTATACTCAGCCAGCAGCGGCTGCTTTGGGCATGGCTCAGTCTCCTTTAGGCTTCCAACTTTACTTATGGGCCTCGACCACTGTGGCTGCAACCTGAATGGGCCACGATCAAAAGGGCTGTAAACATCCCAGGGTTTCCCACAGTGTATAATAAGCCTGACAGACCAGCAAACTTTACTTGCCCCCGCCAGGTTAAGCATCATTCAGTTATGTCTTTTGAATATGTTTTTTTTTACACCAACAGGCCAATTAACAGTGACACAGAAAATTTATTGAGTATCTCTGATCAGCACATTGGCAAAATCTCATGGTCAATACGAGAACACATAGGGAGTCAACATAGGTCAGGTGTTACTTCTTCTTATCCGAACCTCCAAAACCGCCACCTGTCTCCACATGGTAACACCTACTTTGAGTAATGCGACATGCTGCAGAGAAAGGCTCAAAAGATGTTGGACTTTTTTTTTCCCTGAAAAGAAAATGGAGGAGCAGTAGCACAAGGGAGCACACTGCCACCAAGCCAGCCTCGATAATGTTAGCTGGGCTGCAGCTAAATGCTGAGACAGCTTCAGCTATCATAGGAATTAGCATGTAGTCGGAAAAGCCTTCTGAGAGCCGCGACAATAAACAGCGAACAAGTGGAATGTAAAGCTCTCAATTTTGGCTAAACCTAAAAATCTACAAAACCTTCACAAGTATGCCAGAATAAACCCAAATTTACTGGCAAAGGATCTCTGCAGCCATGCACACAAATCATGGTCCCTCTGATGCATCACCGCAATCTAAAAAGCTACTAAAATATAAAAACTACTGAAACAATTTCTACATTCAGATTCAGATATGTAAATTTAGCTGGCATTTTTATGGTGGCTTGCACACAAATATTAAAGATTGTTACATACTCCACAAGAAGCAAGAACTTTCTTCTTGATCTCGGGGCTACAAGAACAAAATGACGTCATTTTGTTCTCGCGGACGTGATTGAGGACGGCTTGCGGCTTGTTCTCGACCTCTCAGCTGGGCAGAACTTTCTTCTTGCGGAGTTCCAAGAAGTATTGTGTGATTGGTCAGACATTTGAGGTGGGCGGGGTTAACACAGAGACCCTTGAAGCGAGTTGTTACTTCCACATTTCTACAGATGCAGGTTTAACGGATAGTTTAAATAAACAGCTGATTGAGATGGTGAGAGAGTACAAATATGCAAACAACACACGAGGCATTTAAATACACAGACACCACCACATGCGCAACCCTGTTTTTCTGCAGACAAAGTTTGTTGTAGATGTACAATCACTGGGTGAACACTGCCCCCCCCCCTTCCTCCTCAGTCGCCTGATTGCAGAGCTGCTCGTGGAGTATGTATTGACTTGATGAAAACAAACTTTTTTCTTGTTCTTGCAGCCTTGAGGGCAAGAACAAAGTTCTCACTTCTTGCGAAGTATGGAGCAAGCTTTACAGTAGGCAGTAATTTTGTTTTAATGGATTGTGACATAATGACATATTTACTCAGTATTCTAATGGGTGTGTTGCAAAGTAGAGATGAATATGTGAACAAGACATACTGTAAAGTTCAGCTTGTTCTTTTTTGTTCCTTCTGTTATGATTTTGTATAGTTTCTGAAAGAAATAAATGCATTGATTGGAAAAAGCAAACCTTATTACATAAAATTTATTTCAAACACTTTGTAACTGCTTCCGTATGAGTACTTAGATGCTACAAAACCAAATAAAATTATGTTACTTTGTGTGATGTACAGTAAATGTTAGTCTTCTATGTTTCTATTTTACAAATGTGATGCCAATCTTATGATTGAGTGAAAATGGCTGCTTTCATGTGGGTTTCAGGTGAGTCGTTGGTATGTGGTCTGACTTATGATTTCAATATCTAGGGTATTAGTGTGGTGGAAAAGATGCTTCATCATTTCTGAAATTTGAAAGTACTACCAATGATTTATCTACAGCAACATGTCATCTATGCCAACAAACCACTCTGGGCTACATCCTTGTAAAATAAGTGCCAGTGAGGCATTAAAATATTTAACTGGACATAGGTAAATCACATAAATTTCAAGCCTCTTGGCTGGAAACTGGCTTGACTATACAAGGACATAACATTTTAAAGGAACCATCCTAAAATGTGTGTTTATGAACAGATCAATCAATGCACCTGACCTATTACCTGCAAGGGCTTGTCATGGGTACTATTTCAGGTTTACAGCCTTTCAGCATGAGAGCTGTATTGATTGCTTGCCTTCAGAAACACTTCTGGGGTAAGAACAAGAAGGAAGAAGGGGGTAGATGAGGAAAAGTTCTGTCCTCTGTTGTTACCGTTTGGGGATTTTAATGTGAGGTTTGCCAGAAGCATAAGGGTAATAATGCATGTCACAACAGCGGGGTCCCAGTGATGTCGTTCTTCATTCCCAACAGAGCAGTAATTACAGATTAATGTAATTTGAAGTGAATAAAATGCTATTTTTCTGACCAGCACTGAAAAGCTGCCACACTTCTACTGTACAAAGGATAAACATGAAACGCCCTGTGTTTCAGGTGTCTTGTGTTTTACAAACATAAGGCTTTGACCTGTGTAGCTCGACAGTTTGGGTGCAGAGTGACACTCATACAAAAGAAAAAGAAAATAAAACCCTCCTCCGTCTTTGAGAATAAAAGATGGCATCCTTATTGTCTATGCTCATACTCTTTCACAGTGACTTTGCACACGCAGCTGTGCACTTCAGAACAAACATCTTGTCTCACTGTGCAATTCAAGAATTTTTATCAAATCAGACCCAGTGTGTCCAAAGCGTCATGGTCTGAGGGATGCTTACCTAGCCACAGAAACTCTGAGCAGTTGTTTACTGTTTGGCTTGACAAACCCTGTTATTTTTCGAATCGCTGATTCCTACAGATAAGCATTTTGTGTTTGAAGTTCCTGGCAACAACAAAGAAAAACAAACAAAGCAACATGGCGCCAGTATGCTCATGACTGTTAGCATGTTGTTTGTAGTGAGGCAGTTTACCGAGCATCACCTGTCATACTTTAAGGGACGCTGGCATGAGCAAAAATGAAAACTGTTGTTTGTTGAGGTTCCTTCACATAGTTTTACTAATTAGTTAAGCAGCAATTGGTTGGAATGCTCAACAATACAGATCAAGCACTGAGCTCACACTCCAAAACTCGCAAAATACAGACCCAAACCCATGCATTCAAGGGAAATATCACATGATAATGGCTGCAGGCAAAGTCTGAAAGTTGTGATGAAAGGAACAAAAAAAGAAAGAAAAAAAAAACAATCTTGCAGCCAACACCACTGATGGCTTTTTCATCAAACTAAAACCAAAGTTGTCATCGACGAATTTCATTTTTACTCCCAGTGGAACAACTGTGCAGCAGTGCCAATGCACCACAGAAATAAACATCACAAACGAGCTCAAAAGAGATTCTTCAAAGGGTCTTTCAAGCCAAATGGATGGATGAGGAAAATTAGTCTGACTCAGGAGGACTAGTGTGTGCGTTTGTAGAGGGAGAGGGGGGTGTTTCTAAACAAGTGGTACTAAAAACACTATTTACATTTGCAAGTGTTTACTTTTTCTTGTTTTGTGTGCATTTCAGGCTGCAAACATTTAAATCTTCCACATTCTCTTGCTATTGGGAAAGAAATGACTGCCGTTTGTCTTTTTAAATACACCTGCATTGTATCCTCAGTCCGAGCTTGAGCATTTTATGGATTTTATTACAATTGGGGGGTTTATTCGTCTGAATGAATGCACTGCATGACTTTGTATTTTTGTGTCAACTATCTCTAAACTGTTTTTTAGGGTTGTCTTTCTGCTCGAGTTTAATTTCAAATACTTCCTTAGATCAGAGTACAACTGTTTTAATTAAAAACTAAAAATTTTAAGCATTTTTAAGTAAGGGAGCTATACGTTTGAAGTTATGCCATGAGTAAAAATATTCTAGGTCTGAGCAAGACTTCTCCAAAACATTTTAATCATGGCTGTAATTGATAGGGAGGATCATCTCCCTGAATTAATGAATCCAAAAGGGGCCCTTTGATGTGAGCAGGACTGTGACATTCAGATTTGTGCTTGACTGAGTCTGAACCAGATAGCTCCTCAGAAATAGCTGACTTTGGCATTGGCTGGCCGTCATCCATCACATTTGATATCAGACTACAGACAGGTAGATTAATATCCCTGATATAGATTCTAGAGAGCTCCAGCAGGGGAAACATGCCTTTTCTTTAGGTCAGCCTGTGGTCCTTGGTTTTAATTAAATCTCAGTTCTTGCCAGTTGCATCTGCTTATGCAACTTGATTTGTAATTTTGTTATTCTGTTTTTGAATCCTGTGATACCACAGTGCACCCATGCCAAGTTTGAAGTTAAAGGGTTTGACAACCCAAATTCTAGAGATTAGGATGTTCTCCCAAAATAAGCATCAAAATTTTGAATCAATATTATAAACAAATGTTAATTGGTTTAAGTCCATTTATTAATTGATTAAAACATTAAGCATTCAATTTGAAGCCAGCAACACTCTGAGAAGATGGTTGGGAAAGGTGCCTTGGTGTTACAGCCTTCCTTTTAATTAATTGGAAACATGAGGTATCAATTTTTGCCAAATTTAAGATTTCAACTGGATAACAGTTGTCTGATTTTCCTCTCCATAACAGAGTTAAACATTCAGATTTGCATGTGTTCATGAAGCCATGCTGTTGGAAGTTATGCAGAATGAGGTCTTGGCAGTTTGCTGATGAAATATTCATATATTTCTTCATAATGCCGTAGTATACAACCAAATATCAAAAGTCCATCCGCACAACTTACTTAATATATGGGCATTAAGTCTATCCTGTGCCATTACAGATGCTGGCTTTTACACTTTGTAGTGTTAAAAACCTGGGTGGATGAAATGGGAACACATCTGACGAAATGAGCATATAACAGCACCTTATAGGTTGACACATGATATGGATTTAGGTTACATTTCCGGATGCAGTGGTATATTCTGAAGAGAGAAAAGATTATTTTTTAAGTACTCCAGAGTTCATGGGCCATTTTGTCTTTGTGTGTGTGTGTGTATGTGTTTTCCTGGGATTAAAAATGAGACTTGCTTATGGTTTGCAAATACAATTAAGTCAGCCAGTTTCACTGGAAGTGATGTCATTTTAAACTTTGTGTTTAATAAGGGTTTAAAACATATGAATAAATACTACAGGATTTTTAAAAAAAATTTCAAAGAATTTGACAAATTTGATAAAATAGTGTTTAAAATTTTTGTGCAACTTTTTTGATGGTTAATGTGTTAAAGCTGTTGAGTGAAACATAGATGTGGTAGTTGACTTTATTACACTCTTTCCAGTGACAGACTAAATCAATGCGGCTGTTGGTAGCAAAATAAAAAAGGACGGAAAGGGGATTGAATAATTTTCTTGTTGACTGTCAGACTAAGCCTTTAGCTGTCTTAAGTAAAATTTGACTGATATATTCCTAACCAAACAATTTAAATCAATTGTATCAATTCAGAACTAGAATCAAATTAAGACCTTGTGAAGAAAAGAGAATCAGTTTGAGACATCAGTGGTAATAACCAGCTCAAATCTCAAACTCTTTGTGTTTCTGCTCAGGGGGATATTGTAGATAAAACTGTAATTTGACTCCTCTATGTTTCACTAATGTGCACAATAGTTACTAAAAAGAATGGAAAAATTCTGACTATCCACCAGGTAGCTTTTTTAACAACCTTGAACAGAGTGGCATGCACTATCAGGCATGATTAAGACCTTTTCTCTCCCACACAAGCAGCTCAAAGACATTGACATGGAGCTTCATATTTGTACAATGAAGGTTAAAAGACATGAGCAAGTTAAACCTGTTAACTTCTCAGGAGCTCTCCAATCATCAGCCTTAGATTAACCAATAAATTATTTATATTCCTTTTTTATCATAAAAATACTCAACTGTGGTATGACTATCATTGGATTTCTTTTTGTCATTAAGCTCAAGTGACACAGTATCAGCAGATGCAGAGGAGGGTGAAGTATGCCACTTATTTCCCTACTTAATGTGATGAAATTAGATATTGGTTCAGGTGAATAAAAATGACAGTGTTTGCTTGCTTCTTTTCATCCCTTAAGTAAGGTTAAGGGAGCACACTCAAGGATTACTCGCAATGCAGTGAAAGACAGATGGTAATAGGACGTGACCTCAACAATTGCTGAAAGCTGAAGGTTTTTTGACTGTAAAAAGATGTAGCGGTGGAGAGAACTGAGCAGTCAATGGAAATATAAACACAATTCAATTGAAATGCATATTATTGCATGGTGCTATGTAGGGTTATGCACCATGCCCAATCATTTCATCAACAAGCATGCTTTAGAGAGACTGGAACAGGTCAGGACAAATACTGTTGATGTTACCAGAGTGGTCTTAGTGAGACTGAAATCATTAGCTTTGGGGTTTTGGACATGATGTACATCAAGCCAGAGTGCATTTTGCCATGTTTAAAAGGGTTTGGCAGCACAGAGCACTGAATGGCCTTTGGGAGAAACAGATGCTCAGAAAACATAGGCGTGAATCATTGCTAAGATAGACCCTTGCTCCCTTATTGGTGGAGATTTATGTTGAGAGTTTGTCAAGTGGGATAGAAAGGTGACCTTCATGCCCAGAGACTCCAACAGTACAATCACCCTGAACATTTAGAGCACTGTGCACATGCTCAGAACATTGCTGCAGATGTCAAGCTGTGCAGGCCACATTTTCACTGACTCAAGATCTTTTTAAGTGATGATTTTAGCATACATCTTATTTCAACTGGGGGGGGGGGGGGGGGGGGGGGGGGGGGTACATAAATCATTCACCCCATGACTGACTGACCTCTTTAGTGGGTGTGATTCTAAAGGGATCCTGACCTGTCAAAGCTGATCTGTTTCAAATACAAACATGGCAACTGAGATGCACTGATGAACGCTTTGTGATGAGAGCAGTCGGCAGGAAAGAGGGAAAGATTTAACACAAGAGATGGAATTTAGCAGTTCAGCATAAACTCAATTTATCATTTGCACATTATTCTGGCCTGTCCTCGAAGAGTTTAGACTAAAAAAAAAGCCACGGTGCTTCCTCGATTAATGACCCTTCCAAAGTGCATCCAAAGGCATAAAAATGTGTTTTTCCTCTGCATGCCTCTCATACAGAAAAAAGCACGCCTCTTTACATTGCAGTGATCTATAGTTAAGAGTGATCTATGGAGTCTTATCTTCACGTTTTCCTTTTGCTTACTTGATTACTTGCTGCTTTTTTTTATTATTATAGCTAAAGGATTTGTGGATTCTTTTACCATATCTCAGACATCATATTGACTTGGTAGATAACTACAGCAGTAGAAGTTATTGAAGGTATGGCAGAGAGAGAAATACACCACACTCGACTGTATGGTTAAATGAAACGGGTGCAAACCTGATAGATATACTCATTCATCCATGAAACCCACCACACTCTGTCAAGTGTCAAATTACACACCAGCAGAGAGAGAGGAAAAAAAATCTACCTCTGTAAAGAAAATGAATCATTCCTTATTATTGTCTTTTTTTTCTTCTTTTTTTACAGTTGTGTGAAAAAAGGAAAATGTCAACATAAGAGTTGTAAAATTAATTTATGATATTTCTAAAATATATATATTTATATATCTTGGGATATTTGGGATAGGGTGAAACTCCACAAAGTAACAACTGTAATATATGAAGTCACATACTTTTTAAATATAGTTAGGTATCTTCTTCAGCCCAAGCATTACGGTTTTTATTTTGTTCTTGCCTCCTGTAATAAACTCTGCAATAACTCTGTCTTTTAAAAAAAGGTGTTTCTTTTTTAAAGTGTATTTCCAAAAAATGCTAGAATAAAAACAAGCCATACTGTATGTCTTCTGAGTCCCTTATATGATTTATTGTCATTAAATGTATTGAATTTGAGCCAAATGATACTGAAAATGAGAAATGAAGTGAGGTAAACATGCAAAAGATGTGAAAATGCCAGGAATAATCTTTCAGGTACCAGCAGTTTTCTTGAAAGCCTTAATGATTCTTCCCAGATAAACTTGGGATTATTTCCAGTGTTGGCAGTTCATCACACTCACATGCAGGAGGTACTGAGGGTGAGAGGCTTGTCAGGAAGGAATTCTGCTGCCAATTAGCATCACTTGAGAAGAAAATAAGGGCTGTTGCCATTTTTACAGGGAACTTTTTCCCCCTCAGCTCCTGACACATTAGAAGAGTTTTACTCCTTTATCTGTCTAATCAAACCTTAAAGCATTAGTGCTACAGTATCTGTGACTCTGTTTGCTTAATCAAACCAACTACTTTGTTGGTAATTAAACTCATTATTTCACATTTGCTCTGATGTTGTAAGGCTCTATTACTTCAAATGCACAAACATTATATATATACGTACATACATCACACACACACACACACACACACACATATATATATATATATATATATATATATACATACACATATATATACACACACACACACACAATATATATATATATATATATATATATATATATATATATATATATATATATATATATACATACATACATACATACATACATACATACATACATACATACATATGTGTGTGTCTGGCAACCCAGACACAATAGTCATTTTTAGTCAGTTTTGTAACTGACAGCTAACGTTAGTCAACTTAGCAAGTGAGTTAGCTTATGATCCAGGAGAGAAGTAGTTATTTCCGCTAGTGTTTTGATACCGTGGAAAATCTCATGTGAGTCCATCTTGTGTAGGCTTCACCGAAATCTGCTCTAGTTGTTCCTCTTCTGATGTCATTCCTCATCTGAGACAGATAAGATACTGTATCTCCGGGGCTCTGAAGCAGCTGCTTGACTTGCCGACTCTACCATTAAACCCCAGTGCCAGCCTAGCTGTGCCAAACATACTGATAGAGATTGTACTGTATTTGGCAACACGTAAAACACGGTGGCTTAAATTGGCTTGTAGATGTAAACACGACGCCATTGTCAAGTGTGTTAAAATTTATTTACAATTATTATTATTATAATAAATATATTTTCTATGAAATGCTGTGCTTTTTCTGCAGTCCTCTTTTTTTTAAAAATACAACTTTAAATAAAAATGTTCCATACTCAACCTTTAAATTAAACCCAGACTTAATTTACCTCCAACTATTTTTATATTTGGGTGAATGTTCACAAAACACATTTTAGTTAATAACCTAAATGTAATGTAATGATGGGTGTCTGTCTGTCCATCTGTTAGCAAAATAACTCTGTTGAACAGATTTGGATGAAATTTTCAGGCAATGTTGATAATAGCACAGGGAAGAACCTATTTAATTTTGGTGCTGATCCGGATAACTGATGGGATTCAGGATTTTTTCAATGATTCTGTGTCATTGTGAGATACAGTATGGTCACATGGGTGAGCAGCTTGCTGGAGAGCTCTCTTCACCTTAGAATGATGAAATGGTATAGGGGAAATTTTTAGCTGAATTGGTTGAGCAGCCTCCCCATGTTCAGATGCTATACTGTCTCATTTTAGCTGGTCCTAGGTTCATTCTTGGTTTGGCACCCTTTGCTGCATGTCATTCCACACGCTCTCTGCCCCCCTGCCCAACCAATATACTAGGATATAAAGGCCACTTGAGCCCAAAACTCCTTTAAAAACTATAAAATGGTGGTGGCGTGGGAGCTCCTTGGCAGAGGTCTGTGCTCTTTGAGTGCTGTTGTAGTTAGATGTTGCAGATTATCATGCCTTACTATCTTGGCATTGAACATACAAGGTATGCAGACTGTTCAGGCACCAGATGCTGGAACACAGTTTAAAAAATAATCAATTAAATTGGTAACACCTGGCATGGAAGCAATGCATAAACACCATGTATACTTTGCACCGCAAAAATCTGCTCTGTAAATGTTACAGTAAGCCTGTCATTACAGTCTTCACACGTCGATGACCCTTTTATGTTGTTTTTCCCTTTTTTTTCTTTCTTTTTTTCAACTCAACATTCATATTGCCAGTGCTCATAGAAAAAAACTCATTTTATTTAGCCAATGAATTCCACAGCCTTAGAAAACATCAGTCTGCTATTGTTTGAAAACCAGTTCTGAGCCAACTAGACGTTGGCTTTTCTAAAATTATACAAATCATGTTAAACATGAATTACTGAATGAATACGGATTAGTCATAGGGATTTGGGTGTTTAATCTTGGTATAAGCACGCACTAATTTGACCAAATGCTTAGCGAATCTCATGCACACTTAGAAAACTCTGTAAAAAAAAAAAAAAAAAACATGGCCAAATTTACCATAAAAATGTAAAGAAATTTTCCTCTCTAACTTTTATAGTAGCTTCATTTCTACTTTTTTAATTCATGCATTACATGTTGGGAACAGGAACCTCAGCTGAGCGCAAACACTACAGACGACTGACACCATCACATTGCTGGACAACAGACTTGGATTCATTTGGATTTTTGATAATTGGAGCAGCTTCCCTCACTGTAAACCCAGATTTGTTTGAAAAGAAACGTTTAGTGATTCATTTTTATCATGGTTAGAATATCTCATTACTAAACCAAATAAGTTGTTTCTTATACTTTTCAACATTGTGCAGTGTAATGGTAATAATCAAAGATGTTATATGTTATACACCATTAGAGAGAGTGGGGTTCTTTTGAAAATAAACATATCTGGAGTTTTGTGATATAAGTTTGCAGTCTCAGATTAGTTCCTACTCTCAAAGTTTAACAATTAATTTTGACAAACAGTAGCTTTAATATTAGAGCTGCAGCTAGCGATTATTTTAATAGTCAATTAAACTACCCCTGTAATCGATCGATTAATCGATTAATCGGATAAGCTCTATATTTTTAAAGATCTGACTGAGATGCAGTGGAGTAAAAATGAGTCCAAATTGGCACCAAAGACTGTGGCTGACACATGCATTACTGCCACCCACTGGTAGGGAGTGTCCAGAAATAGTTTATACAGACCAGAAGTAGGGCTGGGCGATATTGAATTTGAGTAATGTCCCGATATTTTTATCGCATGTCACGATACACAATATATATCTCGATATTTTACCTTAGCCTTGAATTAATGCTCTGATGCATATAATCACATTTGTAAGATGATTCTGTGTCTACATTAAACATTACTGTTCATACTGCATTAATATTTGCTGATTTTCAACATTCATGCCAAAAGGGTGAAATCATAACTAAACAAATTGATCAAAACTGTATTGAACAGTTAAAGCAGTGCAATAAACATAATGTAATAAAAAAAACAACAACAAAAAAAAGAACAAAATGCTTACGACTACTGTTATGCCTTTTGGTAAAAGAATCAGATAATTAGTTCATGGTGTGAATCATTTACATAAAAAAAAGGGAAAGAATAAGTTGATAGTTACTAAAAGTAAGTTATTTCATGATGGAGAAAAACAGTTAAAATGTTTGGATTTCAGATCTAATCAGTGTGACATCTTTTTCTTAAAAAGCTCTTTATTAAAACATACTGTATGCTCAGTTATGCAAACGAGTGAGTGTTCTCACCTTAACGAGGATCTTTGTTGTTTTTTCTCCGTCAATGTTATAAGCAGGTTATCAGAGAAACCAGGGAGGAAACAACACGTGTGCGCCAAATACAGTATGCTCTACACGCATGAGCCTCTGAAAACTTAAGTCTTTGTAAGTATTGTGCTGCGTGTGTGTGTTAATTACAGTAGTTAGTTGGTCGAAATTCTTCATCTGCAGCAACCTGAGCTCTGCCAGAGAAGCTGCTACTGCTGGCCACATGACGTAGCACGTAGCACAGGTGATGTACGCAACTAGGTGCGCTTTTCTATCCCAACCGGAAGCAGTTTATACAAACCGGAAGTAATGCATGAAGCGGGACTTTAAAAAGTTAAACGAAGCATCGATTACTAAAATATTAATCGATCATTTTTTCTAATTGAATAATTCGAATAATTCAATGAATTGTTTCAGCCCTATTTAATATACTAATGAGATATAGGCCTACTTTTCTCCAGGTTCACAGATCCATAGTTACAATTGTGCAAAGACTGCAAAGGCTCATGGGAAATCTATCCAGCAGTAATTCAGCCTTTTGTGATTGCTACTTTTTTATGACATTTAGACAATTTTATGATTAGCCTACATTTAGACAATGTTGTTGAAATACTGTTATGGACGGTACTGGAACAGACACCACTACAGTCCATGTGTTGCTCTGACGGGGAGAAATGATGCTGGATATAAACATAATAACTGATAGTGGATGAACTTTAGTGAATCACTTACTGAAAGAAGACAATCTGTTGATCTGGTTCAACTATTTTCTCCTTTTTTGTGGTATTCATTCTGCTTTGGGTTATTAGAAGTATCCTTACAGTCAGTGGAAAAATATATCAGTAATTTTCTGCCAGGACATTTTCTTATAGTGTGTTACATATTTCAATGTAGATTATTTGACTTTAAGCCGAGAACAAAGCTAAGTCTCTGGTAGAAAACAAACAAACAAACAAAAAAATAGCTTTGAACAGAAGAGCATCCCACTCAGTTTTGAATCAACAGACATCCAAACATAGTTTCATGAGGTTCAGATATTCATGCACCCACTTGGGATAATCTTTTCACTGTTTCTACAACCATCATCATAACTGCAAGAACATGTATGGACTGTCAGCTTCAGTCATGAAGAAAAAAATATGAGTTTGAATCTGATTATTTTAATTTAGTAAAATAATAATGTACAATAAAACAATGTTGGCTCCTTAAACTATTGCTTCTTAGCTAATCCTTGTTACATCAGTATATCATCTTATTAGCTTTTTTGACAGCTTTGTTATAATTTCTTAAAACTGACTGGCTTCAGGGATGCCCGAAGTGCAATGGAAGACAGAGGGCAAAGCATCAAACAAGTTTTACTATGAACGGATGCTTCACCCTCTTGTGGCCTGTGTTTAATGTTTCAGTTAACTCCATCAAAAAGACAAGTTAAAAACAATGAGACTTTTTTTCCTGACAATGCTCAAGTTTTTTTTTCCATTTTATCAACTTTTATTAGAAAACTTTAATCTAAATCTCAAACATTTCCAGTCATGCTATTGCTCCAGCTCTGTCCCATGAATGAATGAAATGAAATATTACAGAAACATAAAATAAGAAATGTAGTTTATAAGAAATTAAAATGAACATGAAGTTTTTTTTTTGTTGTTGTTGTTTTAAAGGAGTACAGCGCAGGTTCCAGCTTTTTTCCAGAAGTTCGCCCCCCTCTGGTGACAAGTGGAAGTGCACACGCATGAGCTGCTTCGACTGCGTTGGTTGGCTAATTTAACCCACATTACACTCAGTCTAAACCCAGAGTTAGCGGCACGATGTCTACTGAACTAATTAAGTTATAAATCTGAATGTTGTTTACGGTTTAATCATTAAGCAAACTGATGGACTGTATGCTAACGGTAACAACAGGCTAACGCTGGCTTGTAGTTCAAATATCTAAATTCACAGGCTGAGACCACGATTACCTTATAAAATTACCTCATCGACTAAATTTAACAAGTGGCAAAAAGTGTATCTCTTCCCCAGGAACAGTCATATGGCTGTCATACTGCCACATTTGCATGCTAAAAACTTAGCATTGCAATATTATGCAACCTTATTTTTGTCATACATCACATTTACCTTGTTAGTGAGAAGAAAGCCAACTGTGGGTCCCGCTTTATTCCCAGACTGGATCGGAGCTCCCTCCAATTAAAAAAAGAGAAAAAAAGCTGCTCGTTTGTTTACTCCCGTCTTACTCTGTGCCACCGGTGCTGTGCCAAAAAACGCCCCCCTGCCTTGGGGACCAGTCAGACTCAAGTTTGGCTCTCTTCGTCTCACAAGACAAAACTTTTCTTCTTTGTCTTACTGGAGTCTGAGTTGGGGTTTGAGAGGCACCTACTCTCCATCTTTTAGCAGCAGTTAGTGTTGTCTCAACATGCGCGGACCTGCGGTGGCGGAATACAGCCAGACGAACGAGAACGCGCAGCTCGTCTCCCCCGCAAGTGCCCCCGTGAGGCTTCATGCCCGAAACTCTCGAATTGAGCATTCAGAAACAGTGTTAGAGACCACCGCAGTAAAGAAAGATCAGCTCATTCTACAAATCAGGCAGTTTTAAGAGCATGTGCAAGAAAGAAAAGAATAGCATTTAACATTTAAACTTGTGCAGTGCACCTTTAAAGGATAAGTTTCTTTTTTTTTCAACCTGGACCTTATTTCTAGGAGTAAATACATGCATTTACTCACCGGTAAAGTTTCAGCATCACTTTGAGTCCTTCGGAAGATATTACGTTAAGTCGCTGTTCGCTGGACATCCTGTAAAATGGCGATAACGCGGCAGCCACTATATTAGACATTATCTGCAGCAAAACTCCTTGATTTTCGCCAACACTTTCAGTAGAATGAACGGACGAACGAGTACTATTGTCCCATGAGTCCAGATTTAACTTTCCGTTAGTTATCAGGGTGTTCTCACTTTTCGGGACCGCGCGTTCACGATGCAGCTTCCGTAGTAGAGCTGAGACAAGCAGTTTGCTACCCAGACAACAACAAAAACACATTTGCGAAACTCTGAACTTGCAGGACAATAGTACTCGTTCGTTCATTCAGTCTACTTAAAGCATTGATGAAATTAAGGAGTTTTACTGCAGCTAATGTCTTATATAGTGGCTGCCCTGTCTCTGCCATTTTACAGGATGTCCACCAATGGGCGAGTGAACGTAATATCTTCCAAAGGACTCAAAGTGATGCAGAAACTTTTAGCATTCAGTATGTTGTACCCTGAAGGAAAAATATTCCAAGTGCTGGCAGGCTGTTAGAGTTATGCCACAAAACAAATGAAAGAAATAAAGTCACCAGCCCCATCAAGAGCACTTAAATAGCACTTAAAGCTGTGTTTAATGCAAGCATATTTAATTAAATTAATACCACTTAACCAGCAATGATATGTCTTTTTTTTCTGATCAGCTTAGAGGCTACACAATAACCTAAATTAGAAAGAGCACAGAACATGAAAATCATTTAAAGGTTGAATATGGAATACGGACAGAACGGCGACATCATGTGTCTAGGTTGTAGTTGCAACGGCAGAAAAACAACTCCAGTCGCTGGGATGCCAGGCTCGCTGCTGATGCTGTACGCAAGTGACCAACAGTCTGCAAAATGTCCAACAAGTAACACACAGGAGTTTATAACCGACAGCTAACGTTAGCCATGTTAGCAAACAAGTTAGCTTACAGATCCAAGAAAAGTCACCATTTCCATGTTTTAACGCCGTGGAAAACGTTTATGTGGGTCCATTTAGTGTCGTCTTCACCTAAATTTACTCCAGGTTTTGCTCTTCTCAGGTCACTCCTCCTCAGAAACAGATAACAATATCTCCAGGGCTCTGAAGCAGCTGCTTCACTCGTCTCTACGGTTTTGTACCAGCCTGACTATGACCGAAATATTGTGTCCACACAGAGATCGTATTTGGCAACCTGCAATGGGAGCGTGTATTGGCTTATAGACGTAAATAAAAAGCCATTATCGAACCCGTAAACATTTATTTTATAATTATTTTTAGGCTAAATATAATTTTTCTAGGAAATGTTGTATTTTCATTCCCCCCCCCCCCCCCCCCCCCCAAACGACCTGTGGAGGTATTTTTATTTAAAAAAATTTTTAAATATAGCTTTTAATAAAAATGTTCCATATTCAACCTTCAACTGTCTAGTAAGTTTAAATCTTTGTATGTTTGACTGTGCAAGCTTTTTAACCATTTTAACATTGTTTCTTGCACCTTAAAAAAGAAATCAAAAATTTACATTTTGACCACATCAAAGGATTGCAGCAGTCTCAAATAATTGATTTCTGAAGATGAAGTAATTATATTTTAAGTATGAATAAACAGGCCGATGCAATCCATCAACAATTTACTCTGAACGTAGAAAGACACAATCAATTTAAACATGCATGCATGGTGTCTGGAGGTTTCTAAGTTCAGACTGGCTTCTGAGACAGAAAAGGCCAGAAGGAAGAGTTTTATATGGTAGCGTAAAGGTGAAAGGTCAGTTGCCCTGAGTACAGCAGCACCCTCTCTATTCTGAACTTATGAAATATTCAGCTCACTGGAAGACAAAGAACTGCTCTTGTGACATCGACCAACACAAGCTGCTCCCTGTGGTTCTCCCTGCAAGCCATGATGTGTGACCGCACCCAGAGACCTTTTGAGGTATTAACTGACCCTCACTGCCACTTCAAAACAGGTCAGTCCTCTAACAGACTTCAGTATGTGACTGATCATTCACTCTTTTAAAAATGAATAAGAAGTTGCTGCAACAATTATCAGTGACCTTGTGGCTGGTGAAATGACTGAGTAAAAATGACTAATCCTCTTACATGGAAGATACAAGAGCTTTTCCACAAAGAGATCTTGGCAGGTTATCTAGTTTTGTTTCGTAGTGCATACTGGATCAAAACCAAGACAATGTGTCTATGAGAGTACAAATTATTATGCAGATCTTCAGAAACGGAAATGTCAAACAGAAAGCCATCACACGATCCTTCAGCAGCAGGGAGCATTGTATAATTCACCAATGTCTTGTCTCTTAACAGTTCGATACCATGACTTCTTTGTTTCAACTGACAACTAAACACAGTATCTTTCATTTCATTCAATTCTTCAACAAGGATGTCATTTGAAAGCCTAAAAGCTTAATCCAGTGGTGCTGTCGTTTCAGGGCTGCACAGTTATGGAAGCGAATACAGCTATTGAGTGCTTACTGAGGTTGAAGCTTATGCCATATCCAGTTGGTATTTTGGCCCACATGGTTGATATTCTAAGACCGCTTTGCCACAGCAAATTGTCCTTGCTGAAAATAAGAAAAGTGGAGTGCTTAAACTGTTTTGTGCTTCTCAACAAGCTATTGTGTTGCCTCAGCAGGAGTCAACAACACACAGCGAAAGAGAAGGAATTGATTTGCCTTTTACTGTAAGTCAACAATAATTGACTGTGGTTGAGCACTTAAAAGACATTTCAATCCACGGAACTCATCGGGGGTAAGGGAATTAGTGGCCGTGGGTTGCCTTTTGTGTTTGTAAGTGTGCTGAATAAATAAGCTTAAAGATAAACATGGATGTTTTCGAAGCTCCAGTTTTCTCCAGGTTTGTCATTGTATAGTAAATTAACTTTAATATCAGAAGCTTAGGCTTTGAAAACAGGTTCCGAGTCATAGATCTACTTTGAAGTCTATGAATATGACCTCAAAATAAATAAAATATCTGACAACATGTTTACTGGCTTCATCTAAACTATTTCTCACTAACACTAAATCAAAGTTAAAAATGCCAAAACAAAAGATCAAACAGAAAATACTTATTATAATTTTGTTTTACACTCAAAATTGCTTCAGTAAAACTGTTGGATGTTTCAACACTTTTTTCCCATCAACTCACATGGATTTTTTTTTTATTATTATTTTTTATCTTTAACTTTTCTAATCTTAACTTCTTTTTCAGCAGTGTCCTGACCAAGGCAGCAGCACAGCTTAACAGATAGAAACTATTAATGATCAATTAAATAAACAACTACAACCAAATATTTTTGTTTCCAAATCATTTAGTATTTAATTAAAACATCCAGTGAGGCCACGTCATGAGGTTTCAGGGTTTTTTTGACTCAAAATGACCATAAAATCTTCAAACTTTGTCTGAAAATTGAGGTCATATTCATACTACTAATTTGATAATAGCCAAAAATAAGAACATAAGAACACAAATAAAAAGTAATTACTGCAGTTTGTAAGTACTGAAATTCTGAGCTTAGATGGTGGAACTGAATTAAAATAAGATAAAAGAAGAAAGTGTAACTAATGCAAAAGTCAGGAACTATTTAAAATCTTCAAAGTTAGCATCGACAAATGGATGCAGACTCTATTTTTCCCTAATTGTGCCAGTTAACTTTATGTTGTCTCAGCACTCCCATGAAAACTTCTGCAATTAAAAGATCCAAAAAACAGATAGCTCTGATAAGATGTCCTTGGCAGCTACAATGACCATCTTTGATCTCTACACACTGCTCTCTTGGTGGAACAACTGGAAGTAGCTTGTTAATTCTGTAGCCCTGTCTTTCTTCAACATTCGACTGGGTTGATTCATCTCTGACAAAAATCTCACCACACTCTTTCTCGCATTATGTCCTTTATTTCCCAATGGGCTTAAGAGAAAGCTCGCCAGCCTGCTTGCATGTGCCTGCCGATGTTTATCATTAGCTCGTTAGGGGGCAAAAAGTCTGCCAGCACCCCTCCTGCTAGCCATGTCCTGACACAGTTTTTCTCATTTCCAAAACACTAGTGAACTTTTTTCCATGATGTACATATATATATATATATATATATATATATATATATATATATATATATATATATATATATATATATATATATATATATATATATTTCTCACATTAGAGCTGACACATAACAGTCATAACAGCTATGAATTAAAAAGAAAAAGATCTCAGTCTTGCTTACTACTTTGAAAGCTGGGGCTGAGTTGTTGCTCTTGTCAGAGAAGTGATCAAAGGGACATTTGAAATAAAGAGGCTTTCTGTGCAGGACTCAAATCTCCCAGCCTCTAAATGTGTTGTAAGAACTGGTGGTGTTATTCTATTTTGTTCTTATGCATTCAAGAGTTGGACATATTCTGGCAAAATATTTAAGCACTGAGTAACATCAACATCATTTGTACAGTGGCTTATACAGCCATCATATTTGCAATATGCAATTTCCTCATTCATCATACAATGGCGCTCTGTATCCAACTGATTTGGTGATGTTTATATTTCTGTTTAACTTCAACATGGTTGAAAACAAATTAGATCTTTAATGTAAAAATGTATCTGTCATAGTGTGGCAGAAAATTAGCCTCCCTGTCAAATATCTCATCATGTATTACAGTGCAGTGTCAAAAAACAAAAGCCTTGCTTTAAAGTAATGCATTATTCATTCTTTTGTTTTCCAATACGAAACTATAACTCAGTATTTCATAAAAGAGGGATGCTACTGCCAGAGGTGGGTGAAAGAGATCGTCTAAAAAAGTTTCATATCATTTGAGAGACTAAAAAAAATATCGAACACATCCTCAAGCCTGTCTGAATATAAGAAGATCTCTATTGTTTGAACACAGTTTTTACTCTGCTATCATCCTTTTAGGATGCTACATGCTGCTTTGTCTCGGGGCCTGAGTCCTCTGCAGATAAATATCAAACGCTGAAAATGCAGGTGGAGGAAAAAAAAGCAGAGTTGGACCTTTCACTCTGGTTTGGACAGAACCAATATCTCTGAGCATTGAAACAAAGGGAGCTGGAACAGAAAAAAATAAGAGTAGAAGAAATATATTTCCAAGAAACACACACCGCAGCAGAACAAAGGACACCCCCTTTCTAGGGCTCTGCTGGTTTTCCAGTCTGCCTGTCACCCTTCTTCAGACCATTGCAACAAAGTGGAGGCTATTCCATGTTCGACTCCAATTGTCTTGTGAGTCATTACATTCTGCTCAACATAGGGCTTGCTGTCACCACTGAATCACATTGACATTCACAAAGTCATTTTCCGCTGGGACTGAGGCCTTTACATATGTGTGGTGTGTGTGTGAAAGACACAGCATGATTGTGTCAATTTTGACCATATCAGGGATAGGGAATACTCAAAATGTACCTATTATGGCTCTTAAGCAGTCATTCACAAGGGACTGTAGAGCACTTGTGGACTTAATTGAACCATTTCCACAGATTTGCAGTGATATTGCTGGGCATGGCCATTTGGTTGACCTATTGAGCAGCAGGAGACTGCGGGAATACTAACCTGTGGGCCCTTTACATGTGGATGTGAGCAACAATTAATCCATTATGCATGAACTTCCTCCTGGGATGGTGAAGAAACACTTGGCTGGAATACCAAAACAGTATTGCAGTGTCTCAACCACCGTACAGAAAACCATTCAAATAGAGTCTCATCACCTTAAAAAGACAGCTAAATCAATCTAAAGCTTTACTTCACTGACAGATGCTCATAGCTGCAACAAAGGCATGCAAATATTATGGCACTAATGGTTATGATGATGGTAACTGAAGGAAATTTCTTCACTGAGTCTCTAGTTTTATTTGAACATATGATAAACCATTTGTCAGGATTAAGCTTACTTCTCACAAAAGTCAACATTGGTTTTACCTTTATGGTGACATTTAAGTGGAAGTATAGAAAAAATGCATGCAACATCAAAACAATACTTCTACATAACAGAGATACACATATCCTGAGAAGTTAGATGGACATTTTCAAAAATAAACTCTAAATTTTCATGCAATTTGTAATGCCACAAACCCCAAATGCTGTACTGTTTTTGGAAAAGTAATGTGAAACATTATGGGAAGTGAGCTCTCACTATTACAGAGATGACTTTTCCTGTTGTGCTGTAATGGTATTAATGCCTGTAGGTGTGTGATGTTCCAGAGGAGCCAAGGGGCATCATTAAAAAGTTGAAAATTATCTGTGGCTTACAATGAAATTTCTCTCCATTTCATTTACTTTTCCATCATATATCTGGACATGTTTAACCTATTCCACTGGGCACTGAGTGTAATCCACAGGGTGACTAAAAATTTACTTCAAAAGACAGTGGCTTTATTTTATTCTTTTATGATATATTTTTTTAAAGATTTTATAAAAAAAAAATCTCAGAACATGATTTAGATGCCCAATTGCACTGCAAGAATAGTGAAGAGGTGAAGCAGCATAATGCGGGACAGTATCTATTCTCCTGCAAATAAGGCAACCGGACAACTACTGTATAATAGCCAATACTGTTATATTTTGTAAACTATGTTGCAAGCAACCATAGACAGTTTCAATAAATAAGTCTGGTGCATAACTGTAAATTTAGCTGTTATTGCAAGAAAATGCACACTGCCTCAGCACAGACCTGGAGACGCCTGCCCAGCCTGGTTACATTTATCGAACCGGGACTGTAATAACTCATCTGTTCAAACAAACAGTTGGTTTTGCATCATCTTCTTTGCTAAGAAAATAACCTCTACAATAATGATCTTACATCTTGACAGTCGACATTTCTTTGTGTCACTGGACCTTAACAGCATGTTCGTAAAGAGTAATGTGCCATGTATAGAATGGTTTACCACAGATCACCTCTGCAGGTTTCCTGTGTGAGAAGGAGAATTGGAAGCATGCTCTAACCCATGAAGCTCATTGCAATGTCAGTTACAGGTGATGCAACAAGAGGTTAACGAAGACACAGCCACACTGGTGCTAAATCTTTCAGTGCTCTCTCAGAGATAAGCTCTCACAAAATCATTTAAGACTTTACAATGAAATGAATGTAAGAGTACAGCAACAGTAACCTCACTTTCACCCTCTTTTGCAGCTGTTGCATTTGTACATGGACCACTTGTATGAGGCTTGCATGAGACTGACTAAGGGTGATATTACAATCAGACACAGTTGTTTATTGTTGCATTCTGTCTTGTTTGCATCATTTCCATCTTTATTTTTTCTGTAACTTGTCGTGTTCAGCAGCAAAACCAGCAAAATGATGGTCTAGCTGCCTAGAATTGCTTTCCAAGTTGAACTTAGTGGATATATTGTGTCGAAGGAGCCTAAGTAATTTGAAGTCTCTTCCCCCTGCCAAAGCTTCAATAAATTTAACCTGCATGAAGAAAATTTGGTCATTTTTTCACCTGTAAGGTTCTTATCTTGTAACTCTGCCTGGGGGCAGGGTGTGGTCAACGAAAATAACATCCAGTAGCCTTGAAGGGTTGGTTCTAGCCCAATACACATGCCCTAATACTCAATACTGGTCCTGAGTATTGAAATTATCTGGATTGGAACAAGTGCGAAGACGTTTAGGGAAGCAGCATATCGCCAAGCGGAGTGGCCAAAGGCTTTGAACCAGAGCAAAGGTTGTTCATCTGGAGTCACACTAGCTGAAGCAGGGCAGACTTCGTAAAATAATGGTAGTGAGTGGTCCAGACAAGTGTTTTCCACCACCAGCTTAGCACCCTGTTACTGGAGAGCTTGTTCCCAGTTTTTCAACCGAACTAAAACCGAGGGTCTTAGACAATTGGAAAGGAAGTTTTGTGGATTTAAGGTGAATGCGAATGCTTGAGTATGTTATTTGTTTTGGTTAATTCTGAGTTCATGCTCGTGCTGGACCTGGCAAGAGGACACCCCTTGCTTGTGTATATGTGTGACTGTTTTTGCATTGAGTTTACAGACGTAGGTGAGCAGCCGTTCCAGCAAGGGGATGGAAGGGAGGTTGGAGAAGGTGGCTAGGGTGGGGGTGGACGAGGACTGTGGCACACAACTACAGAGAAGAATTATTGTTAGCTCTTGCCATGTCAGCTGTGGCGATGAAGAGGCCAAACAGCTGCAGTCTATCCACCCTCACCATCCTCTCCCTCTTCATCCCTCCTCCCTTCGTCTTCTCCTCCCTCTGTACTCCCAGCCGACATCAAAGGGAGTCTGTGACACAGATTCAGCTGAGCTGGCTGGCTGGCTGGCGTTCGCTGCACTTAAGGCCATCTACGGTCTCATACTATATGAACATCCAACAGCGAAACTGGAAAGCCACAAACTCTGTTCTTTTATTTTAGTCTCATTATCGTCTGTCCAGAGCTCTGTCTGTTCGACACACCAGCATGCCCCAGGTCCCATAGATTGTGTAATAGCCTTTTGCTAGCATTGCTATCTGCACTGTCAGGCAGACATGGAAGCAGGAAAAACCTGCTGTGGCAAATGTTTCTCCAGACTTTTCTTTAATCTCCATCAAAGAAGGTTTGTGAAGGAAAGGTTCTTTGCCTCAACATGTCCACCATGCTGTACCTGTCAGAGTGGACAGAGCTGTGGAATCCTGGATGCAAGTCTGCCACGGCAGCTCAGCAAATTTCCATAGAAGTCAACTTTGAAGAAGTTGAACTGTCTGTGGAAACAACGCAAAGTTCTGTTGCTTTGTGGTTCATATTTTACCAAGCTTTCAGGTTAAAGGAGGGGAGGTCACTCTGGTACACTTTGTTGAAACAGTATTTCTCTGAAAAAGTGCAAAGACAGTTGGTAAGTCAGACACTTGCTGAAAAGAGGAGAATGCACCTGGGTTGAATGCAGAAGTGCATGTGTGTGCGTGTGTATTTGTGTTTGCAAAAAAGAAAAAAAAAACTGCTTATACTGTACAATATAACTGGATGAAAAATAGTTTTTTGACAGCTGCAGTTTAACACTGCAGGCAATGGAATCATTCAAAAGGCAAAATCAAGCACTGGGCTCTACTGAGGGCAGGTATAGGTAACTGCCACAAAGCTCAAAAGAATGAACACATGTTTTTTTTGTAATATTTACCAAACAAATATTTGTTTGTATAGCAAGTAACTACTAGCAACTATACTGAAATAGATTATTCAATATTTTGGATACCTTCACTTACATACTTTACAAATCCGTTGGTCAGGTAAGGGTCATTGTTTATATTTAATAAAATTCTGTAGCGTGCAGTATAGTTCTGACAAGAAAAACATGTCACAGCTCAAATGTGAAAGGAAATGCATGGCAAAATTTTACAAAAAGATGCTAAATTCAAGATTTTTCATCAATACAGAGAAAATATAATGCACAAAATAACTGTAATTCACAAAATATGACAAAATACAGCATTTTAGAAGACAAAATCATTGCATTTTTGTTTCTAAATGGCATATTTTCATTATAACATTTTTTATACTTTGTTGTTTTCTGTTATTGAGATGGCATACTGTAAACCAGCTGCAGGTTGTGGCAGTGTTTTTTTTTTTTTTTTTTATCTGCTCCGGATGGAGATTGAATCAAAGGGAAGATTTGATGCAATCCACTGGTTTACTTTGCGAGTTAATGATCTTTTTATGGATTGTCTCACAGAATATTGAAACAGTTATCAAGTGGACTACTGTGGATCATGTAAGGAATTTGGTTTATTGGAATATATTACAATGAATTCAATTGAACTTCACTGGGTTTTTCGATGTGCTTTAAGATGACTTTGCTGTGAATTGAGAGTTGAATTGAACTGAATTGAACTAAGTTAGAGAGGAGTTGTTATAATTTATCGATGAAGACTACTATTCCCACTGAGCATCTGTGGAAGTCCTCGATAGTGAAGCTGGAGTAAAATTGTCACGAAGTCTTGTTTCATGGGTGTATAGCTCTCCATCATCAAAGCCTGCATTTAGAGTCAGGGCACAATGAAAGAGACATCTGAATTCTAGTTGGTATCTCTTGATATTGCCTCAGATATGAGTAACTTCCTATAATCAAGATAGCCGATATGATGTGATTTCCCACTCTCAATTAAATTATTGAATACAGGGTCAGGGATAGGAACAGCCACAATGCATATCATGCACTGTGTCCTCTTTGCATCATTTGCTTGTGTGTGTATGTGCTTATCTCATGTGAAGAGATAAATGTGTGCAGAGAGCATTACAAAAGCTGGCAGACCTGTGTACATTTCCTTCTTAATGCATGTGATATGCGATACACAAGTGTAGATCAGCAGAAATGAAGGCTTTTTCTCCCTGTCACAGAGCTTTTTTTTTTTCTTCACTGAGATTGTGAGGCCTGTAGATAGAAGAATCTTGCTGTCAACTCTTCTGACAGTGCAAGGGATGATCGATTGCAAGGTGTAAGCTTAGCAACTATAAAGATGGGTACTATAGGCCAGACACACGCAGGAGAAAAAAGATATGTTCAAGGGACATTGCTCTGCTAAAACGAGATCTCGTTCTTTGTCTGAGCAGGTGTCAAAAATGTGTCAGAGTAATGGAGTTGCTCCCTTCTTTCATTAATTAAATTTCAACACCTACATAATTAAGCTGCTACTTTAATGAAATCTCTCAAGCTAGAGGCTGTGAGGAGAGAAGAGAGACAGCATCTAGCAGTGATAATGAGTGCGAACATGTTAATATATAGGCAAAAGCTTAAGGTGTTAAAATACAAGATCTTCATTTTCACTTAGGAGTGCCATGAAAGGTTCCTGCAGCTTTTGTAAAGGCTGTACTTTACAGAAAACTGCGGCGTTTTCTTCCAGTCTCACTAATCCAGCTTGTCCTAAAACTAAATTTCCAAAGAAAGAAAGATGTCCAAACTTAACCAGTTCAAACAAGGAATTTTTTTCTTCTTCTTTTTTTTAAATGTAACATATGCATGTAACTTTATAAAACAAAGTTTGAATAAAATATCCACATTATCAATGTTTTATTATTCTAAAGCAAATTAATACCCAGTTCAAGTTTAAGTAGCACTCATATAGTTTTATATGTTGTATATCCTATAACTACAGCAATCATATTGCAGTTATTTGCCCCCTATACCTTATTGACCTCTGAACAGCGATCAAGATTAAAAAAGAGAAAAGGAATAGATGCATTGCAGCATTGTTACACTTTGATATGCCTATGTATGCAAATCCTTAAAAATCCCAAAGGCTTCCTTATTATCACTGTGTGGAATGTGCTTGAGCTCTGTTATTACAGACAGTTTAATGTATAATACCCAATGTTGGCCAGATGGGAGACCATACAATCATGAGCAAGTAGACGGTGTAGAAGGGGGAAAATACATATTACCTCACATATTTTCATTCTTTCCCCATTTTCGGCTGAGCCTTGCCTGCCTGCTTGCACGCTTCCTGTCACACATGTACATAATCCTAGGTGGGGATTGTCAAGAGCCCTATGCATAATGAAGGTGGATATTTTTCTGCTCATAAGTAGGCCAGGTAATGGGAAGTGTAGCAGTGTGTTGCAGTTAGTGCACCTTACACAGCAACACAAATAAATCGTTGTTTGATATTAAACATGAGCAGGGATGGAGGAATGTAGGAAGCGCTGTGTGAGAGGATTATAGGGTTAGGCTTGG
Source organism: Atherinomorus stipes (assembly GCA_023101725.1). NCBI lineage: Eukaryota > Metazoa > Chordata > Actinopteri > Atheriniformes > Atherinidae > Atherinomorus > Atherinomorus stipes. Next base: position 401,840 of record JALJCO010000901.1, read on the forward strand.
TGCCCATTCAGCACATTGCAGCGAATTAAAACTCTGGAGCACTGCAGCGCACAGCACAGTACGAATGATGATGTCTCTGAACAATGGGAACTATTCAAGTCAATGAAATTTGTATAAAAAAAAGTTGCCACTACTCTATCTATGTTCTTACCCTTTGTAAAGCTTGAGTGAAAGGGCGAAAAGGTCCTGTGTCAAGGGTGTGTAGATCTCCAGCCTCAGAGCCTGCACTCCTTACAGAAAGAAATTTGGGAGTCAGGGCATAATGAAAGGGAGGTCAAAAAGTGGTGAAAGGATTCCTCTGGGGAAGGTTCCACATGGTAGAGTGTGCAGAAGGAATCTCAGGAGGAGAGACACCAAAAAAAAAAAGAAGTCTGCTCAGAAAATGAGAAACAACCTATGACCTCAGCTGTGAAAAGCTGCATACTCGGTTTTCATGCAAGCAGTAGAGAGCTGCACTGAAATGGCACAAAGGACTCAAGAAAAACTCAGGAAGTTTTTGAAGTGCATGAGTAGGGGGTGGGGGTGGGGGGAACATGCACACATTACTCTAGCCTCCTGTCCAGACGCTGAATATTACCAGCAGTTTGTTGCACACATGAAAGGAGTCTTCAAAATTAGCCAAAAATACAAAAACTTACATTTTGCATTTTTAGCACTTACTGCATTAAAACGTCCAAGCTTTAAAAACCCTTTCAGTCTCTCTTTGTAATGAGTTTTACTTCACTGCTTTCAGAAAAGTTATTTATGTTGAAGATTTGTGTTCATTAAGCCCTGTGACAAGTGAGCCATGTAGTATTCCACGTAGTAAATTATCTCATTGTGAAATAGTCGGTTCAGGACCATGGACAGCGATTGAGCAGCAAAATGTAGGGACAGCCTTTTTAACACGTTTCCCTGGGTTTATTCTCAGTCATTATTTGTGTCAACAGTGAATGGAAGACATGAGGAGGACATGCAGGGAAACATCAGTTGATGTTGATGATGACTGTTTGAACAAATAATATATTACATTTGTTCAGGTAGCTTTGATCTAAAGCCCCGTTTCCACCAGCGGGTCTGGGTCGGGTCGGGCCGGATCGGTCCACGTTTTTTTGCGTCTCCACAGATAAAAACTGGGACGGGTACCCTTATATCCGACCCGACCCGGACTACTTTTTTGGCACCCTTCGGTAGGGGTACTGATCTAACCGATCCGGACCAACGAGGTGGAGCTAATACGCAGCAATCAGCTGATTCATTGAAAAATCCGCCACTTCCCGCGTGACCCAGCGTAAAAACAAAGCCGGGGCGACTCCTTTCTGTTTCTGTCACGTGTGGCGCCGGTGTTTTTGGTTAAACGGTGTTACACGGCGATGATGTCACACAATCACGTAGCAGCGCTGTCTAGCTAATTCTCCGCCTCCAGAATAAGGGTACAGGTTGCTGTGGGGACACAGCGTGAAATCAACACATCCGTACCCAAACCCACCCGATCCGGCCTGGCCCGGCCCGACCTGACCCAGACCCGCGGGTGGAAACGGGGCTTAAGGTGCCCGTATACAGATACTACAGAAAGCCATTTAACCATTTCCAGTGGGTGAACTGTGGAAAATTTGTGTTTACAGAATGGGGATTGTTATAAAGAAAAGCTGCTTGTTGTGGCAATTGAAATTCAAAATATAAAATCTATAGCCTTCTCTGTTGCAGATATCTATCTGACAAAGTTTTGCATTTCTTCTTTATTTAACATGACAAGATAATAACCCTGAGAAAATCTTCCACTTGCTTGGTTTTGCTCAAGAGAAGAAAGTGCACCATGAAAGAATCCTATAAAAGTTTGGTCTCTTTGTGTCTGTTGTTTTTTAACTCAATAAAAATGGACACAAATACTATGCACTTGTGGTGTTGATCATTGCTGTAGTGGTGACAGCAGACACTAGATACATTTGTAGAGCTATGGTGCCGGTTTTAATGCAAAATTATTCTTATTAGATCATCTATACTCACAAATTCCAATTGAACTGGTGCATATGTCAGATGAAGGCTGTTAGCAGAAGCTCTGCGCTGTACATCCTCACCAAGGCCTCCTACAGGAAGCCCTCTTGCCCCGTGGCTCACATTAGAGAACTAAAATGTTTGATGATGGTCTTTGATCGATTCCTGGGTCATGTGAGGATGGAGGACACATGAAATGAGATAAATAATATTCAGCTTAAAAAGAAATGGCATGGGCACAGCTGGGTGCTGGTGCTCAGAGAGGGCAGCTTTAGGACCTTGGACAGCACACATTCTCTGATATATTAAAGAAATTCCACATTATAATTCATTATTCATTAGTTATGGTATTCATTTTTAAATGTCCTTTTGATTTTAAAAAGTATTTTCCAGGAGTTGCAAAATTTTGTTAGAAAAAAACAAAAACACAAAACAAAACAAAACACCCACAGTAACTATATCCTAATTAAGCTAATTATGAGATTGACTTATTTTTCTGCTGTTTGCTCTGTCTGCACAGCAGGACCACGTTGGTTCAGTTGCTTTATGTGCTTTCACAGACATCAATCGTTATTTGTGTCTGAATCATCTGTACTGATCACAATGAATATAAAATAGGTCAACAAATATTAATGTCATTGTTACTGCCCAGTGTTTGTTCATGTCTTTGATTATTTAATTTGATCAAATTTATTATTTGATTTGATCAAAAGCTACCTGGAGACTTTAAGGCATGATAAATTACTCGCTATTTATAAGAAAAATTGTAGGAATCTGATGACTGGGACCGGTATCATCACAGTAAGAGGCTGGACACTAAATGAGGTACAATGAGGGGGACAAAAAATGAAAGGTTGTGGGAAGTCGAAATAACAACCTGAATGTTGAGAGGGTAAAGAATGACTGAAAAAATTAATGTGAATTAGTATGCAGCAACTGAAGATGCTCCTTTAAGCTTTTCTCTTGAGGACTCATTTCCTTTCAGGTGCCCCATGCCACTGTAGGGTAGAGACTTTAATTGCAACTGAAATTAAGAGTCAGGAATGCTGACATGCATGAATGCATAATATAGTAAATAGAGTAAAAACCAGTGCCCAAGGTCAGATTAAGAGCATGTGTTCAATGATTTAGTCCAATCATTAGTATCCTAAAATTATGCTTACACTGGCTGCCAGTTGCTGTTTGCAATTTAGGGTTTCAAATTTTGCAAATGTGCCTTTTTTTCCCCCCTCTGTTGTGGACAGATTATTCTTCCATGATCAAGAATATTATTGTCCTGATAATATTAAAGCAAGGAGACTGCAACTTGCTGGCTGTATCCAAAGGTTACAAAAACAGATATTGTACTTAGCTACTTAACTGTTTATTTCGATAAGCTACCTAAATCAATCATCAACTAGAACATGTGTGGTCCAGTCCAGTCCTCGAGAGGCCCAGTTCTGCAACATTTAGATGCATCCCTTCTCCAACACACTTAAATTACCTCATGCGCATGTCCTTCAGCTCTCCAGAGCACAACGAGCCACTCAGGTGTGTTGGAGAAGGGATCCATTTACAAGTTGTAGGACTGTGGCTCCTATGGACTGAACTAGGCCACGTTGATCTCGGAAAAATTAAATAACAGCAGCCATTATCTTTTTACCTTACTCATTTACAGAGGCTAGACTTTTTTGTTGTCAGTCATTTTGACGGACAGGGTCATAAAAATCCCGTCCTTATCCATTTTTACTGATAACTTACATTTTTAAAAAATCATATTAATGACATATTCAGTGGTATTTACTTTTCTTTCATTTTTAATTAATAATTAGACTAGCATACTCGGTAATTACACGTATGACTAGCAAATCCATTACTCATTGTTTTTTGTTTGTATTTTACATATGTGACAGAACAATTTTCCATCCTTCCTCATGTGTGTGTGCAATCACTGCTGTGGCGAGGTCGCAGTTCGTGGCTGCAGTCAGACTGGAGACGTCGGCCACTACCAATATCTGTATGACATGCTGCATGATTAATAAGGTTTCTAAAACATGCTACCACATCCAGAATGAAAGAGAAACAACTTTTTTCAAGGAAATAATCCCAAATTCTGATGATTATAATGCTTATTGTTATTATTGTTATTATTATTATTATTATTATTATTATTATTTTCCCAGTTTGGCAATTGCTGGCCTACACAACAAAAGTACCATTCTCAAAGCAGTAGAAACAGTATTAACCAAAGTGGTAGCAGGCCATGTGCAACATTACAGTCTGACCGCGGGCCATGAATACTGGCTGTGATCTAAAATGGCCAACTTGAAAACAGCTGCGAACAATAATGTAGCAGCATGTTTTATAAACCATTCTGAAAGATATTGCAATGTGTATTTACAATTGCCAAAGTGGTAGCAACTGCTATTAACCAATTTGTAAGCGGTAGCTCGTGGGCAGTTGCTGTGGAAATAGTTGCACCAAGAACCGTCAGTATTTTCTGAGTTGCAACAGGTGCTAACCTAACTGTAGCCTACACAGGAGTCAATGAACGTGTAATGACCGAGTATTAATGGCTCTGGTTTTGAAGAGGGATTAAAGAAGGATCTCTGTATAGACAATAGCTCATTCCTGTGGTCACTCATCGGGGGTGTAAATTGCAAACTGTCAAGATGGCAGACAGCTTTCAGATTTTTCTGTCACTGTTTTAAAAGTTCAGTCAATGATGGAAAATATTCGATTAATGACCCCTGATCATTTATTCCTGACTTTGGATAAGGAGAAGAAAGTGAGTGAACTACTGGATTAAATGGGAAATATTTAGTTTGTAATGCAACCAAGTTTCTGCCAATACATTTTTTATGCATTTTTTTCTTTTTTTTTTTTTTTTTTTTTCAAGGATTAGCCGTTATACTGTGGAAATGAGATAAGTGATGTCAGGGTAAAATAAATTCACACAAAATTACTAATTCATGTACAAAAATGATCTAAATATTGATGTAATTTAAATGCTTGGCCTTTAAGTGTGCAGTCACTGAAACTGCCAAATCAAAATCCTTGAAACAAATATCCTGACTACAAGGAAAATGGACAATAGAGATACAATAAAAATCTGATGATATCAATGCTCAGGGCAAAGGAAGCTCATAAAAACAGTAGTGATTTAAAACGCAGGCCACTGTTTTATTTTTTTGTACGTTTTTTTCCAAAAGTAATGAGGGCTGTGATATAGCTGATGAAATCGGGACCCCATGGGCGGGAATTCCAAAAGAGAAGGCATAAAACCCTTTGATTACAACGCCATGGGCTTTTCTCATAATGCAATAACCTAAAATGCCACTGAAATCGAGAAGATTTCATATTCACAGCAATGTTTCTGAAAGACAGGCCAAAAACTCAAAACGCACAATTATGACAGTGGTTGAAAATAAAAGATCACTGTGGGGCTTGCCTTGTTTGAATGCCAAGTTATAGCTTAGTGCATCCATGCCTTTCTTTCCTTGCCATGAAAACCTATTAAGAAAAGCCAGCCACAGGATGTAGTGGTAAAGGAAGGCAGAGAGGATTGTCTTCTATCCCACACATGGCGGCCAGCCGCTACACTGAATTAGAAGTGGAATGAGATGTTTTCTTGGCGTTATTATGCTCACATTACCCGGATTGCTAGATCTTCCCTACTGGGCCCAGCAGGCTTAGAGCCTGTGGGGAAGAAGTGTAGAAAAAGAGAGAAAGAAGGAGGCAAACCTGCCAAAAACAGCTGTCTGGCAAAATGACAGAATTTTTGAGTTTTGGGAGGGGAAGAATAGGATTGCATATTGAGTTTCAGGAAAATTAGAATGATCAGGTCATAATGCGCAGGGACTTGCAAGCATTTCTGGCTCTGTTGAACTAAAGGGAAAAAACAGGATTCTTACTCCTTCCCTCTACAAGATTAAGATGATTAAGCCTCTTCAGTGGAAGAAAAAAAAACAATGGCACTTGAAATAATCTGTGGCAGTTGAGCCATGGTCTCTGAATATTAATTGCAGTTTGAGCAGGCACGGTTTAAGTTCTGTGGGCATACAGCTGTGAAGCTTTTCATTATTTCCCTTGTCCATTTGCTTGCTCTGCTGTGTTGTCTGAGCCTGATTAATTCTGTTCTTATTACTGCATTAGGTCTAAACAAGCAGCTTTGTTTCTGGAGCCGTTACAGTCCCATATACCAAGTTCTCAAGGGGAAATGCAGATGAAATCTAACTAGTTAGCTTTTTACATATTTATAGACCAATCAAAAGTTCTGATGAAATAACTCTATGCCAGGGCAGATATAAAAGAGAGCAAATGTTAAGTTTTCAGAGCATGCCACTGCAATACAAGAAACCAAGAACACTGATTCACAGGTGCTTTCTTTCATAATGAAGTTGATTCGATACATTTCTCGTGTCTCACAGTATTTAATCAGCTCATACTTTAAGTTATGAACTTGTCGTGCAGCACAAAACTGCAACTGGGCTTTGTGCACAGCTGAGACAATCACATTTTATATTATTCCTTCCACCCAGTGACTTTGCAGGAAATGGTACCCTGTCTGGGTATGACTGGTTATGAGTCAGATTACTCCTGAGCAATCATGTCTAAAGCAATAGCCTGTGCATTTATGATAGGGTGTTCCATAGAAAAAGGCCAGGCAATTATTTCTTTATGATTATACCGTCACGGCGGATATGAATGATAATCGCCATTCAAGGTGAGAAGGGTGTTTTATAAGACCCGTCACTGAACTGTCATTTCTCCACCAAAAAAAAAGGGAGAAGAAAAGCATGTGTGAAAAACAAAAGCCTGCTTTTGCTATTTTCTTAAAGCTATGGTGCATGACACATACAGTAAACAGTCAGGTCCGTATATATTTGGAAACTGACACAGGTTTTGTTGTTTTATGTGTTCACCAAAAACATATTTGAGAAACAGACCAATTATGAATATGGGATGAAAATACAGACTCGCTGCATTAGTTTGAGGGTATTCACATCCAAATTGGAAGGTATAATAATAACAATATAAGGTATACAACTTTTTGATGTACCTGTTTTTTTCAAGGGACCAAAAGAAATTGGACTTCATGGGCTTTTCCCTCATGAATGTATCCTTAATCTAGCGAGGAGAAGGTCTGGAGTTGATTCCAGGTGTGCCATTTGCATTTGGAAGCTGTTGATGTAAACTCACAACAAGCAGTCAAAGGAGCTTTCAATGAATGTGAAACAGATCATCCCTTGGCTGAAAAAAGAAGAAATCCATCAGAGAGATAGTTTCATTGTTAGGAGTGACAAAACTAACCATTTGGTACAGTCTGAGAGAATGAATGCACTAATAAGGTCAGGAATTCAAAAACATCTGCACGTCCATGGAAGAGAATAGAGACGTTTGTTTGTAAAGTGATGAAAAACCCCTTTACAACATCCACCTATGTAAAGAACGCTCTCCAGAAAGTAGGTAAACCATAAGGAGACTACTTCATGAGGCCAAATACAGAGGGTTCACTTCAAGGTGCAAACGACTAATCAGCCTCAAAAATAGAAAGTCAAGATTAGACTAAAAACTAAAGAAGCCAGATATTTTTGAAACAGCATTTTTTTGGACAGATTAAACTAAGATCAACCTGTACCAGAATGATAGGAAAAAAACAAAGCATGGAGAGGGCTTGGAACAGCTTGTGATCCAAAGTACACAACATCTTCTGTAAAACAAGGTGGAGACAGATGGCGACAGCATATATGGTGCCAGCGGTTCTGGGTCAATGGTTTTTGTTGATGATGGGCAGACAGAAGCATGAAATCTGAAGTTGGAGGGATTTACTCTGTTCAGATTCACCAAAGTTGATTGGATGGAACGTTACAGTGCAGTACAGATGAATGATGACCCAAAACACACTGTAAGAACAACCCCGGAGATTTTAAGACAAATAAGTGGGATATTCTGCCATGAATGAGTCACTCATCAGATCACAACCCGATTGACCATGAATGTCAGAGAGGGGGTGGGCAGAAAGACACACAAACAAGCAACAACTGAAGACAGCTGCAGTAAAGGCCGAACAAAGGATCACAAAGGAGGAACCCTGAGTTAGGTGATGTTCATGGGTTCCAGACATCACGCAGTCATTGCCTGCAAAGGATTTTCTATAAAGTATTAAAGACAGACATGTCATTCACCGTGATGTTGATTGTCCAATTACTTCTAAGCCCCTAAAATAAGGAAACTTTGCATTAAGAACAGTTGCAATTCCTCAATGCTTAATAGGATATATTTGTTTTAATTCAAGGGGTTAAACAAAGTCTAAACCTAACTTACATCTCACTTGTTTCATTTGAAATCTAATGTGGTGTTATGGAGAGTCCAAACCATAGAAATTATGTTACTGTCCAAATATTTCTGGGCCTAAGTGAAGTATTCTAATGGTTATAAAGGGCTTGTATAAGACGAGTGTGGCTGTGCTGTTCAATGCCAAAAACAGACTAATGTGTTAAGAGGAGGACAGGCAAAGGTTAGCTGGCACTAGATTTTCTAATTGGAATCCAAACAGGAGTGCTCATAACTTACCTGAGATTCTTATTGACAGGGGGATCCTTCAATGGGGGGGGGGGGGGGGGGGCAGAGTAAGCATCTGAATGTCCCGGTCGATGACTGCCATCCCTACTCTGCAGGTGGGCAGGGCTCGCAGTGACCAAGACCGTGAGAGCAAAAATATAGCAATTTGCACGCAAGAGAATAAATGGGAAGAAATGGTGGGGGGAGGGGAAGTGTGTTAAGAGAGATGGAGATGAAGGAGGGAAGCACCTTCTGGAAAAATCAATGCTAATGACTGGTGAGTGCTCCAGACACACTGATACAAACTTGAGTGCATGTGTTTGTACACAAATGCAAACACATTTTGTAATTATACCCATACTCGTTAACAAAGGGCACTGATTCACATACAAACATGGATCATTTTGTCTTCCTTATGTAAGCACAAGCATGTAGAGTCATGCAGTCTTTGAGGATTTTTGTAGCAGCCGTGTAATGACTGACATTCAATTAAAAAACTGTTAAGGAAGCTGTAGTGATTACTGTCACTGGAGCTCATCGATTGATGAAAGGGGCAGCTGTCTCATTACACTGCTAACTACCTGGGCCTATTTTATTTATCTGTTCTTTATTTATTACTCCCTCCAACACTTATCATAGATAATGGTTTGGCATTGACCTTTGAAACACCCCCTGTGACCTCTCACTTATATTTCTCTAACTCACTGGTGACAGGAAAAGGACATGAAATAAAGAAAGACTTGAGTGAAGATTATGCCCTCTGTTCTCAGCTGGTGCTGAGGTTGCTTTGTACAGTGAGTCGCTGTGTTGATGAATTCAGAAAGATGGATAAGATGCAAGTGTTGCTTTTTCAGCAAACTCTTTTAGAAGTAAAGACAAGCAAAGCAGAATGACGTCAAGGGGAGGGGGAGGGGGGTGGGCGACTCTGTCCCATATGGACAAAACTACACGCAGAGATAATAGAAAATCTGACTTCCTTCAAGCATTGGTTAATTTAATGAGAAACTCCCAAAGAATAAACATGCAGAGAAATTGCCAGTAGGTGGTATACAAAATCTGCAGAGCTACAAAGACTCTTTAATCATTCAAAGTCTCTGAAACACTTGACATTGTCATTAATGTTGAGGTACAGGAACATACAGCCCAACCTTGAAACCAAGTAATCCCTGCATGATCAATAAGCCAGTGTGTGTGTGAATGTGTGTTTCATCTTATGATCATTATCCTCCCCACTTATTTTTACACCACCACTGTGCCAGTTCCTTTACAGCCCAAAAGGAGGCCACTGTTTTCGCTATAATGGCTCTGCTATTTCAACCTCAAAGGGAAAAGCTTTCTAAACATGAATCCTTTTTATCACTAATAAAGTACAGTCACTCGTTGTGTGTTCAACTCCTGAATATAATCACTCACAGAGCACACATTTTTAGGTTGAGTCTACCAGAGAAGATACTGACAGAAAAAGAGGGGTGCAGGTGCAAACCTGGCCAAAGTGCCATTGCACTTGCAAAGCTATTTGCATCCAAAACCACTTCAGAAACATCAAATTCTTAAATAAGGAGCAGGACTGGACAATCATACAATCTTGTGCAGCAGATTAACAGAAAAAGAGAGGAAGAAATCTGTAGAGCATGATAATGTAACTAAAGTATATTTATATTCAGTAAGTAAAATGCATTTGGTGTAACACTGCTATTGTTAAGTTTGCATTGTACCTGAAGGAAAAGGGAAAATCATGACCCTGTATATTATGAGGTCCATATTTGCATCTTATTTTCAAATAAATTCACTTTCAATGAGCACATGCAAGCAGACGCAGGCTTGTAGCTGAGATGGCAAACACAAAAACAGCTGGATGCAACAGCAGAGGGCTGAAAGCTTTGAGGCAGAGTGCTTTCTCTTTACTGTGTTCCCTACCGTTTCTGATATTCAGAAAATTTATGAACTGCAGGGCATGGACACGGTGTGAATAAAACTTAACAAAACACATGAATGTCGACAAAGTAAATACATTTTACAGCCCCTGATATATATCTGTATGAGCAGACACGTTTGTCACACATAATAATCCAAAATAATTACTATTCTATTTTGTATTATTTTCTAGCTTTTAACTGTTTAAATTGTGTCAATAGGTCATGGGGTAGCTTTTACCCAAATTTGTTTAAGGTTTTCATTCATAAAAATTGTCTTTATTTCTACAGACATTCAGACATTTCTCTTTTTTTTGTTGTTATTGTTGTCCTTTCTTTAATTATTTCTTGTTTGTTTTAATGTAATGAAGCATAAGCAATCCATAAGAAATTGAAGCATGTTCTGATCTGGAGGGTAAGTCAAAATTGAGGACTCAAAATCACAACAGCACCAATAATGCAGTTGCATACTCCTTTTGGAGTCACCTGAATTATTCATATCCAGAGAGATACACTCATTTCTCGCTGTCTTTCCTTTGTTCTATTTTCTTCACTGGCTGTGCATCTTCGTCTTTCTTTTGTTCTTAATTTGCCTAACTCCCATCCCCTCCCCTCACTTCCCATCTATCTGTGCAAGCCCAGCTAGTGACTGGCATGGACACAGCTGTTAGTGAAATGCAAGCACATGATGGCGATGCAGCAAAAAGCACACAGCACAACCTCTCATTACAGTCAAGTACAAGCACATATTATAAAAATGGCCATCTTTGCCTAACTGGATATGTCATCAGTTGACTGGTGGTGAGTGAAATCATGAAATGAAAACATTTTAGCCCTCATTAGGAATCTGCTGTAGAATATAAACAGAACAAAAATAAAGAATTCATACACTGAGCCACAGCATCAAAGCCACTGACAAGTGAAGTGCAAGCCACTGATTATCTCACCACAGTGGCAGCTGTCAAGAAAAGCGAAAAATCCGGCAACAAATGAACAGGCTGCTGTTGAAGGTACCATTTTAAAAGATGAAAAACATATGGAAGCATGTAAATTTGACCAGCCCTGACAAAGATCAAACTGACTAGACTCCTAGCTTAGGTCATGTTCAGTGGATGTCTGGTGGCCCTCTGATGCATTGAAGTGCCCCATGAAAAGTCAGCCAATGACTGGACAGGGGCTGCCCAAGGTTCATGAATGTGCATGTGGATTGATGGGCCTGTGGGTCTGATCCTACACAAGAGTTACTGTAGCTCTAACAGATGAGAATACTGACAAATATATATAACATAAAGCACCTACACTGGGTATCCAGGTTTCACAGGAAGACCACTGAGAAATAGTGAATGTGAGGAAGAGATGGCTGCATGGTGCATTATGGGTTTATAAGAAAGGACAAGATGATGACGGCAGTGTGATGCACTGACCCAAAGTTTTGGGTTTTGGAATTCATAGATGTTAATTTGAAGTCCACCATCAAATTAAACACACCCCATCATGGCAAAAGCATTTCTTATTAAATGCCATATTCAGCTGCATAATGAAAACTGAACAAAAGAAAATAAAGATGGCTAGATGAAACTTTACCACTAAATCCCTCATCCTTAGAAGCCAGATGGTTTGGTACACAGAACCATCTGGGAAATTGTCTCTAAAGAGAATGTGCACTTTCACAAAACACTTGACAGATGATTGAGTGAATCATTTGTCTTTTAAAACTATTAAATACCCCAATTATGCAAGTGAAGAATGCGCAGGAAAAGTAAGTCCATGATTTAGGTAGGCCACACCCTGCAATTTATACTATGTTTTGTTGCCTGATACCACAGGACCTCTTCGGAAGTCTTTTGCAGTCTAAACCTGAACAAGTCAAATCTACTTACGTTAAGCAGGTTATTTAAATGCTACAGCAAAAGCATGTATGTAATTAAAGAGAGGTATTACCACAGTAGTTTTGAAAAAGGAAATGCAGCAGCAGCCTGAGACATTAACAGAGCTTGTCATTGGCAGGGTAACGCTGATCTGTAAGCCTGCTCTGTGTTACTGAAGAGGTGGTGGAATCTAGTTACATGCTTCTTCTCTGTTAGAAGGTGTGACTTTGCACTTCTAGTCTTGGACTGGTAAAACACAAAGCTGGAGAGTTTCAGATCTGAGCATTCATTTTCATTTGTTATATAAAGTTCAATTTCTCAAAGTAAAAATGAATCCAAAAACACGAAAATCATGCTTCTGGGTGTGATATAATTTTGACAGTTCTCTTTCCCTGTAGAAATTCAAGGAGTAAATGTTTGGGTAGGAATGTAGAAAACAGGATGTTTGGGTATTAATGTGGCCTGGTGCCATTTCCATAAACTCCAGTAGGTGATTAAATATTGTTCAACATTTCGTGTATTTAATCAACTTGTTTCACCAGATTATATTAAATGGTTCGCTGATATTTCAACTTGACAGTTTGAGTATTTCTACTCCTTAAAATTGTAACTGTTTAGCTCTTAACCCTCTAGGCGCCAAAGTCGCAATATTGCGACAGGCGACTTTACTGAATATAACAGACCTCATCTTTAAATCTATAGCTTTGTACTGTTACTGCTTGGTTTTACTACATCGCCAAGACATACAGCTTTAGTTCTGACGCCATTTTTGAGTGTGTTTATATGGAAAAAATCAGAGAAATAACGGTTTGAAACCCGACACCGCTGTATGCGCGCGAAGCGGGAGCGGAGCGCGGGAGAGAGAGAGAAAAGGCGAAAGCAGCAGCGTGTTGGAAAAAGTGAAGGACAGATCGCGACTTTTAGAATAAAAAACTAAACGCCCAGAGGCCTTTACAGTGCAGACGAGGTGCTGCACTGATCTCTGCTGATCAGGATTAGAAGGGGACGATCAGGCCTCGTCAGAGACGAGTGACTGACGTCGCAGCGCGCGCTGCCGCACTCGCGCCAAACAAACTGTCAGAAACACACTGATGACGGTGAAAGTTTTCTCTGCCGCGGTGATGGGAGAAAGAAAGAGGGACGTGTGGGCAGAAGAGGGGATAATAAAAATAGGGGAGTTATTGATGATGGCTGGGAATGTTTGAGAGGTGAGGAAGTGATCCATGAATGGATCAAAGACACTGACGAGCCTGTGTGGGATATCGCGGACACGAGGATCTCACAGATGCTCGTGCATGTGATTTTCTGTCTCTGTTTTGGGTGAGGATTTCTGGAACCTCATCACAAATAAAAAGATATGCTCACCAGTACTTAGACACACACCAACTCCAGCCAAACTCAAGATTTCATGGCTGGTATGATGGTTTGAGGAGTCAGCTGGGTTATGACAAATTATAAATCTATAATAACAAAAAAGGGGGGAAAAAAACCCATAAAAATATAATTTTACCTGTTGATATATAAATTATCAGATTTCTGTTCATTTATTCTGAGGATGAGAGGATGAAAAAGGATCAGTGAAAAAAATGAAAAAAATCTACTGTGTAAATATGTTCAGAATTCTGTTCTACTGAGTTTTACCTGCTGATATACAAATTATATTAGCAAAGTTACTCCAATCAAACTCCTGTTTCTTTATTTAGAGCATGATATGACAGTATAATTTTTTTTCCTGTGTATAAATATGTTCAAAAATCAGTTTTTTTACTGAAAGTTACACAATCCAATATGGCCGCTACCTGATGACATCACAATATGCAAATTACATGTGTAAATTTACTCCCATCATAAACTTTAGGTCATGATAAATATTTTTCTCATTTACATTATGGATCTATCTCTTACCACCTCCAAACTACAGCATTTTGAAATCTTAAAGTCCAAATGTAAGATTTTCCTAAATAAACTCTGGCGCCTAGAGGGTTAAATAATATTTTGTTGAATTACAATGAGCCTGTTAAATCTACGGTCTTCCCAAAAACTCAAAAACTAAATGCTGGAAATAAGAAAAAGACTGGATCATCATAAATTCAACCAAAAATGTGTGGATCTGGCTGCTTTTCTGACTGATTATTACACTTCTTGCCAATGTATAGAACATAGTAATGTATGCTGGGGTTAGTAACCCCATCTAGGAATATTGCCCCATTACATTTGCTTCCATTGGTGCTGGTTAGTGTGTTTTTCTTTTGTTTCTTTTTTTTATATTGGTTTGGTTTTCTTTTGATTCTTCCTCTGTTTTGCTTTGTCAAAAATGAGAAGATATGATATACGAGAAAAGGTGAGGGAAGATGGAACTTACCAGTAAATGAATTATACTTTCAAAACTTTTAAGTAGTATTTACTCTATTCAGACAGTGGCTTTTAAAAGTCTCTCTATAGTGAAAATACAGACGTATTAGTCTGGTTTACATTATTGATAACGCACCAATAAACGGAACTGGTTATTAGAGCAGTTTAAAATCTTAATCAAAGCTCTCTGGGTAGTACAAACACTACAGCTGTGTTTTGATGATTATTAATATTTATAACACCTAGGTAGACGGTTAAATGTTATTGAACAAAAGTCCAGTTATATTTGTTGAGGCAAAAGAATTTTGAATCAAAGTCAATGCAACATATATCATTTATAAACATTGAACTTTCACTAAGCTTGATAATTGCTAGGGTAGACAAAGTAACTGGGATTTTCAGAGGGACCCATTCATTCTGCAATAAACCCCACATTAACATATTACTTTGCTTAAGAGTATTTGCTCACGCACACACACACACACATAGCATAATTATACATGGACTTATAAAAGCTGCTTACTGAACTGTAAAAAAGAAATATTAATTTGGTTTGTACAAATGACTGAACAGAAATCTAACTGCAAAGTGCATTCAGCGTTGTAAACCTACAGTAAAAACCTGAAAGCACACCAAACCTGCATTTGCTATTTTCTCCTACAATCCTGCAGCAGTAGATCAATGAGCACAATCAGCCACATGAAATAAATACCATTTCAAGTCCCTCTATTTTCACTATAAAATCAAATTTGACCTTACTTCTGGACACTGATGCATAATATGCAGATTTGTCTCCAACAATATCATTCTTTACTCGCTATGGAATGCAGCATGACAATTAAAAACAAAGCCTGGTCGATTCGTATCACTGTGGCATTGCTGCTAATGAGTATATTAGTTTCAGACTGTCACTGGGAATAAGAGGTAACATTGATCTCCCATCATAATGCTTATTATAGATTTTTTCTTTCCCTTTCTGTTTATACGTTATTAATGTGCTGCTTTCCACTGAGATTGTAAGAGTTGTTTTAATCTAACAACTCCAAGATGGGAAAATGCACTAAATTTGTACAGTCAATGATGGTCACAACTATTGTTGTGTTGCTTTTTTGCATGCATTTTTAGTTGACTGAAATTTATATGCAGTAAAACCTTTGAATTTTTGTTAGTATTACTATATTGTTTTCAGAAAGGTTGCCTATTTTACACAAACAGGATAGGATAAAACTGAAACTCCCATGAATAACTCAAGGCAGTTTTATTATATATACGGTTTCAGCAAGAACTTATAACAGACTGCGGCGCCTGAACATTTTTGCAAAATTGCTAATATTAAAATAGTCTTGGACTTTCTATTCCCAAATGATTAAATGACCTGAAAGATATATGAGCCATGGATTACAATAGACCTTGTGCCTGTAGACTTGGTTTGGTATTATTACTCTCACTGGTTCCCACAGAACATTATTTAAAACCTAAATGGTAATGTGTATTTATTTTTAATGTGATGTATGTCTTAAATTATTGATGTTCTTCATTTAGATGACTTACCCATACTGTAAAACACTTAAATTCCTTTTTTCCTCCCATGTTGGTTGTGGGCAGTCAATCAAAACAAATTAGTATCAGTACTCTAACTCAAACTGATGATTGTTTGGATCATATTCAGCAACTTATCAAAATAAAAATGATCTTTACTGATGGAGTTTTAATTTTTCTAAAATGATCTAGCAGTACAGAAACATTTCTGCCCTTTATTGCCTCTCTAACACACACACACTCTCACTCTGTTCCTGATGAATAATCGTTTTATGAACATCTCCATTAGCGCAGCTATCCACTTAGCTCAGTCCTTCATTACAGAGTCTATTTGACAGACTGCAGAGGACAGTGAGAGTTTTGGCCTTACCCAGGGGACACACTTGGCCATTCCAGTAAAAAGAGGCCACTAATGGAAACGGAGGCCCCCGTCTCCACTCCAGTTTTATGCAGGCAATCCAGGCATTTGTGGTAATCATAAAGCAGGGCCAAATGGATGGCAGGGTCAGCTCTAAGCACAGAACAACACCGAGTGATTCAGTCTTGCTGGCAGCTGCAAGTACTGCCACCTCCCTGCAAGGTCTGCAACAGACGTTGTCTGTGCATAGTTAATCCGAGAAATCATCTTTTTGACCCCAAAATGGAACACTCCCTCTTCATGTTTATGAACCTCTTTGGACAGTATATGAAACATTTACAGGCCCCATGGACTACAATAAAAAGCAACTTTTCAATAGTTGATCTCGTTTCCCTCTTGACACCACCCTCACTTTACATCAAAGTTTGATTCAGACTGAGCAGAGGCAAAGCATCAAACAATGGGAAAAGTCATTATTGGAAAATCATATTTAAAAGTAGAAGCAAATACTCCTCTGTAGAAAGGATCCACCTTGATTGTGGCATAGCTTGAAGCTGAATTGTAATGGGGCTTAGTGGCCAGATAATAAAAAAGCAAGTTATTATCCTCATTTTGGCACAGTACATGAAGGGGAGGAAAACATGAATAATGACACCCCCCCCCCCCCCCGAAAAAAAAAAGAAAAAATGAATGAATGGAAATATTTCTACTTATGCATGCGTGCACAAGATTTTTCAGCCTGTTCCCATTATAAAATTGTCACTTCTGCATGCAAATCAGCCATGACATTAACTTCTGTCAATATAATAGTCAAAGAAGCAAAAGGAAATTGTTTCAGTCTGCTGGAAAAAATTTGTCATCCTTAAAAAAGTAAATTGGAGTAGAATTTTCAGTTAGAAGGGAGAAAAATATCTCTTCAGGTTGGAATATGATAAAGAAACTGGAGTGATGACATGTGAAAGCATTGGACATTAAGAGAAATTACACTGTGATACAGTGACGTGATGCAACATGATAGAGCCACAGAGAAGGGACAGAGCAGTCTCAGTCTAGACGTCAGCACTGACGAGTGGAGAGAGAAGTTCCTTTAGATTTTCCATTCCTCATGGCCTCCCGAACTGTTAAAGTGATGTTTGTAGACCCCATGGCTGTGTCTCTATTTAGTGTTGATTCCACTACTGTGTGTATCTATCTATATATATATATATATATATATATATATATATATATATATATACACACACAGTATATATATATACACACACACACACACACACAATATATATATATATATATGTATATATATATATACACAGTGGGTACAGAAAGTATTCAGACCCCTTTAAACTTTTCACTCTTTGTTTCATCGCAGCCACCAAAATCAAAAAAGTTCATTTTATTTCTCATTGTTGTACACTCAGCACCCCATCTTGACAAAAAAAAAAAACAGAAATGTAGAAATGTTTGCAAATTTACTAAAAAAAAAGAAAAACTGTAATATCATATGGTCATAAACATTCAGACCCTTTGCTCAATACTGAGTAGAAGAACCCTTTTGAGCTAGTACAGCCATGAGTCTTCTTGGGAATGATGGTTTTTAGAGCCTAAACAGTACTACATCGCATGCAAGCACGCTGATGCGCGTTCACGAAACAATGGAAGCCGCAGTAGACGAGATTGCGCGTTCTCTTTTACTTTCTTTCTTTGTTTTAAATCAATGTCCAACACCTCCTTGGTTTGTCCCGGTATGTCTACAGCTCTGGCGCTCTTAGCCTAATGTAAACAGCGAATTTCTTCTTCTACGCTTGCATTATCAGCAGAGTAGGCTCTAAATGTCGAGGCTTCCGTAGTGTTGCAAACGTGCTTCAGCGCGCTTGCAGGAAAAGGATATAGCTCTGTTTAGGCTCTAAAAAGTACTAAATTATGTCGTTTCGAGTAAATTCTGGACGCTATCCACTCAGGAAACTTGGATTACATTGGACGAGCAGTATGGAGGAATATTAACAAGTTTTTGTGGACTTTGATGGACCTTTTTGGCTCGGACCTCGGCGAACTCCATCATATAACAGTTGGGGGAAAAAGAGAAGCCTTCCTGATCGCCGGCTGCATTTGAGACATTAAAAAAGTACTCCAGAGTCTTGCTCACCATGAGGGTAAGTGGACAATAAAGTTAAATCATTTTGTGGGTGAACTATTCCTTTAAGTTTTAGGTGATCAGTTCTTCTTCACCCCTCTACATTAGGCTGCAGACGGCAGCACAGTGCAAGTGTTTTAGGAGCGGCAAAGAAGAATTGTGTCAGAGCTAACAGAGCTAATCAATGCAAAGATTCCTGTTTCAATAAATTACATGTTATTGGAGTGGTGTCTGAACTCCTGTAATTTTTCAATACCGATACCACAATTTTCAACAGTATCAGGGCATTTCTGATAGCAATATCGGAATTGAAACAACTCTACTAGGCAATGGATTGCAGCCTACCATTTGTGAACTGAGAAAGCCAAGCCTATGAAAATTTCCCAGAATGCTCCAGTCCCCTGTTGCCTAGCAACTGCAGATGTAACAGCTTTCTAGTGATGGACATTTTGTTCCTTTTCATTTACAAGTCGTTACCTGAATGTTAACGCCACATTAACCGGTCGTTAATACCTACCAAGTTGCTTCTCTCACTTTCTAGGTGAATAATGTCAAATAAATGCATTTTCTTGGTCAAAAACTCATTTTAAGCTTGACCACGTCATATCAGTGACAGTCTCATTTTTAAATCTTACTCGGAGGCTAGCTGTTGTTTCTAGCGGGTAAACATTAAATACTTAAAAATCCACAAATATATCAAATATTACACTCAGAGCTCAGCTGCTTATTCCCTTCACCTACAGTCTCCGCAGCCTGCAGAGGTTTGATGGCACTTTCCAAATGGAACAGTGCTTGGTACTCCACTGTGTCATGTGTGGCTGACGAACCTGCACTTTGAAATATGCAGACCCTAAATTGAAACACAGCTTATACCCATACAGCAATGAATAGTTGATCAATCTATTAGCAATAAGTTGAAATCTCTTAGTTGCTTAAACTTATAGAAGATATAGAATGAGGATACTATTTATGAAAAAGCACTGTAAGGTAAGAGACAGCAGGTATGCTCAGGATAATTTAAGGCCATCTCCATCATTTTATTCAAGCTGTGAACCTCTTGGAGATGAACAGCTCTTGAAAACATGGTAATACTAAATGTGGTTAGTTAGAGCAGCCTCTTATCAACTGAATTTGATCATATTCCACTGGAATTACATTTAGACTCCAATTCAACTACAGTGTTAGACAATGTAATCCATATCCAGAGCCTTACAAATTCCTCAGTGCATTAATTCATCTCATACAGTCCACATGATTAATAGTGAGCTGGAACAAGATCTGATAAAGCCAGCAGAATACATTGTCCCAGTGGCCACCAGCACAGAGGCTAATTTGTACAGTTCTTAACACACAGTGGTCATTGTTAAGACTCCCCAAATTCCATAGGCTCTAATGCCATGATTAACCAGAGAAGCAAGTGTATTCACTGGTAAAAGCCAGTTTAGAGCTCTGAGATCAGTAAGCACTTGAAGTAAAAGAAGAGTGAGAGATTGATTCAGAGCTGTGGTCAGATGTCTGTAAAATGAAGAGCAAACAACACCTGTGAAAATGTCAGCAGATGATTTTTTTCTTAAAAGCAGTGTGCTATATTTTCAGCCAAATGCAGTTTTAATCTTAAATCATATGCACATGAAGTGAGCTACAGTGATGAACATGGACATGTATAAGTCATATGCTTACCCCTGTTCAAAAGAAAAGAAAAAAAAATCACATAATAGATATCTTTAGTTTGTTTCAATGAGTTGGAGGGGTAAACATAGATTTTTAAAAAAAGATGATGCATAAAATTAAGGCACTGTTTACTTTTTAAAATTCAGTAGTCCTACATAATATTGTGGATCAAAAAGCCCATACTGTGCTCATTAACAACTTTAGAATTTTATTAAGTGCCTAATAAAAGGTTTAGAGGATGTGATAAATTTACATCCTTTAATGTTTACAAAAAAAACAAAAAACAAAAAACACAGGACCTTTTCCATATCATGCCTTTATGCATTATTTCTTGTAATCTTTCTGAAACATATTAACTTCTCTCTCTTTAAAACCTCCTTTCCCGTCACTGACTGGTCAACCTACTGGTCCATGTGAAACATACAGAAGGCTTTATTTTTGTCGGTGACATGCAAAATCAGACATGACACAGAAATTTATGTCGCATGATGATATAGATAAATAATAGGAACATGCAAGCCACAAGAATGTCCTATGAGAACTTGATTTTTTTTTTTTCATGGATTAAACAAAAATATTATAAAAATGGCTGATTATGGTGCTTTACAACACATCTGCCTCAATTGTTTCCAAGTTAAGTGGCACTTGCTTAACTTTGACTTCCTATAAACTGTACAAACACAAAAATTATACATCTTTGTACATAGATATGGGCAAGAATTTGAATAAGAATGTTTCACAAAATATTTAAAATATTTAAAAGCTTTCAAAGCTGAGGGCTTTTGGTCCACTGCTACAATGGTCAGCCGAATCCACCAAAATACTACTTTATCCCCCTTATTTATCAAGATTCTGGCCATTTTCTAGCCTTACATTTAGAGGATACCGCAGGATGAGACATTTCACATCACACAATTCACAAACACCAAACCCTACTCATAAAGTTAAGTTAAGTGAATTTTCACTTAATTTTGTGGAAAAAAATTTCCTGCGCTGCCCTGTGGATGTGACGTCAAATGACGCCACATCTGCAGTTTTGATACAGGAAGAAGACGGTCATGGTAAATTCAAACACTGTAAACGATAGTTATGGATTATTCTGCCGTCAGCAAACGATCCAGATCAACTTGAAGACAATAAAAAGTTTAACTATGAAGAAAAAGGTTAGTAAACAACATTATAGCTTCAGTTTGTGCTCCTGTGACGGCTTGGCTCGTGGCTGCAATTACTTGAAGCGCCAGTCGCGGCAGTCACGAGTTTCGTTTCCTAACCTTGTCTCAAGTCCCTAAGTACTTAAACACATAATGGCTTCTTCTTTGTTCCTCTGGTCACAAATTGTCTATACTGCTCAGCACTGGCCCCATAGTGTCTGATTGTATCCATACAGAGCTTGGGGACACATTAAGGGCACATTTACAAAGCTTTTTTGATTCAAATCAGAGTCCGTTTGCTCGGAAATTCCGCTTCGTTTGGGGAAGTTGTGAATGCGCAAACGGACTCTGATCCGAAACAAACAAGCGTTCTTGGTCCAATTCAAGTGGACCAAATACAGAAGTAGACTACAAATTCCACTGACATTGTGGGTAAAACGTCGGGCAACGTGGGTAAACGCTACAACAACAAATGCATGTGTGGGACTGCAGTATTTATATAAAGATGGCTTGTGGTCAGACATGAAGTTACGAGGAAGTAAAAGCTTTAATTGATATTTGGTCTGATTAAGGCATATCCCAGCTCCGCGCAGGCACGCACAAAAATAATATTTTGTGGGGGAAACGGAAGTTGTGAGAACCTTCTTGTTAGTAGTATAGTATGTCTTGTCCTCGCCTGTGGTGAATCTGAATGCAGCACAACCTGAGACTGGGAGCATTATTCAAAAGGTTTGGCCTGTTTGGCTCGTTTGGCTATGGTGCAACGTGAACGCAATCTCGGTCCAGAAGACCACCCCCGCCCCCAGCCAAACCGAGTCCCCAAACGGACCGAGACTCGCTGACTATGCTTTCTGAATGCGCCCTAACAAGCTCTCTGAAAATGAACCAAATAACTAATGTAAGGAGACAGACAGAAGACACTGTCCAACTGTAGCATAAAATGGGTTTTTAGATGCACAAACAGCTGTGAAAAAAAACCCTCCTAGCACTTATGTTTAACAAGTCTCACTAAAAGTGTAGAAGACAAGTAAATGGAAACACTATGTAAAGTTATTGAACGCTCATGTTGTGATGATGATAAGTGGAGTGGCATGTCTTTTAGACCACAGGCAGACCGTGACTGTGCATTTGAACACATGACCCGCTGGGTCATATCTGAGCTCTGTAGTTTTTAACCCCCTACCCTTTCCCTTCTTAATGGACTCCCTTGTGATGTAACCTCTTGCAAATACACACAATCTCTCTTTGGCTATGAAGGTTTAATAATCTTCTCTGCTTGCCCACACTCACTTTTCTGTATCTGTTGATTTGAAGAAATAATGAAGTCAGGAATTAGAGGACGCTTCTGAAGCACTGCCATTAAATCACTTTTGTAGTGAACCTACGTAATGATAGGACTTCTAATTCAGCAATATAGCTGTGTACTGTCATTACGTATACATCCTTAGACGTGCAAATTACATAGCTGCTTTGATTTGTTATACTGGCAGGTGAGGAAGGCCTTATATATATGTATAAAAAAGTGTATAATTAAGACGACAGAAGAAAAACAGGAGGAAATCTTAAATTTTGTTTATATGCATAGTTTGCTGAGGACCTTTGAGGATTGCTGTCCAGAGTTTGTTTTGAAAAAGCTTTGAGTGTTTTGCATTCAATGGAAAATGGGAGCTCTTACTGGTGTTTCTGCCTGACAAAAAAAACAGGCAAAGATTTTTTTTTTTGTTTTTTTTTTAAGTCTGAAAAAAATTTTACACAGCAGGAAATTTATTCATGTATCTATTTATAAGATTCCCAGTCAACCAAACAGCACTAAGATAAGCAGAAAATGTCCCTTTAAGAAAAAAAAAAAGCAGATGAAATGTTTGTGAGGAATTTCAAAGGCAAAGAAACAATTCCACATTCAGACCATGTTACACAGAGAAGGGGGGAATGCATTCAACTTGGAGGAGAAAAGACAGGAAAAAAAAAAAAAAAGATCAGCTGTACAGCCATAAAATACAATTCATCTTGTCGCGGTCCCTGCGAGGAGCGTGTAATCGCAATGACACACTGGTGTAATCCATTTAAAACACTTTGGCTCAGACCTAGGCTGCTTTGACTTCCTCTACAGGCTTGCACCATCATCTTCATTTCAGATATGTTTCACTGGCTGCCTACTATTAGCAAAAATGTGTAAGCTGCCTTGTCGTACACCTACTCAGTCTGTCAGGGAAGCACCCTGTCCTGGATACATTACATGACTGGCAAGAGTGTGGAACAAAAGGAAAAACACATGCACAAGAAAATAATAAGTCACTTGTCTGTGGCAGAGGTGAAGTGGAAGCCTATTTGGTTGTCTACAGACGTGTAATCTGTCTCGAGAGCTGCTCTCTCTTCTGGCACCTCTGAGTTTCAAGTTTCTAAGGCAGGGTAGACCCACCCAACCTGACTAGGCAATGAGCATAGAGTAATGGTGTCACCAGAGTGCTGAATCTCATTGAGAGTTGCTTGAGCAAACATTATCTCACACTGAACCATTGCTAAAGTGTCTGGAGAGGAGGCATTGGTGAGTTATTACACATTGAGTTTTAATCTCTTAGAAGGAAATCCATTGTTGCAATTTAATGTAGAGAGCAACCTGGGTCATTCTGCAATTGCTTCTCTTTTGAAGAATTAGAGCTAATTAAAGGTTTAAAAGGGCCAAATTTAGAACTTTGTTGGCAATAAACTATGGAGGATTTATACTCATTTATAAACTTTGTCCATGAATGCTCCCCACTACTATTTATGTATAACTGGTTTAATTATAATGTTGCTAATTTGCATTCTGAATGGACTGAACTATTAGTTAAAAATATCCTAGGTCAGGAGAAATGGTAGTGGTTACACAACAAAGAAGTAGTACTTATCAATCCTTAATGGACCAGATAGTGTATCACTGACTGGGATTCAGCTGTGATTTCCATTAGTAATTACACTAAAAATCTGAATCAACTTATTAATAAACTCATTGTTGAACTGTGATATGACGATGTATGTTACAGGCAGGTGCAGATGACATTGGATTTTATCAGCATCCAATAATATTTCATGCCAGTGCCCATTATGGCCATCTATTTTTCCCTAACAACAGAAAAGTCTGTCTCTTTTTACTTAGTGATATGGAAAACTAAGAAAAAAAAATTGAAGAAGGTGAATATAACATGTGGCACTACTTGATAAATCTTTTTAATGGTTTATAAATTTAGTGATCAAATGATTATATTAGCTCAGGTTGTTGCCTTTTACAGGACTCTCCATAGGATCTAGATAAGACTACTCAAAACATAAAGCTGAACCACTGTCAGTACATTCTGCTAGAACTAACAGAAGTGAATTAAATAAGGGAAGCCATGCCTGACAAGAAGTGAAGCCACAAGATTATCTTTGCATCAATTAGATCGCAGGGTGACAGTGCCTTTTTTTTTTCTTTTAAATGCCAAAACGTAAACAAAACCCTGTGAGTCCTTCACTGAAGCATATCATTTTTGTAAGATTTCAATAACTCCTGTTTGAGAAGATTTGGAATAAAATCTGATGATCAAATAATTGTTGTTTTCCACACAGTAACGGAAACTCTTCTTTTCTCCATAAACATATTGCATTCCCCAAGTCAACAGTTCAATCTCACCTTCCTCGCCCACTTCCCTGTGAGCAGCAGATGCCTTCATTTTTCTTGCCCCCAGCTCTTTTTCCTCACCCACCCTCATTCAAGGCCCACTAGATGGATCAGCTCTCCCTCAGTTCATGCTTCCTCTGTACCTTTTCAGACGGGCAGATTGATTTGTCTACAGGACGCCTCTGACCTTTGATATGATCCGATAAAGGACACTGGGCCCTAACTGAATTAGAGAATCAAAGGGGAGGAACATTAGGGGTTAGATGAGGGTGTTTCCCTTTTGCTCATAGCGTACCTCTTTTTTTTTTTCTTTTCTTTTTTTTTTTCCTGTTATGGCCAAATTCACTGCCCATCTCATCTCAACCCAGACACCCAAGGGAAAATAAAAGATGTTTTCAAATTGCACTTTGCCTAAAGGCTCTTTGGCCCAAATTTAATTTTCACCTTACATCGATTTTCCTCCTACTCCCTACTCAGTGGATCCTAATGTTATCCTTGGTGTGTTTCTGTGCTATGCAGGAATAAAGGAAGACATTGCTCTGTGCTACTACATGTCAGAAGGCGCTGCATGCAATATGTCTTCCTGTATTGTCTTGGGATTGAAATGATGAAAGAACTGCCCTTTTAGTGTCCGTCTGTGTCTTTATTTTCCAAAACCAACTTTCAGCAGCCTTTACTGACTTGACTTGATCTCCAAGTTTTGCTTTAGTTGTTCAAAGATACTTCTTTTCCCCCCTCATTCCTGATGTAGCAGATTAAAACTGTCTACATCTGCAGTGAACTTTACATGGCATGCATGAAGTGCAGCAACCACTTCATCTAAAACATATCTCTGCCCCAAAAATGCTGTGTGTTTTTTGCTTGTTGCAGTTACATTGCAAAAAGTCTACAGTTGAGTTGGTCCATGTTAAAGGTGTACTACATAACTGTCTGACCCTAAAACTCTATGTTTCAGACTCAGCTAATGGCACAGTGACATTCATCATGTACATTTCTGGAGCTGTCACTGTCCAACAGCGTCCTGAGGTTGAGAAACCGCACTGTATCTTTTTTTTTTTTCCCTTTCAGGACTGTACAAGTTTCGCTTTACAAATATACATCATGTGCTAGAGGCAAGCCATTTCTGACATGCACTGTGGTTGGTTTGGCAAAGAAATTAAAATAGACATTGTTGGAAGAAGAGTTGAAAAGACAGAAAGAGAAAGAACAGGAGATAACACAAAGGTCAAGATAAAACTGTCCTTTACTTGCTGGAGAGAGCTCACAGTGCAGGTACAGTAGGATGCAAGATGGATGCTAAATTAGCTGTCTGTAGGGGACAATGAGAAAATCTCCAAACGTTCTGTTATGTGTCATTAAAACCAAGACACTCTTCCTGTGTTAAGCACTCATTCAATTTTTGCTATTGTAGCAACAGTGCTTCTGTTGATGAGGAGAATTCTGGAGAATCTTTAGAAATATGCCTGAATAAGATGGTGAAAATGTTTTAAATTTAATTTAGTCTACTCATAACACTTTAATAATTAATGGCAATAAATATCCTCAAAAAGCTGCATTCTAACTGTCATCAAATGATCCTCCTCATCAAGCTAATGATGAAAAGATAAAATTGCAACATCTGAAAAGCCAACACTTCAGCCTCCACTTGTTTTGACATTTTAAGAACTGCTGGGGTGTCAGGGCTGAGTGAATCTCCACAGCAAACCACCTAGAAAAAAAAAAAGTTGACAAGCCAGACAGAAGAAAGGATGGATTCTGACAGATCCCAACCTTCTTTTATTGGAACATATGAAGAGGGAAACAAAGGAAGGAAGAAGAGGATGAGGGCAGGCGGTGGCTTCAAAGTGGGCCACATTGGTGTGGAGCCAACAAAAATGTGTGAAAACACACATCAAGTTGCATGGGTACACATGAGACTCGATATCACAAGCCACGACATACCACCAGGCTTGTGCATGAACAGGGGGAGGGTGTTTGTGTGTAAAGGGAGGATAAAGCAGTGGGGGTAGCATGAGGAGATGCAATCCCCCACCAACCACTGCCCTGGTGAGTCTGTACTTTTCAGTACCATTTGTTTGTCGTCTTCCAGAGAGCTCAGGAAGCCAGGGTCTTACATAAACCCCACCAAGTATGGCTCTGTGCTGGGGAACTGATCCCTCCCAAAACCCTCATTGTTATTCTCTCATGATGCCGAGGGATCTGCCGTGCACCCACAGCCAAACCTACAGCAGGGCTGAGTGGGAGGTGGGGGTGCAATGTTTACTTGTGTGCTCTGTTAGGGGACTGAGCTATATGTACACACAGGATTATAGATAGAACACAACTTTTAAAGCTTGAGCTTTGTGTCCATCATGTTGTAATCACTTGATCATCTTTTTTGTTTCCGACCTAAAATTCTACCACGTAATGTTCTTGTTCATTAGGAGTTACACAGACAAAAGAATGCCGGATTCTTGTTCATGTAATTCTTCCAGATGTGGTACACTGCAGACTTTGTGATCATAATCACTTAAAGACTCTGTGACATCGATCTTCTTTGTCGAATCAAATTTCCACTTGGTAAAATAACTCCTTTCACAAAAAAGTAAGATATGCATCAGAGAAAGTGGGAAAAAAGACTTCAAAATGTAAAATTTGATAGACTTTATCATTTTTCCAGCGGATGTTCACGTTCTCCCATGTGTAGAGACTATATTCAGTGCAGCCTTACAGCTGCTGAGCCCATCAGGGGTTTGATTCAAATGTCCAAAGTAAAGCTTGATCAAAAACTGTCCTCTTTCAGTCTGATCAAAGACAATGAGGCCTCAGGGTCCTGTGAAATTCATGCTGTGCACTCTCAGCCTCTCAGCCGTATTTACAGTACAGAGCTCAGATCCATTCAATAAAATATGCATACCACATCAGTTGCCTTATCTCTTTAAATTGCCTCAACCACTTCTGCAAAATAAACTCATACTTCCATATATAGATATTTAATGTCTGTTTAGTCAAATTTGGAAGTAGATTTAGAGGGATGTCTGTATTTACTGGGATAAGGCACACTTTCACATCACAATGAGATTAGAAGTTTGCTTGCAGTAAGATTCTATTAATAAATGATATGCTGTGGATACAAACCTCACTGATCCTACCACAATGGTTGGGATACTTTCTATTCAATATAAAAGACACCCCCCACCCACCCCCACCCCCCTCACTTTCTGTATGAAGAAACCTTGTTATTTTTTCCATAAAACCAAATGACTATTATATTTTAAAAATGCTGTTTGAGTGTAAGTATAGCATAAGCTGTCCCCATTGTGATTTGGGCATTAACTTTTATTTACAGTGTTTTTCAGCTGACTTCGATGTGATCACCATATCTGTGCAGTTACAGCTAAACGTTTAAATTTAGCCACCTTTCCATTTTCCTTATTACTGACCTGGAAGATTAATATAACTTGTGAAACCTCAGTGCTAAAAAAAAAAAAAGTGTAGAATTGCAACCATACCTGGGATGAAATGAAAGTTATCTTGAGGTCAGTGGCAACTGAACTTGATGAAGAATACAACAAACTGCATCTTGAGTTCACATTCCTCCTCTGTTGCTTTGTTTTTTCCCAATCCTTTGATTCTCTCTACCCTTTCCAATCGTGGAAGTCCCTTGGATAGCAACCGAGTAGGTCTAATTGATTTCTCTTGTTCATGTCAGTTAGAGGCAGCAGCATCGAACTGTGCAGAGTACCCTGGCTCCAGCTTGCCTGCATTATTCCTCTCCGTTTTCTTCTTTGCCTCCATATCCCAACAGACCCTAATGTCAATGCACAACATACGAGTGCCCTCTGAAATCTCACAAGGTGCCAGACAGCAAAGGAATGCTATAGCATTTGCATGGATGGCATAAAAAAAAAATGCCAAACCACGGCGCTTACAGAAAGGTCAACTTGTAAGATGACACTGACATCTGTCCGGTTGGCAACGCAAGTTCTAAACTAGATCACTGATAAAGGATTATTCTAACCTTCATGTATTGTAAGTGCTACTTTAGCATGTGAGATGTGCTAAAATAAAGTGGTATAGCAAATGCACATTTCTTCAGGGTAACAAGTCTCTGGGAAATGCAATAACCTCTTTGCTGCTTATGAATATTCATATTTAATCATTCTTTTTAGTGGTGCAACGGATCATGGTTGTTCCCTGATTCGCCTGAAACCCTATCCACAGTTTAGCATGCACGTGATCTGCTGATTGGGGGGGATTCCACTGCGCTTGTTCAGGAAAGGCCAATTCATGCTGGGTCTGTGTTTCATATGAGATGTGGCCTCTGGAACTAAATAAGGGTCGTGTTAGTCAGTGGTTTAGTTCATACCAGCCGCAGCGCATGCCAGAAAAATCTGTTTGCGGCTCTCTGTTAAATATAGCTGTCGGGTCTATTTTTGACAGAGTACAGATTCAGAACAATGGCGACATCCCCGTGTGACCTTGCAATTTTGTCATCTGTTCCTTGTCCCATAATCATAATTTCACTAGTTAGTCATTTATCATTTGGACTGCACGGTGGCGTGGTGGTTAGCACCGCAGACTCACAGCAAGGAGGTTGCTAGCTCGAAAACCGGCTGGGGAGGGGTTTTGAACAATTCTAGCAGTGGCCTTCTTGTGTGGTGTTTGCATGTTCTCCCTGTGTATGCATGGGTTCTCTTCGGGTACTCTGGCTTCCTCCCACCATCCAAAGACATGCATGTTAGGTTAATTGGTTTCTCTAAATTGCCCCTAGGAGTGAATGTGAGCGTGAATGGTTGTCTGTCTCTCTGTGTTGACCCTGTGACAGACTGGCGACCTGTCCAGAGTGTACCCTGCTTCTTGCCCGATAATAGCTGGGATAGGCTCCAGAAACCCCATGACCCTGAATTGCTTAAGCGGTATAGAAAATGAATGAACAGTTTGTTTTTATATAATTGAGTGGAATGAATCTTGAGTTTTTTGTAAACAAAAATGAATACATGGAGAGTTAAATTTGTCTTGTCCTTTTTCTCCTTTTGCTGCTCTGAAAATTGAGACAAAAGACAAATTTGTGTACAGTAACGGTTGATTTGGATGCAATTAGATTTTCTTTGGTGATAGGCAAAGTATTTTTTTCATTTTACTCACCTTATTTGTATGAACATTTAGCCAGAGTTGTAACATGGTCAAATGATTCATTTTTGATGCTGGAATTTTCTTGATGCTGGAACTTTTACTTGACCTTAGTTCAGTTTCAGACTCCTCCTGTTTTTTTTAACCTGTCCTGACTCAGTTTTAAATGTATTGCAGCTTTCCTCCATTGTTTGAGAACTACAGCTGGCTCAAAACATCTTTCAACCTTCTCTAAAATGGAAAAATTTAATAATAGCATCAGTGGCTCAGGTGGCAGACCGGTCGTAAAATGGCCAGAAGGTTGGTGGTTTGAACCCCACTCCCCAGTCTATCTAGTGGTGTGTCCTTAAGCAAAACACTTAACCCTCCCAGCTTCTAGCGTCAGCATCGCTGGTGCTTGAAAGAGTGTGAATGTACTGGTCGGATGCGGATGCGGATCAGCTGCCATATTTCCATCAGTCTGCCCCAGCATAGCTGTGGCTACACATCTTCCCATCAGCATGAATGAGAAGTGAATGAATGATGATTACATAATACAATGTAAAGTGCTTTGAGTGCTTTGAAAAGCGCTGTATAAATCTAATCTATTATTAATATTATTATTAATAACAGGGATGTGTTCCTGATAAAACCTTGACTTGCACTTTTATAAAACTGCACCACATTCTCGCTTATTCTCAGAAAACAAATCCATCCATCCATTTTCTAGCCGCATATCTGAGGTTGGGTCGTGGGAGGCGTTGCCTAAGCAGGGAAGCCCAGACATCCCTCTCCTCAGCCACATCCATCAGCTCATCTGGGGGGGATCCCATGGCATCCCAGGCCTGCCAATAAACGTAGTCCCTCCAGCATGTCCTTGGTCTTCCCTGGGGTCTTGTCCCAGTGGGATGTTCCCGGAACACCTCACCAGGGAAGTATCCAGGAGGCATCCAGCAGATGCTTGAGCCACCTCATCTGGCTCCTCTCCTCACCAAACAAACATCAAACAAAATAAAGCACTCAAATTTGCTAGGTAGTTTAAGAAGGAATCTGGCTGACTTCTACATGCATGACATCACTATTTATACAATGTTGAAGATTACAGAGGCTGTTGGCTTGTGTCTGCAGCTGAACTCTAGATGTGGTTTTAGTAACTGTCTTTGGAAGATTTTACAAATTGGGCACATTCAGAAAAGTAATGATGTTTTAATGACCTTAGTTGCTGGGTGGTTAGTTACCCAGTTCTCTATGTGAAAAAACAGGAGAAAAAGAATGAAAGAACAGACTAAATGAAGCAAATGTTTAGCACTGCCACAAGCCCATTTTGACCATAGATTGAAAATTGCCATGCTACCTAAAGTCACCCTGCTGTTGGCAAAATGAAGCACTTTTTCTCTGCTTGATCTTCTGAGCTTTGCCCACAATCAACTAGCTTCAAGTCTGGAAAAAGTATTTTAAGGCAATACAGATGAACTTATACAACTAATTTCATACATAAGGCAACCCAATGTGTTAGGAAAATCTAGCTGCTTCACAGGCTTTCTAAAACTGATTGAATTTGTTGCCCCAGACTTATTTATTGTTTTTCTTCACTCACACTGAGCAAATTCCACAGCAATTATTTCCTGGCATGTGTGTGTGCATGTCTGAACACGGTACAGTATGTACACCTGACATGAACCAATGTGCTGCTCATGTGAATACATTTTTACGAGAATAGAATCAGATATATCTGACACTTACACAGTGGTCGCTGGTCATGGTAAATCAAGCTGAAAACTGGCAGACTCCAGCCTGCTATCATTCCCAAGGCATTAAATTCTGCCTTATGGTCAAAGCTGGTGGCATTTCTGAGCATTTGTTCAACGAGGCAACAATATTTCAATAAGAAGCCAACGTTAATCAAGCAGCAATGTAGCCCACTTATATGTTGCTAGAATTACAATATTCAATATTCACGCAAATTACAATATTTATTAACCTTTCCTTAAAACTCCCCCATGAAACTCCTGTAGTTTCTGATTGGAAACATGATCTGAAGCCTTTGAGGCCATTTTCTTTCTGTTTGGTATCAGTATGTAGCTATGGTTAGCAAAAAAAAAAAAAAAAAAAAAAATCCTTGACGTTTTCAAGATTCCACATTAGCTTGAAAAACATCTTCAGACAACGTTCATCTTGCAAAGTGCAGTTCACATATTTTAGAAGTAAAGTTTGTACTTCCAAAACTGGTCACCAGAATATTTAAAGTTTCATCAATCCAAACAAAATGCATCTCTCTTCTTATCGAAGTGCACAAACATATTTTTGTGTGCATTTATTTGCAAAATTTTGCAAATTGATACAGTAATTTCATTGACTGTGTTTTCCCATTACACAGCTGTTTTCTCATTTATTGGGTTTGATATCACAAATATTACTGCACAAAGCTGAGCTTCAAGTTCCTAAAAAAAAAAAAAAGGACTAAAAATCCTGCTACTTGTACAGCAAAAGTGTGCAAAGTTCAAGGAAAAGTGCCCTCTCTAAATAGCAATAGTAAATGCTGAAGAATAACAGGGAAGGTCTATGACTGTCCTCTACATTCTCTCCAGCCTGGTTCATAGCTCATAAAGCATTTTATTGGAGCTTATTTAACTTGCTTCCATTTTTGAAGGTTTACTTTTATTTCATTCAGCTTTAACAAGAGACATTAAATATCGTGTATGTTATAGCTGATCACTTGAAACTCACTTCAGAATCAGCATTTGGGTTTTTAATTAAAACCTGACCAGAGAGGGAGAGAAAAAAAAAAGAGGCATTAGCATCTCATAATTAGATAACATGAGCCATCTGCAATGGCTCACCTTCCAACTACAGTACATGCATCAGGCTTAATAGCACTGATGTCTCTTACAGAAGGCAAAAGTTGTTGTCTGACAACTTAATGAGTGTCGTATATATGCCCCAAGCCATATGCTGGATAAATTAACTGTGCAGGTGAGAGGTTTCATATCACAGAAATATCCTCAAAATTGTGCTTTTGTGCACAAGCCTAATAAGTTCATGTGTTGTGAATTCAGCTCATCCTTCACAACTCGCTGTGTACAACGCACAAAATGTCTGATTAGTTACATGTGACTCCAATTGTAAACCCACAACATGGAGAGGTCTTGTTTGTTTTGAAATATCTTAAAGAACAAAAAAAAAAAAAAGGACAATTATGCCAGAATGAATATTCCCCTCTGATGTACCGTACATCTGTTCTTATTTAAAAACATCCAAGCAGATCTACTGATTTGCCCACATCCACTTTGAGCTAGATTTATTTAGCTGTACAACTGTCTTAGTATCAGAGTGAGATGTACGTTGTGCCGTGCAGCCAAGGGAGCCGTTATATTTAGCGGCACCAGCACATCTAGTTTCAGAGACTGCGTCCACGGAGGGACAGAGGCACCCCTTGTGAGTGAGCAGTTCACTCTGCAAGAGATGAGAAACTTTGGCAGCGAATGCGTCAGTTTGCACAAAATGAAGGCAGCCTCATCCAAGAGCATTAAGATGTGGATAAATAAATAAAACATTGCTTCCATGAGAGAAGCGGCAATGTGACAGCGGGATTTTTTTTTCTGCTTTCATGTTGGCAGGCGCAGGCATTTTATTTTAGGATGAATCAAAATTTCCTGAAAACGCCTGCGCCAGGTGTATCTAATTATCTGACAGCGAATCCTCATTATAAAACGGCCCCTGGGAGCAGGGTACCCAGTTTACTTAGTGTTGGACCACAATCAAGGTGTTCTCAGAGCACACACACACATAGACACAATATAGCCAATACTTTTCTATAGATGCACTGCCTCCACCTTTTTGTGCTGGGAAATGTGCAATGTTTGCACCTACTGAAAACTGCATGCACCCATTTACGTCAGGACAGTCATTGTGAATTAATTTTTCTATATTCAATTGCACACACTGTGCATCATCAGATGAACATGAATCAATAGAGGACGACAGGCTAAGAAATATGCAATGTGAAAAAAACCACCATAAATTTATTAGCAGCTGTTCCGTCAGCCCCTTGCCATCTCAGCCATGCCCTGATTATGTCACCTGGATGAAGTTTATAAACCATAATTACAGCTTACTCCTGATCCTCTCCAGGGAGGTGCAGCAGGCAGAAGAAAAGTGGGTGTGCTGTCAACACGGTCACAGCAGAGCAACCTATGTTCAGGCATAATTAATGAGAGAGTGATTTGCAGAAATGTGCGTATCTAACTGGCACTGCTGACTCTGGCTCTTAGGGTCACAGTGGAGGAGCTTGTGCAACTATGAGCAAGCAGACTTGTCTCTCCTGCTTACGATCCCTGGCCTTAGCTCAAATCCCATCCAACAATGATTGATGCGGGCTTGGCTCAGGGAGTATCACTCAAAAAGGGAAGACGAAGGTAAATTGCAGAATTTTGCTAGTTTGTGAAATGGGAGCAAAGCTGGGTAAATCATGGCAGGAGACATCCTTACCTGGAAATAATCCTTGAAAGCTTTGCAGCGAATTCACAGCTTGACAGCAAATGATTCAAATCCACTTTTGTGATCAAAACTGCCTTAATGTACAGAATGCTTCTGAACCGCTGCTGTCTTGAAACATGTCATCAAGGTGCAATTTATTGAGCAAATGTGAAACACTTTAAAGCTGTGGTGTATACTTTCACTGGAGCTCTGGCTGGATTCAGCAGTAGCACAATCATTCAAAGGATAAATAAGAGTTTTATACTGTAGCTAGATAGATGTTGAATAGATTAATAAAATAGATAAATGAATAAATAAATAAATAAAAATCTCCTTCCCAGTTAAATCACAAAATCTATGCCAAAGCAAGCCATTAATCAAGAAACTGCATGCGTGGCTTTAAAAAAACAAAACAAGATCTTTATAACTGAAAACTAAGTGAGCCCTGATGCCATTGTTTCCTGTATGCTCCCCCATTTAATTCCTTTTGAAATGCAACAGAAGCCTATCTCTTGTGTGCCTCATGACTGGCAGACCGTAATGCTATTACCTCTCCCCGATGGTCATGCTCACTTAGTCCTCTGTCACTCTACACTGGTCAGGGAAGACGCATCTGTCTGGCTGTGTGAGCTGTCCTTGCCCTCATTTGCAATTGCTCCTTAGCTTGGCTCACTACAAAATACTGAGACAAACTTTTCAGTTCATTATCTTGCCTTTTAGAGGCTCTCCCCCCCCCCCCCCCCCTCAAACCCAAAGTATGACTGCAAATCACGGGTAATTGGCTATATATGAATCACTTGTCAGTGGTAGTCTGACAAATACTCTTGAATATAGAGAAGGGGTTGTATAAATTATAGAACATCCAAATATAGCAGGCAGTGATGGAGGAAGAAAAACATGGGCATGTGCTGACACCCTGCTTGGCATGATCAGGCTGTCAATCACCAGTCAAATCTGGCATCAAAGCCCGTCAGATAAGAGCTGGAAAATGGGTAAACTGAGTGAGTCACAGCCCACCCACCGTCTACATCACCTGAGTCAGGACCCCTTTTGGCACACACGCACGCACGCACGCGCTCACGCGCACGCATATCGAAAGCCAAAAATCATTCAAGCTATCATCAGTTATCACAGCCCCGTGCATTTATCCAAACTTTCCCAGCACGTCCCGCAACGAGCAGCACACCACCCCGAATCTCAGATAGTCTGCGCATGTTTGAGCATCCTGTTTGGGAGAGGAGCGCACCATCGTCCGGGGCAAAGATGGCTCTGCTTTATGAGCACAGTGTTATCGATAGAGACGAAAAACAATTCTGCAAATCTCTCGCCACCATCTGGAGCGTAACAAGGAGCAGCAGAACGTGCGCTACATTAGCTTATCTATAACCCCTGCGAAGAAATGCAATGGATATGTGCACCTTGGGCACCTACTCACATCGCAGCACGACACAGAACTTGGAGCAGACAAAATCCACACAACAAAATAAATAATTTAAAGTGCCACTTACTATATACCCCGGCGGAAGAATGCAAAGCCCCGGTGACTGTAATTAAGAGTAGAGGAATGTACAAATCAGCGATGTTTTCATTGAGGATAAAGTCAGCATGCAACAGCTGCATGCATTCTAAACTATTTAGATTATTTAGAGCAAAATTCTCCACTTACCGGAGCGGTCCGGATAAATTCCTTAGGAAATTCCAGAGGAGTCTCTTCTATCTTCTCCCAAAGTCAGAAAACAGCAATGCTTTTCTTATTCCAAAAACAGGCCCTGGTTAAACTGTAAGAGAGAAGACACCAAAGACCCTCAATAAATTCCGTTAGAAACGCGAGTCCAACACACACACCCCCTAAAAAGAAAAAAACATCACCCAAAAAGTGTTGACATAACATCTGTGAAGCAAAGAAAGAAAAATGTAACTCGTGATAAACAGGCGGAATGGACAGATGGTACCTGCTCTCTTTATCACTGTCGGCAAAGACAATGAGAGCGGCAAAAAAGACAGGCAGAAAGCTGAAAGAGCTGAGCTTTTTTTTTTTTCCTTAGGAAACGCAGCCCCAGCGTGCTGTCACATTCAGGCAGCACACTACAACCTGCGCGCGCGCACGATGCTCGCGGAGACGGCTGGAGAGAAAGGGAGGGAAAGAGGAGACCGGAGCCGCGGGATGCTGCGCTCAAAGCTGCGTTGCTCAGTCTAACCGCTTGATGGCCAGCTAGGGAGGAGCAGCTGACAGAGAGTTACTTATAAACACACCTGATTTAACAGCTACGTTGTCCTTAAATATGCTTCGGTAGCCCACATCTGCAGTAGAGCCACTGGTCTTTGCAATTATCATTAAGCTTATTGGTTGCACCTGTGGATTAACGGCTCCAAATGACAGCTCCATGACCTGTAATGACCTGAGGCCATTATCTATGTTGCTCATCATGCTAACATTTTGCTGTTTAATTTGAGGAATTCATATAGGCCTACTTTTTTTTTTTTTTTTTTTTTTTTTTACTTTCATTACAGAGCAGGAGAGACCATAGGCCTGCAGCATATAATCCATTTGGCTCTTTTGCATCCTGAATTAGCACTTACTGTAGAGAAATTTTAATGTAATGTCAGAACTTTTACCTCTTTTTCCTTATTCTTAACCCACTTAATGTTCTTCCAATATCAACGGGCCTATTCATCTTGGCCTCGTGGACAGTAAAAAACACAGAAAGGCGACCTTCAACTTCAAATATTTGAGAACAAAACCTTATTCCTATCAAATGTTAGGCTACAGTTAAAATGGTAAATGTTTGACTTTGTCAGATATTCAGAAATCAGATATACCCCCCCCCCCCCCTTTAATGTAAACTAAAAACCAAACAACAACAAAGATTATTTAAATGTCATAAAACTAATAATTAGCCTAAAAAATGACATATAAACTGCAATTTTTGACAGATTATGAGCACATTTTCTCTGTGTATAAAGTTTCAGCTAATAGCTACTGTGGGCGCACAGGTCTTGCAGATGTGGCAACCTGCGGTAATTCAGTTCAATTCATACTTAAAGAAAAGACACTTCTCAAAAAGAGGTCCTTAAAAAAGATTTAACAAGAACACAAACAACATTCATGTATATATATATATATATATATATATATATATATATATATATATATATATATATATATATATACACACTTCTCACAAACCACAAAAAGTTAAGGATATTTGGTTTTTTGTATGATGTCAAAATGAATCTAAAATCCATTTTAATCTTTCCAGGTGAACTGAATTAAGCTTTCTCTTAACTTTTCAATGTACATGTACATTGTTCAATGGTTAAATATTTATACTGCATCATTCTGTTCTTGAAAAACCAAAGTTGAATATCCCTAACTTTTTGTGAGTAGTGTTTATGATAACTTGGACTGAAGTCTAAAAATGAGGTATGTCTGCATTTGCTAAAGAAAATGTAGCTTTTCACAGGTTCCATGCTAGCTAAGCCACACATTTTCAAAATATCTCCCAACTTTGCAAATTTCTGAATGCAGTGAAGATAGAAATTTCTAAAAACATCAAACAACAAAGAAAAAAAGAAACAACAAAGTGATACATACCTGACAAAAATGTGTGCTTATTGCTAATAAGTTAGCTAGAGTTAGCATCTCCATCACAGCTGATGACAGTTCATTTCTGCCTACTGGAAAGCCTTTATGGCACTCTCTTGCTCTCTGTCTGCTACATATCCACAGGTGATTTTTTTTTTCTACCCATGGAGCAGGAGATGCATGGGTTTAACTCATAAGATAAGAAATTTCTCATTTCCACCATTCAGTTCTGTGGTTCCAATTCTTGTATTTACCTCACTTGCAGAATTCCACTTTCATTACTGTAATTAGTTACACCTGTGCCTGATAAGTAGTAGGCTATTTTCTCTTGGGTTTTATTGCACAATCTTTTTCTCAATTGGAAAACAGTGTTTTCTCCCTTCATTTTCTTTCTGTGCAACATGTAAGTGTTTCCAACTAATTCTAATATATTGTAGCTTAAGTCTGTAAAGAAAGAAAATCATTCTGCTTTGTTCAAACTCTTGATATTTGCTTGCTTCTCTTCAATTGAACATATAGTTCCAATTATATATGACAATAGATGATAACACATTTATAAATATTTGTATATAATTTATAAGATAGAATACAATGATATTTTTTTAAAATCTATATTTGTCCTCATTTGTTACTTATTTGTATATAGAAGTCATTATGTACAGCAGGCTAAATGCTGTGGGTTAAACTGACCTAATACTGTTCTTGCTTGGAAGTAAAGTAGCTTCTGACTGAACATTGTCTGATCACTGTTGTCAAGAGCAGTTGGGGGGGGGGGGGGGGGGGGGGTAGAGAAAAAACAAACAAACAAAAAAACATTTTATAGGTGCCTTGTCACAGTAGTGAACCAAATCCACCAGAACACATTTATCCTCAAATCCTAGGCTTGAAGTGGCTGACCCAGGATCCTCAGCGCCTGCCACCTGTGACAATGCCCCCCGGTACTGGGAAACGGGCCATGGGGGAGCCATCAAAATTGTGGTCAGCTGCGCGTACCACGAAGCTGACCACCAGTTGGGAGCCACCAGAATTACCATCAACCACTCCACTCTGACTCTTTCCAGTAGCTGGGAGAAGAGATGGGGGGGGGGGGGACATAAAGTAGCCTTCTTGGCAATGGAGTGTGTGCAAACGCGTCCACCCCCAAGGGTGGGTGGTCCTGCGGGCTAAAGAGAACCAATGGGGGCAATGAGTGTTCGATCTGTACCACTTCTGGATGCAGTCTCCACTCATCTTCCACGACATGAGGTCCCTGTTCTGGATTCCTGGAACATGGAGGGCTCTCAGAGATACAGTAGCAGGTACTCTCAAGCCCATTACTACACTTTCTCTGCCACAGGGCCGCGGAATATCCACCGCTCAGTCTTTTGATGTAAGCAACTGTGGTGCGGCTGTTGGTTGTTGCTCACCAACACGTCTCCCCCTTAACAGGTGACTGAAGTGTTGGAGAACCATGACTACTCGAGGAGGTTGATGTGATGGTCCTCCCCTGGAGACCACACATCACCTATCGCTCTCCCCAGGCAGGTGCCTCCCCATCTCATTAGGGAGGCATCCGTGAACACGTGTAAGGGGTCACTCGTCCTAGTGGTGTCCCAGTCAACAAATGTTGTGGGGATTCCCAGTAGTGCAGGTTGTCCGGCACCGATGGAGGGATCGTCAACAGCAGACTTTTGCATCTTGAGGTCTAAGCAGAGGCTGCTGAACCATCTTTGTAGGCAACGCATGTGCAGCAGTCTGGTGGAACCACCGGGTAGCCGGCAGCTCACCCAGTGGTTCCGGGGTCACAGTCAAAGCTGTGACACGTGGACCCTGTCGAAGCTGGAGAATCTCCTGCTGTTGTAGCGCTGCGTCCACACATTTGCTGAATGTACGAGGGGCCAGGGAATAGCCGAATGGGAGCCTGTTGTATTCGTAGGCTGTTCCCCAGAAAGGAAAACACAGGAATTTCCTGTGTGTCCGACACTCCTCCCGATACGAACACACTGATGCACAGTGGACGGAGCAGTGTCCGTAAAACCCCTGGCGGAGACGGCTCACTGGCTTCGGGGGCAGTGGGAGGGGGGCTGAGGAAGCCCGACACACTCCACTGAAGTAGACATGACTTTCGGGAAGTCAAGTCTGATAGAAGTGGTGCCTCACACCATCGAGCCGTCGGCAAGAGAGAGTTTTCCCTTCATCTTGCTCAGGCAGTGAGCCTGCAGCAGAAGCTGAGCAGGTCTGGTAGCCAATGCTGTCTCAGGTGGAGTGGAGGTGGTAAGCGCTGGAGGGGTGACCTCCTCCTCCATGGCATTGTCCTCAGATTCCAGCTCTTCCTTCTCACTGTCGTCAGGAGACATGGTGAGAAGAGCTTCATGGCCGGAGAAGTAGTTGGCTTGCTTCTGGCAGCGGATACTGGGCATGTCTCGGCAGCCTGGGCAGGCCGGGCGCTGATCCAGTCGAGCGATGGTGTGCTTCCTCCCGAGACACTCGAAGACGATGTAGCTCTTGAACACCAAAAGTGTGTTATTTTTGGGGTTGCCTAAAAATTTTAAAACCCACTAGTATGTTGTGTTGTGTGGTTGTGTAGTGTCCATAACACTGAGCAAATTCTCTCTTTTTCAATCAGCTCTCGCTGTCCCAGAGTCAGCCATCATTACCACTTTGTTCAGGTTTTTTTTTTTGTTTGTGTTTTTTTCGGGGGAGGGGGGGGGGGGGGGGGGGGGGGGGGGGGGGGGGGGGTACGGGGGGCTGGTTTTGATGCTGCTCTGCCAACGGTGACAGCAAAGCAGTTAAAGCTTTCCAGCATAGACTTGCATCATAGAAATACATCTTGACACAGACATTGAGGGCCCCAGAGCCTTTCCAGGAAGTACACTGCTTAGTTTCTTACTGTAGACAGCTTTGGTGTTGCATTTCTTGTTCAGTCTGTTATCTAGGTGAGCAGCTAGGTCTTAAAAATTGTAATCATCTGTAGAAAAACACCCCATTAAGACTTGGTGTTCAGCCTAGTCCAGTTGAAAGCACTGTGAGGCTTTAATAAAATTGCAGTTGTATAAATAGCTTCAGTCATCTTACAAATGACTACAAGATAAAGCTCAGAATAGCAGAATGTCAGCTGCCGTGCAGCGGCTGCTGTTCCACTTTCCATCCCCCTGTCTCTTTTGTGCCAGTGGCACAATGGCTGCACAAGCAAGAATAGCAAGCCACCTTCTTGTCACTCACTACATTGCACTGCTTACGTGCTGCAGACAGGTAGATTCTGCCCCCTGGAGCAACATTAGCAACTCTCTTCTCTATAAAGTAGTAATGGTTTGCCTTAAAAGTCAGTAGATTTGTCGCTTTTAAAAAAAAAAAAAAAAGAAAAACGAAAGAGAAAAAAGTTGCTGAGGTGGTCTAAAAAGTAGCTAAATCTGGCAGCAAAACTGCTAAGTTGGCAACAATGGTAGTACTGGAGAGAGTAAGGCAAGGAAAGTAGCAAGTTAGCCCATAACTGAGGAATAATCATGCTTTCTTATTATTTATTATACTTCTCTTAAGCTTTTTCTGCATAGTAAGCAATGAATTCATTGAAATGCAATGCCATATACTGTAGTTTTTACAATTACAGGTTGATAAAACTAAAGTTTCCTAGTAAAATTTTGGACTCAAGTTGGGAGAATTTTGAGTCATAAATGAAAAGGCATGGAAGTAAATAAAAAATTTCAAAAGGCTGCCTCAGCTTTACAGACCTTTTATAGTTATATACTGTATATGAATTATATGACTGGATATTCTGCAGAGTATTGCGTATTCCACATGTTATTTTCTAATGCACACTGATTAGTGGTTTGCAGAGTGGTATAAAAACATTTTTTCCAACAAAACTGGGTCAGAAATGGAATAGAATAAAACTCATGTGAATACAAGCTGACTACATCCATCGTCCTCTGTGAGTGAGTGTATGAATTTTGCAGAGGGAGGAGAGTGTTTTATACTTGAAATACTTATGCTCGTGTGGACAATTCCTTTGAGATAATCAACATCACTTGGTTTTGACACAAGCAGCCAGGAATAGACAAACCAACTCAAATGCACTGTGCCTGTAAAATACAATGAATATAGGCTGGATAGCTTTATAATATAGTCATCCACTGGAGGATTTCAATACAGTGCGAAGGGGAATATATTAATGAGGAATGGATTAATGGCTGCATTCCTAAAATTAGAAAAAGCAAAACAAGAAAAATGAAATATAAAGATAAGTTGAATTCATTTTTATTACTAGTATTATTATTATTATTAGTAGTAGTAGTAGTATCAGTATTGACCTGTCTTTAGTTGCTAATAAAAGTAGTAAGAATATTTTCTTTTTCCATCTTAATGTGCAAATTCCAAATTTTCCTTCTTTAACAGCACAAGAAAGTTATGTGAAGAAAGGTTTGCATTTCCTGTATTTACACTTTGCCCAGT
Source organism: Atherinomorus stipes (assembly GCA_023101725.1). Lineage (NCBI taxonomy): Eukaryota > Metazoa > Chordata > Actinopteri > Atheriniformes > Atherinidae > Atherinomorus > Atherinomorus stipes. The sequence goes on from JALJCO010000901.1 coordinate 444,561, forward strand.
CACAAGTATGGTATTAAACAAGTATTCTCTTGAACTGGCCTGAAAGAATTTTTAAAAAATCTGACTGATAAGCCTAAAGGCTAGTTCACTCATGCTCCTGCTGAGGAGTCTTATGTTAGAGGGAATCAACTGTCCAAGTAAGTGCACTCAAGTTTGTGAGCATATATCCAAGGTAGCCCACCATCCATCCATCAGTTATAGCTGCTTCATTATGGAGGGTTGCATGGGAGCTGGAGCCAATCACAGACAGTTTTGCATGAGACTGTGTGTTTTGTAATTGAGCATAATTAAGTCAACAACCCATTTACAAATAGATAACAAGCAGCATATAAGTGAAATTAAGTATGGATGATGTCCAGATAGCGTCATAAAAATACCAGGGTTGAGGGAGGAGTGTAAAGCTGGATGGGTGGACTTTGGCTGAGGATATGCTGCAGATGTTTTACTGTGTCGCAGTTGCAAATGGTCTTTACCAGTTCTGACCTGCAAGTCTGGTGACAAGACTGATTCCAAAGAGTTTGGGAAGAGCAGCAACTTTGCCAACAATTCATTGATTGAAAATAATTTACAGCCACCTCTTTCTTCCACTCAGCACATACTTATCATTTGTCAGGCAGTTGGTAAGTGATATAAATAGTTCTTAAAATTGAACATTCCACATTGCTGTGGAGTGCCACATTCACTCATACTCCTGAAAAGTGATCATGCAATTTCTTCCCCAAATGAAGGAATTTTAGAAAGCTGTTAAGAGTTACTGTTGAATTTACAGTATACTGTATATAAGCTAGTTATCATGCTTTTTTCAAAGCTGTTATTTGCTATATGAAAATGTTGGTTTTGTTAATTTGACTATTAAAAAAGCTATTTAAAGGTTTGTAAATCTTTGATAATTTACAACCAAATTCTGTAGTGTTCCTCAAAAACTCACTTCCTAAGACTAATAGGGGTGCATGGTTGAGTTACTGATTTTTACAACTTTGCCAGCTGACCAAAAACCATTATTTTTCTTTGTAAGATGGTTTGCAAACAAGTACAGTAGCATGCAAGGACACAGTACAGTACATGTCCAACACACAGCAGAGAAGATTCAAGAGTTTTCTTAGTTTCGATTGTACAATACAAGTTGGTGAAGAAAATGAGACGTTTGCAGCTAAAATGACTGCACTTCAGTTTCTAGTTTTCTACAGTTCAACGTTGCAAAAGCAAATCATGTCACAGAATCAACCCTTTGAAACTTGCAAATTTCTGTCAAAATACTTTTATTCTATTCATTTTTATTTCATATCTTGATTGATGACACTACTTTTAGTTATTTCCTATTAATTGTATTTATTTATTTCTATGTTATTTATTTCCTTTTATATTTAATTAAAGTTGAGCTTATTCTGGTCGTCTGGCTTTTTGATTTGTGTATTTTTCCCTGATTTTTTTCACTATATTTCTTTTGTTTTGAAACGATTCTGAATAAATTCAAACATTAAAGGGGTACTTAGAAAATTATAACTTAGGGCCTCTTATTCGAGTTAGCCAGGGTACTTTTTACCAGTGGAGACAGTTTCATAATATTTCATCCCGTTATTCTAGTTGTAGGAAGTTGCTGATGCTAATGCTAGCACAAGTCAAGAGGAACCACTTAAGACTGCTCCATAATCCGCGAGAAGCAAAAACTTTCTTGTTCTCTTGGCCACGAGAACAAAATGACATCATTTTGTTCTTGCAGACGTGTTTGAGGGCAGCATGCGGCTTGTTCTCGACCCCTCGGCTGAGCAGAACCTTCTCCTCGGGGAGCTCCGAGTAGTAATGTGAGATTTGTTGGAGATTTGAGGTGGGTGGGGTTTAATACAGATGCTTGAAGCAGAGAGTTGTCACCTCCTCATTTCTGCAGATGCAACGTTGAATGGATAGTTTTAATAAACAGCTAATCGAAGTGGTGAGAAAGTACAAAAATGTAAACTACACACGCGGCATTTAAATACACAGACACCACTGTATGCGCAACTCCGTCCTGGCATGGATGAAGTTTATTGTAAATGTATAGTCACTGGGTGAACACAGTCACCTCCTCTCTTCACCCTGCAAGCGCCAGGTCGCAGAGCTTCTTGTGGAGTATAAAATGACTTGACGAAAACAAACTTTTTTCTTGTTCTTGCTGCCTCAGAGACAAGAACAAAGTTCTTGCTTCTCGTGGAGGAGCCTATGTTACAAGCTTTACCCTGTCATTAAAAACAAGCTTATCCTCTTCACAGAACACCCGATGCAAATCAGTTATATAACCCAAGACTGTTTGTGTAAATGCCCATGTTAATAGAATAATGTTAGTAATAAAATTAACCTTGCATCGCATTGCATTTTGATAATAAAGTGTCTCAGCAGCAACATAGTTTTACTTCCTGTATTTAGCAGCAGAGACTTATCATCTGCACAAAAGAATTTAATTACACAAATATACAGTAAAAAAATATATCCAAGTCTTAAAGGCATGAGGATATGTTGAATTTTGAAGACAAATTTGAATTTATCACTGAATATGGAATACGGACAGAACAGCGACATCACGTGTGTCTAGGTTGTAGTTGCAACGGCAGAAAAACAACTCCAGCCACTGGGATGCGAGGCCTGCTGCCGATACGCAAATGACCAACAGTCTGCAGGATGTCTAACAAGTAACGCAGAGGAGTTAATAGGTGGCAGGTAATGTTAGCCACATTAGCAAACAAGCTAGCTTACCGATCCAGGAGGAAAGTTGCTATTTCCGTGTTCTGACTCCGTGGAAAACGTTTATGTGGGTCCATTTAGTGAAGTCTTCACCTAAATTTACTCCAGGTTTTGCTCTTCTCAGGTCACTCCTCCTCAGAAACAGATTACAACATCTCCAGGGCTCTGATGCAGCTGCCTCACTCGTCATCTCCACGGTTTTCCCCCGTACCAGCCTGACTGTGCCCAAAATATTGTTTCCACACAGAGATCGTATTTGGCAACCAGCAATGGCGGCGTGTATTGGCTTACAAACGTAAATATAATGCCATTATCGAACCTGTTAAAATCGATTTTATAATTATTTTTAGGCTAAATATAATTTTTCTAGGAAATGTTGTACTTTCATTCTGTTATTAATGTCATTAGTCTGTCATTAGTCTGTTACAGTATTCTGTTAACACAATCATTTTCATAGATAGTCTTGCATTATAACTGATTTTCCAGTATTCAGTGGAGTGGATAAGATTGTTTGTAATGACAGGCTAATTGGTTCCAATTGACTTGAGCTAGCATTAGCATCTGCAATCTGCTGCAACTAGAATAACGGGATGAAATATGCTGAAACTGTCTCTAGTCATAAGTAGTACCCCGGCTAACTCAAAAATGAGGCCTTCTGTCAAAAATTCAGAATTACCCCTTGAAGGCTAAAAGGATGTTTCTTTTTTTTCAACCTGGACCTTATTTCCAAGAGTATCTACGTGCATTTACTCACCGGTAAAGTTTCTGCCTCGCTTTGAGTCGTTTGAAAGATATTTTGATGAGTCGCCCTTCGGTGTACAGTACATCCAGTACCATGGCGGAGACGGGGCAGCCACTATATAAAACATTATCTGGAGTAAATCTCCTTCATTTCATCAATGCTTTAAGTAGAATGAACAAATGAACAAGTACTATTGTCCTGTAAGTTCAGAGTTTTGCAAATTGTGTTTTTGTTGTTGTCTGGGCAGCAAGCTGCTCTTCTCAGTTGTAGTACCGAAGCGCGCATCGTGAACGCGTCCAAGCTAAATCTGGACTCACAGGACAATAGTACTCGTTTGTTCGTTCATTCTACTTAAAGTATTGGCAAAAAACAAGGAGTTTTACTGTAGATAATGCCTTCTCTAGTGGCTGCCCCATCTCGCCCATTTACTGGATGTACACCGAAGGGCGAGTCAACAAAATATCTACTGAAGGACTCAAAGTGATGCAGAAACTTTACCTGTGAGTAATTGCACGTATATACTCTTGGAAATAAGGTCCAGGTTGAAAAAAAAGAAACTTATCCTTTAATAATAACAAAAAATATGGCAAGTGAATAAAATGATCAACTGTAAAATAATAAACAGCTGCTTCAGCTGCCTCTCCATTTCTCACATGAACACCAGATATAATGATCTTCCCTGCCCTATACAGCGGTCAGTTTATATTTCTCCACAAGTGGGGAACCTCATGGATGTTTGCGCAGGTGTTGCCTGATTACAGCCTTGTTTTTTGACATACAGCTTTGCTGGTCATGGCCGTCTCTCTTTCTTGATGTTGCATTTATGTTGTTCATTTCATCATCTTAGCGGGTACTGGATTTGCTGTCACACTGCCTCATTTCACCCATCACATCTTCCTCCTGCGGTTCACATGAGCACACTAGATTGAATAGTGTTGCATGGTTTCATTTTCATTTATTCATATCTTTATTGTTATCAATATTCTTTCACTTTTCTGAGCCAGTGGGTGTTTAAACACTAAAATACTGTCTTTTTCTCGGCAAAGCAATTGGTACTCAGTTTTATTTTAATCTATAAACCTTAAGCGTAGAACAAGTTACACTTTCTAGTGCTACAGACTGTTTCACTAAAGTTCTGCAATGAAATACAGTTGGGTTATTGAAGTAAGGCTTATGAAAATCACTTCCCACTTATCAGACAATCAGCTAGCTTAAGGAGGTTAATGTAACCTTTGTGTCTGTTGTTGAAGTTTGTGCTCTCCTTGCGGTAGAGCTGCACCACAAAAGCGCTCTTGACCTTTTGTGGATGTGTTGTGACTCATGAACATTTCATTACCTGAGCCTCACAAGAGCTCTGCCATCACCTGTTGATTGGCTGCTGTGTGATTTTCATTTGTTACAAGACCAGAGAGGGTTTTTTTTCTTTTTCTTTTACCCCCTTTTTGTGTGTGTGTATGTGTGTGTAAGAGGTATGCAGTACATAGCTTATTTTGGCCTGTATTTCTTATTAATTACATGTATACCACATTGCAGGCATATTTTAGACTGATAAAAGTTGCCTCAATTATTTTTTTGTTATTTAAAAGAAGCAAAAAGAACCTATTTTAATCCACCAGTTTCTACAAATCACACACCTCTAGTATTGTGAATGGGATTAATCCATCATTATAAGCACAATATAATCCTATGTGTATTTTTTTTTTTTTTTTTGACTACATGTTTAACCACAAAGTGAGACTGAAGGATATGCGTATGGGATTCCTCTTTTTAAGTGCTATTTTCACTTGGTATAAACTGGGCAAAAGTATGTAGCTGGGATTCTGCCAAGTATGCAATATAAATAAAAGTTGAGTGGGTGAAGCTGTGCTTTGTGCTTTGTATCTGATATTCACTTTGGTTCGCAGAAGCAAGGTGATATTCATGAGTCACTGCATTATTCTGGGCGACCGGAATTATTTGGAACGTTCTCTTGCTAATACTCATTTCAAGAGGCACAATTCTGTGCCTCCGTGGCACTTTAGTGCCTCTTGTGATCACTGCTGGATTATAGAACAAAAACAGATTTGCATATTTTTCTTTTACCATGAATTAATTTGTCCATTTTCAGTTTTCTACATTTCGGTATAAAGTCTACTTAAATTTATTCATAACACTTTTGAATATTTGTTGATGTAAAATACAACAAGATGAGATGAAGTGGTGAGTGTACAGTCAGATAGATGGAGACAATGAGGGAGGAAAGGAAAGAAGAGGGAAGTGTACTTCCCCTGCCATGGTATCATTAGCTCTCCAGATTAGAGAGCTAACCTCATGCTGGCCTTGCCTAGAGGAAGAGAGATGAGGGAACTGAGAGATCAGTTGGCAATGTGCCACGCTAAAGCAACAGTAGAAATTTCCTTTGTGTTTTTCTCTGTTTTCACAAACAACATGTTCATTTCAACAAAAAAAGTTCACACTGACAGCTGAGTTTGTGGGGCAAACACCAACATGAACTTGCCTGTCACAAACAATTACAGTAGACTGAAGTGCCCCTGTCCTCAGAGATCATGTCTCCCGAGACTCCAGCTGAAAGACATGGTGAACAGTCACATAATCATTCAATAGCTCGAACACTCTGACTTGAACATCCAAGTAATGCTGGAGTAACAGGAGCTGCTTAGCCTCCAAGGCTTCCATACTATAGTCAGATATGTCAGACAAAATCTGTAATCTTTAATTCATAAGTGAGATTGCATGCAAGTGTTTGTGTTGTTGTTGAGCGTTTTAAAGAGTGCATCTGTAGAAAATGAAGGTCTTCTATTAACCCTGTTATGGGCTTATATCAATGAGCACAATTATATTTCACAAGATAAAACAAGCTGTCAACACCATGGTTGTGGATTTTCCCGTCAAAGAACATCAGCGTATCAGTAACAGCTTCAAAATCACAGCCTCAACAATCCTGCACAAGACCCAAGAAATCAATCACCAGGAGGCGTGGAGGGTTTAACAGCTGGAGATAGGGTACAATTATCTAATGTTACCCTTTAGCGACACATTATCAGCTATTTATCAACATAAACAAACCACAGGCTTTTATACTTGGTTGTAATTGTTTCATTTCAGCATAGTCTTTAGAGGCTACAGTCATTAGCATATGAATAGATCCCCAAATATTTAAGTAGGCAAATGTGTAAATCTCCATCTAAGCCATTTAAAGCCTCATTCATGATTTTCTAAAACACATTTTAAGTAGTAAGAAAAAAAACCTGAAAAAAAATGTTATTTTTGATCAGGATATACAAACTTCTATTTGTTTAATTGATGACTTTGAAATGTTAATTATTAATGCGGTCATGTTATCCTGACCTCTATGGGTACTTCAGGAGTATATTCTTAAGCTGAAGCTTTTCTTTCTGGATGTAAATGATTGATAACTCAAACATGCAAAAAATATAGGCGCCTAGCGTGATCTATTGCATAAGCCATCACTTCTTTATTAAGCCTGGGAGGCTCTTGGCTTAATAGGAGCCCTACATGAAAGGATCCTAAAGGAATGTGTCAGAACTGTGACTGATTCTAATTGGACTGGTTTAGAGACCGTCATCATGACATTCCTGATGGAACCCTGACAGCTGAAAATGAAGGTAAATAAAACAAAGATTTACAGGAGGATGCAACTGCACTCATTTAAGCAAAACGAACAGCTGTGACATTGTGGCTGTCTCCAGCCTGGAAGTTATCAAAGGCTACTTAATATATTTTTAGGGATTAAAACTCTTCTGCATTTGGTGTTGATTCAAAATTGTCAAAAAAAGGTGTTTTCCAGCTTGGTAATTTTCTCATTCATCTGTGCATTCAAAAGTCACTGTTGACTAAACATTGTCAACATTGGCTTAATGAGATGGGATTACAAATTTTCCAAGTCAAAAGTGCTTTTATGCAGTGTAATATGAGCCACATACATAGCACTATTGGAAGAATCCCAAAGCCTAATCACATAATCCTAATGTTTTATGTAGTTTTTATCATTTCTGTATTCGATGCATTTCAATACACATCATCTTGCAAGGCAGTTGGACTCTCAGATGATTTGTGGTTATGAAAGAAACCACCTTACTAACACAAAAGTATTAGTTTAAAGCCAACATAGAAAGCATCCTGAACTGCCGACTGTTTACCAAAATTAACGTGAAATTGTTGTCCTGACAACAAAGACACACCAGCCTCACCAGAAGTTGAAAGTATAGATAAGCACAACAATTCAAATTTTCAGTCATGATTGATCACATGATTTTCTAAGATTAATCAAATTGTTTTGCACAAAATTCTATAATGATAAACAAAGTGTATTGCATGATTTTATTTTGGAAGTATTGCTTTATGAACAAAAAAAGGTAAACTTTTTCAAACACTTAAAATATGTAAACTGTTTTTGAACAGCAGCATTACTTTCCCTCAGAGGCAGTTCAAATACTTAACAAAACTAAATTTCAGCATTGATGTAATTGACATCAATGCCTGAAATTTACAGCCATCAGGTGTGTTTCCCTTCTGCAAGACAAGTAGGAAAGTAAGCTCTTTTATATACAAGCTTGTTTATGCATGCATATAATCAGCAGGAGAGAAGGTGAAATATAATTAATAACAAGGTGACACCACATGTTTAGCAAATATGAAAGTTATTTGAATGAGCATATTTTCATGTAAAATCTACATTCAAAATGAAACCTCTGAAACCATTCTAAAAGTTTTCTGTACTTTACAGTTATTTTTAAATGAACTTTTCAATGTCTTTTCTGCACCCGGGGTAATGTTTTTACGTTTTATATGAAGCACTTTACAGTGTCTTACATGAAATGTGCTATACAAATAAACTTGCCTTGCCTAAAGACAGAAGTTTGTTGAGAACTTGAAGAAAGTTAGCTTCTTAATTACTTTCTTGAAACTTAAACCCTCAGATCCTCAGAAGAATTTTTGGGCTTTACACTTGACACTTTGCACAGTGAGAATGCCATGTAACAGCAGAGCTAGAGGAGGAACAAAATTAAACACAATACTGAACTCTTAGGCCCATCCCACATGCTGTCAATGGCTGAGACTCACAAATGACACCGTCCCAATCCAGTATCCTCCAGCTCTTTGTGATTCAGAGCCAGTAACAGATGTTGAAGAAATGTGTTAACATGCTGTAAAATAATTGTCAGTGTCCATTTGTCAATGTTTTTACACAATTATAATGTGTTAAAATCCCTAGCCTTCATACAAACATTTGTCCACATGCAAAAGGCTTAAACTTGTCCATCAACCCAACTTGTCTGCTAATAATGCATCAAGTTGAAACTACTGAGGTAAAACTATGAAAACAGCCCAGAGGAATGTGGTTTTACCACATTTTCTAAAGGGATACAACACCCACAGAATGATGTGCCTTCATTCGCTACTCACCCTCACGCAGAGAAAGACTGTGGAGCACTTTATTAATATCTCAAATGCAGCCAGAGATCGGGAAGCTTTTCGTTATCCGCCGACTTTCATATAATGGAGGTGACCTGCGCTCAAAACAAAAAGGTCCATAAAACTCCACAAAAACATGACAATATTCCTCCATACTGCTCGTCCAATGTAATCCAAGTGTCTTGAGTGGGTAGCGTCCATAATTTACTCAAACAACATCATTTAGTATATTTTTATAGCCTAAACAGTAGTACACAGCACTTCCCCGATGCACATCCATGCAAGTTCACGACACTATGGAAACGAAGACGAGGATAGCGTCTCTCCGAGTTGGAATAAGCTTGATCAGTCATTTGTGCCATTGTCCTCGTCTGGCTCACAGCAGAATGTACACAGATGAAAATCGGAATTTCTTCTTCTACGCTTGCATTATCAGCAGAGTAGGCACTGAACACGCGCTCTCATCTGGTTTGGTCTGCCTCGGCTTCTGTAGTGTCGTGAACTCGCATGGACGCGCACCGTGGAAGTACGATGTACTACTGTTCAGGCTATAAAAATATACCAAATGATTTTTGTTTCGAGTAAATTACTGTTTGGACACCACCCACTCAGAACACTTGGATCACATTGGACGAGCAGAATGGATGAAAATTCCCATTTTTTGTGGACTCTTATGGACCTTTTTGTTTTGAGCGCAGGTCACCTCCATTATATGAAAGTCGGTGGATAATGAAAAGCTTCCTGATTTCTGGCTGCATTTGAGATATTAAAAAAATGCTCCAGAGTCTTGCTTTGCATGAGGGTGAGTAGAAAATGAAGGCACATCATTCCGTGGGTGTTGTATCCTTTTAAATGGTTACAAAATTGACTGTTGGACCACATTAAAAAATTTAAAAAGGCCACACTGCTAGATGCTGAAAGCGGTGAAGAATGCACATACTGTAACTATTGAACTGAAGACCCAAGTGTGAGTCTGACCTCTTGTGTTCAGAGTCATTTCACCCTGAAATATTATTTTTGCATCCAGTTGTTGTTTCCTTGCTCTTTCACTCTGTATTTGGTCACTAATTTGCACATTACAAACAAACTTGGCTAAGGTAGCTTTAAAAATTACAACCTTGCAATAACATAGGCCTATTGTATGGATTTCTGGCTACCAGATCCAACCTCCTCCATTAAACACTAAGAATGTGCTGGGAAATATGAACTAAACATCATGCTGAAATGCATTTTTTCAAAAGCCATGCTGGTTGGCATGAAAAAAGAAAGGGTACACAACACATGTTTCTCAGCATTAATGCCAAGTTTTTGGTTTATTGGCTATTTTGCAATAGCAAAGGCCTTTGAAATACTAACAGCTTTACTCCTCCAAAGACAATGTAAAGTCAAATCAATTTCTTCAATGACAGAAACCATAAATATAGTAGAAGATTACTTTTTCAGATGCCAGTGGCTTTGGTTCTTCTTTTAGCCTGGCTCTGATTATTGATCTGGATCAGCAATTCCATATCTGCAATAGCACCAAACACTTTCGTGTAAGTTTTGAGGACCAACCAGAATGCACTCGTTCAAAGCCCTCTTCGCCCACCTCTACAAGACCTGCATACTTGCTCCCATTGAGAGAAACAGGTGAAACTTAACTTTAAAATGACAATGACTGATCACTGTGTTGCTGACTACAGGAATGATAGTCGGCTAAGGCTGGTGAAAAGCTTCTGGAACACGAGGAGTCCTTTTTATTTTGACTTTGCTGCAAGCCACGGTTGCCACACTGCCCTTCTTCTGATGTTTTTCTTTCTATGCAATTTCAGTCCAACGGTTCTTCGAATAAACTTGTTGACACACAGGGGTGCCCCCAGCCACCGATGGAGAAAACGTGACTCTATAAGAATGGTTAACCCAGTGCGTGTGACATCCAGATGGCAGTCTCCGCCATGCGACTCTCCACCCTCCCATCAGATGAAACTCTCAGCAAGAGGCAGCTACATACCCATTATACTTCATTATTATTAGAGTGGTAATTAACAGTGTTTCTGGTATGCTTGGCTGTCACTTTAATGTGCAATTATGCATGATGATCAAATTGATGTTGATGTTTTATGGTAGTTGGCAGGGCATCATACACGTATCTAAAATTCAGACGACAGCCATAATGAAAAGGCCGGTGTATTTACTGAGCAGTGTTCTAATGCTGTATTTGGACTGACATTAGCACTACATCAAAATAACTCAACCTAAATCAATTATTCAAATGATCTGAGCAATATGTGATGAGGGAAACAGAAGATCAACTCTTGCAGCACTGAAAATGCTGGATCATGCGCAATATTGCAGTGTTATTCAGACACTTAAAAACACAATGGATATAATCACACATTCAAACTGAGTGTACTGTATGGTAAAATGCTTGCACCAATACCTCCTACAATATACATAAGTGTAAAGTAGGTTAAAATAATAGCTGGCAAGAAAAGCAAAGAGCAGGCACAGATATAGGCAAAGATTATGACATTAATTTTTGATTTAGTTCTTTTTCAACCCTTTAAATCCTTCAATTCCTTTGTTGGTCTCATGTTTAATTCAGGTGATAATCAAGGGAAGTTAAGACACAAAGCTGAAAGATAAAAAAGAGGCGGACAAGGCTGTTTACTGGTGTGTTCACAGGTCAAACAGAGCAAATAAAAGTGAGGTACAGTAAAACATCAACAATAACCTCTTTAACTAACCTCTTTAACAGTAACTCAGATCAGCACAAAATTTTAATGGGTTCTACCTTAGCACATGCTCCACCTCTCCAATAGGTCCCATGAAAATCCGTCAAGAAGTTTTGCCTCATCTTTTTTGACACAGTCACGCAAGCAACTGGCAGTGAAAAGCACAGCGCCTTGTCAGAAGAAATATGCAGCAACTTAGCTGTAGATGTAGTTTCTGAATGGCCATGATGATTATTCTCCATCCATTATCTCTCGACTTAATCTAAAAATAAATAATGACTAACAATTACTGCTTAGAAGTCAAAATCCTCTGTATATATAGTGAATACAAAATGAGCACCTGTGCAGCAGCTGCATTGGGAATCCTTCTTTACTTACAAACATAATTATCAGACTTTCAGTTGCCAGTCAAGTGTGTGTATGCAAATGAAGTTATTGGCTGCATCAACTAAAAGCACATTAGAATGTTTTTTTTCTTTTCATACAAGTTTAATTGAAAGAAGGTTTCAATTTTTTTTTCCCTTCCACTCAGCTTTATGCTAAAACTGTTTGAGAGCGATAAGAACATCTGCATATTGATTCTTTTCAAACCTTTTTGCGTTCCTGGGGAACACTGGTTATCTGACAGCTCACCTGTTGAGATAAGTTAAAAAAAAGCTTATGCAACCATTTACATTTTTAAGTTATTTCACTCTTAGCAGCATTAAAACCTGAGATGGTGTTTTAAAGAGCTAAAGCTAATCTCAAAAGCAATGCATTTGAGAGGAGATCTCAATCACTGATCAATAATTAACCATCATTGCAAGCGCACAGTCACCATATAAGAATGCTATTTGAGTTAAAACCACAAGGCAAGTGCATTAAAAAATGCATCATAGTGAGAGCATCGCTGGTTAAGTTCAAATACATAATCCAAACCTTTACAACTCATAAGACAGATTAACTGGAATGAGGTTGAGTTAGTCATCTATGATGGAAAAAAAAAGAATCAAGCATTTGAAAATACTGAAGCAGAATTGGACATAAAACGTATGATATTCAGCACAAATATATAATCTGTGTGCACAGCTGGTGATTGCATGGTTTGGAGCTTTGATAATTGCCTGAACTATTATCTTGATTATGGTAGCTGTGGTGTTGAAGCTCTGGCATCACAAGTCATAATTATGTTTCTTTATGAAATGTTTTATTCCTGATTCAGAATAAATGCATCTCAAAAGATTATATTCTTAACAAGCCTGTTAATGACCCACTGATTTGAATCAGGTGTGTTGAAATAGGGAAACATTTAAAAACTGCAGAACGGCGGCCCTGAAAGACCAGAGTTTGATGTCCATGATCTATGCGATTAAAGGTGTCATCACCTGCCGTTTTACATACACAATCCTTCTTAAATGATCTTCAAATGAATTTTAAATTCTAGTTGGGTGGGACGAAAATTTAATGAGCTCATTTTAATCTCTTTTTATCCCCAACTATTGTTTGTCGCGAGAATACGTACCAGAGTTAGACCTGTCTGTAAGCGCGTTCATTGGGCAAACGTCAAAGCCAAAACAAAGTTTTATCAAGACAGAGCAAGTGAAGGAAATGATGTCCCAACAGAGAAAAACATGATAAAAACGTAACGGTGTGGTTGATGGAGAGGATCCGCGGAGTAAAAGGGCTGGACTCTGATGAATATAAGGAGCGGACGTCTGACGTGAAGTTAACCAAACGGTGCTAGCTTCTGTAGCTACATTAGCAGCTTGTCCGTTCATCAACCACCGTTTACTGGTCTCTTACACAAAAGATAATAAGTTACACAAGCAGCAACACTTACCGACTGCACATCCTCACTGATAAATATAATCCACTGGTACCTGGTAAAGCTGTCCCTCCTGTTAAAGCACCGAAAACTGCTGAATTTCTGCCGAAGCAACTCAGCATGGAAATCTCCCCCCTCCTCTTCCTCCTTGTCGCCGGCGTCCTTTCTGACAAAGCTGGTCTACTCCGTGGCAGGTAATCAGCTGCCTTCAGGTGGTGCTAAAGACGCTAGCTTAGCAGCTCGCTCACAGCCTCTCTAGTTCACATCATTCGGAGAAAGAAATCCAAACCGAGTACTGTGGAGAGCGCGTGCTTGTGGCTGATTCTGGTGAGAAGAGAGAGCCCGCACTTAAAGACGAAGTTACTTTCACTTTCTGGAGTTTTTGGCACGTTATAACTGAGGTTCTGTTCCAATACACATGTTTTAACGTGAAAAAGTGGGATTTCTGGGTGATGACTCCTTTAAGTCTTCCAGCCATCTGATAGTACAAAACCAGAATATCCTCGCTAATGATTTTCACTAAGAACAAGACCCCCCCCCCTCTCCTCCCTCCACTGACATTATAGACATTATGGATTTCCAAGACAAGGGGCTTAAATGTGTGGTCCTGCACTATAGGGCATTTAATGGAGGTCTTTACTGTATCAGTATCAGCCATCCTGTGTTGGAGTACCTCAATATCAGATGTTGTTTTGAGACGTGACCAGAAAAAGCTACGAATGTACTGATTTAAGTCAAGGACAAATTTACCACACTGTGAGGATAAACTGTTTATGAATGTACTATTAATTACCAGAATTACCAGTTTTATCAAAATGTACATTTCATAAAAGTACAATGTTCTATAGAAAAGGATATTTTGGTCTCAAAACTAGTTTACTGAAAACATAATAAGGTTTTATCTGGTAAGAACATAAGGGCATATGAGCACAGTTCAAAGATGGATGTACAGAATGACGTGTATTTGTATATAACACCAATTTGTTTACCTAATAAGGGTGTAAATGAAAAATGACTCTTCTCTTGTAAGTACTGTGTATAGTAATGTAACCCAATCACCACATAAGACAGCAAATTCAACACCATGGCTTGCATGGATGATATGAAAGAACATGGCTTCCTCGTGCATTATTACTCACACAATCATGTGATATGTTTATCATCATGTGGCATTTAAAGTGAAGTTTGAGGTAAAAATGATTGCTTGGTCTTATGCAGCCTCAAGATAACCAATAAGGAAGAGCGTCTGACTATCGCACTTGTATTCAACTTATCTTTTCCCACCCACAAATACTGTATATGCCATCTGTCCTTATCTCTGTCTCACCTTATATTGGAACACTGCTGACCTCCTTATTATAGATATTGAAGCATAACTAGTAAGCTCCATTCACAGCACTGACTTTTGCCAGTGCACCAATTATTTCCACCCTTAGGTCTTACTGCCTCACAACCCTTAAAACCTCTGCCCCACAGCCTTTTGAACCAAAACCTTTGTAACATCACAGTAAAATCTATCTGATTTTTGTGCAACTCAAATCAAATGATTGTTCAACCAAACAGAGGAATGCATATTTTCCTGATGTTGTGGAGAAATTAGTCAAGGAAATGTGTTGCGTTTTGACTTTTGGAGTTGCTACCAGCCATAATTTTCATGAATTAAGCACAACTTCAATTCTAGCAATGGCTTATATCTTGGCAGATTTTTTGGAATTTTGTATCGGTCTGGCATCCTGTCTCTTCTCTGAGCTAAAGGCAGTCCAAAGTTGTCTCTTGTCTGATCTCTTGCTATGTCTCTTTCTCTTTATATTTCTTGCTTCTTCCAATAATACTTCTTGGGCTTTTTTGCTAAAACAGCCATGTTACACACCTAAACAAAGCAGTGTGTTGATATCCAGTTGCTGGCATGTGACATGATACCATTAAGGAAAAACACAGCTGTTAAATGACACTCTGGGCTGGAACGTGAAGTTATGAAATGGAGTTTTGCAACCTAGGGATGCTGCAGGGTACTGGAATATTCATTGTGCACAATGAATATATACGTACCATCAAAATGATTCAGAGTTTAAAGGTTGAAAAATTAACATAGTATTGCTTTAAAGATGAAGCATGTAACAAAATCAAAAATAAATTACAGAACATTTTACGAACTGAGTTTCAAATTGGTAACTAATAACTTTACTAAAATAACTGTTTTTAAGAACAGTTATTTTTCTAACAATGAGCCATTTATATTTACTTTTTCTGAGTCCACTTACATGGTTGCTGTCATATTTGTGCCAGTGTTTTTACTATGGTGTCAATGTATGGACAGTCAACTCTATGTGGGAAGTGAGAACCCTCTGAGCTTTCACACCGCTGTACAACAGAATAACTTTGGGATCTCCAGATAATATACACATGTCAATAGCTGTAGATCACTGTCTGATATTGTCAGCCTAGAGATTCATGTTGCTGCGCATATCAAGCAGATACAGGGTAATTAGGACTTGCCAGTTCAATAATAGTGGAGCTGCATAATGGAGGAGCACTCCATTTACAAAGGTTTACAAAGGTATTTGTAAACCTTTTGAGGCACGAAGAAGACATACATGTACAGTTTTTACATAATTTCCTGTAGTCAGTTGTCGCTACAGCTGAGGCCACTGGATCCATTCACAGATAAAGACACGTTTCTCTCTGGAAGAATTTTGGCCACAGATGGCCACTGTCCAATCACAACGGTACTTGACAATTGAAGTCTATGCTCATCTTTACTAGCAGATGTCAGTTATTCTTACCCGCTGTACTGTTAAGTGGATGGACTGTGCCTGCATATTTCATGAAAGTCTCCCAGCAAAACCAGTTCAACATCAAACATTGGTGTTTTAGCTTGACTAATGGCCATCAATCCATCCACATGATTTTCATCTTAGCTGACAGTAACTTCTACAGTTAGTTAATCGTTGCAGAGATGATTTTAAAGTATATCTTGCATACAGTAAGACTTGGCAAGTTACTTGGCGCAAACTTAGCGAAGGCACATGATAATCACATACATAAATGACCGTTTTAGCCAGACTTAAGATCTCCATCAATCATTTCAAGAGCATTGGCTTAGAGGCAACATCTGGACCATCTGTCACCAACAAGCTGAATTAGCAATCCAGATATCCTCAAGTTGCCATCACAACCTTAAAACAAGATCAAAGATTTTTTGACAGCTTAAGGTCAAAATAATAGAACATCCCAAAGTGAATTACACATTTACTAATTTCAAGGAGAGCTTTGACTTGATTTGTAAGCTTAGTTGCTGAATATCCATATTTGTCTTTTCTCCTTAGAGCCAGGAAAATCTGTGCACTTGTTAGATGATAGTCCTTGTAATAAAATGCGAAAATGAAATATGCACATAAACTAAAGACACATTATCTGTTTGTGTATCAATTTGCAAAATCTCCCACTCCGCTAGATGTAAATTTTTGGATTAAAAATGAAAAATAAAAAATCAGCTATGCATTTGTATGTCTTCAGACCAATTAAGAAAAATGACAAGAAAAAAAAAAAAACATGGTGTCATCAGAGCGACATATGCCACAGAGGTTGGCCACCACAGCTAGAGGCAGTCTTATTGATTGCCTGTCAGATGTGGCTCTCAGGTGTGGCCATGGCAGATGGCCTACAGGGCTAACTGAACTGGCTGCTTGCCTTGTTGTGGGGTACTTTTTGTGGTGGTTGTGTCCAATAGTTTCAGATGTGCAT
This sequence comes from Atherinomorus stipes, assembly GCA_023101725.1. NCBI lineage: Eukaryota > Metazoa > Chordata > Actinopteri > Atheriniformes > Atherinidae > Atherinomorus > Atherinomorus stipes. Next base: position 461,716 of record JALJCO010000901.1, read on the forward strand.
CAAGCTGTTCATCATAATAATAAAAATAACCACTTTCTTTGTTATTTAACTGTATATGTCATACTTAATATTTCAAAATAAGCTTGAAAACATGTTGTAAAGTGCTGTTTATGACTACATATTAAGTTTCTTTGATCCACAATACTTTCAGTTGATGAAGAGGATCATCAAATTCTATGTAAGGCTTCTAAGTGATTCGAATGCCTCTTGGTGAGGAGAGATCAATCCAAAGGAGAGACAGTGAAAGACAACACCCAACCGAATCTGAATATTAACAGAGATATGCAGTTTTAAAGACTAAATAATTTAAAAAGAGAACAGCTGGAAATATAAAAAGCATTCCAGGAACATAGAATTTTATATAGTTGAGTTTTGATTATACTTTTTTGTGCAAAAATGCACAACAGTATGATTTCAAGTTACATCCAAAAAGATAAAATTGAGAAAAACACTGGGCTAAAAAAAAAAAAAAAAAGCAAGAGAGAAAAACATATTTAGTTGATTTTTATAAAGGTGCAAATTGACCTACTGTGGTGCCCTTGAAGATTTGAGACACTTAACATTTGAACTTTTTAGAGACCTGAAATCAATTTCACATTAGTGCCTTTATTTCAAGAAGATTGTGGACTTAGGCTATAAATGACCAATGCATTAGGCCATTAAGCAGTCTAATAGAGAAAAGGCTTGGATTCCCCACTGCTTAAACTGTCACTTCTGAGCTGCCTGTTTATATAATACATTATATTATGATTAAAAATCTTGATCCAAGATCCAATTATTTACCAGTATGTAACAGTAAGCCAGTGGTCAAAACAAATATTTGTGGAAAGGGTTAAATAAATGTCCTGATGAAATAGAATACAAATATTCATTCCAGTTTCTAATGGTTTATGATTAAGACAGTTCAATGTTCATATTTAGGATGCTTATCATCTCTCTACATTATGACAAAGCTGTTGAATGTTGCTATCTTTATTACATAATCTGTTTCATTATGGCATGCCATAAAGTACCACCCCCACAAGCAGTATAAGAAAAATAAACCTTCTAAAATAATTATCACATCAGATGTCATTGTCAAGTCAATTATTTAACAAGTCACAAAGTCCTTAAAATAGGGAAAGAAGGGTGACTGGAAGGCACTGCTCAGTGCTAAACTTTCCTTATCCTGAGTGGGACATTGCAGGACACATTATAACACAACACTTTACTTAAATTGTTTGTACTTGTTGAGTTCAAACAAGCAAACAAAAACAACTACTTTGGTTTAGCTGAAAATAACTATGTTTGCATGGTTACATATAAATACAAAACATTATGTCTAAACTTGATTATTTTCTGGTTTGCTTTCACATGTAACATCACTACTTTAGAATCAAAAATTTACTACGGTTGTGAATAAAGACATTTTGTACAAAGCAGTACTGTTTATGTTGCTCACATGCTGTTGTTCTCATAACTACTACGTAGATGTTGAATATCTTCAAACTTAAATGTAGATAGCACCTATATGCATATCACAAAGGCATTTTAATGCTGATGTAGCATTTTACCCAGAGATTGTAAAACGAATGGATTAAGTTCTTTGTTGCATGACCCATTGGTTTCTGAAGAGCTGAAGTGAAGCTCACTGGACGATTCCCACTGTCGCCATCTTTTCCGTGTCACATGCGTTGTCAATCCTGGAAAATACAAATATGAGCAGAGAGAGGGGTATTGTGAGCGTGGTGGCAAGTGATTGACAGCCAACAAGCTTTGAGCTAAGAACTAACTGAGCTAACCAAGCTATCTAAAAGAAACTAAAGGGGGATTCACATGATAAGATGTTTGCAGTTTGCTCACCGCCAGATGGGGTGCAGAGGCACTAAATGGATGCAGCAGAGCTCAGAGCGTCTGCCTGGAACATACACAAACAGCTAAGCTAGTGTTAGCTTTGTATTTAATTAGCTTAACAGTTTCTTGTAAACTCTGCCTATTAACAAACCTGCTACCCCGATCTGACAACTGAAATTTCACCACCCATTACTCTTCCTATCACGAATGATCATGATAAGGTGGTTTTTAATATAGTGTTTTCATGTAACTTCTCTTCCTCCTCTGTTTGTAATGCTTCTGATTTTACATAGAACTGTTATCTTGTTGGTTGCGCTGTTGAAGTACATACTCCGCAACAAGCAAGAACTTTCTTCTTGTTCTCGAGGCCACAAGAACAAAATGACCTCATTATGATCTCACGGACGTGGACGGCTTGCGACTTGTTCTCGACCCTTCGGCCGAGCAGAATTTTTTTAACTATTGTGTGACTGGTCAGTCATTTGAGGCAGGCGTGGTTAACGCGGAGATGCTTGAAGCAGAGAGTTGTCACCTCCGCATCTCTGCAGATGCTAGGTTGAAAGGATAGTTTTAATAAACAGCTGATCAAGGTGATGAGAAAGTACGAAAATGTAAACAACACGTGGCATTTAAATACATGGACACTACCATGTGTGGAACCCTGTCCTGCCACGGATGAAGTTTGTTGTAAATGTATAATCACTGGATGACCATCGCCCCTCTCCCTCCCCCCCGAGCATGCCTGGTCGCAAAGCTTCTTGTGGAGTATGTATTGACTTGACAAAAACAAACTTTTTTCTTGTTCTTACAACCTCGAGGGCAAGAATAAAGTTCTTGGTTATGGCAGAGTATGGAACAAGCTATAAGGTTCAAATAATTTGAACTTCGAGCGCAAATCTGGCAAATCTGAGTGGTGAAAGTTTAGGGTTGGACCCATCCAACAATGCTACCTTTGCACCTTTGTACTCTTTCAAACAACAGTATTATTTTACTTTTGTTTGTGGCCACACAGAATGGTGCCCCCCATAGTTCAATATTCCATCACGTTAGTTACCAAGCTGTATAGCCAAGCAGACTTTTTCATGGTTAGCCCCTTTCCACCCCTTTTCCCCCTTTAAAAGTAACATCATAAACATGATTAAATAATCATTGATGAGGATGGTGGATTGATGCTAAGCGAAGAAGGTGCTAGTCTTCCTGACGAAACATAGATCTGTATCTGTAGAAAGAAAACTTCTTTAACCTAGCTCTAGAATAAAGTAATATGTTCAATCATTATTTTAAACAGGCGTTTTAAGGTTTCAGTTACTTCGTATTTTCATTTATGCTTTATTTTTCCCCCACTAACAAAGTGCGATAAATTTCTCCATCAGAACAAAGGAATTCCTTCCCCAGAACATTACTGTGTGCTCTGTGCTTTTATCTTGAATCAGAGCAGAAAGGAGAGAAAACAAAATCCATCTGTCTCATGCATGACAAGTCAGTTAAAAAGATCCTTTCATGCTTTTCTGTTAGAGGAATCAGAACCTTTTGTAATTATACATACTGTAACAAATATCACAGGGATTAAGGTTATTGCTCATTGGTATGCCGGAAATGGTTTCATATAAAAACTGGAGCCCCTGCGGTGGGTAAACTGAAAAAAAAGTCATGTTAGTAAATGACAAATGTCGTCAATGAAATACACCATTGTGTTAAACTGTCACTCAACATGAGTAGAATGAGCAAACCTTCTGAAAACGACAGAAATTGGCTATAAATGTGTTGACACACGTCTGACCTTCAGTGCACGCTACATTGAACTTGCAGCACCACATGCACTTCAGCTGTTTTGCTACATATGGGCAACATTTCATTTCAAAGCAAGTCCAGCATATGTCTGCACAAGGTCAGTGACATTGTTAAAACCACCTCATGACTGATATTGACACTTATATAACTTGCATTTAACAACAGGCTATATCAGAGCTGACCACCTGAAAGTAGAATTTATTTTCTCACATTCACCATGAAAACATGTGCTATTTTTACTTTTGTCAAGCAATGAAGCATCCATTACTGTACTGAAGTCTACAAAGCACAATACAACGATGCTGCGTAGAATGAAAAGGTAAAGTTTTGTCTGAATCTGGTTAAATTGCCTCACGCCTGGAGCCATTTTTGATATATTTCTTTCTGTAAACATCTGGGGTAATACATCTTGTGTTTTCCTGCCTTTGTTCTTTCCTTCTCCACCACTTTTGAAAGGATAGTGATTTCTCTCCATGTTTAATGTCTGATGAAATTGGTCTGAGTGTTGGTGAAAAACTCTCCAAGCAATATCTTTTCCAGCTCGCCCTCCACCCCTGCTGAAAATTCAATAACATCCCACTAAGTTGGATCTTTGAAGAGACTACATCAGCAGGCAGAGGCTCGTGGAGGGGGGGGTAAAAATAAAGTTGATGATGTGGAGGGGGCTTTACACAGTTACCTTCATAAGCAATTATATCAGAAAGATGTGTCAGATATCATGTCAGAGGATCAAGCATAGAACTCTTCTCTGGGCTCCTTGCCAAACTGTTAGTGGTAAGATTTTATCCTCGCTTGCTGTTTGGAGCTCTGTCTTTATTTTGCCACTTGCCTTTTTCATATGAATTTTAAAATGAAAAAGCAATATATTCTTAAGCACGTATAGTTCATTATTCAGGGTTGTGTTTTCTTCTAGGGACTTTACTGTGCCACAAGCGGTGTGATCGGCAGAGGCATAGGAAATTAAATCTCCCCTTTTCCTCCCTATTCTCTGTCTACACTTGCCTCTTCCCTCCCTCAGATTGCGTGTGCATGTGTGCCTTTCTCATGCCAAACGTTTACTCTGCTGGGCACACTTTCTGAAGTGTGAACTGAATTATAGATTTCTAATTTCATCTAAACTTGAGGCCAGTAGGCCTTCAGTGAATAGCATGGATATTTTATCACGTATGAAAAAGTAAATAAAGATACTTTAGCTTCAGGGCTTCATGGAAAACCATACTCTTTTGAGAGGATGGATGAAGGGAATTTTGACAGTAACAAAGTTTCAGTCATTTCCTCTGGGTTTTGTCCAAAAATAAGACAAGCAGGAAACTGGCACAGTTGGTTACAGTGTACAAACATCAGGTCATAGCTTTTACCTGTTCCCTAAGGCTTCAGCCATTCTGTGCTTCACTGCAAACTTACAACACAATCCAAAAAATAAGAATATGGCGCTTTTTCCCCCTTTTTAACAGATATGTTCTTGCAGAGTAGAGGCTGTTTCATGACTAATTACCTTATTTTTCCCCCCACTGGGAGGTCAGCTTTAGGCAATTCAGTGGCAGACAATCACACAGTACTTTGCTTTACCAAAGCCGATGGTCCATCGGGAAAGCTCAGGACATTTTAAGACTAAGCTGCAGAGTTTTTGTATTGTTTTGCTCATTTCTTTGCCCCACTGAGAACACACTGCATTGTGAGCTGCCCTATGTCACAAAACTAGTGACATAGGGCAGCTCAAAACTGAGGGCAGCACAGTAAAACAAGCATTAAATTAACTTGCAAATATTTGTTGATTGATATTATTGAATGTTCATCATTATGATTCGAGAAGGTTTTAGAATAATGTCCGGAAAGGGGGATGCAACAAGATGAAGCCATTGGATGACTAATGAAGAAGAAGAGGAAAGCTTTCAGTAATGGAAGCAGATGAATAATCAGTGACAAATGAGTAATTTCTATTCAATTTGTAATTGTACTCCTGATGTCAATGTTTAAATATGCTAAATTTCTAAAGTGTACAAGAGGGAATACTTTGCAGTGAAGTATACATATTTAAATGTTTGATCAAGCGGTTCTTGTTCAGTCATGCTGGTTTGTCTTTCATCCAAATTATAAAACCGTAAAATATATCTGCTAATACTTTGAACTAAGTAAAATTTGCAAAACCAAAATCATGTTTTGCCATTTAGAGAGTTCACAGATTGTTGACATATAGTCATAATATAGAGACACTTAACATCACTTAACTTAACTTATGACATATAGTCATAATATAGACATAACTTGAACACAGTTCAAGTTGTAAATGGACAGTGGTCATCAGTGACCAAAATTTTTTTCAGACAAAAACAAATTTTCATCTGTAAGTGGATCCAGTGGTCTTTGGTGCAGCGAGGACTGCACTACAACAACTGTAGCCTGTCTTTTTAGATGTCCCTTTAAAGCAGTTACACATCCCAATTGGTGCTTAAGCATCAACAGTATTAAGTAAAGCTGGTACTGCAGTACTAAAGTTCACAAAGTTCTCACTTCTCACACAACGTTTTGTCCATTCAGAGACACCATAGTAAAGTGGTGGCACAACTGTAGCAGCTGCCATATATGTGGACCTACGGCAAGTAGATATAGATGGCTCATTCAAAGAGAAAAAAAAATAATACTGTTATTTTAGTATAGTGATAAGGTAGATTAGACCTGTGATATTGCTACACTGCACCTTTAAAAGGCTAGTTCTGAGATTTATCAAAAAAGTGAAAAGAAAAAAATCTGTAATCTTTGATTCTGGCCTCTTTACATATTAATGAGGGGATATAGGGAGGAGACAGTTCAAGTAAGTTTACTGTGTGAAGTTTTATCACTTGTGTAAAAACATGTCTTAAAGTTTGAGCTGATAGTTGCATCAAAGAGGAGGTGCTGCTGAGAATGGGGAGCAGAAGAAATAAATTCACACTTGTTAATTTATTTGGAATGTCAGAAAGTTGGAAGAATACATTATCCCATACTGGATAGTGAAGAAAATCTCACAATCCCTGCTAGATGTACAACTACATGTCTCTTTGTAGTACAGCTAAAGTTGAATAGAATAATTTAATAATTATCTGTTATGGGAGACTGGAGTAATCCTGGGCAGTAATCAGAAGAGACTAGACTCAAGTAGGGAGGCAAATGTTACTTTCAAATATTCAAGAACAACACCTGGGACAGAATGTACAAACAAAAAGATTGCCACTTAAATTTGACTGCACAGCAAAACAATTATTTCAGCACAGTATGGTTCCGTCAAACAAAGTTCACCAAGATCTTTGGTAGATGATAACACTCTTTCAGTTGTTACTCAGTTCTCCTAACATCCATTCATCTATCTATCCATCTATCTATCTATCTATCTATCTATCTATCTATCTATCTATCTATCTATCTATCTATCTATCTATCTATCTATCTATCTATCTATCTATCTATCTATCTATCTATCTATCTATCTATCTATCTATCATAGGTATAGTTAGCTAGCTAGCTAACTATACCTATGATAGATAGATAGATAGATAGATAGATAGATAGATAGATAGATAGATAGATATCTATAGATAGATATCTATCTATCTATAGATATCTATCTATAGATAGATAGATATCTATAGATATCTATAGCTAGCTAGCTAACTACAATATACAGTACCTACTGTAGCTGGGATTTCACCAACCATGTTTTTGTCTGCTCTGATTTATTCCTTGAGGCCACTAATGGAAAGACTGCAGCTGTATAACACTCCCAAATGGCCAGGAAGTTCTACAAGCTGTGACGCAGAGGTTATACAGCCATTGGCAGGTTTATGTTCACATACCCTCACATTTAATAAATTAAAGCCTTTTACAGAAACCTAAGTGTGGAGATAAGGCTAGGATAATAGCTGGATGCTAGTTCAAAATGCTCTCCACAGGATGTTATGGTGACTTCATAATCACCTCACTCTAATGTGCAATACATGATCCTTAACCATAAAAAGAGAGTACTTTCACTGTCTTTAGAAATATTCCAGTTTATGCTGGAGTCAGTCTGGCTGGAGTCAAACAGCTAGGCTCAAATAGTTTTAATAATGTAACTAGTACGCCGACTCGCGTCTGTAGTGAGGTGTTTACGTGGACCAAAAGTAACTGGACAGACAGTAAACAGACAGATGCAGCTGGATGATATCTGAAGTTGTAGGCATTTACTTTCTGCTCAGATTCAACAAAGCTGACTGGAGGTCACAGTACAGAAGAACAATGACCGAAAACATACTGCAAAAGCAACCCAGGAGTTTTTTAGACACATAACTTTGCCCTTATGGGTCTGAAATGACAGATTTAACCTATGTTGAACTTAGCACTTCAAAACTGTAGTTCACAAACCACTGACCTCACAGTAACTATGTCAGTTCCTCATCCAGTTGATGAAAAAAGCAACAACTGGAGTTGGTCAGACATAAATAACATTTTGAATTATTTATCATCTGATTGAGTTTGAAGCTGAAGAAGCAAAAGTTTCCTGGAAATTAGTTGGTCATGTGTCATAATTACATTTATACCATATTTATCAGTGGCATGCCGTGCATCTGGTACCTGGGCCTTCAATGGGAACTTCCCTGACTTAATCTACTATTTAAGATCACCACTTTCCTGTCGCAATAAAAGAAAGCATCAATGCTACAAATGTGCAATGTAATAAGCCGTGTTTTAACAGAGTGAGAGAGATTTGTGAGGGTGAATATAGTGATGAATAAAGCAAGAAGCCCAGTTAAGACAAACGCCTAACCTCTACACTCTAACCCCAACTCTGCCAAGTCTATCATCAGGAGCGGTTCAGAATCAATCTAATGGGCTTTATGTACAACTCCACAACTTCCTAACTTCAGCCAGCTCCTTTGTCTCCTGTCTTTTATAATTGGATGATTTGATTAATCTAGGTGTGCCTGACTTCAGTAACCACAAGGACAATGGCCAGACACACCTGGATTAATCAGTTTGTCCAGTAATTAAAGACAGTGGGAAAAGGAACTGGTTTAAGTTCAGGAAGTAATAGAGTTGTGCATAAAGCCCATTGTCTAAAAAACCTTAAAACATTTAAACAAAATATATCACACTCACCGGAGATGGTGATTATTTATAAATAAAATCCACCCTTATTTCTTTGCACAGGAAGACTTCAGTCACTCTGTCACAGTGGCAATGTCTGCATTTCAGTTCCATCAGGACATCCGTTTCTATGAGTTGGCCGGCCTCTCATCACAATTTCAGGCTTTTCTGGAAAAGTCCGACTTAAAAATGTTTTTTTGTAATGTTTGAGACCAAGGGCCAGTTCCACAGCCGAGCAGTATGGAGGAATACTGACAAGTTTTTGTGCACTTTTATGGACTTTTTGGCTCGGACCCTGGCAAACTCCATTATATGACAGTTGGGGGAAAAAGAGAAGCCTTCCTTATTGCCGGCTGCATTTGAGATATTAAAAAAGTGCTCCAGAGTCTTGCTCACCATGAGGGTGAGTGGAAAATAAAGTTAAATCATTCTGTGGGTGAACTATTCCTTTAACTTATTCCTTCATTTGGGAAGGTTGAGACAAAAACTTAACAGGTATGGTTAATATTAAGAGACAAACTATGTCCTTCTCTCAAAATCTGGTTCTTTTCATTTTTCTGAGATAACTAGCTGGGACACCATGTCTAAATTTCAAAATGTACTATTCTTTTCAGTAGATTTCTCATTAATTTCACAACGGTCCACGTTGTATCTAAAGTGGGGTATCTATTTTTATAGTATGAGCCACACTGCACTGCACATACAGTAGTTGCCACAATGTAACACAATCTTGAGCAGTTTGTTTAACAATACTGTGTATGTGGACAATGTTATTACATTTTTTATTTAACAGACATGAATAACCACAGAAAGTGAATCAGCTGAACAACATTTTGGCAAAATTGCCAACAGTGTTTATGAGCATTAATAAGCTCCAAAAGAAAATTAATATTTTGCTGTTGTGCAATTATGCACCTAACTGTTATCCAGGAATCCAAAGTGTTTATTTTGCTCAGAGAGACCGAGAATGTGATGACTACAATGTTTTTTTTTTTTTCATGAGGTCATTTTATTGTGCATGCGTTTATTAAAACTTACCTTTCAAAAACAGTCTGAACTTCGCCTACGTTGCTCACAATTAATTGTTTGTTTATTGCAGACAGAGTATTGTGCCAAAATGGTCATATGTTTTCACAATTTCATATAATTTTCGGCTCACTTGCGGTAAGGTGATATGTGTGTATGTAACATGATTCTGTCTTTTTATTGGGTTTTTATACATCTATCTTTAACCACTTGGTGTTTTCACTTCCATTTTCAGCAACTGACAGATTGTTGTCCTTCCTTCCAGTCGGCAAAAAAGATAATTGTATAATAATAATAATAAAAGGCATAGGCTGAAGATTGTGATTCTTATTTGTTTTTTGTAACACATCATCTTAGCATTAATCGCTCTCTTTGCGAGTCCCAGTCGAGCTGCATGTTTGGTTTCCCTTGAGGTGTTTTCAGGCACCAGGGTATCTTTCACAAGCACAAGGTGAAAGGAATGGGTTTGGCGAGATGTTTGCCAAGGTAAAAAGAGTTTAACGGAGCTATAATGCTGCAAAGTTGCATAATGATGAGTTTCTCTTTTACTCCTCGGAGAATTAAATGAAAGTAAAATTTCCATTATAGGAAGAGAAATGCTTCAGGGTTATAGAGCCCTTAAAGGCCAGTGTCAGACAAAAATAATTGTAATGAGGGAAATCGCAACAACGTCTTTGAGAATATTTTCTCTCTTTCTTATTCAACCAGGTTAAGTCAGACTTTTCCAAGAGAGTAACCCACTGAGATAATGCATGGCTGAATATCTGTTCATAGAGCTGACCCACATAACACCAAACATTCACTCTTGTGATGATATTCATGGAACAAGTCCACCCACAATTTAGCATGATCAATACTTTGGGGAATTGTGAAAGCTAGACTGCTCTCCACTGTTGTTCACCATCAACGTTTGAATGCATCTATTTTAATACCTTCCCATATTATTGATTAACTAATCCACTCGGAAGCCCTGCTATCCTTTTCCTTGGCTCACTGCATACCATAACTTAATAGATCCCTTTGGGAATAGTACGCACTGAACTGTGAGACAAAATGTCAGGCTGCAATTGGCCCTGTGAAGGCCCGCGTAAATGAGAGGAGCATCAGTGCTTGAGTCTACGTCCTCGCCTATTTGAGATAGTGGGAGGTGTAAAAAAAGAAGGGAGACATAAAGGAATAGAGGGAATGATTAGAAAGGGAAAGTAGGGCAAAGAAAGAGGATGAAGAAGAGATTCAAGAGGTTGAAGAGAAAGACCACACTGAGATGAGGAACTGAGCCAGGACAGATAAGCTGCTTCCTGCTCTGCCATTTGAATTTTGACCTCACTTTCTTTCTGTTTTACTCTCTCCCCTGCAGCAATTTGAAGGACATCTCTCTCGCCCTCGCTCTAAATTTTACAGTCCTACAAGAGACATGCGCGTTGAAAAGATGTATGTTGATCCCACAGTGTCAACTTTGTTTACATAAGCTGGAACTGCATTATGTGTCTGGAGGTTTCACTGTAGCCCCCACAGCAAAGTCGGCAAAAACCACTTGTGCATTAATTTGTTAGTGCTGCCTCTTGTGGATGTTCTTAGATGTTGACTGTAAAATAATCTGGAAACTTGCATGTAATCTCCTGTTTTGATAAAGTATGCAACCATTTTAAAAAAAAGAAATCTCTGGGTAGACAGAGATTCAATGTGGGGCTTTTTGATAACAAGCTGGATGACCTCTCTCCTTGTTAGCCCAAAAGATGTGATATACATGATTTACAAAACAGAAAGTCTCTGATTGGATTCTTCAGCCCTCATAAGACTTTCCTGTTTTGTTTAAGTCCTTTTTAAATAAGGTTTAGCCCAGAAAAGATGGCACATTCAGAGTATGGCTACTTCATTCCATGGCAGAGCTTTAACCTGAATCTGTGGCTTGAACAGTGAGTTGGGTTCACAGACACCTGTCAAAATAATCTTTAATTATATCCCTTTCTAAAGTGCTCGCATTTCTACGGTGATTTTTTACATGATTAATTAAACCAGACTCTATTAAAAAAAAAAAAAAAAAGTTGTTTTTATGCTGTATTGAATTGTGAAGCCATGAAAATGATTCTGTCTTTCTCATTAATATTACTGAAACTTTCTCCTAAAAGATGTGTTTGTACATCAATGGACAAATTATACAGGGCAAAGCATTAGTTGACATGCACTGGGAAGAAAATAAAGCGAAAGAATTGCATATTATGATGACTTCAAAAGAAAAGAGAGCACTTAATCCTGGTCTAAATGGACATTTTAAGTGCCATCAGTTGCAGTCAAATGTCTCTATTCTTTCCCAAAATTATTAAGATGCTTGGGTTGTGTTTTTGTTTGATCATAAATTGCATGTGTCAAATGATTAGCACATTGTTAAAAGAAAGATAACAACCACCACAACTTTAGCACGTCTTTAACTAGCCATATTATGAAGTAGTAGGCCGACTACTACAGCCATCAGTAATGGAAAATTTCTAGAAAATGTTAAACAATGCCATTTATTCCAATGAAATTGTCATTTTATTTACTTTGTAACTTTACTGTTTGTTCAACAAATAAATAACCCTCTTTGAGGGAGAAGGTGGTGCGCTGGATGGCTTTTAGACAATGGCTGTCAATAGGGAACTGAGTGCAGGAAGCATGTCTTTTTCTTGTATTTCATGTTGCAACAGGATTTTCTTTATTTATTTCTTGAGGAGATCTGTATAACCTAACAGTTGACTTTAGTGTAAGGTGTCAAAGTTCAACATGGACACCATTAAAAAAAGTAACTACATACAGTAGAACATGGCAAAGATGTCACTGGTTAAAAAATGCCAGTAAAGTGATGAGTGGAATCCCTGCTAATGAACCACGGACTGGCTGAAGACTGGTACCTGTTTATCCATGTTTGGGATTACAAACCTTCACATCCTTGTCATTCTTCTTTCAAGAGTGATCACCTACTGTGGCTGGAAAAATCTTCACTTCTCATACAGGGTATGGTTCTCAAAGTGATTTCACACATCCACATACTAACTTTTTCACCCAGTGTGTTTCCAGTTTGCCAGCCTGATAGTATCTAAAGTTTGTAGTGATACAGAAAGGACCCAAAAGCACAACACTGGCACTAGGGAGCATACAGATTACCCCAGGTGGCTGAGCCATCGCATGCTACTAATGTTCCCCCAACTCCTTCTGCTGTGCCTTCTCTTCACAAAGGCACTTTATTTTGTTTAGCAAATATTGAAAATACTTCCACTTCTCAAAGAGAAATTAATCATAGCCAGCACTAATATTGTACTGGAGCACTGCAAATGATTACTGATAAGGAAGGAAGTTGCCAAATAATTTGTTGTCGACCTAATCGACAGCTTACTGTTTACATTGTTTACACTGTTTACATTGCATTGTTTACAGAAGTGTTTGCCTGTGTGCTCGACTGACCTAAATCCACAAACACATCAGTTCAGTAACCTTTTATCATACAAAGTCATTGGAGTGATGCATTCCAAAGGGAACTGTTTCAACTTTCTTGGGTTGAAACAGAAAAAAGCCCAGCGTTCTTGACAATGATTCATTTTGTGGTGGCACATGAGACCTCAACATGCAATACCAGCAGAGGGTGGAATCGTGGGCTGAGAAAAACCCACACTACATATTTTAGTATAGGGAAGGAGGGTGGGGTGGGAGATACAATGGTGTGAGAAAGCTGTGCTCATTTCCCATATTTATGAGAGAAAGCCCCTAGATATTCCTGTTATTTTCATTTAAGTAACTCCTAGAACCTGAATACAAATATTGTCAACTACTATATAAGGCCATATTGATCTCATAAGTTCTTTTGTAAAAGATACTTAGACCTCAACCTTCTCTAAACAGCCCTGAAAAGAAGGTCTGAAAGTGCCTTGAAGTTCTAGTTAACTCAGCAATAAGATAGTTCTTATCAGTGTCTCCATTCAGCAAGTGTGTCTTGGCTCTAGAGGTGAAAGACAGAGCCATGGATCTCTGAGACTGTTCTGCTAATTAAAGGTATCAGTCATGAGAGATGCATGTCAGTTTATAAGACGAAGACGTAGACAGAGCCCTCATTTGTCACTGCCCAGATTTATATCCAATAAGAATTCAATTGCTTGGCATAAATGCATAGTTTGATGTATGGCCTATGTGTGTGAGAGCAGCAGAGAAATGGGGAGGAGAGCAGTCACACAAAGGGAGGTAAGGAGCAGTAAAACATAGTGGCCTTGTTTTACTTCTCAGCATTTCACATTCTCAAACATACACAAAGTACTTAAACTAACTTATACAGTAATACTGTCTGCAGAATCGCAGCACATCTGCCAATGAAAGAACCATTAGGGTTGTTTCTCTGAGAGGAGTTAGAAAGCTGGGAAACTGGACCATTAAAATCCTTGCAGAAGTGCCAGACAATTGTATCAGCATGTACAGTTTTAGTCAGTAGCATGAAATTATACATGACTCTTTCCACAGCTTCTGTGCAGAAAAATCCCAAAGAAAATTAATTCTTTAATTGTTTATCTCAATCAATTTTTAACTTCTTAGCTGAACATTATGCTCATTTTCTTGTGCTTTTCATTGCTAATTTAGACTGAAAACAAATATAGATTTTTATGTTGTCATGAAACCAACATTATCATTAGTTTGTTTTCTTGTGAAGCCTGTTTTTATTATTAAAGTAGCCCTTACCGATCTTGCATTTCAGAAAACCCACCCCCCCTTTCCCTCTATCTCCTAATGCAGAAGCAAAGGTCTGACAGGCAGGTCCCTAGGCGTGCACCCCACTGCAAGGATTGGTTGGAGTTTTCATTGAATATTTAGAGATTGGAATAATATTTTGTTTTGATTGATGGTGGGTCTGTCTTGTATTTCAGATTTCCATTACCTCATCCATAGCATTTTACCATATAAAAAAAAAATAGCGTAACAATGTAACATGGGTAAGGGTTGCTTTAAAGGAATAGTACACCCACAGAGTAATGTGCGTTCATTTTCTACTCACCCTCATGCTGAGCAAGACTGTGGAGCACTTTTTTGATATCTCAAAAGCAGCTGGAGATCAGACAGGTTCTCGTTTTTCCCCAACTTTCATATAATTGAGTTCACCGGTGACTGAACCAAAAAGGTCCATAATTGTCAACAAAAAACTTGGTAATATTCCTCCATACTGCTCGTCCAATGTAATCCAAGTGTCCTTAGTGGGTAGCGTTCATAATTTACTGGAAACAACATCATTTAGTATATTTTTATAGCCTGAACAGTTCTACATCTAGCTGTGGCGAAGCGCGCCCTTGCGAGTTCAAGACACCACGGAAGCTGCGGCAGACAAGATCGTGCATTCTTTTTCTTTCTTTCATTGTTTTAAATCAATAGGTTTGAATAAGGTATTTCCTACATCCTAATAACTCATCACACATTCATAAATCATCAAGGTGGGAGATATTAATAATGCATTATTGTTTGTGTTTCACAGAAATTTTTGTGCATCTAAATGCTTAAAAAAAATGTTTTTAAGAAAATGACTCCTCTGGTCATTGACGGTAATGCTTCTCTGATTGTTTGGTTTTTAAGTCTTTTTTAGTTTTTTTTAAAATCATATCTATACAGTATGTGTTTAATTGTTCCTGAAAAATCCAACTTTAGTTAACAATTCTGTATGATAAACTTGTGTTGTGATTGTTGGTGCTCACTAAACTGAGGTCAGACTTAATCAGCATTGGAAGACATGTGGGTGGAAATGTCTTATACATGGCCCAAGGACATACTGTAGCTATCTCTTGCATGATGGGGTGTCATCATTATCAGTGGGAAAAAAAGTGATTTAAATCCTTGACATACTGTCAGACTAATGAATCCAGCTTCTTGTTTTTTTTAATATAGTATAACAGTGACTTCTGCTTTTGACCTTACATTGTCAATTTGGGACTTTAAATTGGCATTCCTCCTCGGTTCTCAGCAGTTGCAGCTTGGCCCTCTCTTCTCATCTGTTGGATTTTCCATAAGATGTGCAAGTTATACGCAACAACATAAGGGTTCCTTGATTTGAAAGCTATACTCTGGACAAACTGATGTCACAGGAAGATGTGGATTCATCACAAAATCTTTAATGATATGAGGTGGTTACACAAAAGTTGTTGATATTATGTTCTGGTACCATGGAACTGATGCTGGGAGGATGTTAATTTGTAGAGGACACAAAGAATGACCTGGACACATGGCTTATGATAGCAGTGGTTAAAGATTACAATTTGGTGAAAAAATGTTTGAAAACCATAGGATAACATTTTAATTTTCATCTCTGTGAATAAACTTTTGACCTTTTGAACCTTTGTAACCTTGCAGACTAACAGACTGACTACAGCTTCTTAACATCATACATTCTAAGTTGTTTGTGGTTTTAGAGCAGCTTTCTCATACTGTATTTCTATAATAACAGGCTGAATAATTACAGAACTATTTGATGGAGTTTCACTCCTTTTTTTCTTTTGTTTTATTGGCTTCCAATCTCAGATATGGAGGTGTAAAGTAAGATCTGGTTCTATAATGATTATTCAGATTTACTAGATGCCCAAGGGGTATTTCATTACTTTCTTCTTGTAGCATGTAACTCTTGTTTGATATCTGTGCCAAACTAAGCAGCCCAGACCCCAAAATGGATCTGTTCACAGCAGGTATACTACAGCACAAAACCAAACACAGATAGCAATTTTACACCACCACCAATACAGTTTGAGGATATATTTGTCTTAACAGAAGAGCCTCATGTATTTCAGTGGCAAATAGTGCAGTGTGGTTTTTGGTGTGAGGTAAGTAGGAGGAAAGTTGTGTGTTCAGCTTGCAGCTATTTTTAACAGCAGCTCCCTGTCGGCATACAGTCAGGTGGAAGCCTGTGCACTCTTCTTCTATCTTAGCTTTGCTCTCTACCAGACACATACAGGCATGCACAATTGTGCAGAAATTGATTGTAAATTAAGTTAGTTGACAAGTTTGAATGAGAGTCTCTACAAAGTAAAAACAAAACGAAAAACATGACCTAATATAACTTGGGAGGGGCCTTCTCTAAAAATTAGGTCATTTATCCAGAGTGCCTTGGAAATTGTATCATGCAGTTTGTAGCATAGACTCCCTTGTAAGGACGCAGTATGCGGTTGCTCTATTTGTTAATTTGTACTCTAAAATAAAGGCAAGAAAATGTTGCTGTTTGAGACCTAAATATCCTCTCACTCTTTAAAGTTTTGAATGGGCTTGTATTTATGTGTTTGTGTAAAGCATGTATTGGTAAGAATTGTGTTATATTGTATACATTTAAGCAGTGCCCGTTGAACTATTGTTAGTTTGGTTCCAAACGTAACAAGAGAAAGGTCAAGTGTTGTCTTCACAGTCAATTCAAATAATTTGAAAGTGCACCAGTACACACAAGACATATATTTACAGTAACAGAGTTGGTAACTTTGAAACAGTGATGATTTTGTGTCAGTAATAAAATCAGAAAGGCCAAACAAGAATTAGCATTAGGGTTAGTTTTAATGCTGCAATTCAGCCTCTTTCACTGGTTCCTTTTGACCTTAAAATGTCAACACTTTGGACAGCACATCATGCATCTTTCTAAATCCTTCTGTGGCATGTGGGCGCTCTATTATTCATACAGCTGTATCAGCATGATCGTATATGGGAAGCTGGTGCCTGGTTGTAATTTGTTGCATGTTGGATGTTTCTGATATTTTGTCTGTGCTTTATATCAGTGAGAATGCAGTAAATATTTGGATGCTTAAAACACATTGGAGAGGAAGTGAGAAAGAGTGTAGAGATGGGCATTAAATACGAGTGTGTGAGATTCAGCTGAACTTTTGAAAAAAATTACAAAATATATCTATGATGTGAGTTTGACAGTTTTAGGCACAAAGAAGCACAGATTAATGCATTACAGAAGTAGTGAGAGTTTTGCAACATTTTTCTTTAAAAGACCCACAGACGTGAGCAAATCTAACAATAAAGTCATTAAAGCAGCAGTTGACAGAAAGCTGCAAAATGGGCAAAGAAATGGAAAAAGTAATTGAAAATGGAGTCCTGTTCCTGCAGCATTTACCTAATTCCTTCGGTGTCCCAGGACCTGCCTCCCAGACAAACAGGCATTTACTAGACTGTTCTGAAAAAGGGACCCATATAAATCTTCATTAAAATTTGCACTACGTGTGTTTTGTTGAAACAGGTTTAGCATATCATACAGATCAGTTAAAGACTGCAGTTCATACTTCCTCCTCCTGTAGTTTAAGAGATACTGCATTATCAAGACAAGGCCCAATAAACTAAGTCTGGGACACTTGTGAATTATTCACATGTCTGGGAGCATGCATTTTGTTTCATGGCGTGTGTCAAGGGAGTTTCAAACAAGCCCAAACAGATTTCACTTATAAATTTTCAGAAATAAAATTCCGTCTGCATAATTAATCCTTTAAAAAAAATGTTGACGTTTCATTGGTAACTTTGACGCCACAGTTTTCCCTTATCTTAAATGCACATACATTATATAATTCAATTTTACACAACCTCAGGAGGGATATTTTAAAGATTCATCTGTGTGCTTGGAGTCTTGTTTATACCCCCCATTTAAACCTTAATAAATAAATCAGGTAAATTCAGTACAGTATGTTTTGATTCAATCCACTGTGTGTTTGGAAATGGATAGAGTTTGCTGTCTTCATTATTTATGACGTTACAGCCTTCCAAGACTGATTCCAAATGGCTCATTTGTCCACTATAGTGAAGCAGTCATTTTCTAATGCTCCTTAAAAAGAAAACTGAAACTTTTTAGTTTACAGTGCAAGACAAACTCATTATGTGGCCCATTGAAAGTTTTGTATGGACCATCTACACTTTATGGATCATCATGCATTGCAACCTACAGTAGATCTAGCAGTTAAAAGCATGACTCTTTGCAATTTGTGATATTCTTACCAGTTTTAAGATATAGGTTATCCACTCTAAGTGGTAAACATGTCCTGTTTTTGAACTATTCGCATGCAAACAAACTGACAAACATGACTAAAAGCAGATACTTACTAATAATTGATTTGTTGTTACATATTTAAATTCTTGTCCAGGGTAACAAGCACTGAAGACTGGGAGCAGTTATTGTTTACAGCATCACTGCATTTGCAGTGAGCATCTGTCAGTTATCAAGTTTTACCTCAGATTAATTTAGAGGAGGAAAGATTTGATGTGTTACACCTAATTCACATTATACAGAGAGAGTGTACAAGACATAAGGCTTAGACATTTACTTCCTACTAGAAGAAACATAAATGATTCAACACTGACTTTGTCAAACAGAAGTTGTTTAAAGATGACAATCTAATTTGATTATACTATCGATACAGCAGGTAGCAGAATGTATTAGCCAAGAGTGAGTGTCTGGAGTGAAATAAAACTTAATTTGCACCAAAATGTGAAGACATAGTAGCAGGCTGGAGTCCCTGGGAAGACTAGAGACAATGGATTCATTTTTTTCCAATTTGGATTACAGTTTCCATCATAGATATGGGCTGCATTCAGCCAACATTGTTGAGTATCTTTTATGGTCTGATCTTCTTTCCAAACTAGATGTTTGCTTCTCTGTGGGTTTATAAAAATGCAGCATGCAGTGGTTGTGTAGGTCTCCCATCTATACAAAGCAGTTTTTTGCAGTGTCATGACAATGTAACTTCTTATTTTGATATACCTATTGGTTTCCTGTTGTTCAGGTGCCTGTTTCAAACACCAACTATAGTAGTGGTTTTACTAGCTCGTACTGAGATTAACCAAAGAAGAAGCATCTGAGGTAGCATTAAAGGCAGGGTAGGGGATCCTGGAAAAACTGTTCAATTAAGCTACAGTACATTTAAAAAATACACCCGCCTAAAACCACACCTCCAGAGCACAGGTACGTGTGTGCTAATTATTTATAAGTAGGTTGGCGAATATAGCCTATAACAGCCGAGTGGATCGCTTGTTAGCTTGCTAGTTAACAGCTGAGGAAACACATTTCAAAAAGTGATATTTCACTCACCTACAACTTCTGGTGCAGTGTAAAGTATCCACACACCAAACGTCAACACCTCCACAATTGGATGTGGTTTTTTCAGTCCTGTCCACTCCAGAGGGGACTACATTTTTTAATTTTTGTGTCAGAGCATTTAATTAATTGGCTGCAGTCAGGGTGTGAAGGAAATTTTAAACATTATAGTAAAAAAAATGCTCATGGAAAACATCATCCGCCCTGCCTTTAAGTCCACAAAGTCGGCCAAGGAAAAATATCTGGATCGAAATACATCTACAAAGGGGCAGGCAGGGCATGGTGCAAATGCTGCGCAATCTTATGGTGATCTGTGGGGGTGGGAACATACAGTAGGGCGGATCAGGGTCATTGGGGAATAAATGCTAGTCCAGCATCATTTGTTTACAGCAGCTCTCTTTCAACTTTACTTTGCTCATATTTGGCCCATCTTCTTTCTAAAATATCCAGACTTTTTATTTGTTAATGAAGATTGCTATACACATTTTAGATATCGATTTAAATCTTGGTTTTACACCATTTTATAGTCCCAGTCAAAAGTTTAGACAGACCTTCCCTTGATATTTAATGGGAACACTTTTGACTGGTACTATTTATAAAACATACTATTGATTTGTGGATGCCCACACTGTCTATTCCCACTCTAATAATGGGGATATTTGAGTGGCAATACACAAAATACAACTGTGGACTTGTCAGATTTAATCTCCGTATTATTGTTCTCTCTCTTGTAAAATTGCTTTCCCATTATTACTATTCTTCATTGAAATTATTTAAAAAATATGACTATTAATGGCAAATTGCTTATTATTAGTTGATATTATCAATATTATCAAGCATTTATTCTTTAGCTATTCCCTGGGGCAATGCTCGTGGAGAATAGCTAGTTGGGTTTTTAATGCAGTCAGTTGATCCCCTGCTTAGATTTAGACTAAAAAAGTAATAACAGTAGCCCTGAATTATAACCAGATATGTCATAGACATTTGTAGGGCTCAGATATTATACTAACAGTGAGAAATTTCCACTGTGTTGATGTTTTGGGATATCACTGAACTTGTTTGACAACTATTAAATTACCCATAAATTAGGTCTTATAATTTGGTTTCTATCAAAAGTGGTGAAAATAAATAATAGTTAATATTCTAATAGGTTTTTTTTCCATCATTGATTCAGCCTTTACTGTTAAGTGGGCCAACAATTTAACTCCCACACATCAACTCGTGGCTTTGTGGAAGTACACCTAGAAAGATTATGTGGTTTACTCATCATGCAAATGTAATCAGAATTAATTATAATGGTACTGTATCATTGAACTTCACAAATGTATGATGGTCTGATATTGCTGCTTTGATAGTAGCTCAGATCTTTTCATATGGGAGTTTAGTTTTGCTCCAACTGGCTCTACTCTAACGCAAACCCCAAGTGGTTTGCCATGAATTTTACTAGCAATATCTTTGGTTCTCAGCCAACGAGTCTCATTTTTCTTGATCCCCTGACTTCTAAGATAGTTATTCTGATAAAATAAATAAATAAATAAATAGATAAATAAAATTTGAAATAAAAAGACACCCACCATCAGTTATTTGTGCAGTCTGTTATCATAACCCACCAACCTTACTTAAAAAGTTACCTTGACTAATCATATTAAACGGGAAGCTTAAACCATGTTATACTCACTGAGGCCTGTAAAAGTTTTATTGGTGCCTTAATTCAACCAAAAAGAGAACAAACATCAAACTTGCATGCAAAAATAACAGAAAAAAGGAAACTACATTGCTGCGGCAAAAGTAAAGTCTGTAGATATTGCTTCAAAGGCCAGGGATTTAAAAGGAGAGGGAAACAAAATGTATATGTATATATGCCTGGGACATGTTTGTCAGTAAAATCGTGTCTAGATGCTATGCTTCACCACAGCTCTGGTGTATAAACAGTATCATGTCACCAGTCGCAACCTCACTGTAAGATCTGTAACAATGAAATGGATATCAGATGTTGCATTAGCCTTGATATTGCTGTGTTGTGGTTTAGTTGTGGTTGGAAAAAGTCTCATTTTGTTGTGTTCACCTTGTATAAGGCTCCTCTTCTAGTTGTGCTGGTGGCATTAGGATCCACAGATATATCATGACATCTCACCAGATGAATGTAGCCTTGGTCCAATCCTTACAATACAATGCAAATGATTACAAACACTAGATTTGATGGATTATTCTAAATATCATTGGTACAGTACTGGTCATCACGTTGAGTTTGTGTTTACTTACAGGTAGCAATCGTATGCATATTTGCTGCTTTCAGTGCTAGATCCTGGCAGGGCATTCAGCTGGTGTGATACAGTGTGTAAATTGTGTGCAGAATCCTAATGATATGTACCAATGCTCATATCTGATATTCATGCAGATATATGTTTTTACACCATGTAGGGGCTGCAGAAAAACTGTAGTCATGGATTTTATATGCAGAAATGGTCCATTAACCAGATTTAGTATATTCTATTCAGTCCATGACATTCTGGGCCACCATTACTTCAGTGTAATGCCTTTGTGTCTAAAACTTTCTTCCAAAACTTTAAGCATTTTTTTCTGATTTTTCTGAACTAAAATGGTGATCTTGGTCATGAAACCTAATTGGAATGAAATGTTTCTGAACACCGTATCATTATGAAATGCTTTATAGAGGAACAGATTTATAGGAATATAGGGTACTCACAGGTTAGAGCAGTCGTGATGAAAACCTGAAAATAAAGATTTAAAAAATTGTGAATTGGAAAACAAATTTTGAAAACAAAATGGAGAGATGACAACCATTAGATGTAAAGGCTGCGCTTTAAGAAATAGTTCACAAAGGGTTTTTAAGAAAGCTGCAGCCTGTCTCGTATAAAGTATAACAGCATTATTCCAGCATGTTTCCACTGGACAACAAAACACTCCTGTTTCATTTCCAGGAAGACTGGGAAATATAACAGTGAGAACATTTCCAGTTTACACCTCCTTAATTGCAATCCTGCTGTGACCTTGGAAATGTATGAAGAGCCTCCTCTGCAGAACAGCAGGCACCTGCCTAGTTCAAATTCAGATAAACACATTTATCATGAAAACTGAACCACAGGCAACTCTTTAATGCAATATAAAAGTGGTGCATGCATGTGGTAGTTTTTTTTTAAAATAAATGTGCTCCGCTTATTGGGATAATGATGAAGGCAATGGTTAAATCTTTACAGTTCTTTATGTTCCATTCAAAAAAGCATTACTTCTGTTTGTACATGTAAATTCAGTTCATGCTTCCTGAATTGTGCTAACTGGAGGTTAAGAGTTTTTTTTTTTTTTCTTTAGGTTTCATAACTGTGTTTTTATTTATATAGGACAGGCAGTCCTGCTGAGAGTGTGTGTGTGTGTTTGTGCTTGTGAGGTGTTATGTATACACAAACTGAAAGGGGATATGACCCACAAAAGGCCTGGTTACCTTACAAAATGGTTTCCTCTACAGGGTGCCATTCACCTGTAAAAACACTGTCTCCCCTCCATGTTTCAGTATTCATACTTGTTATTAACAGTTGAAATGAGTTGCAGTATCTGCACCTTGTTGAGTCTGTTGTGACAACTGGGACATCTGACTTCAGTTCAAATTACCACCAAATAACACCAGCATGCCCTGAATGAGAGTTTATTTTCTTTTCTAACAGCTACAGCACATTCCCCCCCCCCCCCCCCCCACCACCACCACCACCACCACCACCCAAAAAAAAGAAAGAAAAAAAAGGTCTATTATGAGCAAAAGTGTATTGGTTTATACCCACAAATGTTGGCCTCTTGGGTACATGATGATGAGGAACACTGATAGTGTGAAAAGATGAGAATGGCAAAGAAGGACAACTGTGAGGCTTTATTCTTTTTTTCTGTTTTTTTTTTTTTAACAAGAGAATGTTTTCATTAATGTCCTAGAAATGGATGGGAGAATATCAGCCACAAAGAGGAGAAATAGTAAGCATGACTATTTAAAATGAAGAAAAATGGTCATTTTCACCATCTTGATGAAAGACATGCATTATATATATATATATATATATATATATATATATATATATATATATATATATATATATATATATATGTTTAAATATATATTTTCTTTTTAGATTTAAATGACTTTGTGTCCATGCTTTGCGTGTAAATCAGCTTCAGCAAAGCTTGCAAATGGTTTCAAGTCAGGAAGAATCATTAAACGTGATGAGCATGTTTGCATTGAATGCAGTTGTACTGTATACACACAAAAGAGGACAAAATTGCATTCTGCTCTGCACTGTTGTTCGTCATCAGGGTGATGACCGGGAGGAGTCTTTTGTGAATCAGCACCAACTTTGCATAGAAAGCAGCAACAAGGTGAAGTCCTGGACAGGAGTCCTAATCCTGCCCAAACAAGCTGTCATCCAATAATCAAACAAGGGCTGAATCAATAGGGACCAACCTCTAGTTCAACATAGAAATTGACTGATCCAGCCCTCAGGTTGTCAAGACTTAGACGTGAGAGTGGAAGTGGGTGCAAAGACAACAAACAGTTGTCTCATGAGAATTGGAACCCATAACAATGCAATCAAAGCACAATCACAAAGTGCAAACAGCAGTGGAGTAACATGTCATTACCTCGCTTTACACAAACAAGAACAGATCTATTTATTGCAACAAGATAACATTGAACAAAGCAGGACAAAAAGGAAACAAAAAAAAGTTCTGGAAATCAAAACAAATGGCTATCTACTGTATGCGTTATGGCTGAAAAGAGGCTTCAAAGCATCTTTCTTCCTCTTCTGATCCTGTTAGATATTGATTCTAACATCATACAGCATCTCCAAGTACAATGCACTCAGTAGTTCCTCAACACTGCATCATAAACAAAAATCATGGCCCAGCAGCATTTTCAGAAGCATGCTATCTCTGTCCCAGTGGGATGCAGCAGTAGCCAGACAGTCCAGGACCAAGTAATCACTTGGAGTGCATGGCGTGGAAACCGGCCCCTTCCGATGTCACTGATCCACAGATGTGTGGCATCGCTCGGGGTCGTTATATCTCACTGGAAAGTTAATCTCGCACCAATTAGTTCCAGCCCAGGAGGTACTACCTAGCACTGTGCTATGAAATGGTGGTATCCTCTGGGAACTCTCCTCCTACCACTCTCCCACCTTTTTTCCTCTTTCCGCAGATCGACTTCTACACAATGAAGCTCAGCTTTGCTCCCGACACACATACACACTCAGGTTTTCTCCCTCTTAGGTTTTCATTATTGATCTTGCCATCATTCTATTTTAGCTCTGCAATTATGTCTGGTGATATTACCAGAGGGTGTTACATGACTCTTCTAATTGGTGTGTCAATATGACGTCAGGTTTTCTTTTATTTTTGCTCAGTGATTTGAGGGACGAATTGATTGCATCTGATGTAGGTTTTTTAGTATTTCAAATGGTCATTTCTGGGTTTATTAGGTGAAGGAATCTCTCATTTTCTTTAAATAACCATTCTGCTTACTTCTATCAATAAATATAATCTGTTCGAGCCATTTTGAGGGATATTGTCCCTTGAATGCAGTTAAATGTTAATCACTGTAGCATATTACCAAAAATACATTTAACTGTGATGCATCAGTGTTTAAAAACTAACTTTCATCCAAAGATGTGGGCCCTTGCTCAAGAAAACAAAAAATGCTGTCCTAAGTAATCTTGAGTTTAAAGTATAATTCAAGCATGGATTACCAATTAACTGATGCTAAATTTGCATAATATTATTAAACAAGCTTGAGTAGAAGTGAGCTCAAATTGGCAGGGAAAAAATGAGTATAAGATCCCTCTATATAGTTGTCTGAATTACATTGAAGATAGGAAGTTCAGATGCTATAAATTGGAATCTGTCTGGCATAGCTATCAAGATTCATTGTCAATTTAAGATTCCTCTCCTCTTAGTTTCTTCATACTTTCTCTCATGCCTCCTACCTTGCATTCACTTGTCTGCTCACTTTATTTTGCTCCCTTGTTTATCCCACTTGCTTTCATTTCATCATCGCTTGATTTCTCACTCCAAGCTCCTGTTCCCTGCTTCTCCCAATCCACTTCGCTCTCAACAACTATTTTCACACGCTTGTGTGACATGACTGGGGGGCCTGTAAACAGGGATTGTGACAGATGCAGATGAGTGTGAGACATGAAGTAGCTCAGGACTGCTCTCTTACACGTTGCCTTCCAGCATGCAAGTCTGTCATATACTTGGCACTGATATCATGGTGCGACTTTTCTAACATTCTTGCACCGGTGAGTCCTTTTTGGAGTTTGTTTGTGGATAAAACAGTATAATAGTAAAGTATATTTGACAAAATAAATGAAAAATATGTTGTTTTGGCTAAACCTAACCACTTGGCTGTTAGTGTTTTCACTTGGGCAACTTTGTCCCTATTGTGTATACTCATTAGTAAATGTTAGCATGCAAGAATTGTAAAGGAAAATTTCTGACTTGGTAAACATCATACAAGGTCAACAAATTACTGAAATGGCTGCAAACCAGTATTGTTAGTGGTAACACAATGTAGCACCGTGCCAAGGCGCAGCCTTACAGAAGTGCTAGCATAGTTTCAGCATAGTTAGTCTCAAAGGTTTTTCAAGCCTGCAAATGTGGGCAAACAAAAGACCGTATCTTTTAAGCTGAGCTCTGGGAAGTTGACATTGCCTCTAGACAAGCTTATTATAAGTATTTTTCTTTTGAAAAGTGGTGTTTTAATCAGCATTTGAGAATGCAACCCCAGATTGTAGGTCTTGATAAAGGTTTCTCACAATTCCTCCCGAGTGTGTTTCCATCAGCTAAAATGACTTGAATCTGTGCTATCTGAGGAATCAGAGATCAAAAGTATTTTTTAGGCTGTTATGGGCTCTGATTTATTTAAA
Organism: Atherinomorus stipes; assembly: GCA_023101725.1. Taxonomy (NCBI): domain Eukaryota; kingdom Metazoa; phylum Chordata; class Actinopteri; order Atheriniformes; family Atherinidae; genus Atherinomorus; species Atherinomorus stipes. The sequence goes on from JALJCO010000901.1 coordinate 488,446, forward strand.
AATTAAAATATATCATGCACTGCAGAGAGAGATGTAAATCTTTTCCAATCTCCACGTGAGGTCTTGAAACATTTGAATGATTTTCTCATTCATTTCAATGCTGAACAAGTGAGATTTCCATGCCAGTGAACACCCGGAAATGCGCCTAACTTTCTGCAGTTCTAGGCAATTTCATCCTGCAAACAGCACATTAATCTGTGCTAAATGTTGACGAAAACGAACCATGGCGAGTGCGCATGCCCAGTGGTTAAAGTGGGATTTAACAGGTGGGGAAGCCCTAAAATTTGGTGTCGCGGCACAGTTGGGAAAATTGTATAAAATTTTTACAAAATTTTTCAAAATGATTGCAAAGACCTGTACTGTCTTTATTGGCTGGATAAACATCTAACGTATCCAACTAACATGAAGAAATACAGTAAACTAAGCCTAAAAATAAGGCTTGGACAAAGACTAAATACAGTGTTGCTGTAGGCTATGACCTTGGCTTTCTGTAACCTTCTGCTTTCACAATAAAAAAATATTAAATTGATCAAGAGAAAGTGAATTTACAAAAGGGATACATTTTAAATTGGTATTGACAACAAGAGCAAAGGATGGAGGGAAAAGTCTTTTCTCTGCTCTGAGAGGCCTTATCAGAGCATCACAGGAGCCAGTGAATAGTTAAAATATGAAATAATCCATCTGAAGCACTGGTAATATAAACTCTCTAAAATCTAAAGTCTAAACATGGAAGCACAACTACCCAAAAAGTTATGCACCAATTTTTGACAATTCTGAGCAGTTTTCAGTGTTGCCTGTAAATTGTCATGTGCAGTCGTCAACGTGAAATTTTGCGGCAATCTACAGAGCTGCAGTTAATGATGCAATACTGTCACAGGTTTCTACATGGAGAAGCAGAGATGAGTGGGAAAGGAAGAGCCCAGTGCATCATGAATCGTCCCGCAGCAGTCTAAACCTATAGCAGCTTAACTAAGGGATGGCTAACCATACCAAACTATAAGACTTATCAAAAAGGAAGGTTTTAAGCCTAATCTTAAAGGTAGAGAGGGTGTTTGCCTCCCGAACCTGAATTGGTAACTGGTTCCACAATAGGGGGGCCTGATAGCCAAACGCTCTGCCTCCCATTCTACTCTTAGAGACCCTTGGAACTACCAGAAGACCTGCAGTTTGAGAGCGAAGTGCTCTGCTTGGAATATATGGAACTATGAGATCTCTAATATATAATGGAGCTTGGTCATGGAGAGCTTTATATGTGAGAAGAAGAATTTTAAATTCTATCCTGGATTTAACAGGGAGCCAATGAAGAGAAGCTAGAACTGGAGAAATATGATCTCTCCTGCTGGTTCTAGTCAGAACCCTCACTGTAGCATTCTGGATCAGCTGAAGAATTTTTAAGGCATATTTGGGGCAGCCCAATAATAGGGAATTGCAGTAGTCCAATCTGGAAGTAACAAAAGCATGGACTAGTGTTTCTGCATCATTCTGGCAGAGGATGTCCCTAATTTTAGCAATATTACGTAGGTGAAGAAGGCGGTTCTAGAAACCTGTTTTATATGGGAGTTGAAAGACAAATCCTGGTCAAAAATGACTCCAAGAGTCTTCACTGTAGTGCTGGAAGCCAAATTAATGCCATCCAGATCAATTGTAAAGCTAGATGATTTAGTCCTGAGTTTTTCTAGTCCAAAGACTATAACCTCGGTCTTGTCTGAATTTAGAAGTAGAAAGTTCAGGGTCATCCAGGTCTTTATGTCATTAAGACGTCTTTGTAATCTAACAAACTGATTGGTTTCATCAGGCTTCAGTGTCGTCTGCATAAGAATGAAAATTTATGCCATGTCGTCTGATATTACCCAAAGGAACCATATATAATGTGAAGAGCATTGGTCTGAGCACAGAACCCTGGGGAACTCCATGAGTTACTCTGGTGTGTGATGAAGACTCGTTGTTGACATTAACAAACTGAAGTCTATCAGATAAATATGATGTGAACCAGTCTAATGCAGTTCCTCTAATTCCAATAACATGTTCAAGTCTCTGTAGCAGAATGTTGTGATCAATGGTGTCAAAGGCAGACCAATCCGTCTGGGCCCTGAGCGCTGTCCGGAGGTCGGGTCTGGTGAGGTGAAGAAATTTTCACTTTAATTGAACAGTGGGTCGGCTCATTAGTCCAGGTGCAATACATGCCCACCATGACATCTTCAGTTATTTTGCTAACAGACGAACATACAGAAAAACAAACACCTGCTAATTTCGGGGAAGATTGTCTATCATTGTGACATAGTGCCAAATTGCCAAACTTAAATAAAGTTGTTTTCTTTTTCCAAAAAATGTTTCAAGTCTAACATGGTTGGATTTTAAATGTGATGAAGTCGCAAAGAAAAAAAATCCATCTTTTTTTCTGATCTGTGGGGGTCTAGTTTCCCTTTTCTGAAATCTGGACTCTGGATGGCTGATGGCTGCATAAGCTGGGAAGACATTTGATTTCAGTTTGTTGCCCCTGAGGACACAGATGTATGCTTATGCATAAAAAGGCATGCTTCATTGAAGAATAAGTCTGTTTTTGGCAGTCAAGTTTATACTTGGCGGATTCTTCTGCTCTTGTGTCTAATTCTCTCTTTTTTTGTTTTTGTTTTTGGCTTTAGGCATTGAGACCCTTAAAGAGCCAGATTTAGCAGGTTTCCCTTAAGATTCAGATGGTTTGTCATGTAAGGAGTCTGTTTCTGCTGAGACAGCATCCAGATAAAGCCCTTTCAGCCTTAACCTTTATTTATTTATTTAATCTTGTTATGTTTCATTACAGAATGGGGGTAAGGAAACTCTTCTGACACAAACAAGATAATTGCAGTCAAATGTCACTGTCAGAGCTTGTCTTGTGCTACAATCACTGCAGTCATGTATTCATAAATATGTCATTATCATCTGTTGCAATTTTTAGCAACAACAGAGGAGATGCAGAACATTGGCCTCATATACTGCAGTGCATGACAAAAAAAGTTTGTAGAGTTACACCTTTATTACTTTTAAAGCTGTTTAGCTTCTTGTCACACAGGACAACTCCCTGCAAGTAAATAGGGATGAGTCAGAGATTTAAAAATAACACCGTTTCTCAGTGACAACTTCCCTCCTCCTGCTGATTCTCACACTTTCTCACTCACAATTTGTTCTTTTGTGCACCCATAACACTGCAATATCCCACATACGCAAGTTGTAATACTTATCATATGAAGTCGAACAGACTTTTCTTCATAGTTTGATCAGTTCAGTTTTACTGATAATAACTGAGGTGCTCTTCAAGCATTCATGTTTGGAAGCTGCTGTGTAGTGAATACAAACCAACACAAACAAGTCATTTTAGATCTAACTCTTAACATCAGCTCTCATAATTCATAAGAAATATCTTTTTTTTTCCTCTATCTCTTTATGTGAACTCTGTTTCAACCCCATCCTCCGGAGGATTCTGCAGTAATTGAAACAGGGATAGTGTTCCCAAGCCCGGTACCATCACCTCATCCTCCATATACAAATGGATTGTTGAATGGACACGCAGCAAATGTTTGAGTTGATTTTCGTCACCCATAATCTGTCAGGGTGAACATTCATCAGCAGATGTATTGATTTAGCAATATGGCTGAGATTGGCTGGGAGTTAGGAAGCAGTACATCAAACTACAAATCAAGAGTTCAGAACATTCAGGAACAGGCAGTGCCCGCCTGAATCATGACCGAAAATGCAACATTTTGCTACAAATGAGACTTTACGGCTACTGTGAACCAATATTAGAGGTGGTTTAACAAAAACACTTACAGTAAGTAACCCCTTTCGGCATTTGCTTGGATTATGTGAATTATTTCCAAAGCAACATCATCTTAAGTTTGCATTGGCTAGTTTTGAAATTGCCACTTTCTTAGGTTAGGTAACCAACTTTTTACCCACAGCCTGTAAAGCATTATAATGCAAGTTTTCTCTTGTCTGACAACCAGTATGAGAGTAATATACTTTTGCGTAATAATTCTGTGGTTGCATCTACTTGTACTCATGAGTGCTATATGTGAATACCATTTTCTGGTCTTAATTGGGTCGCTTTCCCTTTGAACCTGTTACTATGCTGCAGGCACCACCTTCTTTGGATATATTCAAATCAAAGTAGGCATCTACAAAGAGCAGGCACACACCTACGCATTGAGAGAAACTTATACACAAACACACTCATGTGCATAGATTATACATAAATCTGCTGAATGTATGTGCACGTTGACACACACACACAGAGGCAAGCGCACGTAGCACCCATCTGAAGAGTGTGACTTTAACAGATTGTCAGCCTTTGCAGAAAGAGACACGTCAACATCTAAGGACCCCCCCACCCGTGACAGGCGTCTTCATGGCACCTCTCAGATCACTGTGGCGCCATCGCGGCAGCTCCTTACATTTCAATCTCCTCTCTCTTCTTCCCCCACAGCTCAAGTACCGGGGTCTGGAAATATGTTTCAGAATAGAGCCAGGCTTTGCCCACACACATATGCCAGCACCTGCATGGTGCTCACTTAAAACTTTGAAAGAAAGAGAACATCACCAATTTCCAGCTGTGCAGACTTAAAAAGCTACCCAGACAAGACAGGGGTACAGGCTAAATCCATTACTTTATAATGGTCACTCCATCACAGCACATGCCGCTGACGGGCAAATCCTTAATATTTATATTAGCTATTTTATCTTTCCTTTTCCTTTGTGCAATGAAGGGTAGTCTACACAGTTGATGTATTTAAATGGAAAAAAAGAAAAAAAAAACTACAATAAAATACCTGTCACTTAACTACTAGATTAATTGCACTGCTAAAAATAAGTAAAGAAATAAGACGAACAATTAAAGAACACATCTTAGATCTTGATAAATGGAATATTACAGTTAAAAAAAAACCTCATTTATTACAAAGTGGAATGTGTTGAGAAAAAAACGAACAAACAAACATCAGAATTATCAATAGAAATGAAAATCTTCAACCCATGGAAGTCTGGATTCAGAATCATACTGAAAATAAAAGTGGGAAAATCAGATGACAGGCTGACCCAACGTCTCTGGAAATTCCTCAAGACAATTCGAAATGAGGGTCAGTAGTGTGTGTGGCCTTCACTTGCCTGTATGCACTCCCTACAGCATCAAGGCATGCTCGTGATGAGACAAGGGATGTTCTCCTGAGGGATCTCCTCCCAGTTCTGGATCAGGGCATAAGTCAATCCCTGGACAGTCTGTGGTGCAACATGGCGGCGGTGGATGGAAGAGGACATGACATTTTAGAGGTCTGGTGCTCTACCTTAGCAACTTCTGTGGATTGCAGATACCGCCTCATGTTATCGCTAATGCTGAGGCTACTGACAAAATTCAAATGTCTTACTAATCACTTCTCATTTCCACCTGTTGCCTGTTTCATTTGTATAACGGCAGGTGAAAATGATTCATAATCAGAGATACTTCCTAACTGGAAATGTAGGGCCAATCCCCAAAAAGACCCCTAAACACTAACCCTACACTCTAACTCACCTTTGCACATTCATGGAGGCTCTGCTATATTAAGGGCCGTCCCAAACTATGTAAGGTGGAGTCTGCATCGGTGCAGACTCACTAGAATTTTGAAGCAGGCACAATGGCTAACTGGAGGAGGAAACAGCTGTGCTCCGCAGGAGATGAGGACATGTCCTGCATGTTTTTCAATACTGATAAGAAAATCACAAATGGAATTATTTTATGAAAAAAAGAGTGGTTACAGGTGCGCTGCAGGTATCACTCAAACCACTGGTGCTCATGGAAGGAAATATTTGTGCAGGAAAAGAGGATTATGATCTTTGTATTGGCACAATAACAACAAAAACAACAATAATAATGATAATAATAATAATAATAATAAAACCATAGTTCTTCACACTGTACATGAGTGTGAATTAAAGGTTGAATATGGAATACGGACAGAACAGCGACATCACGTGTGTCTAGGTTGTAGTTGCAATGGCAGAAAAACAACTCCAGCCGCTGGGATGCCAGGCTCGCTGCTGATACGCAAGTGACCAACAGTCTGCAGCATGTCCAACAAGTAACGCAGAGGAGTTTATAACTGACAGCTACCATTAGCCACGTTAGCAAACAAGCTAGCTTACCGATCCAGGAGGAAAGTCGCCATTTCCGTGTTTGACTCCGTGGAAAATGTTTATGTGGGTCCATTTAGTGAAGTCTTCACCTAAATTTCCTCCAGGTTTTGCTCTTCTCAGGTCATTCCTCCTCAGAAACATAACAATATCTCCAGGGCTCTGAAGCAGCTGTTTCACTCGTCATCTCCACTGTTTCTTCCTGTACCAGCCTGACTGTGCCCAAAATATTGTTTCCACACAGAGATCGTATTTGGCAACCTGCAATGGTGGCGTGTATTGGCTTACAAACGTAAATATAATGCCATTATCGAACCCGTTAAAATTTATTTTATAATTATTTTTAGGCTAAATATAATTTTTCTAGGAAATGTGGTACTTTGATTCTGTACACCCCCAAACGACCTGTGGAGGTATTTTTTCTTTTTAAATATAGCTTTTAATAAAAATGTTACATATTTAACCTTTAAGGTTTCCACACAGGTTTATTTGACATGGGCATCTTTTTGTTGCCACAGCAATTACTGCTTTCCTTTTCCAGTGGAGGGAAGAGGGCCTTCTATTCTTATTTATACCCTCCACCTCCAATTAAAGTGCCCTCAGCTTCAAGTGTGACTTCATTGATAGTGGCACTCAGAAGCAGTTTGGGATTAGGCCATTGATATCTCAGCAGTCTGACTGACTGTGAGTTACATGTGAATAATTATGTGTTCACTTGATGTTTATGAGCAGTGTATTTTTGTTTCCAAAAATACTTGCTTGTTTGATCCCACAATCCGCACAGAAATTTTATACCTGTAGGTATATATAAAGGATGTGTCCGATCCCATTCTCCACCATCAAAGAGGCCCATCTGAACTCTCTGTTATCTACACAGAGACTCTTGGTCTGTTCAACTTTAGATGCATCAAACAGCACATTTTAAACTTTTTAAACACAATTTTATTATTCAAGTTGGGAAAAAAACACATCTAGAAACCTAGCATTCACTGAGGCTCTTTGTTCTGGCATTGCTTTATGAAACTTTTGAAAGATGGTAACATTAAGTTTTGCACCATTAGTAACAGACAAAATACAAGAAATGGATGTATCTTAAAATAATCATGAAGCAGCCAGACTCTAGCAGCCCCAGAAATTCTTAAGTGATGGAAGGATTTGATGTCACAAAGTGGCATATTTTCTCTGTAGTGGGAATCTAATTTTTCCCACTGCTATTTCCTCAGGTCTAACTGCACTTTGGATCATATAAAAGTTTTAGATCCATTTCTTAAAATCTCAGAACAAATCAGGTTCAGGAAAGATTTTGGAAATAATATTTATCTGCAAGTGTTGACTGTAAAAATACAGCAAATTGATGAATCTATTTAAAAATAAACAAAACAAAACAAAACAAAAAACAGTAAAAAAAAAAAACTTGAATACAAAACATACAAAATAAACTTGTCAAGCTGGAAGGTGGCTCAAACAATGCATGATGGATTTTGCTGTTACTGCAGTGCAGTATTATGTAGCACCGTCCTCCACTCTCTTGAGCTTTGAAAACATGCTATTGATTTTAAAGTTGCTGTTCCATGTGGTGTGGTTGTAGGTTATGAGGTCACAGACAAGTGAAGGCCATCAAAGTGTTCTCAAGTGTTGGTTGGAAATTAACCCATTGAGGGAAATCAAGAAGATTTCGCAGCCCCTTGAGAAACATCAGGCTGTAGGATATTGTCACCTTGCAATGGCCATGGCTTATATCCCTGCCTTGGTGTATAACATATGATAATGTGATTTCGTTGGTAATGGATTCTTGATACAAAAAGCACCCCCACCAAAAACAAAATAGATAGATAGATAGATAGATAGATAGATAGATAGATAGATAGATAGATAGATAGATAGATAGATAGATAGATAGATAGATAGATAGATAGATAGATAGATAGATAGATAGATAGATAGATAGATAGATAGATAGATAGATAATAAAAAGGGATAATGATGCCACACCAACCAACCAAATTCTGTCAACATCCTTTTCATTATTTTTTTGTTGCAAAAAGGACTCGTATTATTCTCTGTGCATGTTTTAATTACCACCCCAAATCCCCAAAAACTGGGACACCATGAAATTTAAATAAAAACAGAATGCAATCTGACATTTTATTCAAAACAGAACATAACTTATCAGACATTAAAAGACTTTTCCCATTACATGGAAAATATTAGTTAGTTTTCAAATTCAAAGCAGCAACACATGTCCAAAAAGTTGAAATGATGACAACTAAAGGGTGGGAAAATTAATTGGCACAATTTAACAACACTTAGAAGACCATTTGACTATGAATAAGATTAACTGGCAACAGGTCAGCAAAATGACAAAATGAAATACAGAGCCTCTCAAATGTAAAGATGGCTAGAGGTTCAATAATCTATGACAAACTACGGTACATCAAACATTTGTGGAATGATTGTCAGAGAAATGTTTCTCAAAGCAAAATTATGAAAACTTTGTAAATCCCACCATCTACAGTGCATAATAAAATCTTCCAAGACTCGGAGAACCAGGAAAAATCTCTGTACAAATAGGAACAAGGCCAACAATCAAAGCTAGATCGATGCCTTAAAGCAGTACTGCATCGAAAACAGACATATCTACTGGAAATCACTTTGTGGGCACAGTTCACACTGTAATTAAAAAATGCGGCTTAAAACCATATGTAAACATGGTCCAGAAACATTGCTGTCTTCTCTGGCTCAGTGTTGATTTAAAATAGTCTTAAGCCTAAAGGATACACATGTGCAATATTTTCAATTGTTGCTCACAGCCCCAACTCAAATGCAAATCAATCACAGAGTTCAAAAGTTCACAGACTGCGAAGTATGTCTTCACATTGTATGAACCAATGCTTGGATGTGATCTGACTACTCACACTGTACATCCTCAAAGACAGGTCAGGGTCTTGAACAATCCCGACATGCAACGCAATAAATAGAGGTAGGCTAGTAGTAGAAGAAGAAGACAGAGAAGAGGAAGACGACAACAACAACAGCAACAGTATGCTATCACCGAAAAAAATGCGCTCCTTTGGCAATTTGTGCCCTTCTTTGTGAAGAATTCGCCAAAAAGAAAAGGTGACGACATCATGTGTGGTATTGGCTGACCAGACGTGGGCTGTACGTTCTGTCAGTTCTACAACGAGAACTCCGTCCAAATGACAAGCCAGGTCACCATGCTGCCTCCGGTATACCTCAGTTTTTGTTTCACGCATGCAAAATATGAAAATCTCAGAGGAAAGAGTTCTCAGTCTGGTCATGTCACCACTTCAACATCTGATTCACTCACGAGCGATGACCAAAATATCCAACAGGTTTGATTTTCTTGCGACCCATGATCACTGATCGAGAACTCCTCGTGAGGTGACAATCGCCTCTCGTGACCCCACCCCCTTTTACACACGACTGACACACGATTTGGCCAACTGTTGGCCTGATCCCCAAAATTGTCGCACAACTGGAAAATTGGCTCAAAAATGGCCAAAAATCGCAGTGTATGCTGCGCTTAAGGCCTTCATTCTCAAACTGTAGAACCCTCAAGTGATACGTGGGGGAAAGCAAGCCAGGAATTTCACGGCAGCCATGTGCTGAAAGCAGTGCAGCGCTATACAACACAAAGCATCACCCAGCCAAATTGGACATAATGTAATGCACATTCGAAATGTAGGTGATAGATTGTGTCCAAAATAAGATGGGCACGTGGTTTGGACGTGGTTACTCGTCTCCCCTGTCACGCATGAAATAATTGAGATGATGCTGCGGAATAAATGCCTGTAACAGTTGCATGACAGCAGACTGCATGACTGCAACTGTTACAGGCATTTATTCTGCAGCATCATCTCAATTCAGCTTTGCAAACGTCATGAGCCAAGTTGCATGACAGCAGCTCTCGAAGTATAGAGTAGGACACAGACAGTGTTGTATAAAGTACCCAAAAGCAATACTTGAGTAAAAGTAAAAGTACCTTGCTGGAAAATGACTCAAGTAGAAGTGAAAGTCACCTGCCAGAATATAACTTGAGTAAAAGTAAAAAAGTAGCTAGTATTTACCGTACTTAAGTATCAAAAGTAAAAAGTACTGGTAATAAAACGCAATCTGAAATTTGAGTTTAACATTTTCTTTATTTCTGTTTAATTTAGTTTTTAAGTTTTAATTTGCAAAGTGTAAATGAGTTTCAATATGTCCTTACATAAACCCAACCATGTAGAAAAATACTGTACACACAAACTTCCTTACAGACCTGCATGCATGCCTACCAACATTCATACCCACGTGCATTCAATATAAAATCATTCCTAATAAACTCTTGGTGCTCGGAGGTGATGCAAGCAAACAAACAAAAAACTTGATTGGTTGAACTTTAAATGACTGCAGTGTGACAGCACATGAACTGTCCATCCAGTCGTTAATGAACTCTGAAAAACTTTTTGTTCAACCTCAAAAGAAGTTGTTTCTCAAAATGGCGAGAACTCAGTCTCACTCTTCTTGGTCTGAAGACCAGACCAGCGATGCTAAACAGCCTTGCACCTGCTGCTGAGGCAGGTAAAGGTGTGTTTAGCTTCAGAGACGGCTGCACAAGGCTGCTACTAGTGGCTACTGGTCCCACTACAACAAAACAAAGATTGTCCATTGGCTGTTAGGTTCCTTGTTATTTTGTAACGAGTAACTAAGATGCTCAGGTAAATGTAATGGAGTAAAAGTATTGATTTTTCTCTGAAAATGTAGTGAAGTAAAAGTAAAAGTCATCAGAAATAGAAGTAGTAAAGTAAAGTACATATATAAAAAAAATTCTACTTAAGTAAAGTAACGAAGTATTTTTACTTAGTTACTATACAACACTGGACACAGAGCAGGTGTCTGTCATGCAGAAGTTGTGGAGATCGATTCCAGGTTTCTCCAGGCAGCATAAAGCCAAAAAACCTAAAAGGATTTAGGCTCCGTCAAAATGAGAAGAACTGTGGATTGCATATATAAAATGAGTGGATGTTGAAAACGTAATATAGTCCGTATTTCTGTGCACAAACGACCTAATATGGGTGTGATTTTTTTGGAGGACTTGTTGATTTTACGTTGCACAGTTTTACGTGTCATCAGCACGTAATTTGAAGCTGAAAAATTCGTGTCTGGGGACACGAAAAGCATCCCCATTGACTTAACATTGCGCAGCTTTAAGTGTCAGTGACACGTAATTTGAAGCAGTTACGTGTCGGGGACACGTATATGAGTAAAACCGTGCGTGCTCATTTCACGTATTTTTGTGAGATCAGGTTGTTCCGGTCCCAGTGGTCTTCTCATATTAGGAGGGATAGATTCATGCATGCCTCCTTTGTGAATAGTCCATAACAGATAGGGTAAGCCTTTACCGTATGTTCAGGTTGGCCATAATGATGGTACTTAGAGAGCTTGATGTTTTCTCAGGTCATACACACTGTAAAACGTTTGAGAACCTCTGGCTAAGGCAAAGTGGAAAACTGTTCTGTGGTCACATCTTCCAAATCTGCGAAAGCTCAATGCATAGAGGTTTAGAGCAACATCTGCTCCCATTCATACAGTGGCTGTTTTAAGGAAGGCTTTGCATATTTCAAAAAGACAATGCTAAACCACATATTGCATCATCTCAACGACTTGGCTGTGCAGAAGAGGCTCTGTGCTGAACTGGCCTACCTGGCGAGAAAGGCCCAGGTCTCTTTAGCATCCCACATTAGTCAAGAACGGGACACCTTTCCTGTTCTAAAATTTCAGTCACCTCCCAGATGTCTACAGACAGTTGCTAAAAGAAGAGGATGCTACACTGTGAAACATCTCTCTGATCCATCATTTTTTTTTAAAGTGTTGCCGCTATCAAATTAAAAATGAGCTGATATTTTCCAGGAAATAATATAATGTCTCTGATTCAACATCTAACATGGTGGTTACATTCTACATTCATTTGGAGCAATTGGATAACTATTTACATTTGAATGTGAATATCTTACAGTAATGAATGTGAATATCTTGACATTTCCAAAGTCTTTCTCTAAATCTTGTTCACATACAGAGTATATATATATGTGTGTGTGCGTGTGTGTGTTCAATTTATTATGTTATTGTAAATACTACATAAGAGCAGTAACTGGTCTTTAAAACACTCCAGCAGTTAAAGAGGCGCATCCCCTCAGCTCAGTGAGTCCTGATGTCTTGTGTGCATATATGTATCTGTTTACACAGCTCATAATGCCACTGAACTGCCCCTCAGAGTAATTAAGAGCTTACTGCATGATCCACTCAGGCAACACAAGGGATTGGCTCCATTCAATACCTCCAGGCCTTCATCACTACATGAGCAAGCAAGGAGCCAAAACATTGTGTGTTGCATGAGAGGCGATCAATTTCTTCATATTGTTCTCTCTTAATCACCTTCACAATAGTGTCTTATGAATGTAACTGGAGGGATGCAGCAGAGTGCATTCAATGGGTGGATCCTTTCAACCACTCTGACATCATGATTGAACAAGATGAAAAGAAAATGATGATGAAAATGGAGGAAATAATGGTGTTAGAGATTGACAGACTGAGAAGCTGCTGCATTCTTGACACACACCTCTGAAAACAAAGTTTGCAAGGAAACAGTTCTGACTTGACTGCTTGGCAGTGTTTTTCAATGGCAGTACTTTGCATCTATTTGTTTCTGCCTACTACCCTAACAAGCCACAAACTAGGTGTGAATTTCAATGAATCTCACTTTGTTTTTGTTATGCCGTTTGCAAAGTGCAGAAACAGTGATTAGAGGAAAACCATTACATTCACTGTGGTAGAAATGACATAATTATATGTAGTAATAATAATTATAGTAATAATACATTTTATTTGCAATGCAAAAATTTCAAATAATAAAAACAACCATAAAAGAATGAAATCAGTTATTGTCATAAAATGTTCAAAACTAAAAAGTTTTAAGGTCTTTTTTTTTCAAGACTGGTCTGCGGAGCCCTCAGATGGCAGGAAAGTGAGCAGGAGCTACAGAGAAGGCCCTGTCCCTCATGGTAATGAGCTTAGTCCTGGGACCACAAAGAAGGGATGAGGCTTTTGAGCAGTCTGAGTATGATGTGGTGTGTTGAGTGAGCAGTTCCTTGAAAAATGAAGGAGCGTTTCCATGCAGCCACTGGTGGGTGAGGAGACCAATCTTGTACTGTATTCTAGCCTGGACAGGAAGCCAATGGAGGGAATGTAGAATTGGTGTGATGGGGTCATATTTTTTAGTCTTGCTGCAATGTTCTGCATGGACTGGAGTTTTTGGAGATTTTTGTTTCAAATTCAAACAAGGAGCGAACTGCAGTACTGGAGGAGATAAAGGCATGGACAAGTTTTTGGTTATCAGCCAAGTTGAGTGATGAATGGAACAATGTTTATTGCGTTGCCTTTTTGACATGTCTTTATTTAGGTAGGTTTATTGGAAACATTGTTTGGTCTTAAATACACTTCAAAACCATAAAAGCCCTCCACAAAATGCTTTTATCCTTTAAATCTTATGGAAAACTATATTCATCTGTGTTTGCTGCACGTGTTCAATCTGGAGCCGTTTTCTAACCTGAGGTCTTGTTACATGCTGTTTCGTTAACAAGCAAAAACTTGCACTCTTTAGTTTTATCAAAACATTTTACAAGCTAATGATAGATACTTAAGGGGCCTTACCCGTTACAGAAATGATTGCCTTAATAAGCAGCTGTACAGGAAAGTAATGACCAATATGTGGCAAAATCACTTCCTTTAAAGGATTTCGTCCTTTTTCCTGTCAGTCTCTCTATGTGATTGAATGTGGTGAAGGAATAACCCTTAGGGTGCAGAAACAAACTTGTCCTTCATTCTACCTCTGCAGGTAGATGGGAACATGGCTTCATTTTTACTAGCTCTTGAGACTTATTAATCTTATGGCAACTGAACATGTCTTGTGTAAATTAACGTTGCTGTGGAAATCTGACCCAGTTTCATCTTCTTATAGCTTTCAAATCAACACAAATCTAAATGAATTAAATACATTAATAAACAGTTGCATTCAATAATTGTTTAATTTCAGAGGATTTGCTTCTCTGAGGGTTGACATCATTAAATGAATAAGAATGCTGTCCATATTTTCCTACTGTATGGTTTTATTTATGATTAATAGATGCAGCACCGAGTCATTTTCTGAACTTATGCAGGCCAAATAGACATGAGTTCATTGTTTAAAAGTGTCTGGGCTGCAGCTAAAATCTGAGCTCTGTTTGACCACACATCTGTCACACACCATCATCTGCATGCTTCCATCTACTGCATCCCAAAGCAGCATGCTTGTTTGCTTGACATGAATTTTTATAGCAAAGTGGTTTTATTCATATATTCATTGAGAGAGAATTGTAACGCTTGATCTTACAGTTTTCTGTGGTGATGCAGCTTTCCTTCCGACAAACATTAATGGTGCAGGGATGCATCATCAGGTGAGGTAAAAAAAAAAAAAAAAAAGCACATCTTTTCCAAGATGATAACAATTGCACTGTTAATACAAAGACGATAAACCCTCCGAAGGATTATTTTGGCTGTTTCAACATGCGTAGAGAGGTAACATCCATTGTTACTATGTTTTACACAACCACTGGATGCTTGGCACGCTACTGTGAATTGTTATGGTGATGTGACACGCTGTGGTGAGAAAGCTGTGACTCTATGAAGACTATTATACCTGATTTTCTGCTCTGTCCCATCTGGGAAAAATGGCAAATGTCTCATGTTCACTGTGACTTTGCCACTTCAGCAGGCATGGCTTCTAGAAGTGTGAGATAGATCAATAACAAAAACAGCATGTCTGAACCACAGAATGCTTTAACGGATTAAGGAAGCCATTAATGTTACATAACTTGTCATACAGAGAAATTTAGAATTTCATTACTGAGTGTAGTCGCTATAATGTTTGCATTGCCTTAAGCTTTGCATTTCAGATCTGAGTTTTCATATTTTCAAAGAAGCTTGAGGTAGTATGCAATCTTACTGAGAAGTGCAAGCTTAGATTTGGCCCAAATAAAATCCCAAATGCACTTAAAGGATTCAAAGTGTTTTACCAAGTCTCTTTTCGTCATTCAGATGGCAATCAGAGGTGAGTCTTTTGGATCAGACAACATGTGGCATTACATTAGGGTATTCAGGCATGGTTAGCCTGTCACTGTGGTCTATCGTTTCCACTGTTAAACTGTACCAATGTGACATTTTGGTCGTTGTAGGTCCCAATGTTGTGTCCATTTATGGTTGCAATCATTTGACTTTGCCTCTTAAATCTGCTGGGTTAGAAAGCACAAGCCATATTTTAACATGTCCTGTCTTCCAGAAAATGGGAAAGCAAAAATAGTGGAGCATGGTTCTCTGTGGAAAAACCTTTTTGTGATCTTAGATTTATGGTAAGGTGCAGTGCTGACCCAGTTTCAATGGAAAAAAGTGAAAGCTTTGTCTTAAAGGAGGTCTCATACAAAGTACATAATAATTTAATCAAAGAGAGTCTGAAATCAAAGTCAATAGCCTCTTGATTAATAGTGCTCATCATAGAGATGGATGGGTCTTTTAATTATCCATTTTAACTACTGTTTTTTTTTTGTCAAGACACATTCTTGTTCTGAAGAATAAAAAGCCACCCAACAGCATGTTTATGGCCACAGATTGATTTGTCTGTGTATGGACATCCAAACTGTCCCCTGAGCTCACACCAGTTTGAAACAAGCAAGGTTATTCATAAAGAGATGGATGTTGCTTTTTGTTTCTGGTGTCATTTTACAATCCATCTTAATGCATGATAATACTTGGCTGTTGGGTTTTTCCCTGTACAAGGCTCCACACGAGTGCATCCAGTTTGTCTGTACCAGAAGGCCGATGATAAAGACAAATTGCTACTCATAGATGGCTTACTGCAGTTCCAAGTGGGCAAAATGGTAAAAAATAGGCCATCACACATCAGCCACAACCAGGGCCGCCTAAACCTACTGGTAGGCCCCTGGGCTAAGAACTTGTGTAGGCCCTGTCCCATCCTACAAATTTACTTTATTTTTGCTTCATTTTTAATGAGTCTCATTGTAGAAAATAATGTCTAAGGACTATAGCCTGTAGGGCTGGGAAAAAATATCAATACACTTAAATATTTTTCATTACGCTGATATTATATCGATCTATTTTACTAATGAAATCTCGCAAGATTATGTCGTTATGTTACAAAATCTCGCGGGTACTCGTGAAATCTTGCAAGATTTCCTAAGATAATGATGAAATTTCATAAGATTTTGTTGGTAAAATGGATCAATATCACGTTTTTAATATCAATATGAAATCTGCATATGAAAATATCACAATATTTCAGTGTATCGATATTTTTTCCCAGCCCTAATAGCCTGTAAGAAACAAATCAAACTGGCTGATTAGTTCTGTGCTGCCCAAATAACTGCTATTGTTAGTGTCTCCAAACTGTGGTCATCATCCCTGAAAGCTAGTCCCCATTCAACCAAATATTTCACAACTGCAACAACCCTCTATAGAACCTGTGTCCAGTAATCACATTGTTTCTGTAGTTTGGAGTCTACTCTGTCCCACAGTCAGCTGCTTAATAGCAGCATGCAGCTTCTACTGTCACCTGATTAATAAGCAATCATGGTTTTTCTGGGGGTGTCACCGTCATTCGTTCATTTTCTGTACCGCTGCCCAATTCGGGTCGCACGGGGCTGCTGACAGGTACACCTGAACAGGGCCCGGTTGTTCAATTCTCGGTTATTTTAACCACCGGTTAACCCCTAGCGGTCGGTTAAATCCTTAACCTGCCGTTAGCTAACCAACCGTTAAATATGCGTTGTTCAAAGCATGGTTAGTCGTGCCGTCAGCTAACGGCACCGTCAAAGTTAACCATGGGGTTAGCGTCACTGGTTAGCACCAATGTATCCCACAATTCCCCATTTTGTTTGCTTCTGGTATTGCAAAACGTAATGTTGCAAGTCTGTGACTTCCTTATTCCTGTAAGGAAGACACTGGGTGCCGACTCTGACTTTAGTAGACTTTATTTTAATAACATGAACAGAGCTGCTGTTAGCCACAACACACTCTTCCTCATCCCCCAGTCTATCCATCATTCCCCGTTCTCTTCACACTCCTGCGCCCCCTAGCTCACCCAGCCTCACAGTACAGCAAACCCTCAGTAATAGAACACACAGGACACAGAAAGTATGGATAAGCAAACGATCCCTTTCATGTCAAGGAAAAAGAGAGACAGAAATTTCTCTGCCGATGAAGAAAATGTAATTCAGATCATAGAAGCAAGATATTAATCTCTCTAAATAGTTAGTCAGTGTCCACAGTTTGTTGCATGCTCCAAATCGACTCGCAAAGGATCACATCGACCTGAATGCATTCTTTCCAGAAGTGGTGCGCAGCTCTTCGTTAGAATAATACCCGATGTCAAAATCAAGGCAACAAACGCTGTCCTTCCTTCTTTGAACTGGCATCACAAACGCAGCGTTAGCAACAAATGCCATAATGAGAGATAACCACACAGTTAAAACTTTAGCGGCGGTCCTTAGGTGTGTTAACTTTAACGTCAAGATAACACATGGTTAAAGTTAACTGAGTTTTGAACAACAAAATAACCGGACTGTTAAAGTTAACGGTCGGCTAAATGTATTTAACAGCTGGTTAAAAAATAACCGGGTTTTAAACAACTGGGCCCAGATCGCCAGTCTGTCACCTGGACATCACTGCCTTCTGCTAAATGATAAACATGATCACCTGCATGTTTGATGGAGAGTAACGCGGCCGTTCTCTGTATACACACTTGCTGTTACTTTGTGGCTTAAAAGTGCGCTCTGACGCAGATCTATCAGCACTTTTATTTTGACAAGGCATCGGTCCCCTTTTACCCAGTAAGCACAGACTTTGGACCGGTCAAAGTTTTCCCCAGAAGCCCGTCCATGTCACCGCTAATGCTCCATCTCGTCCCTCCCTCTCTGATGCTCGTGTGCTCCTTCTCCTTGCCACCTCTGTGTTCCTCTCCTGTGTCCGTTACCTCTGGCATCAGCGTGGGTGCCGCTGCATCCTCCAGTGGGTTATATGAGCGGTTTCCTGTTGTCATTCATGTGAGACTGAAAGAATCCCAGGAGCTTCGGGATGCTCTATAGTCATTTTCTTGGGAAAGCACCACTCTAAAACCGACATTTTTTGCCGACATAGCCTTCACCTATTTCTTTATCAAAGTTAAGTGATGGAGCATCATCAGATTGTCACATGGTGGTGGGTGCGGCTTAGTAGTCACGGCTTTATTTGGATCAATTAGCAGTTTCTAATTTGCATATAATGTGATTGACAGGAAAACGGACAAGTTGCATAACAATTTGACTTTTTATGCTATTTTTTTCCTCAAAAATGATAGGCCCCTGAACTCTGTTGGTCCCTGGCCTTCAGCCCAGGTAAGCCCATGCATTAAGGCAGCCTTGGCCACAGTGAGTTAATCATTTATAAGGTTATCAAAGGAGTCTAAAGTATGTCTTTAGACATTGATTTTTTTTTTCTATCATTGGTTGCAATACTTATACACATAATTATCTTTTTACAACAGTGCATGTCCGCGTCCAGAATTTCTAACAGGAAAGGCAATAGCATGTTAAATATCTTGCGCCTTGTCAACATGCAGTATGGTATGTGGTGAAGCCTTACAATGTTTCCCTCTTGACACTAAATCAATATCTTGACATGTCCAACAGAAAATGCCTTGACCGTAATGTCCTCTTAATTGAATGTGATGCATTATCTACGGAGAGTGCTTGGAATGCCACAGCTTCACTTGGGCAGTAAATGTATTGATAGTCCATACCATGTCACGCTGTGACTTTTATCAAGCCTGCTAACAAGGGCACATGGTTGAAAAATGAGTCTATGTGAAAATTCTTAAATTCCTTTATACCAGTAAGAGCACAAATAAACATAAACCCTGTAAAATGGATTGATAGCTCATTATCCTTGGGGTGTGAAATAGTGTTATTCTGCACAGCTCTGTCAAAGTTAGTCTGTAATCTGCAAAGGATGATTTAAATGTGTAAATAGCTACTTTGGTCTACAGTTCAAAATGTTTTCAGTTTCCTCTTCTACATACACGGTTGTAGTTTCTGTCCAGTTGCATGACTATGTCAACATTAGATGTCTCACTATGTGATGGCATGGACGTTTAAAGTGGATGTGACAGTGTGGGGTCCTATGCCTCCAAGTGATCATGTGCCCTGGCTACTTGGCCACAGAAAGATCCCTTTGGCTGACTGGTTGCATGATTCTCACCTGGGAGTCTGGTGATCAAGTCCTGCCAACATTCTCCTTATGTACCGGAGTCGGTTGATGTTACAGAGGTGGAAATATGCAGACTGAGTTCTGTTATTGATGTGAGCTTGGAAAGATAGGGTGCTATCAAGGATGACACCCAGACTCTTCACCTGAGGGGAAGGCAGGGACAGAGGAATTATCAATTGAGAGTGAGAAACTGTTAGTTTTGGTGAGAGTTGAGGGTGTACCGATGAGGATGAACTCAGTTTTATTACTGTTAAGTTTGAGGAAATTGGAAGCGAACCAGGACTTGAGGTCATCTAAGCAGCCAGAAAGGCAGGGAGGTGGGAAAGAGGAGTTAGGTTTGCCGGAGAGGTAGAGCTGGGTGTCATCCGTGAAGCAGTGAAAAAGGATGTTATGTTTCCGGAAGATTTTGCCAAGGGGGAGGATGTAGATGATGAAAAGAAGGGGCTGAGCACTGAGCCCTGGGGAACACCTGCAGTGAGAGGAGATGGCTGGGAGGAGAAGGATTTAAGCTGAACGAACTGAGTGCGGCCAGAGAGGTATGATTTAAACCAGTCGAGTGAGGTGTGTGTGATGCCAAGAGATGATAATCTATTGATGAGGATAGAGTGAGAGATGATGTCAAAGGCCGCACTCAGATCAAGGAGGATGAGGATGGAGAGGAGACCAGAATCTGCTGCCATAAGGAGATCATTGGTAATCTTTAGGAGTGCAGAATCGGTGCTGTGATGGAGGCGGAAACCAGACTGGATTTGCTCGTATAGATTATTATTGCTTAGGTGAGTGTGGAGTTGTGAGGCAACTATGTTCTCCAGTATTTTCGAAAGAAAAGGAAGATTGGAAATGGGACGAAGATTTACAAAGTCGTTTGGATCTGAACCAAGTTTCTTTAGAGTTGGAGTTATTATAGCAGTAAACAAGTGAAAACCAGGAGTATATGCACACAGAGGAACTAAGAACAGGTGGTGCAGATCACTGAATGAAACCAGGTGAGTAAAGCAACAGGAAGTATTCTGAACAGAATGTACTAAGGAAAATCTCTACAAAATAAATTATGAAACAAGACAGGACTAAGACACAAGACAAAGCTAAGCCAAGCCCCACAGATCATGACAGGGTTTCTCAGCAATTACATATGAAAAGGGAAAATTGTTCTTGGACTGCGGGTTTTGGTTGGCATGAAATAATTCATACTGTGACACATTTTAACATGCATGGAAAAATACCTTGTATTGAATTTGAATCAGTCAACTCATGACTCATGATATCATGTATTAAGTCATGCGTCTCTATTTTCTGTCTGTTCTGCTAATATGTGGCACATTATTGCGGAAAATCTATATTGCCACAACATACATGTCCTTATTACTTTCTTTGTAAGCAAAAAAAAAAAAAAAAAAGAGAAAAGAAAAGAAAAGAAAAATCAGCTTGTTGACAGAGAGAGGACTTTGGGGTGTTACTCTGTATGACTATCATGCCCATTGTTCCAGGAATGCAGAATCAAGAATGTTCTAATGGAACACTTTCACTAAATGGCTGCTCCCCAAAAGCAGTCAAAAATTTGCTATATGGGTTATTGTTAAGCATGAGTAATTATTAAGCCAACACTTCAACCTCTGGATTATGATCTCATGTAAGGGTCTTAAAGCACCATGACATATAATGATCTTTTATCAAGATTGATTGCATGGAAATGAGGGTTAGCACAAATTAAAATCCCCATCTTTTGCCTTTGCAGCTTCCCTTATGGCCCTTCAAATGCCTCTCTGCCTGAGTCGCACCATCATCCACCCACCATCCTGATCTCATTTGTCTTTTACAAGCTGTGCTCATACATGTCAGGTCATCAGCCTGTTTGTCCTCCCTCCTATTGTTAGGCTGAGATGAGTCCTGTAGCCTACTGTGATGCAGGAGAGATGCTATCCCGTTTGGGATTTAGCACATGAGTGAATGGGGTGAATAGAAACTTGGAGGGAATGTGTGTGTGGGGGGGAGGGGGGGGGGGGGGGGGGGCAGTCATCTATGTTTTAATGTTGGTGTTATTACAGGTTACTCAAACACTTTGTGTTTACATGATTGTAACATAAATCTTTGTATAAAATGTGAAGTAAGAGGTTGATGAAGCATTTTTTTTAGTGTTCCTGGTCAAAATGTTCTTTTCTGGGTTTATTCACTTATTTGCTTGTTGTAAAACATTGCTTGTGAAAAAACATGGGTACTCTGTAAAAACAGAAAGTGAAATGCAAGTTTTACTGGCACCAATGACTCCTACGTACTAAGAAAGCTAAAAGCATACGAGTGATAATGACTTGTGATAATTTGCCAGTGTCTCAAGTGACCTGTTTACATATTCATTAAAATTATAATGAAGAAATTTTATCCAAATAAGCAGCCTGATTCTTCCATTACCTGTTTTATTTTCATGCCTGTACTTGTCTTTCAAATGGGCCTTTGTGCAAAATTATGTCAGTGTCAGATTTAACTGTTGATTTTTTTTTAACCCAATCCTTTTGAACACAAATTCTTTCTCACTCCTGCTTCCATGCTCATCATGAATCAAGTCACACCACAAACCAGTCAAAACAAACCTCACTTTTACCATTTACTTGATGCAGCAATGGCTTAGAGAGATGGATGGAGAAAATGACCCCCAGGGGCAGTTGCTCAGTGTCAAGGTCAGTGGTGAGTTGTCAGAGCTACAAGGAAAAATCCATTACTGAAGTGAGGAAAAGGTGTAAAATTTGTCATTCTCAAATGAACAGCAGCTTTTTCTTACCCATTGGTTAGTTTTACACCTTTTGGGAGCCTGACTTGACCATGACAAACACACCGATGTACTGTTTAAAAAAAAACCCCAAAGTAGTTTCAGTATTTTACATGAGTAATGCAGTAACAATTAGAAGCTGGGATATATTTACTCATTTAATGAAAGAGCAGGTGTGGCTAGCCTTCAGTTCATACTGTGCACTTGGCAAGAATATAGATTCAAAACACTTTTTATCTATTGGTAATTATAAATATGTACAGTATTTCTATACCTATATTTTTGGTGCGATCAATTCAAAATAAAAACACTTCTGTAAAGCTTTTCATGCACATTTCTCTACTTGTGAGGAATCCCAATTAGGGACTACTGCATTTTACTATAAGAGTAGTTTAACCAGAAATAAAGAAGCCTAACCCTTACAGGAAAAAAAAACAAACATTATTTTCCTGTGTGGTTCACTTGTGATTCACACATTTTCACATGTGAACCACATGTGACCATGATCGAAACATCTGGATTAGCATTGGCATTACTAGAATAACGGGATGAAATGCTGAACCTGTCTTGAGTAATAAATAATATCCTGGCTAACTTGAAACTTAAGGCTCATGTCAGAAATTCCGAACTACCCCTTTAATAGTGAAACTACAAGGTGATGTTTAATGGTGAGGACAAAACTGAAGATTTACCTGTCATTTATGCAAGTCATGAAACAAAATACTCAACTTTTGTTTCAAAATTTAAAAAAAAAAAAAAAAAACAAAACATTACGATGCAAGTGTTTCTGGAAAAGAATATATCAAACCTTTTAAGTTACTAATAAAAATGCGACCAAGAAAAGCCTGTTGATATGAGTTTTTAAGGTTTTTTTGTCTTTGATCACCGAAACAAGTGAAACTTAACTTAATCTGATGAATTTTACAGTTTATTTTTACTGACAGCTGCTCTATAGGTTCAATAACATGTTAATATGCCAGCTATGTGTGAAATAGGGTTAGGAAAAGCTCCTTTTTGGACATGGATTTTTCCAAAACAATAATAAAAGGATTTAGTTAGGAATCTGTGACCCTTTTTATCACAGCTCTATTGTGTAATGAGATGAAATGATTGCACAAGAGACACATTAAAACTGGGTTACACTGACAGTTCCTTCAGAGAACTGCTTTGACGAACACTCAAAATTTAATCTGTTTATATTTAGCTGCTTCATGATTGAATAATGCATCCATTTTACATGCAAAAACAACTGCAGGGTGTCACCGATGATGAAAAATGGATACATTCAACATAGTTCCACAAAAAAAGTTATCTTCTGCAAACTCTGCCAACTAAATCCATCATTAACAGCATTAAATCCATAAGACACCCACCCATCCTTGCTGGGGGAAAGCCAGCAGAATGGCTTACAATTAATTCCATCACTGACTAAATCCGTTTGTAAAGATTTATGGATTTGTAATTAGCATAAACACGAATAAGATCTATAACAATGACATTATCTCTGCTGAGCTAATCGGTTTATTCAAACATCAAAACGAGGTGGTAAATCTTTTGTTTGAAGACATATCATCCCTGCACTGTATTTTGGTGTTAAAATACTATAACAACAAACACTGACAATAGCAAGAGTCCACACATGTTTAGAGAGCTGTAGAAAGTGTGATCACATGTAGCATTATAGGATGATTATATCAATTTACTGTCAAATGCAGTTAGAAATGAAAGATAAAATTTTCTAATGACAGCTCATTTGCCTCAATAAGAACGGATTTCAGATCATGCCAATTAAAACAATGAATGTGATTGGATAATGGTTTCATAGTGTATTGCAAAACACACACACATGTATTACCGCAACTTTTAGCAGTTTTCCCAGTTTTGCCCCCTATCGATGGCTAAACTGGCATCCATCTTGCATCGTACCTGTACTGGGAGCTCACTCTAGCCAGTAAAAGACAATCTTATCTTGACTCTAGTTCTGTCCCTTCCTCTCTTCCTCCGGTAATGTTTCCTTGCGTTTCTTTGCCGAATCTGCCATAGTGGGTGTTCATAACACCTGCTGTGATCATGTCTGGTTCAAATCCGTTTGCTAGTACGTGACGCGGTGCGCAACCAATTGTCGGCTTCAATATCACAGCCCCGTCACAGATGCAAAAGTTACATAGTGCAGTTTCTGAGCCTCAGGATGCCACTGGGATGGCTTAAAAATGCACATTATGAATGTTGTGTCATTAAAACAAGTCAGAAACACATATTCTAAGGTGAAACAGTCACGTTGAGGGTCTTTAAAGTATTTTAAAGTATTTTATCTATTCAGATCAGAATGGATTGTACATTTTCTTTTGTATACTACTTGCAAGGCAATGCATTTAAGTTGGGGCTTTCTTTCATAAATGCATCATGTAGACTGATGTTGTGAAAAGATCTATTTTAAGACAAGCTAAAATGTTTTCCTTAACCTTACCAAGAGTTTCGTAATAACAAAGCCCAGCAAACCCACTGAGCAAGAGACGTCTATTAGACGTCTTTTAGACCAAAAATGCTCAGTGGGAATTTGCCAAAGTTAAATCTAATCGAGGGGTGACAACTTATCTGTATATTAAAGTTAACTTCAAAAGCTCTGGTCATCTGCTTAGGTCTCCTGAGTGCAGCAGACCACCACTGTCTCCCTTTTCTCTCAGTGCTCTCACTTATTAGCTTTGCAGATGTTTTCATAATGAGTGTAAAAGAACATTTTCAGGCAAAGTACTGATTTTACAAACTTATTTGTACAAGCTCTAGTCATGCTTAAGTATAGACTGTAGGGGTAAAACTACCAGCTGCAAATATAAACCATTGCTGGTGTCGCAGCATTTGATCCCAACTTTGACATTCATTAGGGATGTCATCAAATCAATTACGCAATCAACAAATATTTTATGTTTAGCATCGTTTTTGCAAACATCTTGAGCAGAAACATGTAACAGAGGTGTTTTAAAACGTATCATGGCTTATCTGTCAATATTAGAAAAGAAACCATGCAGTCCTCAGTCAGCGTGTCCTCAGAAAGCATGCTGGTCTGCCTGGTGAGAACAGAGTGGCCACTGAGAAGATGCCATTTCCCAAAATGGACCCAGTTAGTTATGTCATTATTATGGACCTGTGTTGCACATTAACTGTATGAAAACTATTCCAATGGATGTCCAAGTGGGTTTTTGGCCACTGATGTGACATTGGAGACAGATTGGGCATTTCCCCCACCACCACTGAACTGGATTATGCCATCTGTGTTGGATCATCTGTCAGTTCCTAAACTGAAATCAAGCAGGAGAAAATTGCTGCCTATTTCCATTTCTGCTTATCCACAGATTTGAGTTCTGTTGAGTTCTGCCCTCCTCTAGTTGCAGATATTCCTGTGAGATGAGGTTTTCTGGTATTGTGCTTGATATCAAACCACTTTTTTTTTTTCAAACTCTTGTAGAGATTTCTTTCTTGAACTTATGGCATTAAGTGCTCTTTTTTTGTCATGCAGCATTTATTCTGTTCTTTTGTTATAAGTGTAAGTGGATGAAAACAATCAATGTCTGTGTGGTTTTTAAACAGTAGTTGTATTACAAATGTAGGGGACATTTAAGGTGATTTTGTAAAACAAAAAAAAAAGTTTCATTATAGTTCTGAAAATTCCAATGTGGTTGTACTAAATTAATTTAAAGCAACCCTAAACACCTCAGTTTATCAAACAAATCTAAATAATAGAAGGTACTATGCCACATTTAGTGACAAATTGCTGGGCCATCTTGTGAGTCGCACCTCGGTGCATGGGCTGAAATAGAGAGATTCTCTGAACCCTCTTTGAGTGACGTGGTGTCATCTCCCTGTCAAGCATAGGAATGGAGCTCAAGGACTGGATTCCCTGATGGCTTGCAGCCTGTAGAGGAGAGCCAGGAAGCCAGCAGGCATTTGCGTTTTAAATAGAATCCTGTCCAAAAAAGGGAAAGATCTGTCATTTCTTCATTCACTATGAAGATGGCTTCCACAGGCCATGAAAAAGCCCTTCTTCTAACCAGCAACCCACCACCCCAACAGTATCCAATACTTCCACAGACTGATGCACATGCTTTACAGAACAGCTCCATTTTCAGATATTTATTCATTTTAAGGGATGACTTGCAAATGCTATGCATGAGCATCTGTTTGCATTTACATATCACAGTGTGCATGTGTGTGTGTGTGTACATGCAGTCGCATGTAGGATCCAGACTGTGCAGGCTACCAGGAAAGCTATGTATGTTTGTGGACTGTTGATTAATGGGCCACCCAAGCTGAAATGGTTTCTCCCACTTTTCCCATATTTGCACAGACTACAATAAATGATGAAGGACACATGTGATATATATGACAGCCATGTGCTGCTGCTGTGTGTGTGTGTGTGTGTGCATGAAGTTGTCATGTGGAGTAGCAAAGACACTGAGTAAGAAAATGAGACCCTTGATTATCAAGTATTGTATATGTGCAAGTACAGTACTGTAGTTCATCCTAATATGAGAACCACCCAGTCTTTCCCTCTACACTGTAATAGCTGATTTCGCCACATAATTTGTGCAATTAAGTCTTGCCCATGAATAATATTTAAGTTATTAAAAACCAGCTGTCAGTGTTTGAACAAGAACTGCATCAGCCACTTACTCAATTTGTCAGAAAGCTTGTGTAAAAGAAATAATAAGACAGAGTGATAGTGATTTCAGCAAGAGCATTTAAATGTTCTGACATTAAAATTCAATTTAGTAATTAAAATGTCATTAAGAAAATGAAAAAAACAAAAACAAAAACATGTGTAAACTGGCAGAAAATGTCTTGTTTTCTTGGCGTTGGACCAGGCTGTATCAGGTCAATGCTTTTGTCTAACTTAAATGCAAATCTTGGGTAGTGATCTGTATATGTATTAATAATTTGCATATTTTGCCGTTAGGATCTAAAGCCCAATTTCAAAAAGTTGTGAGGCTTTGCAAAATGTAAATGAATTTGCAAACCTCTACCTAATATTCTATTCACAATAAAACAGGAAGCATATCAAATGACAATAGTCAGACATTTTATTATATCATGAAATAAATTTTAATTTAAAGGCAGATGCAGGGCTCAAAAATGTTCGAACAGGAGCCGCAAAAAGAAAGCAAGTTGTGTTAAGAGATCAAAAAATACATTGGTACTAAAATGCACCTTAGGGAGGCAGAGTCTTACAAATAAAGACACGAAGGACTTCAACTCTCAGTTGATGAAATGCAACTTAAACATCTGGAAAGGCACCGTATATTATGAAGGTTACAGATTTACACCTTTCTAGAAGATTTTTCTCTCTATAAAAACTTCACTTTCACAAGGCAATCCAAAACTGCATTAAATGGACACAGAAGTTTGGAGGGCCTCTCAGTACTGTTTTAAAATGGTTTAACTTCTATCTCACAGATAGGCAGTTTTTTCTGCATGGATACGTGCTCCTCAAGGACCCAGAAAATAAAATGTGGGGTTGAGCAATGATTTTCACAGCTATGCTGATGATACACAGCTGTACATCTCCGTGTCTACTGAGCCAGTCAATACTGTTTTAACTGCATTTTAGATATTAAGTCGTGGATGGCAGAGAATTTCCTGCAGCTCACAGAAATGTAAAGACATTTAACAGTTTTGAAGCCAGGATCATGTACAATATATGACAATATTTTATGTTGCGGACAAATGTACGTTCATGCATCATTTAAGGAGTCTGAAATGCCATGTAAACTAGAGTGGGAATAAAAGTTCATGGTAGAGCATCATTTGTTTAGAGTGCATGATGTGAGATGATGCAAGCATTCAACAAATGAGAATGCATTTTGACATTGTTATTGAGCTAACGTCCCCTGATTGAAAGACTTGTGTTTGTACCACTTCACCTTGCGACTCACCTCTTCTACCTTTTAATGTGGACCTCTTTTGGGCTTCATAAATAGACTGCAATGAAACAGCAGTTTTCCTGTTGACCATTTTGTGCAATTTACACTACAGCCGCAATGACCCACTCATTCAGCACTTCTTAGTGCAAGGGCCTGCAGTGAGTGCATTACAGTAGCTTGTAGATCTACATGGCATGATGCTTTGCATTATAAATTATGGCATACTGAGTGTTTCTAAGCATGTCATAATGAAATTACACGTACAGCGTGTTTTGTGGATGTAAACTTTCTTGTATATAATGGGTTCTTCGACAGGCAAATGTTGAATAATGCAGGACTAGAGTTGGTGAAAAGAATGTTTGTTTTTTTTTCTGAGTATAGACCATGCATTTATGAAAAATATGTATTTTGTGTCTTAATATACTGTAAACATCTTATAAACTAGAATGTGTCATTGTTAGAAATAAAAGTAGGCCTATGTGCAGTACTTATCACAAAAAAGTGTAGTTCAGGTTCCTCAGCAGTTTCCACTTTAACTGCAGTGAATTAGTGACAAATCTTTCAAATATAGAAACAGAAAAGCTCCAAAATTTCACTCAAAACTCTCCAGATCTTCCATTTGGGTAATCCCTCCTGTCAATTTGTAGCATACCTTCTGGCAAGAGTGTGCGGAAATTCTTTCACACTAAGCAAAATCCATTAGTTCTCCATTTTGATTCTGCCTTGGCTTGTTGGAGGAGATGACATACAAAGGAGCTGTGGCGGACAGCCCTGAACTTGGCTGCATTTGCTGACTCAGTAAAGGACATTAGCATACAGCTGCCATTAGACAGGCTGCAGCTGCTAAGGATGCCTTCCTTAGTTTGCTAAAAGGAAGAGATGGCATGATGGGTTAACTCCTGTGGGCCCGACAGTGAGTTCGTCAGGTGTGCAGCCACAGCCCGTAGAGACTTTGGCAGATGTTTCTCTCAGTCTGGCTCACTGGAAATATGGAGCTACTATAAAATTAAATAATTATCAAACTGTAAAATTATATAAGACATGAAGAAAACATCAGAGGTTGGTATCTTCTACAAATACACATCCTGGCTGGTTCACACATCAACTTAGCGATTTTCAGTAAATATGCTTCCAACAAAAACAGTTTCCTCAGACACTTTCAAATTGATTTGAGTTTGTTCCCAATCCACTCTGAGAGAGCCATCTATACACATCTTGTTGAAACTGAAACACATTCTGTCAGGGTTGAGGTGAAGCAGCAGGCAGATTGCTTATCTGTCAGGATCACGGCAGACACAAACAGGTTGCTGATGCTGCTGCTTAAACTGGTCTCAGTCAGGCCTCCATCATCAAATCTGTCCCTGTCTTCCAAGATATATTGATAGCATTGCATTTGTCTCCCCCTAACCCCCTTCCCCCACCCCCCACCCCAAGCTGAATTCTTGACCAATCCTGTACCTGGTTATTGGGCCATCATAAAGAATGTATGACAGGACCTTAGAGCAGTGAGGGATGGTTTTTAGTAAGGCCAGTAGGGCTGCTGAAGATGGAATAACATAGGTGTGGATGGCACATAGCAGCTTGACTTACAGCATTGATTCTTTTCACAACCACCTTGAAATCTCCTACCTTGGACACTTTCTGAGAATTTGACAAAATGAAATAGAGCTTCTGTGCTGAGGTAGCTGTTAAAGTTGGAGAAGGCTTTGGCACACCGGATTAATGTATAAACTCTATGAAATTAATCTATATGTTTAGAATGTGGCTTAAATAAAACCACCATTCACCTTTCTATCCTGATTAGGTTAAACCCATTAACGGTTTTAATGATAGTTGATATACGCTATTTATTTTATCTAATTTATCCATGCAATGTGGTCTATAGCCACAAGAGACTCAGATGGATGACATACAACTTACGCATTGATCCAAGAAGAAAAATCTTCCAGAAAGCTTTGATTGGTCATGGTTGAAAAGCCTCAAACTGCAAGTTCTCTTCACAAATTGTGATCTCAAGAGATAAACCTTAGAACTAGGTGAATAGCTGGCAGGATAGTGACGTCAAATCTAATTAAGATTGCCTGCGTGGCACAATGGTACCAATCTGTGCTGGGTGGTCCCAGTGTCAGCATGGGCCTCTGCAAGGTTATTTTTTTTCTATTGTTTGAGGCTTAGAGACACCTCCAGAGGGATCCCTGCAGCCAAGACACCATTATCTGGCAAAGATTTGGGACAATCGTACTGTCCCTCTCTCATTTCTTGTAAAGGTCCCTCTTCAATTAATCTCAGAGCCAAATCTTTTTTATGCTCTCTTATAAGGAGGCTGTGAAAAGAGACTTTTTCAAAGAAGCTTGTGAACAGGTTGGCTTCTGTGTTGAAAGGGAACAAAGAGGGATTATGTCATATAGAGTAAACTGGGAAAGAGGGTGTTGCTAGGTGACTTTGATTGTGTCTAGATATGCTCTGTTGTCATGTCTTACAGAGAATGATATGCTTGAAAGGGCAAACATTCATAGATTGATCTTTACATTAGTCTTTTACCCAATTTCCCTCCATACATAATGCTTCAATGTAAAGATAGCAGGAAGAAACCGTTGATGATATAAAAATTACACAAGATAACATCTGAGTTATTCCAAAAGGCCTCGCTTTACAGATGTCTTAGGTCTACTGTCATGCAATCTCCATTTTGAAGAATTTTGATTGTTTCTTTCAGCTCTAAACACAGAAGGTACAAGTTAATGGGTCTTAAAGAAGCTTTATCATGCTTTTCAAACATTCCAAAAGTCAAGTACAAGCATATATAAGCTAAATATGCTCCCCTCACCACTATAGAAACTAATTTGGTGTTAAACATTAGCTATTTTATGCGTCTAATTTCCAACATGGAAGTACGACAGCTGACTAGACTGAGCCACCGAAGCTCTCGACCAATCTCGACATGTTTTACGCCCATTTCATGACGTCGCCCCGGAACAGACAAAGATTCTGAAGGGTCACAGAGTTTGTTTTGGCACCGGCTTCGTCACTCACGTGGACACTATTTGTAAACATTGATGGATAATTGGACTCCTATCGACGGAATAAAATAGACCAGCCTATCATGGAGCTGTATGCATTCGACCCAGAGTCTGATATGAAGTTTGAAGTACAGAGACCCAATAACGATCCATTTACACTGTAAGTATATTGATTGCATATTTTAATAAACACTTCTGTGTTTCTTTTAGAGTGAAACAGCCTTTATTATTGTGTAATAAGAATTAAAGTGGTCAATGTTACGTCAGTAGTTTTCATGCATATTTTTTCTTTTATTAATGAATTCACCAACAACTTAAGAATTCACCTCATAAGTTCCCAGTTCAAGCACCAGAACAAAATGAACCAAACATCTTGAGTTAATTTGTTAGCGAAAGAAACATTTTCATTTTAACCCATCCCACTTCCATAAGATAACTTCAGTATAACCTTGGAAAATGCAAACAAGGCAGCTGCGTTTGGCTGATTAATTCATTTCAGAATTGCTGCATGGAGAAAACAGTAAGATTAATTTCATGACCAAAAGTTTTTCTCTTTTTGTTTTTTAATGCAAAAGTGCCTTTGCAATGCAAAGATGAATGTTTATTTGGAATAATGCAACGGTAATATAATGTTACTCTCTTGCCCTGTGCTGTGTATGGTGCTATATGCATGCACACATACACACTCACTCGCAGTCAAAGTTGTTTTAAAGTCAAATGGATTGTAACAGAAACCCAAGAAGTGCTCTGTTCCACACTCCAAGGATTAGGTAATGTGTAGAACAAAAGAGATATGAATAATTTATTGGCCATTGCATGCATTGCGGTCATACACATACAGGTGTTAGTTTCCGTTTTAGTGTGTGAACCCTTCACACCTTCTCGAGAGATAACGAATATACTCTTTCGAGGTTATCAAATTGTAAGCTGCCTCTTTATTCATAATAATTGTATTATAAAGTGTTCTCTCTGCTGGAGAGTAATTACTAAATCAGTTTTTGATGGCATTTTTTATTACAGGACTCCAGAAAAAGTACATGTCCATGCTTGCAGTTGATCAGGGCTGATTAATAATTTAAAAATTAGATGCTTTAACTGATTTTTTTCAGTTGATTTGACAACACACTTTTGTCTGGTGGAGAAAAGCTGCTCTTATTTTTCTTTTTTTAGATTTGAAGAAACATTTTAATGGGGACTTCATCTCTTTTCTTTTGGGGCTGTTCTATAAAAAGGTGCCAGTGTCTGAGGTCCCAGTGGTACCTATTACAGGAGCCTAGTAGTCATTAATCACAGACGAGTAAGCATTTCAACGCAGTGTCCGCCCAGAGTTTCCAATAGCCATTCATTAACAGTTTCCACCGCCATCTCTTTTCTTAGCATCTGCCCCCTCCTTTTCATCGCTCCCACCTGGACTCTACGGAGTTGGTCCTTTTCCTGCTGACATACCTGCTTTTTATTTACTGTGTTGTGTGGAAACTGTGGGAGTGGGTATGTTGAGAAAGATCTTAAGCTAACCTTTGCAGAAGTTCTCCTTTTCTTTGCTTTTTCGAGTTGTTGTTTGTAAAAAAGAAAAGAAGAAAAAAACAGAAAAATAGATGAATAAGCCTGGTTATGTTAGTATCAGGTGTTGTTGTGAATGTGTGTACTGGGAAGTGACAACCCAATCTTTTAATTGCATTCAACTGTTTTAGATTTTAACAAGGTGTGCAAGCAGCAGGGAGGTAGATGGGAGCTTCTTTTTTCCCCGAAATTAAACACACAACAATGCTTTGAAGCTGTCAAATACAGTATCACCACCAAAATAATGAGAAACTTGCTCGTAAGGAACTCAGTTTTTACCATAACGCAATAACAAGTTAATGCCTCTACCCATCTGATAAAGAGTTTACGTTCATATTGTGTGTGCTGCAGTTTCATTTTATTTCACATAGGTAAATAATCTATCAAACATTATGAAGCAGAGTGGCCGATAGGGAAATTATACTCATAATTAATGGTCTCTGAGATCTCCCAAGGACTTTCCATTATAATTATCGGCTTTTTTGCCTTCATGTCTTGTGTTTTTTTCCTGATTTTTTTTTTTTTTTTTTTTTTTTTTACATTAAATTAGAGCAAGGTCAGCTTCATTTAAAATAGTTGCAAAAACAAGGACCAAATGTGAAATAACTGTGTGGGAGGTAAGGTTTTTGCATCCTAAATCTACAATAATTTACTATCTGGTTGTTTTCAAAAGTAAATCAAAATGTTTTGCTGCAGTAATAATCAAGTCAGTCCAGAGTGTATACCCTGACTCTCGCCTGATAGCAGCCGGGATTAGTTCCAGTCCCCACGGGTCCCTGCATTGGAATAAGTGAGTATAGCCAATGGATGGGTGGATGGAAGTTTTCCAAGCCCTTAAGACTGCCTCCACCCACTATGTATTTGTTGACAAACAAGCCAGGCAAAGGCATTAAAAATGTTGGACAGTTAATAGCTAATATTTTAAGAGAAATGGGTTATTAACACAAAACAGAAGTGAGTGTTTTAAAGGATCACTTTCATTTTTATTTTCCCACTGTAAAGACTGGGTTGCCATGTTCCCCAAACAAAATCACAACTGTCAGGGAAACTTTAAAGCTTTTGTTGTTTGTTGTAACATTCTCTGATTTTAAGCAGCCTGGTGGAATTTGCTTTTTTTTTGTCTATTTGTTTATTTCTTTTAACAAATCCAAACTATTCTTTTCAAATGTATGCTTTTCTCTCCTACGGAAGATGCTGTCCCTGAACAGCCTGAAAAGACCATATTAAACATTTCTTGCTTCAAGTGGCATACACCATGAACCAGAGTATTTGACACACTTCAATGATAGACTGAGCCGCCATCTTATATCCTGCAGTAAACCGAAATAGATTGCAACAAGATGATACACAAGAGTCGCAGAAAATATATCAAAGTGATGGTTTAAAATTTGTGGCACTCAAAAAATCAGGGTTAAAATTACTATACAGTATAAATTTTATCTTGCAAAAAACAAAATCATGTCGTTAACACTTAAACCTTTCAAATGTTTTATTAATGCTTGCAAGTAAGTAGTAATGAGTACTGACTTCAAATTAACAACATCCTACATGGGTGTTTATATCTATAACTGTGAAAAGAGAGTCATGACACTGAGGCAGTGCTTAACTTTGACAAAGACATGATAGCACGGTGGTTATAATACCTGCAAATTTATTCTTTTTTGTGGAAATACTAGAAACATAATGAAACATCTTTCAAGGTGACATTAGATTTGTTTTCCTGAGTGTCTTTTTTGATAAGCTTCTTTTTGGTGCAGTATAAGTGCATTCACTACTTTTTATTAAAGGTGATAGTTACAACTTCTTTCTTTCTTTTTCTTTCTTTCTTTCTTTCTTTCTTTCTTTCTTTCTTTCTTTCTTTCTTTCTTTCTTTCTTTTTACAAAAAATAATACATCCACAGAACATTTAGAGGGGTGCAGAATAAAAGTATTAATTTTACATAATATTTAAAAAATTGCATATAAATAATTGTTTTATAAATTTTGACGGGTCCAATACATATAAATATTTACATACGATTACCAATGTCTACACTGTTAAAAATAACTGTAATATCACAGATTTGTTTTCTGTGATATTTTACATTTTTTCCCCATTTTTAAAAAATCTGGAATAATAATGATAAAATTATGGAAATATGCTGTGAATTTACAAGTCTCACATGAAAAAACATGAAAAGCCTATAACTGTATAAAGACATGAAGTTTCTTTCTTTTTGTTTTTTAAAGAAGATGCCATTTAATTTCACATATAAAGAATATTTAAATCAATTTCCAATGTTTTTTCTGATAAAAAGTTCTTCTTAGCAAAAGAAAAATGTTTTTGGTAATTTCATGTATTTACACTAAAAAAAGTATCTGTGCTGTAGTTGATATTAAAGAAATCTTTACATTGATCTAACTTAATTATTTTGGGTTGTGGATTATAACTATTACTATTTTAGTGAAATAAACTTAAAAAACCCTCTCTCTAATCTGAAACATGTTTTTACTTTCACTCAAACTAAATTTATTAAGTTGTTTCAACTTCAGCATGCATGAACAACAAAGGGGGCGGGGCTACTTTCAAAACACAAATATCAGAACCACAAAGGCTCATGGGAAAAGCAAATTCAACAGAAATGACCGTCTTATGATTGGGTCATTTCAGTTTACAGTTATCCTGTAAATTTGAGTTCAGTGTTTACTGCCTTTGATATGTTCACATTCAGAAGAAGTTGTTGAAAAAGTCTGTTAAGTTTGGATGTTAAAGTTGCACCACGAGTGTGAAGGACAGTTCAAGGAGATAAACTCATCATCACATCCAATGATATTTAATGTCCAGAACAGAATCAACATAATTTCTTTGAAAAATGTGTTGCTTTTCAATCACAGACCCTGGAATCAATCATGGTGCAAACTTTATCTGTGTAAATCTGCATTAAAAATAAATATTAATACAGCAGGGGCGGTTTTTGGACCAGCCAATAGTGACTTCTCTCCCTGTAGAGTTGGCAACAGTGATAGTAACAGGTTTTACCATATGTCTAGGTGATTTTTTTGTTATTATACATCTTAATATCCTTTATTAAACTACAAAATGCCAAAATAAAACAAAGATTTCATGTAAAAGCAAAGTTATAAACTGTATTTTTATCATGAAAAATTACTGTGTTTTTATGAGAAAGTTTTTCTCTGTAATTTTACGGTATTTTTCTGGCCCCCCAGCTGCCATAATATTACAGTTTTTTTACATGTTTTTTTTTTACAGTGTAGGATACTGTGCCATTAGCATTAGCTCTAGAATACCTCGCTCATTTGCTCGTTATACTGTAGAAATAGCATCTTCCTTGCCTTCCATTTCTTCAATTCATTCAGACAAAAAAATGAACCAGGATGAGGGTGAAGGTAGCAAAGGTGCTCAAAAGTCCTGTAGAGGTTGCCACTTTCCTCCTGCACATGCAAGTTAAACATTTGATAATGCTAATTAATGGTTAGCTGGTTTGTTAAGGTTGCTAATGCTATTTGAGAGAGCGAGTATGAGTGCACCACCTACTGGCAGGAAGAAATTGAACTTGTAGCTAATGCCTTTAACCAAGGTGATCATCTGTAACCAGCAAAAAAAATTCTGCATCATTACCACAGTGCTTATTATTATTTCAGTTTTGCCATCAGCTTTTTTTCTTTAGGTCCAGGAAGCTGAAGTAAAAACAATAATCTCCTATTTCTTCCATTTTAGATGTTCACTACTGTACAGCTAGGAGCTGAAATAAACATTTTCATGATGCAATTTGATATTCTATTTTCAGAAGTGTGGTGTTTTGTTCACATCATCTGTTTGGATTGATGAAGCGAAACACCCCTAAGTTTCTGTTTGAGAATTTAGTTGTGTTACTGCTGAAAACTTGTATAGTGTGGTTGTTTATTTGTCAAAAATGGGATCAGGAATCAGTGAGGAAAATGGTAAAGAACAAGATCAATAATGACATCGGTATCAATTAAGTAAATGGTAATGACAATGTTTTTATTATTATTATTATTATTATTGTATAGTTTTCCAAACTAATTTTAGAAAAGTAATTCACACAACAGCAACAGAAATATAATTGCGAGACAGCAGTTCAATCAATAAATGGAATCAGAAGTGGCAATAAGTCAGGAAAAGCTCTCCAGTAACAATATATTTTTAAGGGGAGATCTAAAAGGAGACATTGACTCTGCTGACCTGATTTTTACAGACAGCTTGTTTCAGACTTTAGGGGCTTTGACCACAAATGCTCACCTCTGGTCATAAACCAAGTCTCTGGAACAACAAAAAGTCCTCTGCCAGAGGATCTCCAACTTTCCTCAAGTTCATGTGGTTCTAAAAGGTCAGATAAATAAGAGGGTGAAAGGCCACCAAGGACTTTAAAAGTCTGTAGTAAGATCTTAAAATCAATTCTAAAAGGTGCTGAGAGAAAATATACAGTGGCTATAACAGGAGTAATGTGCTCTCTTTTCTTGGTTCTAGCTGTTAAAAGTTTGGCAGCTGACTTCTGAACCATCTAAAGCTAATTAATAGTTGCTGCTGCAAAGGTGTGAGGAGATAAAATAACATAAAGTGGTGGTTCTGTCCTTGATGAATAAAATTAATCGTAATTTAGAAATACTTTTTTTGAGGATAAAAGTGGGAGCGCATGAACTTTTTGACATGATTCTCAGAAAAATGCAGATGGTTGTATTTGTTGTAGGTCAAAAGCATTTACTTCAGCTTTGCTTGAAAAAAATATGTTTCCAGAAAGGGTTGGACTCCGCAAAGGCTGCCATTTGTCACTGATCCTGTTCACATGGACGAGACAGAAATTCGAGGTGCAGCCGAGGTACTGAGGGTATCCGTTTTGGTGGCCTCAGGATTGGGCAATTCACAGATGGAAAATGAAAGGAAGCTCTGAGACATCCATAATAGGCAAGTACTGGGAAATATGATGGCTTTTCACCATCATAACAAAAAAAAAAACACCACATGGACAATACCACAAAGGGAAAATGTGAAAACAAAATAAAATGGTCCTAAAACTGACCCATTGTGGAACACCATATTTCATCAGGTGTTTAAGAAAACAAGACTGGAATGTTTCAAAGATGTTATTCTGTTTAATAACATTATGCTATTAACTATTTCTTTAAATAGGGAAGATCCTATTCAAACGGGTATAAATGGCACCAGCAAAGCTGTTTTTTCCTTTTCCATTGCAGAAAAAGGACATCAACGATGTTGGAGAATGCAGTTTTTTGTAAAAAAAAAAAAAAAAAAAGTGATTTGGTTTCTGCATTGACTGATTAAGTAGAGCTTTCAGTTTGTTTATTGCTATGGAACAGAGAAGGAACTTTTTACTAAAGATAAGTTAGCTCCAATTACAGTGATCATACTCTGCAGCACTTTACTGTATATCAATCACCTGAAGGATGACCTAAAGCTCTGATTAGCAGATAAACTGGGAAATCCCTCTACCTAAAACTTATCTCATGTCATAGGACATAAACCCTGAGAATTAGATTTCCCTTGGCAGAGGCCTAAAGAAAATGATCGGTAATCATTTGTCGTCTACTCCCTGGAAGACTGAGGGTGTATATCTGCATTGATTAAATGGCA
This sequence comes from Atherinomorus stipes, assembly GCA_023101725.1. Taxonomy (NCBI): domain Eukaryota; kingdom Metazoa; phylum Chordata; class Actinopteri; order Atheriniformes; family Atherinidae; genus Atherinomorus; species Atherinomorus stipes. The sequence goes on from JALJCO010000901.1 coordinate 526,801, forward strand.
AGATGCAGAGAATAAGATAGAGCAGCTGTTTTTGCCTGTGTAATGCAGATGATGGGGGTAATATGTTACAGATAGGAGCAATTAGCTTACACAATGTCACTTGAGGATAAAATCTCCTCACAAATATCCATAGCTTATGACCTAAACTTGTGAGCTGGGCTCACAGGAGAGAAATTCTCTAGGTCCAGGTTATCTATTCTTGTTTGAAATATAATTCTTTTCGTGTAATCGATAACTTTGTTTTGCCTGTATTTGCATATTGAATTTATTTTCTTTTTAGCATTTGTGTAAAGTGAATCAACCTGTTCTTCTCATCCACATTTTATTATATTGTTGACCATACATTTATTTGCTGATGACAAATTAAACAGACCTGAATCTGTGTTTTTGCCACCTGAAAACTCCTACTAAAAAAAAGCAATCCTTAATTTACAACAAAAATGCCATGAGTGTCAACATTACCATTCATACCATGAGTCAAAAAAAGGCCTACAATCATTGTATTTCAGACTCTACATGATAAAGAAATCGAAAGTAAATACCCCTGTGGCCACATAAAGAATGGCAGAGCCATTAGTCATATACTGGGACAAAATGAATAGGCCAAAGTCTACCATACTGTGGGTGCATGAGTAATGCAGGGTCTTGGCTGCTGGTACGTTTCAGAACAGAAGCTAACAGTACTTGCCAGTGCCACGATAAATATCAGATATTCTGGCAGCACACTTTGGAAAGGGAGCTACATGATGGAGAGGAAATTGCCATCAGGCTGATGCATTGTTAAAGACTAGCAGGAACAGCTGGTGGCCTTTTGCAAGATAATCCAACTCTTAGTGTTTTTGGACTTCTTGCTGGTGGTAAAAGCCTGCGCCCTCCATAGTCCTCCCCCCAATGAAGGCACTTTCTTTGCTTTCATGAATACGTGTTACTCACAGATTTTACTCTCGTGTGCTCTTACAATGCAGCAAGCAAAACCTGAAACAACATGGACAAGGAGTCCAGCAGTCTGCATACCACAGTGAATATGCCCAATCATAGCTACTGCTCCATTAACTCACAGTAATGATGCATACCAGCCGTCTGTTAGCCTGTTGGTTTTTGAAACAGCACGCTGTTGCATGCTGTATGTCTCATTATGGACTGAATTCAAAGCCTCCCAATTGGAACCACAGGGAAGAAAATGCTGCATTTTGTCAAGGCTAAGAGTTTATGTATGGAAGAAAAAGAAAGATGTTTGAGGTGCACTGTACCTTTTTTGGAGTATTTTGAAGTGCATTTGTCTGCAGCCCCTTTTGAAAGCTCACAAAGCAGTTTGATGACTAGAGACATGTTTCTTTGTGTGAGATATACAGGCAAACTGCTTTACTTATTTATTTATTTTTCTTTCTTTCTTTTTTTGTACCCCCAACTGTTGTTTATGGAAAGCAGGTGTCAAAAAAGTACTTTGCTTTCCACTGTGCATTTGATAAAAGCAACAATATGAGAAGTGCATGGTCTTATTTTCCATCACCTATCTCTGTATGAGAGTTCCACATTTGTTTGTGTGATTCTGGAAGACAACTTTCCACTTTGAAGTGTGAATGTGCAAAATATATGCAACACTCAACACAAGAAAGCAGATGGATTTCTCAGCTGAATATGCCTATTATTAAATTATATCAGCTCACTGAGTTGAGAGGTGTTCAGCCTAATTACAATTCTTTTGAAAAATATTGGTGTTATTCTAGGCTCATACAAAATGGAGAATGGTGTCAGGAATAAATGTGCTTCCTAACTCAAAAAGCAAAAGTATGCATTATGCATATGAGCAAAACTTTATAAGATGTGTTTGATTATGGGTGCAATTTCCCTTTAATTACATCACTGAGTTGATTATATTGACTTATATGTTCATAATAGGAAGTTCTGCTAAAGAGAATTAATCTCTAAGTAATGCCAAGTTGGAAAAGTGATTTTTGGTATTTCCACATCTCAGGGCCAGTATCTTGTAGAATGAATGTCTTCTCTCCTTGTACAACCCCAGAACCTCATCAGATACAGTCTCAATACCTGATGTTCTGTGCACCAGCACTGTGGACCTGTGCAGTAATTTGTGCTTCCTTTATCTTCTGAGTGAGTGCTCCAAAAACAGTTTTTCCCGTAAAGATAAGGGCTGGATGATATGCTTCTTATGTCAGTTCCTGGAATTACCCGACTCCCTTATTCGTCTCCGAGTCTGTTTCTGGATTTTCTGGATGGTGCTCGGTATCTCTCACAGTGTAATTAATCACCAGCAGTGATGTCCTATGTCAACCTTGCCCACTCTTATCTGGATGTTTAGCCTAATGTAGACAAAGAAATTACATTTCGCCCTGATGATGCAGAGGAGTTTGTGCTTACATGAGCAATATAGACAGAGGACAATTCACTCACAGGACTCTCAAGCATTTTGATGCCATGTCAGGATAACTGGTTTCTTTATTAGAAAACTCAGTTAGTGAGGGGTTTAAATAAGTCAACTTCTTTAAAGGATACAAACAAAAAACAAATTTATACATTTGTGAATTTTCATAACATCTGAGGATCCTCTTCTTGATCAATTCATATAAATACTCAAGTGGTGGAACAATCAGACATGTTCATTACATCCATGGTATTACAAAGACATCTTGTCAACTCTGCTGATGTCATCTTTGTGTAGTAAAGTGTTGGTTTGCTGTTGAGTTCTGCCTCTGTTTGCAAAGTTAGTATTATCAGGTTAGAACACTTTTCTAAAAAAAAAAAAAAGGATATTAAACTCAATTATAACTACTGTACATGAATAGACATTTGACTTAACTCCAGGTCTGAGTAAACTGGCATCATTTTAAAACTATTTTCCTGAGAAGGTGCAGCTATATATATATATATATATATATATATATATATATTTCTTTTATTCATCCATGTCAATTTTAACTGTACACAGCCCCACTACTGAAATGTTACATAATATATCAACATGAATGGAGGGAGCATGGAGAAGACAATGTCTTATGTTACCTGCCCCTTACAGAATACAAGACTACTTGGATAACCAAGCAGCAGTCTTTCCGCAGCCCATAAACAACTCAAATCATTTTCCCACCAAAACAATTTCTTTTACAGTTTCCCAATCACTTTAAACCTATACTGATTTGCAAAATTTACACAATTTGTAAATTACAAACATTGATAACTTTGCAGTAAAACTTTCTTGAACATATTTTCTAACTGATATATTGTTGTAGATCATTTTAATGTCGATTCTAAGGAGTTCCATAGTCTCACTCCAGAGACCATAAAACCCCTCTGTCTTAATGTGGTCCTTAAGAAGGGTACACAAAAATGACCTTTTCTCCTGCTTTTATCATCTGTGATTATGGTGAATTTATTAAAAATATGTTTTGTTACTAAATTATTTCTAACTTTCCACATAGTCAATACAATCCAGAATTTAACAAAATCATGAAATTTCAATATCTTCAACTTAACAAAAAGATGGTTTGTGTGATATGTGGAGTCTTTTTGGCATATACTGTAATTCTCACAGCCTTCTTTTGAAGACGGTGCAATCTTTTAGTTGCATTATTGCACGTATTACCCCACACCTCAGTACAATATGAAAAATATGGAACAATTAATGAGGAGTATAAAAGTAACAATGATATTCTGCATTTAAAAATGAAAAAAGAACAGATTTGATTGTATCACAATAAATTGGCTTGAATTGATAATGTCTATAAAATACCTTGAGATCACCTTGTTGTGAATTGGCACCATGCAAATTACATTGAATTAAACCAAATTGAGTTGAATTATTTTAATTCTACTTCTACTGCCATCAGGCTGATAATGCCTAATATCCCTTTGCTGTCCTAAAGAATATCCCAATGACACAGTTGAAGCAATTTAACTGTTAAATTCAATACAATTTAACATCAGCCAGCAACAGCAGCAAAACTAGACTGCAATAGTGTAATCAGATCCATCAAGTCCTCACATTACATATTTGCAGAGCAGACATACCTAACAACCTCTCTTCAAAATCCCAAACATAAAGTGTATTCAGTGTAGACACACACAGTTATGTTGTGAAGTTTTACATATGTGCACCATAAGCAGTGTATAGAAACAAACATTTACATTTGCAATGGTCAAATTAAATTCTCACTGTTATGCAGAACAGACTATCAGTTTGAACACTGAATATCTGAATATGTTTTTCCCAGCTAAGAGATACTGTAGTCTGTAGTTAGCCTCCAACTTATAACCTAACATTGTCCCTATAGCATCTGGGCAACGTGTATACCCTGGGTTATTTTAACTCCTGTTCCCTAAGCTATAATCATTATTATTCATTCAGAAAGTGTTCTGGCTTCATTACATGTCACCAATTTAAATGTTGATTAGCCAGTTTATGCACAGCAACTACAATTACAAACTACAGTATTTGATACAGGAACCATTTTGCTACAGTAACAGTGCTGAAGCCGTCCTGATCGGCGGCTGCATTTGAGATATTAAAAAAGTGCTCCAGAGTCTTGCTCACCATGAGAGTAAGTGGAAAATAAAGTTAAATCATTCTGTGGGTAAACTATTCCTTTAAAAATCCCCAAACTGATTTCAAACCCATTTAAATAATGTCTACCCATAAACTGCTCATTTTACCTGCAAAGTCAGAATCAAACCCACCCGAACTGGCAACACTGCTCGCTGTCCTGCAGGGGGGCTCATGCTGAGCTGATGTCTATTGAATAGTTATTCCTCATTGCAAGCTCTCATACCTGAGATGGGAATGGAAGTCTTACCATTTAATAATGGAGATGAATTATTCCACACCTTGACGATCAAAATAATATCTGCAATTTATGTTTGGGATTTCACATCCAAGTCATTTGCTTTGTATAAACAGAACTATCTTTGCACTGTGTGTTTCATTTAATCTGATCTGAGATCTGTCAGTACAGCTGTTGTACAAACAAACTAGTAGAGTCTGAGAGCAGAGAGCACTGCTCATTTGCCGGTAATAATGAGACCAAACTTATTAATTTTCTGATTGTTTTAATTATCTGTGTTTGGCTCAGTGGTCAGCAACACATTGGTGTAATGCAAAAACTTAGAGGACAGATTTATCTCTGCTTTAATCAGACATTACATGAACATCAAAGAAGGATGAATAGAGGAGGCAGATGGTGGAGCTCACTGAGCAAACACAGGTGACTTGTGTGCAAAAGTCTTGTTATCAACTGCTGTGACATTTAAATCCTTCACATCAACTTAGATTATTGCAAAAGCACCAAAGATCTCTCAAATGTCAGTTTTGGCTTCTCCTTGTGTTGCTTGTGTGTCTTGCCCTCAACTCTTTGTCATCCTTTCTAGGTAAGGTGAAAGAAGTGATAAAAGAAAGGGAGGATGTTAGCATGTGATGCTTCTTGCGTTCCAGCAACAACATGAATATATAATCTACAATATAGCATAGGATTGATCTCAGCAGAATGAAGCAACTGTTTTGACATCATGCCAGTACACTAATGCCCTGATTTACTAAGAATTCAAATAGAGCGCTAATTTGTTTGCAGCACAGATAAATTGAGTCTCTCCAGCGTTTGGTGATCGATAAAGATTACACGTGTAATCTGCAACAGGCGCAAACAGCATTATTTAAATGAGCATTTACAGTGTGCTGTTGCTTTGCCATGGAAGGTTCAGAAAAGCATGTGGTAAATACAAAATGAAATTTGACCTGATAGTAAGGTATTAGTTCTAGAGATACAAGATGAGGCAAATAAAAAACAGAATATAAGTATAATAACTACAAAATAAAAAACAATTCAGCAGGTTCCCCTGTGGGTCATAAGAAGAGGCCAGTTTATAAGGACATGGATAAGTAGATGCTGTTGAAGATGGTCTGATATTACGCATGGGGTGCGTGCTCTTTGGCACAATGCCAGGTGCTGGACCTGCGCAATTGACCCCCCACCCCACGCAAAACTCAGTAAAAAAACAAAACATATTTGTGCTAGTTTGTGCTGTTAATTTTCACTGAGTTTTGTGTGGGGTGGTGGGCCACCTTCGCACAGGTCAGCAGCCTCAGAGCAGCAACAGCAGCCGCCACAGTGTGGAGAAAAGGAACCGGGTCTGGAGAGGAGAGGCGTGCAGGAGCTGATCTAAGGGTGCATTCACAAAGCTTTTTTGATTCAAACCAGAGTTTGTTTGCCCAGAAAAATGAAGACTGCAGAAGTGACAAAAATTGTTGTTTATCCAATAGGGCTGGCTCCAAAAGGTAGTCAGTTTCCCATATTAACAAGTCCAACTTCACAGCAAAAATAAACATGTTTACAGCTTGTTTCTTAAAATCATTTTAGGTTTAACAGGTCAAGGGGTATGTTATTATATCTCATCCATTTAGAAGTCATTTAATCTTGAAATTATGCATAATTAAGGGCGTCTCCTTTTGATTGACAGATGACAGATGGCTTGTCAGTGCGAGCGCTGTTGGCTTGTGGCTAGCTCCCTGCTTGCGCTCAGGAAGGCCTTAGCCAGTTACACACCTGTGTTTTATTTTAGCCGGCTAACAGGGTGCCTTAGCTTTAGCCCGCCTTCCTCTGTTAGCTCTCAGTTAGCTCTTCACTACAGGCAGCTCAGGGTTCGATGGGTGTCGATCATCTGCCCTCTCGCTCACAGCGCCTCTCTCAGCTCCGCCTATTTTCCCACTTTTGTATTTATGAGAAACGCAATGGTGCCAAGATGCGACAGTGAACACCCATTGAGCTTTTATTCAGCTCTTCAGAAACCTGTACTGCAGGTGATGCCATGGAGGGTCCATGAATATACAATCTATAGTGGTTACTCTAGAAATGAGAGCTTGAATATTTCTGCATATTATTGTGTCAGTTTAGTTAATCATCAAATTATTCTGAAAAAGCTTGTAAACTTGCATGAGTTGGTTTGTTCTATTCCCTTTTACTGCTGATTATCTCTACTGGCATGACTGACTTATTTTTGTCATCACAGCAAATTTAAAGTCCATCCCTCTTTTTTCTGACTTCTTGTTTGTCATGTTGTGCTTTCGATCTTCTGAACCCTTAGTGTAACATCTTGCCTTTGGAAATCCTCTGCACAATTGAATTTGTCCTCTGCAGAAGCCTTTCTTCTCCTCTTTTGGTTTTATTGAAGCTGCTTTATTTTCTTTTTTTGTTGTTGTTGTTGTTATTTTTGCTGTTGTTCATTACTTATTCCCTGTTTACACTTCATGCATTTGTATCTCCACTCTTGATTTCCACATTGTTATCTTTGCTTTTACCGATCTCATTTGCTGGTCCTTTGAACATCAAATCAACTTTCTAGAAAAAGCAATTTTGACATTTTTCTATCTGTTAATGTTTACTGACTGAAACTCAGCTAATACAATCTGAGTAAACATCTGATAACATAACAGCATCCCAGCTGGATAGCCAATTGGAGAGGACCTAAGAGGTTGTACCACAACAATTTGAGAGCCAAACAACGTGAAGCATCACTGATCCACAACATTTAATTATCAGCATCCTCTTCAAATGCATTGACTGTGTATTTATAATCCAGTTCTTTCTCTGGCAGCTGTTGCCTAGGAAGTAGAGCATTCAGCACCAATCTGGAAATGGGACTTCGATTAATGGTTTCCCTTGTCAACAAGTTGAAGTATCCTTTTGCAAAATACTTAACCTTCATGTGCATTACTTGTCATTCACTTTGGAAAAAAGCCAAAAGTTATTTGGCAATGCTTTCTCCACCTTCACAAAGACTTATGTTTCACCTTTAATAGGAAAAGATTTGGTCCACAGCTAAAATTTTTCCTTTACAAATAGATTTTTCTACAAGGTTCTACTTTGTCTCCGGGCCTGAAAACAGTGAAGTGGAAATTAGTAACAAGATATGCCATGAGGCTCAGGTCATTCACACTTTTTTGCAAACTTTTTGTAACTGTTACATCAGTAAAGGTCCCATTATTTTCTGATGCATTATTCACAAATGAAATGTGCAGCTGCTGTTGATAAATCAGCCCAGCCTTGGTTGCAACCACCCGTGTGTAACCTCAGGTAACAATTAGTACACACTGTTGTAACATTATTGAAACATCCTGAAGTCTGTCACAGTTGCTTTCTAATGACTGCTTTCTCTGCTGAGTTTGATGACTAACTTGCCACTCTATCAACCACTGCATGACATAGAAAATAAAACTCAAACGTAGATGTGATAGAAAGTAGAAAAGGGCGCATAAATGTCTCTTAAGCAACACTTTCAGTTCCTGGAAGATTTTGATGGAAAAGATTAGGTGCAATAGCAAACTTTTTTGCCAAATAGGAGCTGAGAAAAATGTGCGCCAGAAGGCAAGAAAGACATTGCATCAGGGACCAATTTACATCATGACACTTGGCAAGATAGGGCTTCAAAGGTGTTACATCTGGAGGTGACTAGCACTGAACAGTCTAAAATTATGTGCACATATATTTGAATATTATCAAGTTCATTCTGTGCTGAAATCAGAAGGCACAGAAATACTGAGAACATGCAAATCGCCTTGCAAAAAAAGCCAGAGAGGTCTGTGCCACTTATTAAGATGATAACCTCTGAAATTACAATAAGCCAGGAGGACACAAACTAGTGGTGGCATTACACTGAGATATTTTAACAAAACATTGACCTCAAAGAGGTCATAAGGATGGAATAATGATTCAATACCTGACTGGTAGGCTTATTTAGACATTATCAAATCTGCTTTCCAATGCCAAATAATGATGAAACTTTCCTTAAATAAAAAGAAAATGCTGATACCATGATGCCTCTTTTCAGAACATCAAGCCTCCTTTTGAGCCTTTCCTGCTCTGTTCTTGATTCAACGGCCGATTTAACATTCGACCCACTTTCAGTGAGGCTCTCTACTGGGACGCAACCCAGAAGTGTCATAGAGAAGAACCAGAATAATAAGGCCCTCCACTCTGGAAATAAAGCAAGCGATATTGTGTTTATGCTCCTTAGATCAGTGCGCAAGCACAACATATTTCTGTATGGATGATCTGCTTTTTCTGAGAAGCACAAACATTCATCAGCTTACATTTTTGCAATTAATGGGGGTGGGGGGGAGGACTACAGTGTAATCCAATACTCTCACATCTCATTTTGAAGACCAATTATTCGCACCCTGCCCCTTGGATTATAGTTCAGTATGGAAATGACAGCCAAGAAGAATTTTATGTGACCCTTAGGACGATAATTAGTATTATAATATAATGTAATTAGTCTTACCATGCAATGTAATCGCACAAGGCTTGGAATATCAATAGTTAAAGTGCAAACTGGATCACAAACAACCTGATTAAATATTCTAACTTACTTTCAAAGAGCTAGTAGCAGTCTGCCAGCAGGTCTCACAGGGAATTTAATGTTTTTATTGAAGTTAGTGAAGTACATATTGTCTCCAAGGTGAACCTCAGCAGGCATTAAGCTAATTATAGGAATTCTGATATTGACTACATCATCTTCAGTATGTTTTTCATTTTTATAAAATCCCAAAGACTGAACAGGCTACACAACAAAGATGCCCCACAGTTACTTATATGCAACCATATCAGTGAAGTGCAAAATTTGTATATTCTTAATTTAACTGGTAGATGTTTAACCCTTATATTGTGTTTGGGTCATTTTTGACCCATTTTCAACTTTAGAGATGTATAAAGTGCTGTTTACATTTTTTTTATCGGAACAAGATTGCATGACTTTCCCAGGAACAGCCATTTATACACAATAAAAGACATCGGTCTCTAAGATAAATAGTGACATTTGTAGTGTTGCGGATCAAATTTGACCTGGCATAGTTTAATGGTTGTTGCATGCAAATTAAAATGTATGGGTTGCTCTGTGGATCAGACATGGCTCACTTTGCCCCACCACACATGCACACTTTTTGTAACAGTTACAAAAAGTGTGCTCACATGCACACGCATGCATACGCACGCATACGCACGCATACGCGCACACTTAAACACATAATCTCACCTGTCTTCCATGTAAACACAAATTTTCTGCTGAATATTGACAGATTCTGGGTAAGATGTGCTTAGTTTCATTCGACAGTAGCATCAACCAATATGAGCTCAAATTTAGCATCTTTGACCTCATTGTTGGTCATGAAAATGATGCTGAGGACAATAAAATAGCAAAACTGATGAGGATGTGTCTGGGAATTATGTTGATGTTCCCTCCTGAACAAAAAGGTTTATTTGATGAACAAAACGACCCCTAACCCTAACCTGCAGAAAATGTTGTGTCACACACCTGAGATATAAAGACAACAGACCATTATCTCATGAGAAGGTCCTGCTGGAGATGACCAACATGGAGGGAGAAGGGTGTTCAGCAGCAGTTGGAGGAAGATTGACAAACCACGCTTGCATGATTACATGAGACTGGTGCTTCTTGCTGGGGTGTACAGACCTTATAATGCAGGTACAGCCAGTTTATGGAATGGTTAGTCAAGATACTCTGTTTTTCATGGCATCATGTGTCACTTCAGACATTCATCTGCTGTCATGAATGATCCACGTCTAAGGTCGGGAGAAACGAGCTACGTGGCAATTAAATGCCAAACTTGCCATCATTGGGAATGTTTGGAACAAACATCGGGCAACCGTCATTCATCAACTATCACCATAAATGATCAAAAAGTTGCCTTTTCCCAACTGCAGGAATATTTAGATCTAAATCACATTGGTGAGAAATTCCAACCTGGCTTTAAATTGTGCCAAAGCACTGAAACAGCCCTCCTGACAATTTTTAATGATCTTCTCTTAACAGTTGATACAGGAAATTCTGCAGTTTTGCTGTTACTAGACCTGTCGTCAGCTTTTGACACCGTGGATCACAACATCCTTTTAACTCGCCTGGAGTCCCTTGTAGGCATAAAAGACTCGGCTTTAAGATGGTTTCGCTCATATCTCTCTGGTAGGAGTTTTTCTGTGAACTTGGGCCAGTTTTCTTCCTCAGTGTCTCCTTTAAACTTTGGCGTCCCCCAGGGGTCAATATTAGCATCCCTCCTTTTTGCTCTTCATCTGCTTCTGCTGGGCTCATTCTTTAGAAAATATAATGTCCTTTTTCATTGTTTTGCGGACGACATCCAGTTTTACATTCCTGTGTCTACAACAGACAGCAAATCTGCAGTAAATTCGCTGCAGCACTGCCTCCAAGAGGTGCAGGCATGGATGAGTGCAAATTTTATGTTTTTAAATAAAGACAAAACGGAAATCCTCATCTTTGGAAAAAATAACACTTTAATCTGTCAACCCAGTGCTATTGGTCCTTTGTCTGACTATTGTCGGCCTTTTGCAAAGAGTTTGGGTGAGACAGTAGATTCATTTTTAAAGGAGTCATCACCTGGAAATCCCACTTTTTCACGTTAAAACATGTGTACTGGAATGGGACCTCAGTTATAACATGCCAGAAACTCCGGAAAGTGAAAGTGACTTCGTCTTTGAGTGCGGGCTCTCTCTTCTCACCAGAATCTGCCACAAGCATGCACTCTCCACAGTACGCAAATTGAATTTCTTTCTCCGAATGACGTGAACGAGAGAGGCTGCTAGCTGCTACGCTAGCCTCTTTAGCGCCACCTAAAAGCAGCTGATTACCTGCCGTGGAGTTGTTATGATTAGCTGTTATGACGTGAACTAGAGAGGCTGCGAGCGAGCTGCTAAGCTAGCGTCTTTAGCACCACCTAAAGGCAGCTGATTACCTGCCACAGAGTAGACTGTGGCAGGTAACTCTGACGAGGAGGAGAGGGGGGAGATGGGCGTGCTGAGTTGCCTCGGCAGAAATTCAGCAGTTTTCGATGCTCTAACAGGAGGGACAGCACTACCAGGGAGCAGTGGATTATACTTATCAGTAAGGATGTGCAGTCGGTAAGTGTTGCTGCTTGTGTAACTTATTATCTTTTGTGTAAGAGACCAGCAAACGGTGGTTGACGAGCGGACAAGCTGCTAATGTAGCTACAGAAGCTAACACTTTTTGGTTAACTTCACGTCACACGTCCGCTCCTTATATTCATCAGAGTCCGGCCCTTTTACTCCGCGGATCCTCTCCATCAACCATGCCATTACGTTTTTATCACGTTATTCTCTGTTGGGACATCATTTCCTTCACTTGGTCTGTCCTGATAAAACTTTGTTTTGGCTTTAACATTTGCCTCGTGAACGCGCTTACAGACAGGTCCAACTCTTGTGCGTATTCTTGTGACAAACAAAAGTTGGGGATAAAAAGAGGTTAAAATGAGCTCATTAAATTCCGTCCCACCCAACTATAATTAAAAATCCATTTGAAGATAATTTAAGAAGGATTGTGTATGTAAAACAGCAGGTTATGACACCTTTAAGTTCGAAAAACATATAAAGGTAAATGTAATATAAACGTAATCGAGACTAGCTTTTTCCACTTGAAAGCTCTGGCGGAAATTAAGCCATATCTCCCTCGTGCAGGCTTCGAAAGAGCTATACATGCATTCATATCATCAAGGCTGGACTATTGTAATGCTCTGTATATCGGTCTGGATCAGACGCTTATGCAGCGCTTACAGTATGTTCAAAATGCTGCGGCTCATCTTCTGACACGAACCAAGAGACGTGATCACATTACCCCTGTTCTGCGCACTGGCTCCCGGTCCGTTTTCGTGTTGATTTTAAGGTTTTAATTATCGTCTTCAAATGCCTGCACTTCCTAGTGCCCTCATACCTCAGTGATTTAGTACAGTTTTACGTGCCACCCAGAGCCCTGAGATCAGCTGATCAACTGCTATTGGCTGTTCCAAAAGCCAGACTAAAGTCAAGGGGTAAAAAAGCCTTTTCAGTTGCGGCTCCCAAACTGTAGAACAGCCTCCCAATAGGAGTGAGGGCTTCTTCTTCCCTTGACCAGTTTAAAGGCCTCCTTCCACTGAAAACCCGTTTAACTTGCTCCTTCTGAAATACGGAGGGTTTCCCCTTGTTTACTTACACATGCTGACTTGCTAGCGTTGCGTTCCTCCCAGTCGGCTGTGCTTCCTCATCAGAGAAACAATACGAAGAAAAGAGCGAATGGGGAACAGCCTTGCCCTTCTACGTCACATTGCAAATAGCGTATCCCACGTGGGGTTTCTATCTGTCCACTGGAAGGCAGGTAACCCTCCACTACACACTAGAAGTAAAGACAGCACGACTGTAACTTCGGAGTTGAGAAGCTAATTAGCTAACTGTTTGTTAGCATGGCGGAACAAACTTGTTTGTCGGCTCTATTTCCTGTCTGTACCAAAATAAGAGCGGAGGGTGGAGCTTCCTTCATACCCTGATGGGAGGCAGCCAATCAGACGGAAATTCATGAGAAGGACCCGGAAAAGCCTGCCGTTGGACCACAAGCCTCTCTTCTAGTATACAAATACAGCTGGATTAAAGCAACCAGAAGGGTTTTTTAAACAGAAACGATGCAGAATGCATTCAATAATAATGGAGAACACAGAAATATTAATGAAATGACCATGGAAGTACAACTTTAAGTCCAGGCTCAAGACTTACCTTTTTTCATTGGCTTTTAAATAAATTCTGAGGCTAGTCTGATCTTGGTTGGACGTTTAGAATGATGTAAACAGAACTGCTCTTATTGTGTTTTATTGCTTTATTGCTTTTATGTGTTTTTTTTGTTTGGTTTTTTTTTGTATATTGCCTTGATTTTATTTTGATTTTGATTCTATGAGGTTTATTTTGCTGTAAAGCAAAATAGGTGTTGTTTTTAATTGTGCTAAATAAATAAATTTCAATTGAACTGAATTGAAAATACTGTGATGCACGCATGAAAAAACACAGACAAGATCATTGTTTTACATTTGTTATTTACCATTATTTTCAATTTGCACATCCTATTCTGAGTAAGATAAAGTTGGTTTTATAAAAAAAAAAATAGTTTTTACCTTTTTTTTTTTTTTTTACCAATTTGAATCTATACAGGTCATTTTTGACCTGCAACACTACATATGTCACTGTTGTTCATAATTTCACATTAAGAAAAAAAATCTAACTATTCTTTGGGGTTGTTATACTAAAATAACAATCTAGTAGACTCAGATAATAATCCTGATTATTGTCATCTCCAAAGAAAATGTAATGAGTGAATTTAAACTGTTTTTTTTTTTTTGTCAAAACGACTGGTGTAATATAAGACAAAACATCTATGTGAAAAAATAGAAAAATCACGCAAATCCCCAAAAAATCTCAAACCAGGTGCTGGACCACAAGAAAACTCAGATAAAAAGGAAAAACGGATCCGCACAAGCTGGATATAGCTCCCTAAACATCTATGTGGCCCCAAAGATTTAACATTTAAAACAATATTCAGGTGGACATAAAGACATATTGAGTTAAAGGTTGAATATGGAATACGGACAGAACAGCGACATCACGTGTGTCTAGGTTGTAGTTGCAATGGCAGAAAAACAACTTCAGCTGCTGGGATGCCAGGCTCACTGCCGATACGCAAGTGACCAACAGTCTGCAGCATGTTCAACAAGTAACACAGAGGAGTTTATAACTGACAGCTAACGTTAGCCATGTTAGCAAACAAGCTAGCTTACCGATCCAGGAAAAAAGTCGCCATTTCCGTGTTTTACTCCGTGGAAAACGTTTATGTGGGTCCATTTAGTGAAGTCTTCACCTAAATTTACTCCAGGTTTTGCTCTTCTCAGGTCACTCCTCCTCAGAAACAGATAACAACATCTCCAGGGCTCTGAAGCAGCTGCTTCACTCATCATCTCTACGGTTTTCCCCTGTACAAGCCTGACTATGACCGAAATATTGTTTCCACACACAGATCGTATTTGGCAACCAGCAACGGCGGCGTGTATTGGCTTATAGACGTAAATAAAATGCCATTATCGAACCCGTAAAAATTTATTCTATAATTATTTTTAGGCTAAATGTAATTTTTCTGGAAAATGTTGTACTTTCATTCTGCACACCCCCAAACGACCTGTGGAGGTATTATTTTTGAAAAAATATAGCTTTTAATAAAAATGTTACATATTCAACCTTTAACTTTTAGGTGAAAAACAATAATGGATTATAATTATATTGTTTTTTGAGTATTTTAGGTAAAGTTAGATTCCGGGTCAAATTTGACCAGACAACACTTAAGACGTCAGCAGCTTTTGAACACAATACAAGGGTTAAATTTGGTAGGTTTGAATTCACTGAATCTGTAGATGGAATGTTCATGATGTATCTCTAATTGGTCTTTTTTTTATTTGAAACACTTAATATTGGTTTGTTTTTGGGAGCTCTGATTTATGGGTAGCAAGAAATAAAAATGTATAATTTATGTGTTTTTCTATATTTTCTATATTTATTGTGAGTATGTGGAAGTATGATACACTGACAATACTGATTTATACGGGGAAATCAGAGATAATTGAGCCTGAGGGGAGGGGCTTAATCTATTTAAGGAGGCCTGTTGGGATGAGGGGGGCCATTTTGTTGTATTGTTGGCAATTTGAGGGAGGCTCTGGCTCAGAGGATTCAGGTTGTACCAAACAGACAAACACATTTACGCGTTTTGTTTGATGTGTTTGTCTTCAACTTGTAAATATGTATATACAGTATGTCCTGCCATAGCAATTCTGAGCGTTTGCACTGCTGAACACAAGGTGGAAGCAATGAGCACAATAAACCACTTACACCTGTAACACGGCTCTGCCTGGATTATTGCCGAACAAAGAACCCACATCCCTATCCATCTAAAATCATTCAATTAAATAAGCTACCTCAGATGTTAGCCTGTAGCAGGGTTGCCCAAACTTTCACTTTGGAGGCCAAAGTGAAAATGTGCCAGTGAGCTGCTGGCCAACAACGAAGGTTACAATATTGTAACCCTAGTTATATTAACACAGGCGGAGCCCTCTACTGGACTCTATGGGTACAACTCTCCTCCAGTCGCGTACAAGCGATGGCCCACTAAAATTTTCATGTACGTAGCCGGCCAGTAGGGCATGTCTACCCCCTTTTCCTGCCTTAGCGGGTATAAAAGCAGGTGCATCGCCAGCTGCCCTCATTCCACCTAGCTTCAGTGTCGGCAAAAGAGCGGCAGGGCCCTGTGTAGAGGGCTCCACCTGTGTTAATATAACTGGGGTTACAATATCTTAACCTTCGTAATATCTAACACAGGCTTCACCCTCTGCTGGACTCTACTGGGTACAGTAGGCGAAGCCCGATATATGTACTCCCTGCCACGGGAGAGGCTCCACACACTGACCAGTCTCTGTTTGGCCCTGCACACGCAGAAAAGACGTCACCCCCGTGACCGTTATCCAAGTCTTCAACGACTCCGGCCATGACGCCTTCACACACTGTAGGTGTCAGGAAGCGCTAAGGAGGCGGAAGCAGGTCGGGGTGGTTGAGCTGGGCCGTAACTGCTGGTGGAGACGGCTCACAGGCTTAGGAGGCAGTGAGAGGGGGGCAGGTGAAGCCCAACACATTCCGCCGCAACAGACGTGACTTCAAGGTGTCGAGTCTGACAGGAGCGGCGCCTCACAGCATCAAGCCATCGGCGAAATAAAGGTTTTTCCTCTCCAGATGATGAAGTTCTTGGAGTGGAGACTCCTTCCTAGGAGATGGTGTGTCACTGAAAGAAAAGGAATGAGGGCAGCTGGCGATGCACCTGCTTTTATACCTGCTAAGGCGGGAAAAGGGGGTAGACATGCCCTACTGGCTGGCTATGTACATGAAAATTTCAGTGGGCCATCGCGTGTACGCGATTGGAGGAGAATTGATACCAATCCGCCTTTTTTGGGCTCCGATCCGATATTTGATGTTTCAGTATCTGCCAATACCAATATTGGACATATCATCTTTTAAAAATGGTTTTGTAGTATTATGAAAAGAAAAAGAAAGATCCGTGACAAAAGCAGCTGGATAAACAAACATTTAATCAGAGTTTTAACATGGAGCTTATTTCCAAACAGGGAGATTGGAGATTTTTTTATTTTATTTTTAAGCCCACACTGCACCGGATGCCGGTAGATACCCTTAAGCCCCATTTCCACCCGCGGGTCTGGGTCAGGTCGGGTCAGGCCAGACCGGATCGGGTGGGTTTGGGTACGGATTTGTTGATTTCACGCTGTGTCCCCACAGCAATCTGTACCCTTAATCTGGAGGCGGAGAATAAGCTGGACAGCGCTGCTATGTGATTGTGTGACATCATCGCCTTGTAACGACGTTTAACCAAAACACTGCACCACACGTGACAGAAACAAAAGGAGTCGCCCCTGCTTTGTTTTTACGCGGGGTCACGCGGGATGTGACGGATTTTTCATTGAATCAGCTGATTGCTGTGTATTAGCTCCACCTCTTTGGTCTGGATCAGTTAGATCAGTACCCCAACCGAAGGTTACCAAAAGTAGGCCGGGTTGGGTCGGATATAAGGGTACCCGTCCAGTTTTTATCTGTGGAGACGCCAAAAAACGTGGACCGATCCGGCCCAACCCGACCCAGACCCGCTGGTGGAAACGGGGCTTTAGTGATAAAACTTGTCCTGTCCAGAAAGATTTAACAGTATTTCCTACTTCCTCTGCGAACTTTCGGCACCCGTGGAATTTTTACCTGTGAAAGGTGGAGACCAAACCGCCGCAGGACTCTTGTTGGAGCAGCAACAGAACACACGGCAGCCTGCTAGCTGCTAGCAGCTAACAGCTGCGACTATGGCCTTGTAAACAAACAGCCTCCACGTGCTGCGTCTGCAACACGTGATGTCACTTAAAGGGGAAGCATAGAAATACACTGAATAGATCTGCACCTACGGATCGGGCCGTGGATCGGCTTATGTTTACCCTTACCGATATATACCGATCTAGGATTTTTTCTCTATATCTCTCTCTATATCGGAACCGATCCCGATCTGAAGATCGGATCGTGCATCCCTAAGTTGTACCCATAGAGTCCAGTAGAGGACGAAGCCTGTGTGAGATATAACAGTAATTTTCTAAGGTGCCATGACATCAAATTTCACTTTTCTGGGGTTTTGGGGGTATAATATGATCTGTTGTGCACTGATGAGGCCATGTGAATGTCCAGAGTGAGCATCAAAGTTCCTATTTATGGTCCGTCAGCTTTGTTTCTTTGTTCAAAACGGTTTAATCAGACAGCAGCTTATTATTGTACGTAGTTCTATCATTCTACGTAATTCAATTGCTCCAATAAGAGCACACTATCAAGCAAAAAGCCTCCCCCCTCCTGTCTGCTTCCACCCTCCGCTCCACTCTCACCCCCTCCCTTGCTGATCCAACTGCGAGTGGAGCTAATTGACTGCTAAGCAGTCAGGTCTTGGTTTTCAAACAAATGGATTTAAAAGAAAACTTCTGCAGCAACACTGAGGGAGACGACCGCAGCCTTGTCATTACCTGTAAGTTTATTTATTTTCTAAATACTGTCTTGTCTGATAAACCTAGGTCACTGTCTGAAATGCACATGTTGCTAACAGATAGCCTTTAGCAAACTCCGACCGCAGATTGACCTACTTTCTCTAAATAAGGCTATAACCAAAAAAGGTGTAGCCAATCAAAATTAAGTCAACTTGGTCTCTGGATAAAGCTGCATATCATTACTGCACCCAATTGTATTACTGAGGAAGGGAGGTCTAGCGCGCCAAAACAATCCCTCGCTGTAAAAAGTGATGTTTTTTTCTTTGGAGTGTTTACATATGCAGTAATGGCAACTACATGAACCAGTTTTTACTGCTATGTCATCACTCCTTTAAGGGTGAAACTCATATAAATGTAAAGCAAAGGTTTTTCATTAGAACTCAATATTTAAATAGATGCATTATTTTCCATCGGTGCAAGTAACATGCTACATAAAAACATCATTATGGCAAAATAACAACATATCTGATAACAACAATAAAGCCACATAGGACAGCAAACAATGATTGCAGCCACTAAACTGCAATTAAATATTGAGCAAAATGTCAACAACAAACAATCCACGAGTGACATGAAACTGATGTTTAGATATTACTAGCCTCCCACTGTTAGGGTGCACCTGGCTTACTCTCTTATCATTTCAGTCAGTCATTTTCTGTACTGCTTATCCAGTTCAGGGTCGTGGGGGTTGCTGGAGCCTATCCCAGCTATTATCAGGCGAGAGGCAGGGTACACCCTGGACAGGTCACCAGTCTGTCACAGGGCCAACACAGAGAGACAGACAACCATTCACGCTCACATTCATTCCTAGGGACAATTTAGAGTGATCAACTAACCTAACACGCATGTCTTTGGACGGTGGGAGGAAGCCGGAGTACCAGGAGAGAACCCACGCATACACGGGGAGAACATGCAAACTCCGCACAGGAAGGCCATGGTTGGAATTGTTTGACTCCCCTCCCCAGCCGGGAATCGAACCAGCAACCTTCTTACTGTGAGGCTATGGTGCCACCACGCCACCATGCAGCCCGCTTACTCTCTGATATTAATCAAAATTTATATTTATTGTAAATAAAACTGATGAAACATTGATGAAATATTGGCTGAAATTGACTGAAATATGAAAATAGAAAATACAAATGTGAAATGCATCAAATATGTTGGTCACATGCTGTTTAATTTTTAAAGGCCTTTAAAAGTTGATGTAGTAGCAGTTGGTGTGGTAGTTTTCTGATAGATGGGCTTATTTACATATTTTCCATCATGCTTTGCAGCACCCTCTGTTCTTTTCTGCACCATGAGTTAAATGTCCATGTAATCCCATGGGCGTCTCCCCATTTGCCTGTAAAACAGGATATTATCATTCATGCGAATGTTGGTCTTAGTGAGACCATTTGCACATTTCATTATGAACACTAGAACCACGAATGAAGTATCATACAGCGACATAATATAAGTAGGAACTACAACCGCAAATTGTGTGGTTACCCTGCATTATGTACTGAAGTCTGAAGCAATGTATGCCATGGCAGATGTATCAGGTATAGCATAATTACAATAGATCTGATCTCTAACAGGTTGGCCAGACATTAAGGGCTGGAGGGCCAAATTTGGATAGTGGGCATCACTTTGAGCACCGCTGGTCAATAGGTTTAAACTAATTAAACCATTAATGTTATGTCATCATATAGAATAAGTAGATGAGATCCCAGACAGGCTAAATTACCTGTTTGTGAGATAACAGACACATTTGTAATCACTCTCAAGACTTCTGCTCTTCATTAGTGTTTTTCATCTGAACCACACCAGCATTTATTCTCATTTTCTGCTAATAGCTGTCCCAAATTGTCATCACCCCCTTCTGTTTTTGCTCTTTTGGCAAGGTTGCTTCATGCATAGTTGTCTGTTCTTGCATTACATCATAAGTATGACTTTCCATTTCTTAAATGTGTTAC
Organism: Atherinomorus stipes; assembly: GCA_023101725.1. Lineage (NCBI taxonomy): Eukaryota > Metazoa > Chordata > Actinopteri > Atheriniformes > Atherinidae > Atherinomorus > Atherinomorus stipes. The sequence continues at coordinate 547,213 of JALJCO010000901.1, forward strand.
TCACAAAGTAGGATCTGCAAACCATCCACTGAGTTCCCCACTTCTCCATTTTCTTCTTCCTTTTTACTCTCTGTTCTTCTTTATGTTTTTCATGATATAGCTTTTCTGTCCCAACAAATACCACTATACATTTAAAACTATTCTTCAGTGTATGTTTATTAACCATTTTTAAGAGACAAATATGAAAAGGCATACCTTTGAACTAAATCTATATCATAACATCATAAAATAACATCATATCATATCATTTGCAAATAACATCTATTAGCTCATTGTTATTACTCAGTCCATTCTGATGTGCAAACTGACCTGATGTGCATACAAAGTAATGAAGTAAATAAGCCTTTTAGATGTGTCTTGTGATGTTTTAATTATATCTCCAGTGCTTTCATTTTGGTGATTATTAATCTCTGAAAGATAAGTTAAAAAGCTTTTGCCTCCCGTTAAAATAATGAAATAAATCTATGATGCGGTATGAAAAAAGCTATCTAAAAAAAATCTGAAATACATTTGGAATGAAGCAAAAAGTGCAAATTAAATTGTGTGTGTAAGCTTCATGGATGACTACAAACAAGCTTCTCCGTTATCTGGGGCAGCCTGCTGCAAATTACACTGCTTCAGTAGTTGTTTTTGCGCTTCTTCAAGAGAGAGCGTTCCTCTCTCCAATCATGCTTCCGCTAACCACTCTCCAAAGTGTTACAGCCATAATTAGGGTAGATTAATGAGGAGGCCACTTGAAAATGAAACATATGAATAATAAAGGTGTTGTTATACAAACACCATTTCATCTTTCATTGTAATCTTACAGAATACTCATATGGGAAAGTAAAACGAAAAGCATGTCATTAGATTCATTAAAGCTATACAGACCATTTTTATCAATGAATATTGATGATGTGGTAAAACCTACTTTTTCCTGTCCTTTCTCCTCACATTATAAACTATCAACAAAAATAATACATTACAAGCTGCGTCAGTCAAACTGACACTCCCCTTCACATTATAGAGCCTTGTGGAAATATACATTACCATTGCTGTGTAAACATTACAGACATAGCTCCATTATCTTTTTCTGATTGGCAGTCAGAATAGTCAAAGACTGCCCCCTTTCTACCAATCTTAGCTCTTTCAAATAATTAAACTCTTGGGAGTGCTCATGGGAGATTTCAAGTCTACTGAGAGAACACAATAGTTAAAGTGAGTAAATGTGTGTTAACTGTGAAATGATCACAGTGCAAACAGAGAGCTCCCTTTGCTCAAGATAGAAAGTTTAAGGATCCCCAATATGGATAAAAGTTTAACTGCCCCTTCCACTCAATTTGCTTGTTTCCAATAGTTAACAGAAAATCTGATGGTCATAATTGCTACACTAAAAAATTAAAGTTTAAAGTCTATTAAAGTTTTCACTCCTTTTTTTGTTTGTTTGTTTGTTTATACATTTTTTAAAGTTATGCTGCTCACAAACATCCCTGCACATATTAATAAATAATTAAATAAAATATTCAGTGTTTTCTTCTTGCTCTTGTAGGATATTGCCACAGAGTTGTTGCTAATAAGGAAGTTATACCAAACAAGATGAATGAGATGCACCAGCCTCTGATGTTAGACTGAAAGACTCCATGTATTTCTTTTCATCTTAATATCTGGAGATAGCATCCTTGATGGACAATACTAGGGAAATAACAAATGAAAATGGTTGCTAGAAAAAAAGAATTTAATGTCCTTTTTTTGTTTTGTTTTGCTTTGTTTTGTTATGTCGGAGTGAAGGTTTCCTAAAATGAGAAACACCACCGTTCAACTCCCCCCTGAAAAAAAGGGTGCTTTGTAATATGTTAAATTTAGCATGGCAGAATGAAAGTTAATTTCCACATTAAACAGCTATGCTGATCTCTGATTTTGGAGGGGGAACATTTTTAAATAGATAAATAAGTAAGTAAAAACACAAAGCACTGTGAGACCAGTGAAAAGTGGAGAAAAAGTGGAACAAACTTTCCCTCAGAATCCAGGCCAATGCTTTACCCCTTTGCCAAGTGCTGTTCTTTCCAAAACGCCTGTGATGCTGTATGATTAGGTCTTTGTTTGAACTAAGTACAAGCCCACACACAAATACTTTACTCTTAATTGGGATATCTAAAGGATAAGAGCGAGTAGGCAGAAGATGGAGGAGGGCAGTAAAATTCTTATCTCCGGCAAAGGAGTTTATGTTCAAGTGGCTCAAGATGTTTCTTGCTAGAGATCGGGTTGAGATCAGCTTTAGCTTGCTTCTTATCTTTGAACTATATCCAGTGTGTGATGCTTTCCAGCATGTCGTCAGAGAATAAGTGAAAGCCTTTCAGGAGTTGCTGATGGTTGAATAGCAAGCATTAACAAAAGCTTCATGGGTCCTTTTGGCCTTGGCAATTCACAACTAGGCCTGTTTGATCTATAGAGAACACACCGTGGATGTCAGCTCTGGGAATGGTTATTTCCCTGGGGACTCAGCCAATATGGGACAGCAGAATTCAAGAGGCTAAAAATATATTTGTAAGAGGTGATTACAGGTATAAAGTCTGATGGGAACAGAGAAAAGGCTTTGAAATGCTAAATTAGTGTCCATATCCTGCTTTTAAAAAAAGGATGATTGTCATCCATGACATTTGCTCTGTTTTATTGCATATAAATTTGTTCTATTTGATGTGGCCCTGAAAGGATGGAAGAGGCCAAATTATCCTCAGTGCAGCAACAAGAGAATGCTGACTTAATTAATGATGTGGTTTGTGTACTACATTTGCTTATAAGAGCGGTAAAGCTGTCATCAGTTAAAGATAAATTAAGTTTTTATGCTGACTGGATTTTCTGCAGTTAGACTAGAAAATTCTGAATTGGTGTCCATAATTTAACCTCGATAATATAAAGTAAAACTGCTATTGTTGTTTTATAGTGAAGGAGGGATTTAAAATGATAATTTGAAGGAAGGATTTAAAAAGGCATTGGGAGATGAGTGCCTGAGTATTTGGGCAAAGAGCTCCATAAGATGGGGGCTCTAATGGAAAAAAAAAAAAAAAGCCCAATCTCTGTTTTACTAACTGTGGTCTGGGAATAGTTAAAAGAGCACTATCTGTGGCTTTCAGTGGTCAGGAGGGCAGATAACAGTTCAATAAGTCTAAGATTTGTGTCAGGGCAAGGCCATTTAAGGTTTTGAAGGTGAGGATTAAGATTTTGAAATCAATACAAAATCTTACAGGAAACCAGGGGAGGAATGCAAACTCAGAGGTGCTGTGCTTATTCTTTTTTTGTACCAGTAATGAGTCATGTTGCAGCATTCTGAATTAATTGGGGGCAATGGAGAGAACCCTGACTGATACCTATAGCACAATGAATTACATTAGGCAATGCAATAATTTCACTTTTGGTAATCCTGTTCAGAAACATTGAACAGGGTTAAATTGTCCTTCCATTCTGAAAGTAGCCAACACATTATGCATTCATAAAAAAGATGGAAAAAAAGTCAGACTTCTGTGAAAGCTGCAGGTCTGGGCAAATCTCTGACCAATCCCTGCCTTTCACACAGCATGGCAGGAATTTATGGAGTTTATTTTGTTTTTTAATAGAAATCAAGAAAAAAAATAATCTGAAAGAGGAAAATAGTTTTGAATCCAAAATAGAAAATATTGAGAGAATAAATTTGCACACTGATAGCAAAAACTGATGTGATTTGAGACTAAAGAAAATGTTTTGAAGGAAAATATTTTGTAATAGAATAAATAAAAATAAATTGACATTTGGAAAATTATTTTCAACGGAAAAAAGCTCTCTCAAAAATATATTTTTACTCTCAAATATTGTTTTTTTGCATTCAGAGTGAAAAAATTTTCTCTAAAAGAAAAAATTCTCTCTCAAAACTTTTTCCCTCTCGCTTTCAAAACCTAAGTCTTTGCTCTCGATTCAGAATTTTTCTCTCGATGTGTCATGGGCGGGTCTGTGTTCCTATTGGCCAGTCTCAACAGAACTGACAGCCGGGTGGTGATATTCTGGGTAAAGGTGGTGACGCCTTCCTCGTCAATATTCATGAGGAAACTCCCGCTGAACCAGACGTACTGATCCAGCAGCACGTTTAGAAGGACTCAGACTAGCGCTTTCTGAACGGTTAATAAATGCTGCTGCTGCTTTGGGAAACATGGATACACATCGCTGCGTTTTTCATAAAAGTTCATAAAATAAGCAGCGGTTATAGTTATACGTGTACACTATTAGACATCGATTCGGGTGGAGTGGCTGCAGCCTCAGCCCTGCCAGAGTCTGACGAGACGTGTTAAAATTTTCGTTGATGAGATGAGATGGAGGAAAATGTCAGTGCCTGGTCTGTCAGATATTCATAAGCTGCAGGAAATTCCCGCTTATTTTGCATTAATCTGTCTGTCAAAAGCTAAAAAAATCATCATCTTTTTGTGTGGACCATCGACCACCACTTGCCGTGCGGCAGTTCTGCGCAGGTTTTACCAACTCGCATCCGCTGGAACCGAGACCCACTAACCGCGGCTCTCCCTGTCAGACCTGAGCAACACGTCAATTCCTAAATGTAAGAACCGTGATATTAATTAACTGACTGCCACCTGAGGAGAAGGACTCCTCTCCTGACTAACTGGATCCAGCAGGTTAAAAGGCGGTGTGCGGACAGACTGAGAGCGGAGGAGGCGTAGGCGGCGCAGAGAGATGGCGGCGGCGACGGAGAAGTGCGGCTTGGGAGCTGGAGCCGCTCCTCCGGGACCGGGCAGCCACTCTGACCGTACGCCTCTCCGTGGGTCCGCGGGAGCGGCTGTTGAAGTCCCGGGGGGGCCCATGGACTGATGGTTGCGGCTGCAGTCGACCCGGTACTGAGCCCAGATAGCAGGAGCCGGGAGAGAGAGCGAGACGCCGACCACCGCAAGCCTTTTAGTCCATTTTAGTCTTTCTTTTACTTCCTTTTATTTCACTACTTTATATTTGGGCATTTTACTGGTTATTTATTTTTACCACGTAGGCCTGTTCACTTGAACTTAGTTTTTATTAATTTTATTTCTTGAATAAATTTTGTTTTAACCACAGGCTCCCTGCTGGCGATGCCTCTTTCTTCCTCCTCCTCTAGCAGTCGCCGGTATCAGGAAAGAACCACACGTCACACACACAGGTGAGGCAGTATCAACCAAGCTGCTTCACTGCTTTGGTCAGAAACGATTAAATGATTATGGACACACTTGCAACAGCCATTACGCGCTGATGTGCGCCGTCACTGCGCGCCTCTCCACTTCTGTAGGTTATAGCCAGTGGCGTGTCCAGAGCATTTTTACTGGGGTGGCCAACACAGGCCATAGAGCCAGTGTGGGGTGGCCATGGCATAGGCAGGTAGATTGCAGGTGATCAAAAAGCACAATACTGATTTTCATTATGTTGCATTACTTTAACCAGTGCACAACTGAATCACAAATCAAATCTAAATCTAACATTACATTCTGAACAATACCAAATCAACCTATTCTACACTACATCTATTAAATTTTCTATTTGACTGCCATCCATCGCAGTCTCTGGGAAGATGTGATTATTTCATCATGTTTGTTTTAATTATCAGTGAGTATGTCAGGATAGGCTACACATTCTCTGAGCCATTTGTTATAGTGGAACGAGAAAATCGTGAAAATGAGAATGAGAAAATGAAAATTAGAAAATCCTAATTGTGACGTAAATGCAGATTCAGGAGTATTCGGTAAAGAAAAATGTCGACATGCAAAACAGTAGGCAGAGTCTTGGTGTTGGGAATACTCGAGCCATGGATGATATTTATACCAGTCACTGCTGAAGCACCTCTTTCTTTCGCCTTGCTGGGTTCGAGGAAATACCTTTAGGTGAGGCTGTGTAGGACCCGCTGCTTTGGACTGTGAAACATCTGAAAATATGAATAATCAAGATCAGTGCTGACAAGTTTTATCACATATGCAAGAAAGTACTATTCAATTCAATGTTATTTATTAGACACTATTTCAAAAAGCCCCACATAAATATGTTAAGTATTGCAACACAAAAAATATCATTTTTAAAACATACCATGAGGTCCAGGTGGACCCATAGATGAAGGATGAGCATCTCCATCATCACTCTTGTCAGCTAACAATGTTGGCGTAGACCGTGTATTCTCCTCTAAAGAATCTGAAGTCGACGAGTCTAGAGTTGTAAAATGATATCCATCAGATTTACAAACTGGGCATGGACACATTTGACTTAAAAACCTTTCCCAGTATTTTTTTTTATAAATGTTTTTGAATTAAGGTTGAAAGAACAGAATGGTATGTCAGTGTGGAGTTTGATTTATAACAAGTGACAGTCGTGGAAAGCAACTAGTTACATGCACTTGCATTACTGTAATTAATTTTTTTTTTTTTTTGTAACTTGTAACTTTTCTCAGTTATATATATTTTATATATAATTATATATATATATATATATATAATCCTTTTGTATCAGTTCATTTAATAAAAAAAAAACAGGTCAAAGTCATTATTTTCTATTGCATTGTCATTTCTTTAGCCTGAACAAATTAAATTAGCATCATTAAAGTCATTGTTTAAAAGGTTACTTTGCAACTGTAACTTTAAGTATGATTTTAATAATGCCACTTGTCTAGTACTTGTAAATAAGTACATTTTTTACATGTGACTGCATTTGTAATTTAGTACAATATTTGTGTATTATTTCCACCTCTGACAAGTGGATATTCTACATGAAATCAAAGTTGACAGTAGATGACAACTTAAGATAACTGTTTATGGAGGACACATGTAGAAGACACAGAAGTTGACATACCATCATGAGCAGGTGAAGCTGCAGACACTGCTGGAGCAGACTCAGTTGGGTGGGGGGGCTGGCCAGCTGAAGATGAGGAATCTTAAGACACAAATAATAAATAAAAAATCAATATGCTGATGTTTTGCTCTGGGATATTTTAGCTTTCTGTGTATTTGTGGTGGAAAAAGATTGATGAACTGTGTATGCTTGTAAAGACTGAATGTGGATGTACATATCAAAGTTAAGAATTATTCTTAAGAACACATGGTGCCACCAGAACTGGACCTACCATCCTGTGCAGGTGGAGCTAATTGCTCCTCACTATCGTCGTCCCTAAGCTGTTGACTTGACTGGACTTTATCACTGCTGGAAGCTCTGGCTGGATCTGACTCTTTTCTTTTTTTGACAAAGAAGCTTTTGATATCTGCACTTCTTTTCATTTTGGCTTTGCTCTCCCTGGCTGGGTGAAAAATTGTGCAAATAAGGCAGAAAAGTTTCCCTCTGCATCACAGATGTTAAAAATTCACGTTACTGAACAAATATGAACATCACTGAATGATTACATTAGCTAAGACATACATTAATGGGAAAAGTTTTTAGACACCACCAGTTTTCAGTTCAGTAAGAATAGTTTGCACTCATAAAAGCGAACGAGTAACAGCACGCGTTGTTAACGACACACGTTTGCCTTTATACGTGTAACTGCGGTACTTCTGCATGCTAGATAAAATTTTCACACTTTAGAAACAAAAGTCAGATAAACTACACATACCTCTTAATCGATAGATGTCCGTAGATATCTAATCCATTCCTTGACTCGGCGAAATCTTGAGACTCGCGGTACATCTTTCGAATTCCTTAACAAACATTTGCGCATGCGCAGCTCCACAGCTCTCATTAGTTAAAACTGTGCTGACCACAGATCAGTTCTCATGGACTTGTTTTAAGATGAGTACGTTTGCTATAAAGAGGCAAACTGATTCTGTATCAGTAGATAGAGATATGTCCCGTGTATGGTCATATGAGTTGATGGACTTAACCTGCAACCAATCAACGTGTCGTCTGCGTCAGGGTGGCCACCAGGGTGGCCAATGAGAGTCTGGGGGTGGCCGTTGCCACCCTAGGCCACCCCCTAGACACGCCTCTGGTTATAGCTGAACTAAATCACGCACATTGCCACAGATCAGTTTTATATCGAAAAAAAAATATTGCAGAAAGGTTATTAGAAGTGTGTCCATAATAATTTAATCGTTTCTGACCAAAGCAGTCAAGCACCTTGGTTGACGCTGCCTCACCTGCGTGTTGTGCATATGTGCACCAAAGTCCTGCAACAATTCGGATACCTGACGGATAACCCGCAAAAACGCTGTTTAGCAGACACAATGTCAAAGATTAATATCACGGTTCAGGTGAGGGCGGATATTTATGCAGTTCGGGCAGGTCGCAGTGAAAATAAGTTTGTTTTTCGTTGGACATGACGTGTTTTAAACATCAGACCGGGATCATTTCCAGCAGACAGAGACAGTGCTGGTAATGTGAAGCAGAACGGGAACAAAGTGGCAAAATGGCAGATTAATGCACAATAAGCAGGAATTTCCTGCAGCTTATGAATGTCTGATAGACCAAACACTGACATTTTCCTCCAGTCTCGGCAACGAAAATTTTAACACGTCTCGTCAGACTCTGGCAGGGCTGAGGCTGCAGCCACTCCACCCGAGTCGATGTCTAAAAGTGTACACGTATAACTATAACCCGGTTGCTTATTTTATTAACTTTTATGAAAGACGCAGCGATGTGTATCCATGTTTCCCAAAGCAGCAGCAGCATTTATTAACCGTTCAGAAAGCGCTAGTCTGAGTCCTTCTTAACGTGCTGCTGGATCAGTACGTCTGGTTCAGCGGGAGTTTCCTCATGAATATTGACGAGGAAGGCGTCACCACCTTTACCCAGAATATCACCACCCGGCTGTCAGTTCTGTTGAGACTGGCCAATAGGAACACAGACCCGCCCATGACACAGTTTTCACATCGAGAGAAAAATTCTGAATCGAGAGCAAAGACTTAGGTTTTGAAAGCGAGAGGGAAAAAGTTTTGAGAGAGAATTTTTTCTTTTAGAGAAAATTTTTTCACTCTGAATGCAAAAAAACAATATTTGAGAGTAAAAATATATTTTTGAGAGAGCTTTTTTCCGTTGAAAATAATTTTCCAAATGTCAATTTATTTTTATTTATTCTATTGCTAAATATTTTCCTTCAAAACATTTTCTTTAGTCTCAAATCACATCAGTTTTTGCTATCAGTGTGCAAATTTATTCTCTCAATATTTTCTATTTTGGATTCAAAACTATTTTGTTCTTTCAGATTATTTTTTTTTCTTGATTTCTATTAAAAAACAAAATAAACTCCATAGGAATTGGTCATTTGCACCGTATAGAAAGAACCAATCGGATGTCTTTATGTCTCGCCTAGTGGTTTCAGCGGTTTCTGTGTTTTGTTAAAAAATGTAGCTTTCTCTAACTGTTTTTCCAGGATTGCCAACCCCCGTTTTAAAACTAGGCTTGGCAATGTTGTAAAAATGGTTCGAGCAAACTACATTTGAAATAACACACCAGGTGAAACCACGCCTTCAGAGTACAGGGACATGTTCACTGATGTTTTACGAGCAGGTTAACCATGTGGATAACTTGTTAGCTTGCTAGTAAACATGTGACAAACCATGTTTCTAAAAGCCTTAATTCACTCACCTCCAACTCCTTTTGTGACCATTAATTAAAAAAAATACATGCAAAAAGTTGCGACAACGCCACCTAGTGTAGGGACTAGGGCCCAATATAAAATCAAGTTCAGAACCCAGGGGTGAGCAGTTGATTAACAACCAAGAGATAAGAAATTATAATATTTATTGTAATCTTGGTTCACAAAGTCAATAAAGAAGCCTTGGATAGCCAGATTACGGATCTGAAGAACAGTCTAAACGTCCAGTGCTAAAAATAAAGAAAAATGGGCAAGTGGCTTATCCTAATGGGAAGGAACGCTTCCAACTTCAAGCAGCCCGTGATTCTTTCATCCGCTCTGCTGCGTCACGCTGCGTCAAGTCGGCCTGTCAGGAGAGAGAAGACTGCCAGCGGGAGGCCGAACACACAAGGTACCGCCCCCTTCCCTCATAGACCAGTACTCACCGGGTCTGGTCTGAACTCTTGTTCAGCCGCCCAGAATACACACAATGCACTCGTGTCCAACCTCTTTCTCCCTCTCTCTCTTGGCAACACTCCGCAACCCTCGGGGGACCGTTGCCATCATTAGGACCGCTGCATCAGTGGCGGCTCTGCAGCTCCTCCAGCAAGGACCCGTTGTCTACGTCCATAGGCCTTGCTGTTGCCCCCACCAGCGTACACTCCTCACCGCTCGCACATGTCTCCTTCTTCCTGTTCCTCCTCACCAGTTCCGCTTTGTCACCTCCTGCCACACTATACTGCGGAATTGTAATTTGCAACAGGTGCGCTCAACCAGAAGCTGGGGTCCATCAGAGTGTGGGTGTGGCTGCACAGTCAACTCAGTTCCCCCAGGATACAAATAAAATGCATACTATACACTAAAAGTCAATAAAAACAACTCACAGCAAAACATGCAAACAAACTAAAATGGGGAAAAAAGCCACATCCCCACACTGTTGCAGTGTAAAAAGTCCACACTGCAACGCCTCCAAGACTTGATCCTCACTGTTGCTTTGTTTTGGTTTGTTTTTGTGGTGCAGCAGCAGTTCGCAGTCGGTTAGCTTTATTTGTTTACAGTGAACGGCGCACGGAGCGGTGCCCGAGGGGACGGGGAGAGGGGAGGGACAGAGACGAGACATAAAAAGGCATCGATTTGTTCTTTCTATACACTGTGAATGACCAATTCCTACCTTTCGGTGCAGATGGCAGGGGTTGGTCAGAGTTTTTACAGAACTGCAGCTCTCACAGAGGTCTGACTTTTTTCCTTCCTTTTTATGAATACATGATGTAAGGACCATTTCACCCAGTATAACAAAAAGTGTTTCTGAACAGAATGACCAACTCTGGCTTTAAGTTGGATGAAACAAGATTGAGTTACACATTTAACCTGAGCATTAAAACTAAGGTTATAATCAAATATTGCTCCTATAGATTCCAAGCAGTTTGGGTGATGTTATTTGAAAGATTGCTAAGACCGGAAACAACAGAACCGTCAGAATCTGAGGAACCAAACAGAATGAGCATAAACGCAGACAGATAAATGGGTATTATATTGATCCCAAAACAGGGGAAATATTTTGTTACAGCAGCAAAAATACTGAAAACAATATGAAATAGCAAATAAATTAAATTAAAATTACAGGTGGACAAATAGCTATTTTTTAAAAAATGATAAAAGATACAGTATAAAAAGCCATTTAAACAATTACTGAGAACATATCTCAATATATATTTATACAGTAAGCACTGTGGTAAGAGTGAGTGGGATGAAAAAGTCTAAATAAATAAATTACAAATAACAAAAGAGCTCTATGCAGATGGCCTGATGAGTGGTGTTGCGAGGAGTTGAAGAGTTATTGCCTGTAGCGGGAAAGACTTCTTGTGTCTGTCCTGGCAACGTAGCTAAATCAATCTGTTGGAGAAGGAGCTTTGCTGCAGCTTCAGAATATGGAAGAGAGGGTGTGAGGAGCTCTCCAAGATAGACTGTAGCTTGTTAAAAGTCCCCCTCTCCACCACCACTTCAAGATCATCTGGTTTGCAGTCAATGACAGAAGCAGCCTTCTTGATCAGTTGGCTGATTTGGTTTTTGCTCCTGGCTCCAAACCTGCCCCAGCACACCACAGCAAAATAACACAAACACTGTAGATGGCAGACTGATAGAAGACGTCTAACATCTTTTTTTTTTTTCTTTTTTTATATACTGTTGAGATCCCCGAGGGTAAATAAGGGCTCTGCATTTCACCCATCTCTGTACTGTAAGTACCAGAGAGCAGTGGGCTGCTACTTAAAGCGCCCGGGGAGCAGTTGGTGGGGGTTAAGGACTTTGCTCAGGGGTCCACAGTGGTTTTTGCCTGAGTGGCGTGGGGACTTAAACACGGCTCCTCCGCGCCAAAGCCTGCGACATTACCACTAGGCTATCCACTCCCCCATCTTGCTGCATGTGTTTAAATAGTCTGCTCATGTGTGATAGAAATGCACAGTTACAGCATCAATGTGGACTCCCAGGTTTCTCCTGGGACATGGAAGGGCTGTGTGATGAACCTTATCTTTCTAAAGTCGGTCACTATTTCTCTGGTCTTGGCCACATTCAGACTCAGGTGGGTGTTTTGTTATTAGACCACTTCACAAATTCCTACACCACAACCCTGTCCATCGCTTATACACCCAACCACTGCAGAGTCATCAGAGAACTCCTGCAGGTGGACTGATCCAAAGTTGTACTGGAAGTTGGAGTTGTACAAAGTGAACAAGAATGGAAAGTCTCCTGTGCCCCCCCCCCCCCTATACTGCTGGTAACCATGCCAAACTGCACACTGCCCCACCAGACAGACTGTGGTCTGTCAGCATCAGATTCTTGAAAGAATGAAGAATATCCATTAATAGCATTAATCACCTTAAACAGTGTTCCAGGATTATGATTGTGACTGGATATCAGTCGAAGTAGCGTTTGATATTTAAGGACATTGTGAGACATTGAGTTACCTCAGATTTGCTGGCCTTTTATTGACATTCAAATTTTCTAGTCTTTTGAGGGCTCAGATATGGTCATTGATTTCCAAATGGGGCAGTTTGGTCAAGGACGGGTCGTAAGCAGTGATTGGAGTTATGTCAAGTTCATCAGAAAAAGTGAGTGTTAACTGTCACTCAGTCAGGCTGTCTGGATGTCCCTATCATGTGGCCAAATTGCCCATCATTTGTAAACCTGCATGTAAGATAATATGTTAAACAGATGCTGTCCTTATCAGCAACCCCTTCAAATTCGGTCTGTTCCACCACCTCTTGATTAAAAGGAGCCTCAAGCACAAAAGAAAACACTCTTATCAGACAGGGATCAGAGGAGAAAAATAACCCTCACCGTGAAGGCACTTCTCCTCCCTCTTTTCTGTGACTTCTTCAGCCAACCGAGGGTGGGGATAAGCAGCCGGGGAGGACATATAAGTGTGGAGATGAGGAACAACTTGTCAAGATGGTGGATGATAAAGAGAGTACTCCATGTGGGTGGAGAAACTAAGTGATACTGCTTGCCCCTTGGGTGGCTTTACCCACATTTGTAACGGATGCCGCTCGTGTCGCATTGGCATTCATCATTCAGGCCTTTTTTGGCAGCTTTTCACCTTACAGCAGTCACAGATTGTGCATAATCTAGTCTGCAAGGGCACCATCGTAAGCTTGTCAATGAGCTCAAGTATGTTTAAGATTTATGTTAACTAGTTTGGTCCAAGGTCTTCCATAGCTGTTCTGCTACAAAATCCAGGTAGGTATTTAGTGAACTGAGCTGAAATAACTTGCTTGGAAATATTAAAGCAAGAAGACAGGGGTTGTCTGTATTCTCAACAAAGTTCCCAGCAAAGCATTAATGACATTGGCGAGGTGCAAACTGATTTAACAGATTTAAGAATAAACCAAACTGTTGTCTCACCATGCTTGCAAGTAGAGTTGTATGTGAGAGTTTGCTAATTAAGTGTTGAGGACAGAAATCCTGATATATGTCATCACATAACATCTAAAGTCAATCTATTTCCTGTTCTAACACCCTGTTTTGACTCTAATCAAGTTCAATCTCACACTGATCAGAATAATTATTTAAATATCTCAGAATTACACTGCATAAGATTTATTGATATACTTTGGGATTTTAAGCATCAGCAGAAGCATCTTTATTTAAAGACATTTCACTGTGGAAACCAAAGCACTTAGTGTATTAGAGGTTTGGACAATGACTTACACAACTTAAGCCCACATAATAAAGAATTAATGAACTATTTGCCAGGGTGATGCATATTAAGGCATGTTTAACAATCTGTGAGGCAAGCCCTCGACAGCCACTTGGCCTGGGTGATAGATTTCAAAGCAGGATGAGACATCAATCACTGTCCCATGGTGATTGGTTGTTTGTGTGTGCGGCAGTGGCCCTCCATCTCAGTGAGGCGAAGGTTGGCTGATTGCTCTCTCTGCCTCTCTACATTCATTGTAGCTACCTGACACCATGTTATATACCCAATGCTGAGCATGGAAATGCTTATTTACACTTGGCTGGGCCAAAGCTCCACATCTGCAATATCATTTGGGTGTCTTGAAGCGGAATTTGCCGGTTTGCAGGTTTAGTTGTCTGGTTATTGCCTCCCTTGCTGTTTTTGTCCATTTATACTGAGATAGGTCAGATGTCTGTCTTCTAGCCCTGCTGCTACGATAGCTGACTGACAAGTGGTTAAGATGTCTCTTTGTGCTTATCAAAAAGTTGACACATGAGAGTGAAAAGCTTTTCTGCCTATCTGCTTTGAAACCGCTGCAGAATCAGGTCTCAGAGCTACAAGGACTGCTGAAAGCACATGTAAAATTACAATAAAGCTTAAAAAAATGTGTGCAACGGTATTTGAATGATCAGGGCATTCCCATTTTATGTTGTTGTGACGGGAAAAAAATTGCTTTCCCCAAAATAATCATCATTCCGATCTAAAATATGGAAGTGGGGGTTTCTAAATCTTGTTTATGGTAATTTGTGTTAACTTTTCTACACTGCTGAGCACCAGACAAATCTTCAAAGCCACTGAAGAATAAGGCTAAGCATGTGTACTGATTAAACCTATTTATCAAATAAGAAGAAAATCATCTCTCAGTAAGTGGCCTGGATTCATTTTTTATTTTGTTTCGAAAACGTAAGTCTGTGATTGCCTCCTCAGAAAAGTCGACAGTGGAAAGCAGTGTTAAATGGCAGCCTGCGACAGCTGTTGACACACTTACTGGAATCTCCCAATTAAAGTTTCCATAAAACAGCTTGCAGAGTGCTACTTTCCTCCACATTTACATGTTTCCTGCTGAAATAGAAACCTGGGAGGCAGTCATTAGATGGAAAAGTTGAGAGTGCCCTGATTGGTCAGTTCCACAAGCCTTAACTACCATAATGGTGTTCAGGTTTAAATTCATGGAGGAGGCACATAAAATGTAAAAAAAAAAAAAAGAAAAAAAAATCCATTGGATGTGACATTTGCATATACATGAGTCCACAATGAGTCAACAAAATGAGTCAACAAAATATTTCGTTTTTTTTTTTTTTTAAAAACACCATTAAAGGGACATTGTGTAATCGCGAGCAGCTCCCTCGTACTTTTCATGCTGCATTCGCGTGAAACCGGGCAGACCGACGACAGTCGATGCATGTAAAGTTATCACCAGCCTCTATGTGAAGATGTGGTCCGTCAATTACAGTGACATCAGTCCACATCTGATTTGTTGTCATGGCGATGTCGTATTGTTTTCCCTGACCCATGTTTTACCGTCTTTCGCTCGGCTTCATTGATTAAAATGACATCTGGTTTGTTACCAACGCCCGTCTGCCCGACTGCACGTGAACCCAGCATCAGCGAGACGCTGGTTTCTCCCCACAGCAGCGCGGTGACTTTTCAAAGGCATTACCTCGTACTGAGCTGAAAACTCCGGTGTGTCCGGTGAGTTTCTGTGTCCTACTGTCACACTTCTCCTGAACGCAAAAACATGCCGATACAACATGGCAGCCTGCACCGAGCCGACCCGCTCGATGTGTAAACGAATGATACGGCCGGCAAATTTAGAACTTAGAGGAGCACTTCAGTTTGTTGATGGGAGTGATTACTGATTAATGAAAAAACACTTTTGAACCAAATAATCAGTTTTTGTGAATAAATAACAGGAGAACTTACACAATATCTCTTTAAGACAGAAGAAACTTATGCTTCTTTTTCATTGCTGAATCAGCTTTGGGTTTGCAAGTTGTTGCACACGGCCTGGAAACATGCTATCATTAGGTCTTTCCACACACCAAAATCAATGAATATAATGACGTAAAATTTCACTTGCACTTCAAATATGCAACAAAAAATTTTCAGTTTCACTCTGCAGTGTTTTTTTATTCATGACAGTTCTGCTTTTTGCAAAAGAGAAAAAAAAGAAAAGGGAAATGGAGTTATCTACCACTGTTTTAGCATTCAATATTTAACAAATTGGAAGGCAAAGGTGTGAAGGTGATTGGAATGTATCTCAAAGACAGTTGGCTTTTTTATTTTATATGAGGGGTACTTTTATCTTATGAGGTCCACTGATGATATTGCTGTGACAGCCATGTTACTCCAGTGAACAGCCCGCATCACTCTGATGGGCACAAACATATCATTCCCCATGAAATGTTAGCCTGTTTTCAATTTTAATTCAGTATGACTCTTACTAAAAAAAAAAAAAAAGAAGAAAAAGAGGAAGAGGAAAATACGTGCTTTGGTATCACTGTTGCACATGCATGCTAATGATGCATCCAGTGAGCCCCTTCAACGGACTCCATCCTGAGACAACATATTCATACAGTAGTAGCGAGTTTCGGTCCAATGTCATTTTAGATTTGCATAAGCAAGCTGGGAGTTGAAAATAATGTTTATTAAAGTTCCCAAGTTCAGAGTTGACTGAGCCAAATGCTAAAAAGGACTGATTGGAAATATATTCCGTGGACATGAACTTCCCCTTGTCAAGATGTAGATTGTGGATCCAGGCAAGTAAAAGCCCAAACTGTAATCCAGGGAGTCCCTAATTCAACAAAATCTCTTCAATGCTGATTTTTTCTTTTTTTTGTTAAAACAACACCAAGGTTTGCGATATAAGTGGTGTTGTATATGAATATATGTGACAGTTGACAGTCCTGTCACTATGCCTCCGAGTGATCATACACCCTGGCAACCTGGCCAAGGCAATATCCCTTTGGCTGAATGGTTCAGACATGACTCTCACCTAGGAATCTGGGGATCGAATCCTGCCCAAGCCCTTTGTCGTCCTGCCACAATCTGGCGCTTGCAAGTCGTAATTCATGGAGCACTGAGGGTGGGTCCATGGATTCTGTAGGGGTGGCAGCCTACGTGGAGCATGAGGATGTGCTTGTGACAAGAGGGAGAGAGTAAGTGTGGGATCCTGTCACTATGCTTCTGAGTGATCATGTGCCCTGGCTACTTGGCTAAGGGGGTATCCCCATTGGCTGAATGGTTAGCAGGCATGACTCACCCTGGAGTCTGGGGATCGAATCCTGTCTGGGCCCTCCTTCATCCTGCTACATATAGTTACTCAATTGTAAATATCTAACAAGTTCTTATTAACAATCGTGTTTGAACCTAGTAATTTTGCTGCATATTTAATGACAAATTTTTGGTGTTGGTATGACCTGTGTCACGTACATTTTTACTTATGAAGGTTGGTGGAATTCATTGTCCAGCTCAAGATCAGAAGCACTATATCATATAAAATATATCATCAACCTTGAGAAATTTTAAGATAACATTTTCTGCAAGTCAGTATTACAAATGGGAACTGTACAAGAGCATTTCATGATTTAGTTATTCCATTCCTGAGATGACAAGGATTTACAAACTGTGAAAATGCACGTTTATTTAAAATCTTGTGACCATTCTCATCCTTTGTTTGTGTTGGAGTTTTTCTTCATCATAATTCAAGGAAAGTGTTGCATCATTATAACTTCATGCTATTTCATAGACGATTCAACAATTGGTATCCAGCTTCTACACCACCTACTTACTCCCCAGCTTATACCCCAGGTGTATAAGCTGGATAGTGGGTAACCTCGTGGTAATGTCGTAGGCTTTGGCGTTGCGGACCCGGGTTCGAGTCCCTGATACGGCACTCAGGTCAACCACTGTGGGCCCCTGAGCAAGGTCCTTAACCCCCACCAACTACACCCCTGGCACTTCAGGTAGCAGCCCACTGCTCTCTGGTTCAGAGATAGGTAAAATGCAGAGCCCAAATTTCCCTCCAGGGATCATAACAGTACAGGGCTCTCAAGTTTTCAAGATTGCTTGGAGTGAGATTGAGACTGAGGTGGGGCAGGGGTCATTGCCGGGAGGGAGGCGGCAGGGGGGGCGCATCTGTATCATCTTCAAATTTCAGTAATTACAACAATGAAAAAAATATTGCAAAATAAACTAGTTCATGTTCCTGCTGTGAGTTCCTGACCAGCTCATGAACTCACTGCTTGTTGCTCACTACAATTTTTTTTACCAGTAAAATAATACATTCACACGTTTACAGACTTTTTGGTACACCAGCCTGGGTAAAAACCTGTACCTGTCCAGTTTGCTTCTTTCATCTGACAAAATATGTACAGTCATCCTCAAAATTATTCATACCCTAAAATTAAAGAAGGAAAAAAAAATCAGTTGTCAGTTGAATAAGTTGAAATTGACAAAAGTAATAATAAATAGAAATTCTGGACCACAATTTTGGACCACATTTCATGGGAAAGGTGCTCTAATGTGTCTGGAATAGTTTTGTTTGTTTGGTTTTTTAAAAAATCATTTTCAACTAAAATTTAAAAAATTTACTTCACTAAAATATATATATATTTTTTTTAAAATGTATTAATAGTTTCTTTAGTTTCTTGATATTTGAATCACAATTGTAAGTTTAGTCTCTTCTGTAGTTGGAGGGTATGAATAATTTTGAGTACAACTGTAGATGCAGGTGTCTGAACTTTGAAAGATCTGATACAGATTTTCTCCTAACATTTGTCACAATGCTTCATCTCACGACTAATGTTTATTCTTTCAACCTCACCTGTGAGCCTCCAGCCTTTTCTCCTCCACCTCCTTCAGCTTTTCCTCCAGCATCTCCTCCTGCATTCCTACTATCCTTCACCTGACAATAATATATTCATGCATGACATCAACAGTTGGACAATTTGTGGTGCAACAATCATAAATGTCTATATATAGAGGGATAAATATGTAGTTTCACAATTATCATGAGTTCGGATGTATAAAATCCTGTTTGTATATTATATTTTTTTCCCTTACATTATATTCATCAGCAGTGGGTCAGGGCCTGATCGACTTTATACAATGTTGCAATAAAGATTTATTCTAAATATATTAAGGAATAAATAATAAGCACAAGTCTTCTATAGAAATGAAGGAGGATCAGCTTTATTCCTAGCATGAACTAAATAGCAAGAGATTTAGGTAACAACAGTATTGTTAACAAGCTTAACATGATGTATTGGTCCGTGTTAACTAGTCATATTTAGCTAACATTATCTGCATGAAACAGCTTCTACTTACACGGTTTGTTTGGGGGAAAAAACTGTGTGTAGTTTTTTGCTGCTCTGACTGGTTTGCTGAACTTTCCTGACACCGTTCAGCAGCTCTGCTCTCTCCCGTCTGTGATCCACACCTGCCGGCCTAGCATGGGTGCGCTCACGAAGCCTTCAAAGACGGCTCAGAAAAAATTGTTTCGGACAGTAAAAATAAGTGCAGGGGACCAAAATGGCCTTTTGAAAAAGTGCAGGGGGACATGTCCCCCGCACATACACAGTCATGTCCCCGCTCATACGCAGTTAGTCCGAACGAGCCTGGTAGGCTTGTTCATAACGCCGCGAAATTAATTATCAGCGTGAGAAATGGCATGTGTGACGTGTAAGTGTGTAAAGTCATTCAAATACGTGTGTCACACGCTCAGTGCGTGAGACTTGAGAGCCCTGACAGTATATAAACCAGGTAGAGGTACAATTGGCAGTGGAAATGCAACGAGGGTTTATCATACCAAACTTTCCCATCCAGAGAAGGAGAAGGACTCTCTGGTGGAAAGAGAACCTTTAAGACTGTTTACTGTAGGAAAATCCCTGTAAACCAATGGCTGATAGATTTAAGGCCATCTTGAATGTTATTAGAATATTAAAGGAAATGACTGACCAATATACCAGCTAGATTTATATGCCTTATTGTTTGGATTCACTAAGAATGCTCTTGCTTTAACAGGCAGAAAAAGATTCCACCATGGCATGCAATACTGTTTTTCAAAAGAGACAGGTTTGTATCACTGCAATTTCATAAGGATAAAGAAACAGTCATTTTACAGAGTTGCTGTATTTAACATCATCAATGCTATGTTTACTGATTTACACACCAAAGCAAAGATGACATTACTGAGAGCACACAAAAAGCAGCTTAAAGATGACGTCTGACAGAAATTCTAACACTCTCTCTTTGTCCTTCACAGAGGGAATAGCCCTCTCTGTTCTTTAAGCTTTTCATCAGTTGCTTTCTTCAACTTACTTGGTATATTTAAAGAACCGGAAAAGAAAAGTCTTAGGGTACTAAATGCTGCATACACAACACAGTTTCCCATATGCTACAGATTTCTCTCCTTTTCTTGCTCTTTTTAATGTCATGATTAATGTTATCACTCTAACCTGATGTCACAAACATAGTTAGTGAAATCAGTCTTGCCTTTTGCTGCTGTCTTTTCTTATCCCTGCTTTAATAAATGATGAAGAGTGATGAAGAAAATTAACAGCTATCTACTGCATATTGTTGATTAGTTTAAAGCATGTTATATTCAGTAGAATAAAGTGGTCTTTCAAATGCACTTGAAACGCCTTATAATGAGCCTGAGGCAAATATCTTTCAATTGTTGCTGCAGACAATCTCTGACATTAGTTCACATTGGTATGGTCTATTGTTTTTGGAATTGGTTTAACTCTAATGCCTCCTCCAGATGGCTCTCCTCAATTAAGCTATTCTTTTCCAACACCCTGAAGAAGCTGTGTGGGTGCTAAGACTTTTGCCAGTTACTTGTGTATTTTGTGTGTTGCTGCGCCCTTCACAGAATTAGTCATAGGGTGTGAGCATTATTAGAGTAAAATTAGAACCCTGCTGTGTTTGAAACCACACGGATAATTGAGTATTCTTCAATCAGTAAACAGCAAGGATAGGTCAAGTTAACCTCTGATTGACCTCCGTAGGTCACGAGATATAATATAGAGGGACCTAAATCCTGTCATCAGTATACTCTTTTACCCTCTTGACTTCACCATAATGCCACCTATTTATCATGATTAACTTCCTTTTCCTTTAACTTCCTTGGTAGTATCATAATTATTTAATAGTACTTTTCAAGGTGCAACAGTGAAGAGACATCTATTTATTCAATTTTGAGTGAAGTACATGAAAGGCCTCTGTGTAAATCAACAAGACATTTCCGCATTGCTTTTGGCACTTCTGGCATGTGAATGACAGTTTAATGACACTTGGGAGACCCATCACATCGCTCCTGATAACCCGAGCACATAGGGTTAAGTGAAATTGAAGATCTAATATCTTCCCAGCTGTGAGGTGTCCTGCTGTTTTTAGCTTGACTGACAATATGGCCAACAGATTCATTTCAGTTTTTTTATTGTTCACAGTATTGATGATTCAGTGGAATGAAATCGCTGCGTGGTGCCAGCCTCATGATAACGCCCTATCATTCTCTTAGGGGTCAATGATAACAGCCAGATTAGCTGATTGCTTTACTGTCTGGGTCATGTTTGTTTTTGGGTTGTTGTTTTGTTTTTTTTTTCCTCAATACTGGATGGCTCACACTGAAGAGGTTCAGTGTTTGGTGCTTACATGTGCACAATGACTGCTGGAGCTTTACAGTGCACAATATCAAATTTGAACACAAAAAATATTCTCAGACTTAAAAGAGCATTTGAGTTGTGCAGTTCTGATGGAGAGTCCAAAATTTTAGGTTCTCCTAATCACACATACAGTATCTGAAATCAAGTCAACACACAAGTCTGTTTAAAAAGGCAAGTCCACTGGAATTACTAAAAAACAGCAGCCAAAAAAGAAAAAAAGGTAGGACAGTCTTTTTTGAAAGACCCGCATAGGTGCACGTGCTGTACCACTAAGGTTAAACCAGCACACATCGTCATGTTGCATTTTTAAATATGAACGGTGTGTTATATATTATGTTGAGTTTATTGTCTTATGCTTTGACTAATGGATCAAACTTTTTAAGAGGGGCTCAGTTCAGCGTTACAGCCGCCTTCACTGTAGTTACCGTCTGGATTAACAGCTGCTGCATGCGCTACATTTAAACTCTTGTACTGCCTAGTGATGCTGCATCATATAACACCGAGCTGCATGCGGGACTCCAGCGGTTCATATGAGGCAGAATCAAACCAACCACTGGTCATAAAACCGTAAATGACAGGAAAATCATGCAGAGGAAAAAGCGTGCGTGTGGTGAGTGCGCGTGGCGACGTGTCAACAACCGAATTTGACATTGACAAATTTTTTAAAGCAGAGCAGTCCACATCCTCGACGCGTCGCGACAGGCCTATTCTTAACATAGACAGGTGAGAGTTTTAACAAACATGCAGTTTTATGGAAATTTGTCTCTCATGTGAGACACATAAAAACTGAATTCTGCCTCTCTATGTTTAGTTCTCACTCTGGGAACAGAAAGTAGATTCGACCCTGATGACCTGAGGGATCTTGTTGGTTCATATAGAAGCAGAGGATCCTGAATGTATTTTAGCCCTATACCATTCAATGCTTTAAAAACTAACAGCAGGATTTTGAAGTTAATTCTTTGACAAACAGGAAACCAGTGTAAAGATCTGGGGACCGGAGTTATATCATCCACTTTCTTCGTCTTAGTGAGGACATGAGACTCGGGGTTCAGGACTAACTACAGCCGTCTGATAAACTTTTTAGAGAGTCCTATGAGGACAGCGTTGCAGTAGTCTGGACTACTGAAGATGAATGCATTTAGAAGTTATTCTAAATACCGCTGAGACATCAGCCCTTAAATCATCGATATGTTCCGTAAGTGTGTTCCTTATTTCACAACTATCTTCATGTAACTGCAAAAATCCAACTTCCACATTTCTGCCTTTGTTGTTGGTTTTTAACTGTTTGCAGGTGAGAGCTAACTTTTAATTTGTCTCCCTACGCTCAAAAATATATTCAGATATCTTCTTTTTTTTTTTTTTTTTCCTCTTTTTTACTTGTCCTGTCCATCATAGCAAGCAGAATGGAAATCTGATTGCTTTATTGTGATGAATAGTTTTGCTTTACCAAGGGGAGCTTTATGAACACAAGGCTCCCCTTGATATCCTGTTTATTCATTTTATTTCTTTGATTAAACATTTGTCTATAACAGCATTCCATACCATACTGCTAGGCTTGACAAGGGAGAAATGAAAGTTAACAGAGGTAATGATAGAAAGTGGAACAGAGAGAACTGAGTGAGGAAGAGGAAGAGAGAGAGAGAGAGAGAGAGGAGAAAAAACCTAAATCCACTTACACAGTTCACTGGTGCATCTGTACAGAAACCCCTAAACAACATTCCAAGGTCAAATAAGCAAGAAAACAAAACAAGCAATCACTTACAGGAGGACCTGCAGGTGGCTTAAGTATCCTCAGATCATACCAACACACGCAGGACTACGCAGAGAAGAGGTACAACCTAGTCAGCGCAACGGGAAGCAGAGAAGAGGTAAAACCCAATCAGCGCAACGGGAAGCAGCGACACAGTGTCAACATGCATGATAAAGAGTGCTCTATGGTGATACAGTCATGCAGATGCAGCCTCGTCTCTGCAAGGAGGAGGAAGCCCACAAAGCTCAAGCCCAGAGGCCCAGACCCCAGCCACCTCCCCAAAAGAACGGACATGCATCCCCCAAAGGGCAGCAAAAGGCGGCCCCAGCCGGAGCCCCCCGCGGTCTGGGGGCCCAGGCCTCAGCGGACCAAGACCAGCAGCTGCCGACTCCACCGGGCACCGGCCGCCCCCAGGGCAGGGACAGCGCCGGGCCTGGGGCCCAAGCGCCCAGGAACAGCCCCCCCACCCGACCCAGGTGGCCCAACCAAAACCCAGGAGGACCGGACCCCCCAGACGACACCCCCCCAGCACAGGCCAGCCCCCATCCCGACGTCCCTGCCTCACACACCTGACACTAGGGCGCTACCACTGCTACCACCCCCCTACACCACCAACACACTCACACACACATACCCCCAAACACCCACATGCACTCCCCCCACACACAGGCACCCACACGCTCCACTCTCCAACTTTACATACCCACACTTACTCCTCCCTCCACCCCAACCACCCTCCACCCTCTACCCTCCACACATACCCCCCACCTCCTGATACCCTCTCACACCCACATGCACCCCCCACACACACCTGCACCGACCCCTCCCTCCACCCCACATGCCCCCACCTCCCTATCCCCCCAAACCCTTATACACCCCCCCACACACACACATGTCCAGCCCCACCCTTCCCTCTGAGTTGTCACATACCCACCCTTCTTTCTTTAGCCCCTCACAACCATCCCTACCAGACACTCACAAGCATACGCCTCCTTCCCCCATCCCCCTTTCCTCCAACCACTTGCCCACATCTCCTTCCTCTTCCAGCCCATATTCCTCCCTCCCACATTTCCCCTTTCACTCTCTCATTCATTTGTTCTCACACACCCACCTTACTCTTACCCTTGCCTCCGTGGCTCCTGGGGGATAGCCCCAACCATGGAAGGAGCCGCGAGCTCCAAGCCCCCGGCACATTCCTCCCCATCCCACCCACCCACCCTCCATCCCCCACCCCCGGACGCAGCAGGCCAGGTATCCCCCGAGCCAGCAGACCCCCCGCAATGCAGCTGGCCATGACCACTAGCTCGTGAAGCAGCCACTACCCCCCCCCCCCAGTAGCGCCCAGGAGACCAGAGTGTATAAAAGGACCCCTAAAGGGACATTGTGTAATCGCGAGCAGCTCCCTCATACTTTTCATGCTGCATTTGCGTGAAACCGGGCAGACCAACGACAGCCGATGCATGTAAAGTTATCACCAGCCTCAATGTGAAGACGTGGTCCGTCAGTTACAGTGACATCACTCCACATCTGATTTTTAGTCATGGCGATGTCGTATTGTTTTCCCTGACCCATGTTTTACCGTCTTTCGCTCGGCTTCATTGGTTAAAATGACATCTGGTGTATTACCAACGGCCGTCTGCCCAACTGCACGTGAACCCAGCATCAGTGAGACGCTGGTTTCTCCCCACTGCAGCGCGGTGACTTTTCAAAGACATTACCTCGAACTGAGCTGAAAACTCCGGTGTGTCCGGTGAGTTTCTGTGTTTTCCTACTGTCACGCTTCTCCTGAATGCAAAAACATGGCGATACAACATGGCAGCCCCCACCGAGCCGCCCCGCTCGATGTGTAAATGAATGATACGGACGGCAAATTTAGAACTTAGAGGAGCATTTCAGTTTGTTGATGGGAGTGATTACTGATTAATGAAAAAACACTTTTGAACCAAATAATCAGTTTTTGTGAATAAATAACAGGAGAACTTACACAATATCCCTTTAAGGTTTACCTAATAAAATGGTCAGTCTACAGTTCAGTAATTTTTGTATTTACGTAATTATGCACTTAGTATTTTTTTCATTCAATTGTGCTTGTGGTATTTCTGGTCCTCCATTAACTTATAAGGAGCAGAGGAGACACTGTGTTTTTTTTTGTTTGTTTGTTTTTTGCAACAAAATGCTCAAGTAGATTCAATAAAATGTCATCAGTAACCAGTTCCTTATTGCTTGAATTATAAGACTACTGTATAGTGTTATAATAGCTACAAGAAGAAAGTATTCTAAGTATACAAATGCATTACTATGTTACTCCCAGTTTGGAGTTCTTAGCTTTAATACACTCACTGAAATGATTATCTGATAATCAGGCCTCTATGTAGCTTTTTAATTAGAACATCTACTCATTCTAATCAGGTGGTTTGAAGCAAGTTAACATCAAAATGTGATAAAACTGTGACTGTAAAAGGGAGAAGAATATTATTACAAGTGTGTTCATTTTTTAACAATAAATTAGCCAATTTTAATAATTTATCCACTTCATTCATGTTTACTTCTCAGATTAGATGGAGAAGCACTCAATCTAAGACTTTTTCTTTCTTTCTTTTTCCAAAGAGAATGTAGCCTCAGAGAAAACATGAAACTGAGCACACAATGAAAAAGTTAATGACTTTGTTCTTCAACAAACAGACTCATCAAACATTTTTAAAGATGCCATCTAACAAACTTAACAATCTAAGTGGATAAAGAAAAACCCAGAATCCAAAAAACCACATCAGTTGGCATGCATAGATATTACTCAATGTAATGAATGTGGGCAAAGATCAAGTGCATATTATACAATTCATCCCAATGGTTATCAAATCACAGTTGAAGCATGTCACGGTTGCATTTCAGACCAGTGCATATCTCTTTAACATACCCAAAGCAGCCAATACTTTCATCTTCTGAACTATCACCTCTCAGGTTGCCTCATTATGTGCCTTGATCTTTTATGCAGTCGGATAAAAACAGAAGCCTTGCAATGCTTTGATCTGTGGCATAAAAGCTCTCCAAGAACTGACAACATGTCAAGATGGAAACAACATTAGATAGACCAGGTTAAAGTAAAATGTTGTTTGATATTTTGATGCATTATTGACGATGATACAAAAAAAATATTGACCTCATCAAATATTGAGAGGGGAAATTGAGTTTGGATAATACAGTAAACGATTGTCCCTTTGCATGTGAAACCATTTTATTAAAGCCACTGGGAAAGTGCATGGACTCTTACATGCCTTGTGACTGCTACTGTTTTGTAGCACATCATCAGCCTAGCTGTGTTAAACAACATTCAGACTGATATTTGAATAGTTAAACAGACAAAAAATGTCTCAAAATTAGCAATTTACAAACTACTAAATGACTTCAAAAGCAGTGCCTTGGTTTGTACCAACAAAGAACAGAATGTGATGATTCATTCACTTCTCTTTTCTTTCTTTTGTTGGACACATTTTGGGTGAAGCAGAGACAAGCACCCCCTCTCTCTGTGCCCATATGGCCATCAAAACATGTTGTGGAACAGAACATTTTAGAAAAACATTCATCTCTTTAACAGACATTTGCAAATTTGTACAAAGTACCCCATTATATTGGTTTAAAATACTTTTTATTGACCCTTGCTTTCTTTTTATACATTCAAACTTGTATTTTTTTTTTTTTTTTAAATCCTGCCTGTTGACACAGCATAGGTCACCCAGGTGCAGGCAATCAAAGCTTGTCTTAAATATCTAATACTTGATTTGCATGTTGATTTTTAATGGATCCCACTTAGCCAGTGAAAATAACACAATAACTTATAATGTTGAGTTGGGAAACCAAGGCTCTTACAGATTTAGTTGTGGATTTGAATCAACGCAACTGCAGATTTTTATGTGTGTTTGTGTGTGCAGAGAGCATTAAAGTGGAGTTGTAAGCTTGTGGCTGCTTAAGGCGTGAGAGTTTTTTTTTTTCTTCTTCTTCTTTTTGCTGGGAATGATTTCATTTAAATTTGCCCAGCAGATTGCACTGTAGTGACGACACTGCCTAATTAATCCTTCCCCCAAGGCAACAAATTAAATCATCTATTGAACTTTAAACAAAACAAAACTTTCACACATATGACCTCCTTTAGTGAAACTAATGATCTGCAGCCAGGAGAGACAGCTTGTCATGACACAATTGGCCTATAGTGTAATATGAGAAAAAAAAATATCAAAAGAAAATGTTAAAGTTACATAGAAAGAAGCACTTGTGCAACACTGATTCCACCATGGTATGAAAGATTAATTATCTCTGACATATTTGTGATTATACATCCTCTTAACACATCGTTAGCTTTATCCCAGAAGGGTGAAGGAACACAGCATTCTTTCAGGATGCTTATCACAGTGTAGTTCGCAGCATGTGCTCATCTATGTTTTTACATTTTGTCTGTGGCTTAAGCGTAGCGCGCCAGAGTATTCATATAGCAGAGCATTAATTCCCCCTATTTCAACAGCATAGTGCTCCACTTTGAGAGGGATGAACATAGTCTCTTTAATTGTTTACGCTCTTTCTTCTCTCTGTTTGAATATGCATGCGATGGAAAATGGGAGCTTGTACTCCCAAGGATATATACAGTGGGAGAGTTTGGTTCAAAACAAGAACTGGATTAAACTGGATGATGCTCAAAGAAAAGTTAACCTTGTTTTTCTGTCCTGATCTTATTCCAAGTGTTTGGAAAGAAGGTGACAATTTTAAAAACTTTTACTTATGCCGATGGGGTTTCATGAGGTGATCAGCTTCCACCAGTGGGCTGCTTAATTACTGAAAGGTATTGTCAGTTTAACTTTTTTTCAATGTCACATAAATTTATGTGATGCAGGAGAATTTTTAAAAAATAATGAACTCAGGAGCTGCATGTTTTAGTGGAAATGACAACGATGCATAAAGAATAAAGTCTGTTTTAGCCAAGTGATAGAAATAGTTGAAGTATTTGAGGCTGAGCTCAAGTTTTTTTGCATACTCTGATATGACAAGACGAGCATGAACTGCCTTTTTGGCTTTTCTAATTCCCCAAACATCAATTTGCATTCTAGTCTTAAAGCAATGTTTGAATTGCATAGCTATAAGATACAGCAGCTTAATAGGAAAACCCTCTCCTATAAAAGCTTTTTATAGGAGAGGGTTTTCATTCTTTTTCGGACCAAGTGAATGACAGGTAGCATATACAGTATATATTCATACACAGGCACGAAAGTACATATAAACACATATGCATGTTCCTGCCCAGCCAAAATAATAATTTCTTTTTCAAACTTTATTTGTCCAAAAAAGGGAGTAGGCTGAAGTAAAAAATACTTATCTAGGCCTATCCCCTTGCATTCATTTCAAGAAGTGTGTTTTATTATAATGCTTCTTCCACCCTGCTGTAATGCTTTTACTGTAATATTCAATGTAAAGCCATTAAAATTGTGCCGTACATGAAATGTGCTATACAAATTAACTTGCCCTGTCTTAAGACAAAATGTATACAATGGGTTTCATCACCTTCTCTGGTTTTTCTTTTAGTATTGTGAAAAGTAGTGGAGGTTCATCTTTATTTGGCTGAGTTCGATCTCTCCAGGAGAGAAAACCTATTAAAATACTGGAACTCAAGGACAATGGTTTATCCGAATGTGGCAAGGTACGCAATGGAGGGCCCATGCAGGCGGGATATGATCCCCAGACTCCTGCACACTAACCATTCAGCCAAATGGACATCTCTGTGGCCAAGTATACAGGGTGCATGATCACTAAGAGGGTGACAGGACCATCAGCTGTCACATCTCTCCCCCTCTTTTCACAAGCTCGTCCTCATGCTCCGCACAGGGTGCCACCAATTATGAATCCATGGACTGTTGGCCATTGCTGCACATGGATTCTTCCGACAATGCCAGAATGTGGCAAGGTATGCAACGGAGGGCACAGGCAGGATTTGATCCCAGACTTCTGGGTGAAAGTCATGCATGCTAACCATTCAGCCAAAGGGACATCCCTGTGGCCAAGTAGCCAGGACGCATGATCACTTGGAGGCATAGTGACAGGACCGTCAACTGCCACACTAATATGCACCAGCTTGCCAAGAGATCTACATATTCCAGCTACTTCTGTGCCAAGTGAAAGGGTCTTCTCCAAAGCTGAAGAGATGTTCACAAAGAAGAACAGACTGAAGCCTAATTAAGTTTATGTAAAAAAAAAAAAAAAGGTTTTAAAGCAGAACTCAGTAACTTCAGCTCGGGGCTCCCCCTAGTGGCGTCCTTTCACTGTCGCGTTCAACCCCCCCTTACACCCCCACAGCACACAGACGGCTTCTCTACCTGTCTTTCTTCTATTTTGATCGCTGGATATGTTTCTAAGCTTTTACTAGCTTGTTGATGCTACTTTGCTGCGTTGGTAGCAGCATTACGTCTCGCTCTGCTCAAAGCAAAGACCTGTCTCTTCTGAAACGGGACGTTTTACCCGCGATTTGCAGGTAAATATGCCGTGGATTATATTTTTCACTGGTGTTGGCGAGTAGCAGGTAAGAATACGAACTTTTATTTACTTTTTGCGGACGTGACAAGTGATTACTGAGCCTGAAGCAGTGATGCTTCACCCGGCACCCAGGCAGCGCAAGCTACGTGAATCACTCTGGTCCAGCAAAGAGTTGGTTATGAGAGCCAGGAGCCGTGTTTAGGTGGTGTGAGGCTAAAGAAATGTTTTCTTCGAATTAGCGCTGGTAGTCTGGTTCAAATCAGCGCTGGAAGCAGCTGGGTAGATAGGGGACCTGAGTACCGTACAGCGGTTTCTGTTGTCGCAAGTTCTGCTCGGGTCGGCGCAGGCAAAGTTGTATTTAGCTGCTCGCAGGCCAGAGGCCCCGGCGGGAGGGGGGGAAACATTGAATCGCTCCGTAAACACTTTGTTTAGCCCCACGGGGATTCCGAAAAGCATTTATCGAGGTAAAAAAGTTACTGAGTTCCCCTTTAAATAAAAATGTCTGAACCCCCTAAATACCCAATGCAAAAATGTCTGAACCCCCTAAATACCCAAATGCAATGACAGGTAAGACAAAGAAGTTTACAAGCAGCATCTACAAAGCGGTAAATAGCCTTTTAGCTCTCTCACCCCTCTCAAAGAAATGATTAATTGGGCAAACTCAATTAAATTGAGGGCAGTTTTCCCTCCAATACATATATGTAGGGTGAACTCAAACAATATATCTTAATGCAACATAATATAGTTGAGTTAGTCGAGCAAATTTTATTTAATGGACCCTTTTCATATTTTATGCATGCGTCACTCATGCACGCTCGCAACTGCCTTTGATGGTCAGAAAGCTTTCAAAGTCCGTTGAAACAGAATAAAGACTGGTCTTTAAAGAATTAATTCCAATGATTTTTGACGAGGGGAGAACTGTCTTAGATGGGGAATAAGTTTTTACTGGTTTCCCGTGAAGAAACACCAGCAATCGGACTAGATTTGTGCAGTCAGCCATGCTAAAACTGGATGCCTTCGCCACAACACCCGCTTTGCAGCCTCCTGTTAGCGTCTGGTGACCACAACTATGTGAACTATATGTTGAAATAGGGGGCAAGATGAGAGACAATCGCACAAGTAGGAGGCAGAATTAAGTCGAAATTAATGTAAACACCACGCCAACCATGATTACTTTGTTACCTCAGCCAAGGGGGTAATGTTTTCAGTAGCGTTGGTTTATCTGTCCGTCCGTCTGTCTGTCTGTCAGCAACTTTACGGAAAAAGTTCTGGACAGATTGACCTAAAATTTCACCAGCTGTGTGCCTCTGCCCAAGGATGAACCCATTAAATTTTGGTGGAGATCCAGATCACCTTCTGGATCCAGGAATTTTGGAAGGATTCTTTATCATTGTGAGATAGGCCATGTTGGAAAGGCTATTGATGAGGTGTGAGTGTCCCCTTGTGGCAGAAGTGTGCTGCTGCGGGTCTGCGCACATGATGTCAGGACGCAGAAATGAAACTTATGAGCAGCAGTGAGCATGAGGAGAGAAGATTGTTGGACAGACTTCTAGCCAGTTGAATATCTTGAACTGTGTGCGTCTGTGCTATTAAGCTAGCTGACCTGTTACAGTACATGCCAGTTACTGTAACTGTTCACCTTGAACACATATGCATGTTTAGTCCTAACTGTAAGAGATTAATTAGTGATAATTAATATCTTAAATGTGTTTATTTGCCGAACAAATGTTCCTCATGGCTTTGTATTTCTGTGTTTATGGACCACACACACTTCCATCCAGGCATTCACCTTAACTAGCCCTAGCATTCCTCACATGTAAGCCTGTCATTTGTTGCATTACTGTGCTGTTGTGATTAAGAGTGACCAGTAAAGACAGTTAACCATACAAGCGAGTCCTGTGCGTTCTGACAGACACCCCATGGTGAACATCGAACCTCCTTTCCAACCCCTAAAAAGTCTTACATGAACATCACCCTAATAGTCCAAATTTGGGGAATTTTTCCATATAACTCTATACAAATGGCTCAAGTGTTTGGGAAAAAATTACAAGAAAGGATCTCAATGAGTTCTATAATGTTTTGAAAGTCGATACGGATCCAGAAACGTTCCGGATACTATGATCCAGAACACGCAAAAATAAGTCGAGCTGCTTGGCGGAGGTCTGCACTCTCCGAGTGCTTTTCTAGTTTGAAAATGTAACTGACCCATTTCCTTGATCAATGCAACCTTAAAAAAGAGGAAAGTTTATGCTGCCGGCTGAAAGTTCCCCTTAGCACAGTCTGGTGGACATTTAAAGATTGTTTTTCTTTTCTTTTCTTTTCGAATACTTAGGAACTGTAGCGACCCAGACAGTACTACTAACTTGCCGCAGTTAAGCACGACTCAGTGTTGCCTCCTAGTTCGCTGATGTCTCTCATCTTCCCTCATTTCTACATGTAGCCCATGTCTTTGTGGTCACCAGATGCCAACAAGAGGCTGCAGAGTGGGTGTTGCGGTGAAGGCATCCAGTTTTAACACGGATGACTGCATAAATCCAGCTGGTCCCTGGTGTTTCTTTACCGGAACCCACTTAAAACTTATTTCTCATCTAAGAGAGTTCTACCCTCATCAATTATAGCTGTCAAAAATGCAGAAAGTGTCCGACATCGTTGTAATTAACTATTCTAGTATCTAAATGGACTTCGAAAACTCTCTAAATGTCAAGGGCAGTTACGAGCATGCATGTGTGACGTACATGCAAAAATGATGAAAATCGGCCATTGCTTTAATGTGAGCAATTGTCTTGTGAGTAATTGTCATGGAGTCATATCTTTCAGTTGTCTCTCTGAGAGTGAGTTAAGTAAATGAAACAAAACAATAAAAAACTTTGTGAGGAAAAAAATGACTGACTTTTACAAATATCTTTTTCAGTAGAAGTGTTTTTATGCAAATCTTGTGTTGGGCGTATTGAGATTTTCTGATATCGTGACAACTGTTTGAGTGGTTTCCTCTATTTCTTTTCTATTCATCTAATATTGCTGAATCCACCGAAAGGCTCTTGGGCATGGATCCGTTTCTTTTTGGAAAATAAAGCAACTACCTGTGTAGGATCAGATAATTGCTGTTGCTCTGCTCACTGCTACTTTATGTAGGGCATCTACCACCCAAGGTACAAGATGACATTTAGCTCACCAAAAGATTGCTGAACCAAGACTGACAATAGATAAAAAGGTAGAAAAAGGTTAACTGAATGAGGAGGCAATTTGCAAAGATTTACGTGATCACTCTTGCTCCACAGATTATAGAAAGTATTCTTGAATAACCTATAGATCAAAAAGTACTGTGTATTTATGTGGTATGTCAGGACATCTGGATATAGAAAATGATTGGGTGACTCTCCATCTCTCAACGTGAGGTACAAAAAATAATGAGTGAGGTAGTTCACTATGTTGCAGTCAAATTACACCATATGAAATTTTGCATAATAATACTTGATAAAGTGAGGCTATAAAGTTGAAGTCTGAACTTGGTTAACTTTTGGCAGTGTCATTGAAATGAATGAAAAAAGAGTTGTAAAATATGTAAAATGTTGGTCCACAGTTGGTTGCTTAGAGTTTGAAAAGCCAGTTCAGAACAGTGCAGTTTTATATATATACATATATATATATATTTTTTTTTTTTGTTAATCTAAAGCCTTTCTGCATTCAGTGCTGATATTATAAGAGAAATTAAGTGATTGCATCAAAATAGGTTAATGTTGCCCATATATTCAGATATCAGGCAAATAAAATACCTGGATATGTGTATTAGCATCCACAGCCTTAATTACTGGATGTGCCTCAACTTTCTTCATGATCAAAAACAAAACTGAGGTGATTGTTTTTGGAGCTAAACACAGAGAAGAAACATCAGCAGGTCACCACAGAGCTTCAGTCTACACACATAAAAACTACCAACCAGGCCAGAAATCTGGGTGTGACCTTTTCAGACTTCAGTGTCCTAACCATGATATGAAGACTTCGGGCTCACAGTTACTCCTTGGCTCATTTCGGTGGTAACAAGCTCTGTCTAGGTTTACTTTTGAGCGACAAAAAAAAACTTGCATTGAAAAAAAGCATGATAAGTTGCATTAAAAACTTGCTACTTGTTTAGCCTTCTCAGAGGCAGCAAGCAACGTACAGGCTTTTTACCATGCTTCCACATGCAGCAACATGTCTTTTACTTCCTGTGTCACATGGGTCGGTGTCACACACACATAATACTGTCTCTCTTTACTGTTACCATAGTGAATAACGGTCAGGCCGACAACATACGTGTAATGATGGACTGAGACTTAAACTCTGAAAATCATGCAATTACAAAATCAGCCTATTATCAGCTAAAGAACATCTTAAGGTTAAAAGATCGAGAGGGACCCAACTGCAGTCACGAGACGTCGCCATATATCCAATGCACGCCGGAAGTTCCCACGTCCCTTTGTTGTGGTCTATGGGCCGACCATAACAAATTGGGGGCTCGTCCGTTTGGCTTGTGGTTGTTTGTGTGCGTGTTTTGCGCCTTCTGTCTTGTTTGCGGGGGTGGGGTGGGGGCGTTGGGGATTTCTCCGCATGTTGACGTCGGAACGGGAATTTACGTTTTTGGTGTCGCTCGTTAGGGAGATTGTGTGGGACTGTTTTTTTCATTGTCTGCTTCAGTGTTGTCTGGTATTCCTCTTAGGTTGTGGGCTGCATGGATTGCGTGATCTGTTTTTACGCTGTTGCAGGTCTGGCTGGTCGCATTCTGACTCTCCTGCAGGTTTAGCGCATCTCCCCTTTGGGATTCATGTGCTCGTCCCTGGTAGTGTGGGGTTATGTGGTTGGAGCGGTTGTCTCGGGAGCATGGTTGTGACAGGGCTGCCAGCGTGCTGGTAGTTTTGTCAGCCCATTGGTAAGCAGTGCGTAAATACTGTAGACTAGGGTTGAGTTACTTTAGCCTTGGGTAGGCAGTTAGAGGGGAGTTGGTTTGTGACCGCTGGGCGGCTGCGCGTTTGTGAGATCAGTGCGTTTTCACCTTGTTTTGGTGTTGTTGTGTGGCCTTTAGTTATGTCGGTGGAGAAATCTGTTGCTGCTCCCTTAGGGGAATTTTTGGATCAGTGTTCGCGGGATCAGCTGATTAAGATTGCTGATCACTTCCAGATTAGCGGTGATACACGGCAGGAGGACCTGGAAAAAGTAGTCCATGCATTCACCTTCAGTCGGCTTGATTATTGTAACAGTGTATTTACTGGTCTTCCAAAAAGAAAAATCATTTTGACAACAGCAGCTCGTTGTGTAGCCTACTCTGTTGTTTGAGTTCTCATCAAGACCAAGAAAGTGGATCACATCAGTCATGTTCTGAGGTCTTTACACTGGCTTCCTGTCCATCAGAGGATAGAGATTAAACTCCTGTTGCTGGTTTGTGAATGGTTTAGGCCCAAACACATCAGTGACCTCCTGACCCAGTATGAACCTACCAGACTCCCCAAGTCATTCGGTCTTTTATCAGCTCCATGTCAAAACCAGACATGGAGAAGCTGTTCAGCTTCTATACTCCACATGTCTGGAACAAACTCCCAGAAAGCCTCAGATCAGCTGAAACACTTCAGGTGAAAAACCCACCTGTTCTGAACTACATAAATAGTTTTTATTCAGGAGTTCAAATCAGCACAGCCGCTTTTAAGACTCATTTAATACGCTCTCTTTTGTTTTTATTAATTGAATAACGCTTTTTATTCTTTTACTTTTCTTTCCCTCTGCACCCCACTGTAATGCTTTTAATATTTTATGTAAAGCACTTTGAATTTTCGTGTACATTAAATGTGCTATACAAATAGACTTACCTTGCCTTGCCTTAAAGCTAGGGTAGGGTAGGGTAGCTAGGATATTCTAGAAAAATAGTGTGAGCAAGCTACATTTTGAAAATACACAATTCAAAAGTACAAACGCCTTTCTTCAGACTCCCAAAGCCACACCTCCAGCACACAGCAACGTGCAAAGCTTGTTTCTGAGGGTTCATGAGCCAGTTGGGGAAGACAACAGGAAACAGCTGAGTGAATAACTTGATAGCTTGATAGACAACGGCAGTTGAACTGTGTTTCCTAAAAGTAATTAAGTCGCTCACCTCCAACTCTTTTGGCAGTGTAAAAACCTGCAAACTTTGATGCTTTCATGACTTGCTTTTTTTTTTTTCTTCTTCTTTATCTTTCAGGGCCCGGTTGTTCAATTCTCGGTTATTTTAACCACTGGTTAACCCCTAACGGTCCGTTAAATCCTTAACCTGCCGTTAGCTAACCGACTGTTAAATATGCGTTCAAAGCATGGTTAGTCATGCCGTCAGCTAACAGCACCGTCAAAGTTAACCATAGGGTTAGCACCACTGGTTAGCACCAATGTATCCCACAATTCCCCATTTTGTTTACTTCTGGTATTGCAAAAAGTAATGTTGTACGTCTGTGACTCCTTATTGCTGTGAGGAAGACACGGGGGGCCGACTCTCACTTTATTTTCCCACCGTGAACAGAGCTGCTGTTAGCCACAACACACTCTTCCTCATCCCCCAGTCTCTCCATCATCCTTCCCCGTTCTCTTCACACTCCTGCCCCCCCCCCCCCCCCCAGCTCATCCGGCCTCACAGCACAGCAAACCCTCAGTAACAGAACACACGGGACACAGAAAGTATTGATAAGCAAACGATCCCTTTCACTTCAAGGAAAAAGAGGCAGAAATTTCTCTGCTGACGAAGAAAATGTCATTCTAAATAGTGAGTCCGTCGTGTCCACAGTTCGTTGCACACTCCAAATCAACTCGCAAAGGATTACATATATGCATTCTTTCCCGAAGTGGTGCGCAGCTCCTCGTTAGAATAATCCCCGATGTCAAAATCAAAGCCACAATAACCGCCGCCCTTCCTTCTCTGAACCGGCATCATGAACGCAGCGTTAGCAACAAACGGCATAATGAGATATAACCCCACCGTTAAGACTTTAGCGGCGGTCCTTAGGTGTGTTAACTTTAACGTTAAAGAAAGGAGACACAGCTCAGAGGCCATGAGCGATATATGATTGTTTGATATATAGGGTTAGGGGTTAGGCTGACAAAACTTAACAATCTAAACTGACATAGACCACAGCCTAATAACTACAAGCCTCATAGGGATTAGAGAGACCAAAGAAGAAAAAGGATCAGGATAAAATACAGTTATCAGTGGTGTGAGGAGAACCAGTAAGGTCCTGGTTTAAGCTAGCAAATGACGCCTTTTTAACTCTAGCCTAGTGTAATGTCTGCCATCACATGTCAGAGTATAAGTAAAATACAGGGGATTATTTCATGCTGGAACATTAAAAATGACACATGACAGAACCTGATGTTAATGGATTGGTTATAAGGTTGTTAGGCCCTGATTCACGAAAGGTTTTCGCGCACTAAAATGAGCGCTATCTCCATTACACATGCAATAATCTGCAATAAGCTGATTTAAAAAGCACGGCAAAAGGAGGTTTGTGCCTGTTAATGGGCAAAATAGCCCCGCTATCCATTTTGTGAGTCTGCTGTGGATGAATATGCACTATGGGCGTTTCTGCCAGAACGTGCAAAATATTGGGAGGAGGCTATGCAAACAACTCAGTTTTGCACACACTATTACGAAGTGAAGGCTTCCCAATCATGACGGAGGCTCCGATTGCTTGCTGGACATTTATTGTTGGCAACGTTTTACAAGAAGAGCAGCCTGAAGTTGCCATTCAAAAAACAATAACAACAGTCAAGTGAGCAAACAGGATAGAACAGTTCCAGTTAAGCACCCTTCACAATAAAACACTTCCGAGTGTTTCAAAATAAATCATTTTAGGTTTAAACAATAAACTTCTCTGTACTTATGTACTAAAATCATGTTAAATCCAAATAATAATAACTCATGTAAACTGCATTTTCTAACATACACATGTAAACAATATACACTATCCAAATAATTAATAATAATCATGAGGGGGGGGGGGGGAGGAAGGACGGGATAAAAAAAAAAAAAAAAATAAAATGTATTTCATATCATACATATATGTGAATAATTCACAACACACGCAATGTGATTTATCAATCGTGCAACGGAATGCAGGCGCAAAATATCGTCTGTATTTTAGCATGTTTGAAAAGCAGATATTAACTAGCAGCTTGATGCACAAATGGCTGGAATGGTGCTGCCAACAGGACTGCAGACATGCAGCATTGGGTCAAAATCATTTCTCATGAGGTGTGAGGGCAACTTGTCAAGTTTCATTATTTAATAAGATAACAATCAACATCACTATTTAACTTGGGTTATTCTAGACAGATGAATCAGAACATCTGCAGCTGACATTAATTATGTCCTTTTATTTCATTTTATTTTTTGCGTATGGCGTATCTTTTAATTTAGATAAGCTCCTGCGCGCTCCTCCTCTCCACACCCAGTTCCTCCTCTCCACATCACGGCTCCTGCTGCTGCTCTGACGTTGCTGACCTGTGTGAAGTTCCTCCCCCCCCACCCCCACCCCACACAAAACTTAGTAAAAATA
Source organism: Atherinomorus stipes (assembly GCA_023101725.1). NCBI lineage: Eukaryota > Metazoa > Chordata > Actinopteri > Atheriniformes > Atherinidae > Atherinomorus > Atherinomorus stipes. Next base: position 585,449 of record JALJCO010000901.1, read on the forward strand.
ACCAGTAACGTAGCTCAAATCATTGATGGTATTTTTTACTGATATTTACGTGGGGTGGGGGGCAAATACACAGGTCCAGCACCTGGCATTGTGCCAAAGAGCGCACACTATGTATGTAATATCAGACCATCTTCAACAGCATCTCCTTATCCATGTTCTTAAACTGGCCTCGTATGACCCACAGGAAACCTGCTGCACTGTTTGTATTTTATAGTTATATTTATCTTATATTCTATTTTTTTATTTGTCTCATATTATATCTCTGGAACTAATATCTCTCTATCAGGTTCGAATTTCATTTTGCGTTTACCCCATGCTCATCTGAACTTTCCATGGCAAAACAATAGCGCATGCTAAATCCTCATTTAAATACTGCTGTTTGCGCCTGTTACAGATTGCGTGTGTAATCTTTGTAGATCATCCGCAAACGCTGAAGAGAGCGCACGTAATTCATCAGCACGGCAAAGAAATTAGCGGTCTTTATTTGAATTCTTTGTAAAGCAAGGCCTTAGTCTTATTACATACATATTGTATAGTCTACATAGTGCCTTTCTCTGGCAAAAAAAATGCTGGCTCAGTGTTTTTTTCCATCATGAGAAGACACTTACCCTCATATTGCCAATGTTTGAGCCTGTCACAACTCAGTCTGACAGCTGTAGTGCAGGCAGAGGTCGATGTATGATACAACCCGATGAAGACAGTGAATAACAGTCTTGTGCAAGTGATGCTATTAGAAAGAGCCCAGTTCACGGCCCATTTAGGGTTAAAGGAGGGACAACTTTAAGAGGGTTCAGGGAGAGGATCACACTTGGGAAGATCCAGCTTAATTAACCTGTTGTCACCTGTGGGAAAGACCGTGGCTCATTTTCACTGCAACACACTGTTTCAGCTTTGTTTCCATCACATCAAGAATATTGTTACCATCAATATTTGGTGTCCAACCAATCTGCTCTCGCAAATGGATGTATCTGATCACTTCACTTTGATTGTCATTAATATAGACAAACAGACACAGCAAGAATACATTTATTGTCTCTTTTTCTGGTTGCCAGGGTAACAGTCTCTGTCAATATGATCAGTTGTAAAAGCTGCTGTGATAACACCAATGGCTTTTTAAAAAAAATCTGAGATTTTCCACTTTGTTTGGAGCAGCTGCAGAACAAAGGCAGAGCACTTTGACAAATGACACTGGGTGCAGTGTTTTTTCTTAAGACAGCCATATGCAAACGCCCTCTACTCATTTGGAACAACTGGAGAAAAAAAATCACTGACACAGAGAGAAAAGCTCTGTGGACGCAATCGTTTACAAAGCAAAGCTACCATGCCAGCAACATCAGAGGAGAGGAAGGGCAAATTAAGAAAGACATGAAAGATGAACTGTTAAAAAGAAAACTTGCAATGCAACTCCCCTTCTGTGTCGGGTTGCGTCTCTGCATTCTGTCACTGTCGGTCTCTTGGTTTTGTACACCAGTGTTCTGGTAGCCTAATGGCAATGGAAACACACAGTAGCAGTGGCTGCATGCATTCAAAAGCTATTTGCTTATCAGTCCTACACTATTCTGGCTTCTACATCCCATCTGGAATCCCATAAAATATCCTTGTCTGTAATACTCATGCCTGAAATGAGCACAGCACCAGGTTTAATTTGGTGCTGCAGTTGCATTAGTGAAATTCTATTACTTTCTCCGCACCAGGTGTGTCTAAGCAGGAAAGCTTGTTCTGGTAGCACCTGTCAGAAAAATGGCGCGTCTTTGTGCAACGTGCACAAATTAAATTTTATGTAGTAAATTGTCATAATTAGCAACTTTTTAATACACAATTCCACTAATAACTCTGGCAAAAAAATAACACATTTTGCAAGTTTCCCTTTAAATTCAACAACAGGCAGGAAAATATTCAAATTTGGGCAAATAAAAGTTTGGAGGGACTCTGGTAAAAGAAACCATCAGTACATTTGGTCAGAGGCAGAACCAGTTTCTTTTTTTTTTTTGCTCTCTTGTGAATTCTTGGATTTCCTCCTAGTGATCTTGACTGTAATTCACTGGTAAAGGCAATTGATAAATGATTAAGCATGTCCTCCAGCTGTATAACTACTGTGCCCTTAAATCAGTCAATTAACTTATTTTAAAAGAATCCAGCTAGTTGCTCAGTGGTTTAAGTTAACACAAGCAGTGAAAGCTCTGTGTCATGGCTTGACAGAGTCTTAATATTAATTTTCATCTTGCTCACCTCCGGCACTCCCAATTTCTTTTAATCCTGTCTGGCCTTTTGAAGATAACGTCACCTTAAAGGGACTGAACTAAGTCAATCAGTGCACATCAAAGACTAATGTCCAAGACATTTGAATACCTTGTCTGTCAATAACTGGTAGAAGTTCCTAAATTTCTGATCGTCATTATCTGCTGTTTCTTTGTTCTGTTGGCAAATGTGCCTGGAATGCTTCAAAGGCATGTTAATCAAGCAGTGTGTGAAGATGCCAGGAGACCAATTACACTTGTGAGCTGCACTTCAGCTTTCTCATTTCCCTGAATCCTGCTGCTCAAACATGGTTATCATCCCGATTCCATTTCGATGAAATAGTTGACCTTGACAAATAGCAGAATCCAGAGAGGAATTGGGAACATGGACACAGTATGGCAGTACTTCACTCTGCAGCTCTGCTTTAAAGCAGCAGCATCTATTGTGAATGAGCCACATTGGTCTATATTTTTATGAACAGAGAATAGAGCAGCTTTGTTGCCCCAGGCTTGCATGAATGTGGCTGTAATTTGAATTTGTGGATTATTCTGAAGGCTAGTGGAAGCTCTTTGTCATATTTTCCATGATTTAACTTGGACTTGATAGTATTAATAGCTTTACCTCAAGGTCTAAGCACACAATTCTGCCTCAAAATATGAACAGGAAATGTATTTCTTTACTTTAACGGCCACCTGAAGTCTCTTTAATCATTTTCCACTTTTAAGTCTGCCATCCAAGAAGCTGAGTCTTCCTTGAGAAGTGCGTTTTGCGGAGAGCAGATGCTGGTTGAACAATGAGCTCTCCATTGCTCCAGCTGTTTCTCATTTCGCTGTAGGGTGGACTGAAGAGCAGAAAATCTGCCACCAGTGGAAGATGCATCCCAGCTGGCTTTAAGAAGCCACAGTCTCATCTTAATCATCGTCCATCCATCCATCTGCTGTACAATTTATGTGCTCCCAGATGTCGTGAAAAGCCACACCGTGCCCCTCGCACCCGCCAGACAGCAAGTGCCTGTCTCCGCTCGGCTGGCACTGCGTTCTGCTCACACCAGGACAAACTTGATTTGACCAGAGGGAGGCTCTGGTGATTGATGATTCCACCTCATATCTTCAGCCACAGCAATCTGGCCTGGCACCACTGCTGCACTATTTGTGTGTGTATGCAATGGATATTCATGTGTGTACAGCTGTCTGGCTTTGACAGTGGAGAGAAAAAAATCTGCAAAAGCATGTGAGAATATCTGGAAGAGAGAGTTTTACTGTAAGTGTGTCCACATGTGTGTGCTGAAGCATCCACAATGACTGGGTCAGATTTGCAGCCCTAACAGATCTACTTGTTCACTTGCTGTTTGCAGTGCAACCCTTCCTGAGCATGTGACAAGCTCCAGCCTCGCTCTATCTAGGGTTTGTTAAAGAGAGCTCAAAATGTCATCGGGCTCCCCCTCACACCCACAGGTTTCCTCTGCTGTGGCAGTAATCAGCACTCAGAAGTGCCTTCTGCGCCTTAATGCCCAAGCCAGAAGCATTCCACAATTCTTCTACTTCTGCTACTTCTTTTTTTTTTCTTCTAAATGTCATCTCCCTTCCTGTTCGTCTCCCATGGTGTTCCTTAGGCTAACATGCATCTAGACTCCAGTCTTCTGTCACTAATGCAGTCCAGTTCAGATTCATTCCTGCTCTTTATGGTGAGGTGTGCAATTACAAGTTGCCAAAAGATAGATGGATTGTCTGAGGTAATGACGTGAAAACCTTGCTGAGAAATGTTCAAGCTCTGAATCTTCTTATGCTGAGAAAAACTACATATTAGAAGGGATATTAATATGAAGTGGTTGAACATGGATAGATATTTGAAAGGAGGGTCATGTAAGGGTTCAGCGCAATCTCAGTCATGTGTCCAAATTTAGGCAAACAATGAAAAACCACTGCATAATTATACTGTATGTTAAAGGTAGCAGTCAGGAAAATGATAAATGACAGAAATACCCCAGATGCAATGAACTCCATTAACAAGGAGGGACAGGAAGCAAAGCCTGAAACTAACTAACCCAAGGGGATATCATGGAAAAATACAGTACAAAGTCAGTTGACTAATCCAACTAATTTGGCATAATATTTTCTATTTATTGCAGGGTTTTTCTTTTTTTCAGTCTCTGTCAGCCTTTTTGAAAGTCAACTCCTTTCTTGTAGCACTGCATGTGTGCTGCTTTTATCTATTTTTTAGAGACCTCAAGCATAACTAACACACACACACCTAAGCACACAAATGCACGCCAACCTTAATGACATAAATGGCATGTAATGATGATGATATGGAGCTGGAGGGAGAAATAAATCACTGATGTAATGTTTCCGGTGAAGGCGTGCTTCATGCTGCAACTCAAGCCAATGCGAGGGGCTCCATCTACTGTTTGGCTCTGTAAACTTCAACATGTGGGATCTGACTGTGCTCCAGCTGACTCACTTCACCCCCCTGCCCATAACCGGAGAGGGACAGCCACAGTCAGCACAGAGACCGAGGCAGTATAATTTATGCCGGTGAATTATGGACATACCAAGCAAGTGAAGGCCAATATATGTTTTATACCAAGCCTCTCTCTGTTTATTTTGGCTGGGGTTATGACTTAATAGCTTGCAGTTCTATTGATGATGGACCCCCTGATTTATTGGCTCAAGCCAGGCATGACAATCAATTAAGGCACTTTGTCAGGACAGACATGGCAAATGTACTGTCACCTGTGCTTTATGACTGACTGACTGACTGTGCTCTTGCCAGTTCTGCAGAACATGGCGCTCTCCATTCTGCTCCTATGTGATTACTCTGAGGCATGGGGCGGTAAAACAATGTGCATCACCCTGTCGCAATTTGTGCCTCCGTTTAACTAGCAATATCTGTTCTCCAGCTTCATTACAGAAATTGACTGCTTTTTTATCTGATCATCAGAATTACAATAACTGTAAAATGGGAAGCAACTCCTATACATAGCATTGTTTTATAACCTCGTTTTGCCACATCACAAAAGGGAACAAATAATTTCTCAAGGATTGACTGAGATGTATATACTATCCATTCCCCTGGAAGCCATCGGCAGCAATTTACTTCCTCTTTCATCATTCTAAATGCACCTAAATGGTTTGGGAGGGTGGGGTTGAGCAGCAATAACCACTACTTGGTGTCAGGAGGGAATTTGGAATCTTTGATGCTTTCCCTGGCATGAAATGTATTTACAAATACCTTTGTGGAAGCCAATAAAAGGTTTAATATTTAATTAGGCCTAAGGGCATCTCACAATAACAGGTACCATCTGATCAATGCTACGATATGGAGTCTTACCCTCTGTCAGTTTGAATGAGGAAGCCTGGCTGCAGCCTTTACATTACTATAGTTACTTACATCCATGCCTCCTCTAATCAACAAGCATTTTCAGTACAATGCACCTCCTGGAACACTGAGCCAGCAGAAATGGCACTGGATTCAAGTTTTTGTACTTCGGTAAATTGTAAGCCATCTCACTTTAGAAGAATACTCTGAATGATAATGAAAAATGCATTTAGACCCTCTTTGTGCTAACAGAGTTTAAACTTTAATGATCCCATGGGACAGCATGCATGCCATGGTGCACTGGGAAAGTGGATTGTATAATCAGGTGTCTTAACAGAGCCAAAGGCTGGTTTTGAAACATCCCACTTTTGTTCCCTATTTTTTGAGTGTCTGATAACAAATGTCACAAAGGTCTGACAGACATGCCTGCAGCTGGAGCTTCAAATCATGATTCTAAATGTCACCTGTATAGTTAGAGATATTCATCAATTCTTCTTTTTTTCCCAAACAAAAATCAAATCCAATTAATGTCTTTGCAAACATGTTAAATTCTTTCTTCTATCAACCAAAACAATCACAGAAAAAAAATGCAATTATCTTGCAGGGATTAAAGCCTTTTTTTTTTCTCCCTCAAATGTTTTTAACAGGCTTGTGCAACGGGCAGGTTGGGACGTGTGTCATGCTCCTAACAATTTGTGATATTAGTCCTCCAGAAATAAACACTAACATAAAAGCCTTTCCACTTCCTGTTCAGCTGCTACCTGGGATTGTTTGCCGCAGCTTGTGTCTGTGTCAAGAACATTGCTCTTGTTGAGCGTAGATGCACTGGCATGTGGGTGTTTATGGTTTTTCATACAGACTGCCCTGATAACTCACTTCAGTCACTGCATACGATAAACTTAAGTGGTTTTCACAAAAGCAGTGTCATTTCTGCTTTCCTGGCTTTTAAGTCTATATATAGGCTAGTTTTATTCACAAAAGGTTGTTGTCAGCCGCTGCTTGTTATTTTCTCTTTTTTTGTATGTGCCAGCCATCTAATTTATATATTTATATACTCTTTACTGCAGGCCCAGGGGCATCCATCTAAAAAAAAAAAAAAATAATAATAATAATAATAATAATAATAATAATGCAATTATATATTTATCTGTCAATCATATTTATTTATCCAAGTATCTGATTGTAACTTATTTACTTGTTTTACTGTGTTGGTAGGTTTTCAGAGACTACAAAAGTTAAGTTTTCTTGTCCCAAGGAAACGGTTTGCAGTATGGTGAGAGCAGTGCAAATACAGTTGTGTAAAAAAGTATTTGCCCCCTTCCCGGTTTCTTATATTTTTTTGTTTGTCACATTTATGTTTCAGATTATCAAACAAATTTAAATATTAGACAAAGATAACACAAGTAAACACACAATTCATTTTTTAAATGAAGGTTTTTATTAGTAAGGGGGGGAAAAAAATCCAAACCCACATGGCATTGTGTGAAAAAGTGATTGCCCCCAAAACCCTTATAACTGGTTGGGCCACCCTTAGCAGCAACAACTGCAATCAAGTGTTTGCGATAACAGGGTATATAGAGAAGTTCTTAAGCTGAAATTAATACCTTTTAAAGGAATAGTTCACCCTCAGAATGATTTAACTTTATTTTCCACTTACCCTGATGGTGAGCAAGACTCTGGACCACTTTTTTAATATGTCAAATGCAGCCGTAGATCAGGACGACTTCTCGTTCCCCCCCAATGGAGTTCGCCAGGGTCTGAGCCAAAAAGGTCCATAAAAGTCCACAAAAAATTTTCAATATTCCTCCATACTGCTTGTCCCATGTAATCCAAGTGCCCTGAGTGGGTAGTGTCTAGAATTTACTTGAAACTACGCCATTTAGTATAATTTTAGAGTATAAACAAGACTACATCACATGCCCAGCAAGCACGCCGATATGCATTCACGAAACTACGGAAGCCACAGCAGACGAGATTGCGCGTTCTCTTTTTCTTTCTTTCTTTAAGATCAATATCCAACCCCTCCTGTGTTTGTCCCGGTTTGTTTAGAGCTCTTGCGCTCTTACCACAATGTAAACAGTGAATTTCTTCTTCTACGCTTGCATTATCGGCAGAGTAGGCTCTGAACGCCGAGGCTTCCGTAGTTTTGTGACCGCGCATGTGCGCGCTTCATGGACGTAAACAATACTCCTTTTTAGACTCTAAAAATATACTAAATGGCGTAGTTTCAAGTAAATTCTGGACGCTACCCACTCAGGACACTTGGATTACATGGGACAAGGAGTATGGAGGAATATTGACAATTTTTTGTGGACTTTTATGGACCTTTTTGGCTCGGACCCTGGCGAACTCCATTGGGGGAAACGAGAAGTCACCCTGATCTCCGGCTGCATTTGACATATTAAAAAAGTGGTCCAGAGTCTTGCTCACCATCAGGGTAAGTGGAAAATAAAGTTAAATCATTCTGAGGGTGAACTATTCCTTTAATACCCTTTTTAATACCTGCCTAGCATTTTTTGATACCAAACACGTCAACCTGTGACTGTAACACACTTTCTGACTTCAGTATAGATATAATAACTAATAATTACAAAGGTCACAGAGGTGCACTTGCTAACAACACTTAGCAGAAAAAGAGACGAATCCTCACAAATGGAAAGGAAATTTCACCAAAATAGAAAAAAAAAAGAAATATGCTCACAGTGGCTTAATAGAAGTTATTAAAGTGTGTATTTTCTGTTAATGCGCCTTCTGCACGCCACTGTAATGTTTTTAATATCTTATGTAAAGTACTTTGAATTGTCCTGTATGTGAAATGTGTTTTACAAAAGTAGCATCGTCTTAACTATTTGCATACAATGGCTTTCACTACCTTGTACTCTGATTTCCTGCAGGTGAAAAATTTTGGAGGTTCAGCTGAACACATGTTCATGTGTTCATGTACACTAACAACATGTCCACAGCTACGTCTGGACAGTGTGAAAGCAGGAGTGTCTTCACAGCAGGACAGGTATTAACAGAAAAAGAAGACTTAAGCCTGACTTAGTTTCAATTAAAACATTTTGAACTCCCCCAAAATGCACCCAAACAATGTGTGAAATACGTAAAACAGATCAGAACACATCAGAAATACAGCAAAAAGACCTTTTAACTTTGTCTCAGCAGTGCGTGAAAAAATTACTTTAGTGTGATACAATTACACAGTTTATATACAGATTTCACTCACGCACTGTTCTTTGTATTTTCATAACTAAATCAATACGTGAACATTTTCATAATTTGTCTATCAGTACTTTTTTGCTGCAAATATAATTATGAAACAATTTGTGAGCAGTTATCTCTTTTTCAGTAATCTGTTTCATCACAATGGTAACAGTCAATCTGAGCAGGTTTATTAAAACCCATTATTATTTACTGGACGTTCCTGAATGAAAACACTGACTTTTACAGAATTGTTTCTCATTTCATCCAACCCAGACAGTTATTTTGTCAGTGTGAGAAAGAGTACAGACAATTTTTCCAGCACTTTAATTGTGTAGCTCGTCTTATCTTACACACGAAGGACTTTGCTATGTCTGAATAAGAGAACATGTGAAATAGCTCCGATCCCCTCGGTGGGTATGAGCGCTGTTAAGTCTCACGCAATGTTTTAGTGGCGCAGAGTTTTCTGCCTGACGTTTGCATTCACAGTGCTGGGTGGCTACCTCTGCTAGTGGAGGAGCGGTGAAAGTTGATGGAGGAGTGATGCTAGCCGTCACGCTGCATGTCCCCAGATTCCTACTTGGTGGGCGTTTTTAGATTCCATGTGAGACTTTACGGTGTTCACTCCCATGGTGATATGAATTTTCTTCTTGCAGACTTGAATACGCCTCCCAATTATCACCAACCACTGGCCTGAGCCTTTAAATCGTAGTTACTCCAGCCAAACGTCCAAAAAATGACACTTCTCCATCCTAGCAGCAAGTTTGTCGCAAATTCAACTAGTTTGTAGCAAATGAGCTAGTGTTTGTTTTTTTGAGGGTTTATCTTTATTGCGCCTTGTTTTAACAGCAGCGCAAGTCAATGGCGTCATATCATTGATCTCCTGAGATCCCGCTCGTACATTAATTAAACTAAATAAAGTAAATAAATGCAAGTGATTTTTAGGATTGGCCTACACACTTAGCACAAAAAATATCAGTTTGATAGTGATTCAAAAATTTAATACCTAACCAGTTTCATTACCTTTTAATACTTTTTACAACCCCGTGGACACCCTGGATAACTGGCAATGAGTCTTCTACAGCGCTGTGGAGGAATTGTGACCCACTCAGCTTTGCAGAATTGTTGTAATTTAGCCACATTGGAGGATTTTCGAGCATGAACCACCTTTTTAAGGTCATACCACAGCATCTCAATCAGATTCAGGTAAGGACTTTGGGCCACTCCAAAGTCTTCATTTTGTTTTTCTTAAGCCATTCAGAGGTGGACTTGCTGATGTGTTTTGGATCATTGTCCGGCTGCAGAACCCAAGTACGCTTCAGCTTGAGGTCATGAACAGATGGCCGGACATTCTCCTTCAGGATTTTTTTGGTAGACAGCAGAATTCATGGTTCCATTTACCACAGCAAATCTTCCAGGTCCTGAAGCAGAAAAACAGCCCCAGACCATCACACTACCACCACTAGTGTTGTCACGACACCAGAATTTCCGTAGTTGATACGAATACCAGTAAATTTCCATGGTACTCGATACCAAATTCGATACCACGGTCCCAAGAAAAAAAAAAAAAGCCTGCAATATATCCACCTTTATTAAATTATTCACCTCTTTACAAGGTAAAAAAGCTGAACAAATTAATAAAATCTGCCTGCAGTGGCATTTTGCCTTCAAGTATTCACAACAAACATGTTTTTGTAACTATAATAAATAAAGTTTCATCAAATATGAACAAGTAGAAAACAACATAAATACAATGATAAAACAGGTCTGTTATGGCATGAAGCCTTCACGTATTTGAAATAAAACAAAATTGTGTTCAGTGCTTTCCATCTGCCCTGAAAATGCCAGCAGCCACAGATCTAAACATTTTTATATAATGAACAAAGTTTCAACAAACACAACGGGAAGTTATCGGATAAAAGATAACTGCACACACGTGTGAGCACATCCACTTGGAGTGAAGCAGTTTTAGACTGTTGATTCATGGGCATGATGATAATGATGGATCACCCTCCAAGAATACTATTTATAAAGTTTAATTTATTATCTTTAAAGCCTTATTACCGATTCAAGCGCGCCGAATTCCAGTTGCGACGCAGTTTTGTTTCAACCTCCGCAACTCACGTGTTCTCAGCGTGCAGAGATGCGGGGATGTCTGACAGCTGGTGTGGGATGATGCGCGTGGAGGTTGGAGCGGAGCGGAGCGCTGCGCGTCTGGAGTGCAGTCACATGCGGACGGCTTCAATTAGGAATGGCGGTACGCCACTCCTAAATGATTGTGGAGGAAACATTTATGGCTCCTTGTTGCTTTTTTTCACAAACTAGATGAGGCGGAGCAGCAGCCCCACTACGTTTTGAGGAGACGTCTTCACTGAACTGTTCAGTGGATAAAAACCACGTTCGGTACCTCTAGTATCATGAAAATACAGGTACTGACAGTACAACTGTAATGCTGGTACTGACTTGGTACCGAAGTACCAAGTACCGTGACAACACTAACCACCACCATATTCTACTGCTGGTATGACTTTCCCTTTCTGAGATGCTGTGTTACTTTTACACCAGATGTAATGGGACCTGCACTTTCAGAAAGTTTGGCTCTTGTCTCATCAGTCCACAGAGTATTTTTCCAAAAGTCTTGGGGATCAAGACGCTTTCTGGCAAAACTGAGACGAGCCTTTATGTTCTTTTTGCTCAGCAGTGGTTTTTGTCTTGGAACTCTGCCATGCAGGCCATTTTTGCCCAGTCTCTTTCTGATAGTGGAGTCATGAACACTGACCATAATTGAGGCAAGTGAGGCCTGCAGTTCTTTGGATGTTGTTCTGGGGTCTTTTGTGACCTCTTGAATGAGTCGCTGCTGTGCTCTTGGGGTAATTTTGGTTGGCCGGCCACTCCTGGGAAGGTTCACCACTGTTCCATGTTTTCACCATTTGTGAATAATGGCTCTCACTGTGGTTCGCTGGAGTCCTAAAGCTTTAGAAATGGCTTTGGAACCTTTTCCAGACTGATAGATCTCAAATACTTTGTTTTTCATTTGTTCCTGAATTTCTTTGGATCGCAGCACGATGTCTAGCTTTTGAGGATCGACTTGACTTTGTCAGGCAGGTCCTATTTAAAGGCGCTATACCTGATTTTGCACATTTGCGAACCGTGAGCGAGGTGAACAGTGTAGTTTGAACTGTAAGCTCGCCCCTAACTGTTTCTCCCAATGAGAAATGCTCCAGCTCTCATTTTTCTCTCCTCCCACTCAACATGCACGAAATAACGTGCACGTTTCATACTCGTGCACAAAGAAACTCTCCAGAGAAAACTTGCATCTTCCAGTGAAATTACTGTTTTGGTTGCAGTAAATGGCTGCGGATCAGCTAAATGACATTTTCTATCATAACCAGTAGTTTACCATAACTACAGTTATGTAAACAGATGCACAGTTATGAGGAGTTATGATGTTATAGGCGACGTTACAACATGACAGCCTGATAAAGTTTCTAACCGGCCACTTTGAGAAGCACTGATGTAAAGCTTCGTCGTGTTACGTTGTAAATATCAACATGTATTATATATGGTAGACCAACAGAGGAAGCGCCAGCACCCGAGGACGTAAATGTTACTGAGAAGAAAGTTATTGAAAAAAATACCTGACTTCGAGTCCACATTCAGTCCGAGGCGTCCAGCTGCTCTCTACCTTTAGTACAATCCACCGAGAACATGAACTTTATTCCTTCTTTGGTCTCTCCTGCGTTTCAAGCCTCTCCCCTCCTCAGTTTTGATGCTTACAGGCTGTTTTGCTGCGATATCGCCACTTTCCCTTCGGCAGACACCATGCGGTTCTGTTTACAAGTGCTGCCGTGCACGCCAGAGAGGAGGGCGCTCCTCGTTAGAAAATGCTGCGAGTGGCTGATTGGAAACCGAAACTTATGTAGAATGAACCGCATTGGCATGAAGAGAGCGTCACGCCATCCTTAGAAACCTAAACTAAAAAGGCCTGGATTTATGCATATACACAATCAATAAGTGGTTTATTTTTATGATATTACCTCTTTTAACACACATTATACCATGTAGAAAGCATTTCTCTGAAAGACATTAAAATAAAATCAGGTACAGGGCCTTTAAGTGATTTCTTGATTGAGAACAAGTGTGGCAGTAATCAAGCCTTGGTGTGGCTAGAGAAATTGAACTCAGCCTTCCAAAGATGTGATAAACCACAGTAAAACACTTTTACAGGGCCATGAAACACTTTTTCACACAACTGTATACGTACATATATATATATTTTTTTTTTTTCAGTCAGTTTCTCTTTTTTTATTGTTAACAATGATCTCTTTGATTTTCCTTTCAATATACTGTAGAAATAAGACTTAGACCAATATAACCAGTGAAGTTCTTTGTTGTAACAGTCAGTGCTACTAAATATAATATTGTTTTACCTCACTGCATACTTAAAACATGAACATCGCTTTAATCTGTGGCTTTGAAAACTGCATATTTTTCTATCTTCCTTCATATTTTTCCCCTTCAGTCTCAATTTCATATTCTGAGCTGACTTTTGGAGACACGCAGGCTAATTTGGCAGAGACATGATGTCATAACACTGCAGCAAGCATCAGAGGAGCATGACTAACTAAACCTCACTGTTGTGTAAATTAGCACACCTGCTCTGTGGCACAAAAGCCTTCAACATAGTGCTATCAAAATACACAAGGCTTAACAACAGCTGACAAAGCTTTGTGACAGCTGCCACAGCGTCAACACACTTCAGTCTGTTCTTTCTGCTGCAAGATGTTGTTTTTTTTTTTTTTTTTTTTTTACTTAAAGTGCTGAAAATCAAAATAGAGAGAAAAAAATGCAGCATGTCACATTTTTATTCCTTGTGATGGGATGTATAATGTGAGAGATCAGGCTCGGACTTTGGAGCTAAACAGAAATGAGGCGAAGTCTTTGCTCTTTTGTTTTTCGGAGACTTGCATTTCGCTGCCACATAACTCACATCGATACCACAGAGACAAACCACAAAATATATAAATGCCCAATTACAGTTGCTTCAAAGAGAAATGCATTTAAAATTTAATAATGGGGGGCGTTACATAATTTATGGCACTTGGTTATATAAGCAGCCCAAATACGGAGAAAAGATTGTATTGTCTCTTTCTCAAAAGGCAGCTCGTGTGCCGGCATGTCTGTCTTTGTTTTACGATGTCCACTCCGATCATGTCACTACATGTTTCCTTGCCCTTGTGACTATGTAGCCATGCATATATAAGTTTTTTCTCTGATCATTTTTTCCTGAAAGGAACATGTATACTGAGGGTAAGGCATTGTTGAAGGCAGTGAACAGTCTCTCTCTTTTAAAAGAAAAAAAGAATTTCCAGTTTCTGTCAAGGTGCATTTGTTCTTTGGCCCTCCCATAAGATGTATACTTGCTCCATTTCATTCTGCTTGTTGCCTCAGTTCAACATCTCAGCATGTCTGTCTGTCTAATGTCTGAATGGCTGAGGCTCTGTGCAGCGCTTCCCTCAGAACCATCATATATAAATAGAGGATCCCAAGGCTCGGTGAATGAACATCTCCTTGTGTTATTTCTGTGTTGTTGTTTTGGGTTTTTTTGCCATTTTTTTCTCTCTATATTTAATACAGCTTCCACAGAGATGCTTTATTCTTCCATTTTAGCTCAAGAGTGTCTCGTTGGAACATATATCTGAATTAAGAACAGATAAATGAAGATAACCATTGTTCGCATGGTATCTACAGTCAGAGAACAGGACATTTCTAGGCTTTCAAAATGGAAAACTGTA